>FR997850.1:5304620-6514371 GCA_905475405.1 Schrankia costaestrigalis
AGTGTCACTTGTCTTTATCACAACTTATCCAATGTCACATACACATACATACGACACCACGTTAGTTTGTACACAAATAAAGTCTTTTGTACTATTTACTTAATCAAAATAACGCCTGAAATTAAAATGTTTGTCAGAAAAACACACCGAAAAGTCGTCCGTAGTGCGCGGGAAACAAACGAACAAAAAAAAATCATCCGAAACACGGAAAATGCAACAGCCGCGCGCGGATTACACACGCGACTGAAAAAATTGCCACATCTGCGTAAGACTCACAAACTAAATCAAAATAATGGCTAGGAGAGGGACGAGTCAAGCGAAGCCCCACCCTTCCCCCACCAACGGCCGATACGCAAAAACATTTATAAAAACCACACTCGGCTCCTCCGCGAAATTATCAATTGTTTATATCACGACAAAAATGTAAACCAAAACGGATTCATCTCGACGAGGCCCTAGATTTAGCATAACATTAAACAATTAACAGTCACACAATAGGATTCCGACAATGTCGAAATATTTAAAACAATACCCGGTTTAATTTGTACAAATCATAATAATAAACATTGTGCGTTACAGTGTTATCGAAAATATATACGAATGTGTTTCGGAACGTTTTATTTTTGAATGATGGAAACCTCTTCGGGTTTGAGTCGAGTTTTCCCGCGCTCCCGGGGTCGGCCGTGACGTCAGTTATTATTTGAGTGCGACCGTGCGCTTCGCCCGCCCGGCCACGAATAAGTCGCGGCGCGCCCGGCGTCTATGCTCGCTGTTTTTTTTCTGCCAAAAAACTCAAGAAAGGGTCTTTAGTTTTGGGGTTAAAAGTAAGTTGAACAATGCGGAGATGGTTTTTTGTTGGATGTCTTATAAAATTGGAGCGATTTGTGGATGACCTTCGACATTATCGTGTAGCACCGGGAGTTTGTCGTGATTGTTTTAAGTACATTGTTAATTTTGTTATAATACGATAATATCTGTTTGTTTTTAATAACTATATTGAAATACGGTTTGTATTATTCTTTCAGTAAACAGATTTTTAATTTACTTACTTGGGTCACCTGGTGGTAAGTGACCAATCACATACAAACAACAACACAATGGCTAAAATCTCTTGTGATATTCTGGACCTGTTCGACTGCTGTTGACCAGTTGGGGTAGTGTGGTAACGAATAGATAATTGAAATTTTCCCGTGATTTCGTGGATGTCATAAAATACTGCAAGTTCAATACCTGGAGACTAGAACAGGGATAAAGGGGAGAATAATTACTAAGGCTTAGAACATCACTGCAAATTAATCTATACTTCTATAAGTACTAATATTATAAAGAGGTAAAGTTTGTGTTTGTTTGTTTGTGTTTTTGTGGCGTTGTAGGAGGTAATCTCTGGATCTACTGAACCGATTTAAAAAAATATCTCTGTGTTAAATAGTCAATTTATCGGGGAGTGTCATAGGCTATATAGTATCACGCTATGACTAATAGGAGTGGAACAGTAATGAAATATGATTAAAAAAGGGACGCGTTTTTTTCGCCGTCCAACGAAGTGGGCACGGGTCAACTAGTTATTCATATAAAAATTACCGCTTGTTGTAAATGACTTACTCGTTCAGAGTCTTAGAAACATAGATGCGAGTTTGACATAGTACCAATATACTTATGTACCTAGGTGCTATCTTCAGCTGTATGTACCTATGGAGTCTCGATGAATCTACATATTGTATTTTTTTATTTTTACCAGATTATAATAATGCTTACACATTTACATACCCCATGCTAAGCAGAGGTTGAACTGTGGTATTAGAACTTTAAATTACTTACGGAGAACGTAAGTATGTGGAGTTGGCTTGGGAAGGCCTGTGTCCAGCAGTGAACCTCACCTTGGCTGAGACAGGATAGGAATTAGATTTTCTGAATTTGGTTTAATTAAAAACGGCTTCAAATTTTGGCTACCTTATCCATTTCTAGCATCATTATCAGAGCGTAAAAGGTACTACCTAATGTTATTGTGATTTTTTTTCGGCTCGTAGTCAACATTTCAGCTGCTTGTTCTTCAGGAGTTGGTAATAAATATTTAAGTTCTCTATGAAGATGTAATTTTTCTTTTATCCTTAATATCAGACGCACAACCAGCCCATCTGATGATGGTAAGTGCTAATCCGACTAAATGCCGTACAACGTTATTCTATTATATTTAATTAGGATTAAGAATAAAGCGTAGTGTCTTAATTATTTTCTTGCATGCTGTGACAACTTAAAATGTTGTACATGTTACCTTAAATATAGTACCTATAGATGTAAGCAATAATGTAACAACTACTGTTTGTCCAAATACCTAAATAAAATAAAATAAAACAACGACGTCTCTAACTCTAGACTACTGCAAAGCCGCTAGATAGCTCCAATGGGATGAAATAAGGTGTTCACACGTATATTTTTTATCCGTATCGTAAGAAATTAGGAAAAGTTAATTAACTACCTATCACTTCTGGAATACAACTTCGTAATTAATTCGACTAACAATTTTAAATTTAGGTATTTATTTATCATCATTCAGGATCTTATCACATAAACTACCTAAATGATGTATCGAACCTGATGGAAAACTTGACCATCCTAGGATGGTAGTCGATTGGACTAAGGATAGACTGGCACACTTCCTTCAAGTCCACTGCAGTCGACGGCCCATATTAATAATCAAGCTAGCCAGCCAGACTAATTAATGGTAAAATTTAAGAAAAAGAAGGTTATTTTGACATAAGTAGGTACAACCCGTATGTCAAAATTTCCTTCTTTTTTTCGAAGAGATAAAAATCCGCAAAGTTTATCGTCTTTTACGGTACTAAAGGCAAAGATTAAGTAGTTGGACCGTATTTTAATAATATTCTCGTCATCACACAGAGATTTACTTTAATAAAAACATTAATTATAATATCCTGTTAAAACATCCAATGTAATATAAGTAAGGTAAATAAACATTTAAAATAAATACTTACTTAATAATTTTTACACAACTTCAGTTTGTTATTCATTTATTGTCAACAATAAATGTTATTGTTTATTTTAAATGAGAACATTCAATTTGTATAAATTGTGTATTTTATTTTATTTTGTAACTTCTGTTTTTGTTTAATGGGTGACATCTGTCTAGAGAACTGCTTCTCATCAATATGTCACCTTAAAGATGTCCACAGTTGGGGATAGGGCTCTTCTTAAAATTTTCCTCTCGTCTAAACAAGTTCGTCTGGCTCCAACCCTTTATCCCACCCTGCATCTTCCGATACGCGGTAGCCATTTCATCTTTGTGCGGCTGTAAGTCCTTCGCGCTTTCTGCCCTGCCCACCGCCATTTTAATCGGGCTATCCTGATATGATAACAAAAAACGAAACAAATTTAAAAAAGAACATATCTCTGATGACTCATTAGATTCAATCAATAGTCTCACACATGTTTAAAACTCACACAACGTGTAACACCTTGATTTCATAGTATTTCAAGTAAAGAAGGTTAACTTGACATTAGACCTAAAACCAGCCTTTGTGTTCGCTTAATCCACCTTCAAGAAAGGGTTAAAGGGCTTAAGTAGCAAGTAAAATTATCTAGGATATGCGGCTGCTTGTGTTCTGGCATTGCCGACGTCCTTGAGAAGCGGTTACTACTTATTATCACGTGGGCCTTTTGCTAGTCAGCTCCAAAAAGCAATAAAATAAGAGTCTGGCTATGGCTAGTATCTAAACCACAAGTTACTTTCTATATAGAGAAGAAGAAACATAATCGTCAAAAATATAAAGACATGGCTCGTACCCTACCCGAAGTAGTACAGGAACTAATACAAAACCCAATCACAAATACAAAATAAATCAATCAACAATGTAGTACAAACAACTCAACGGTGACTCACTATAGTGAACTAAAAAACTAAACTAAAACGAAAAACCTTTAATAATAGTGTTCAGTAATAGAAAGACATTTCTCTTGACTAAATAGTTTGATTCCTAACGAGCTGAAATGTCACCGGGTTATTTTTGTACGTAGATAATGCGCAAGCGCAAATGTTCTAACCCTTTGTGATTGGATAATACGAGTACGTTGTTGAGAGGAAAAATTTAATGTTTTTGTTTGTCGAATAGAAAATCAGTTACATGTTTTGTTTGTATGAAAATTTTTAGTTTCGGTTGTCGTAAATATTTTATTAGATGATGGGTGTGAACATAGGGGTCTGTATTGGTCTGGGTGTTTTCTATGTAAAATATGTATGAATTTACAAAAAATAATGGTGTTTTTATGTTCACTAATATTCATAGTACAAGCTTTGCTTAGTTTCGGACTAAATGGCGGTGTGTGAATGTGTGAGAAATATTATTTCATGCGAAAATTTTAGGTTTATGTTATCGTAAATGTTTAGTAAAGATGTTGGGTGTGGTGTGGGTGGGGATTGGCCCACGTAAACTACGCTAGGTAGATGGATTGGTGGATGTTGACAGATATGTGTTACGTTTAGTATTTGGTTATTTCTTTGGCACTACGGAACGAGCTATGTGTTGCGAGGACTTTTACAGACATAATTTACGAATGTACAATTTCTTAATCTAAGGGCCAGATTCAGAGACCGCACTTTGACTTTACTTTAGCAAAGTCTAGTTATTATCTCTGAATTTGAACAACATTAAAGTAATCTTTTCGCATGAAAAGTTTACTTTGTAGTAATAAATAATGAAAGTAAACTTTTTCATGCGAAAAATTACTTTAATGTTGTTCAAATTCAGAGATAATAACTAGACTTTGCTAAAGTAAAGTCAAAGTGCGGTCTCTGAATCTGGCCCTTAGAATAGAATATTTATTTATTTTGCAAATATAGGTAAGTATTAAATACATTACAGATATTATAAAAAAAAACATTTAGTACGTTTTCTTCAAGACAATTATTTGCGGATTGCACTATGTAATTGTTTTGAATTTATACAATAAAAATGTTCAATGTCACCGTATCATAAATACAACACATAAGTTACTCATAATAATAATTAATAAGGAAATTTTAATTGAAACCAAAAAAATAAACTACTTAGGTACTCGTATCATTAATACGGTCACCTCGAATTAAAAAATTAGTAAAAAGCAGTTAAGTCACTAAATCAAAAGTTACCCAAATTTCGGAAATGAGTAATTCATTCATCAAAATAAAAGAACTATTACTAGTTCACAAAAACCAGTTTAAATGAACACATTAGTTACATTTAAATGAACTAATAAATAATTTCGTTCATATGAAGAAATAACTTTTATTTTTATATTATAATTTATTATTTTATGGGTGTTAAATAGGATGTAATGAATCATAATGAATGTGCAAAAAAATAACTATTACTTATTTAGTGTGTTAATTAAAACAGTATCACGACTCACGACCTCTGTGGCGTGGCTATTCGCAGAGGTCTCGGGTTCGTTTCCTCGTCAATGCCAGTATTCGTGTGCATGATTATGATTGTTTCCTTTGGTCTGGGTGTTTTCAATTTAAATTATGTATGTACTAGCTGATGCCCGCGGCTTCACGAGCGAACTACCAGGAATATATCCAAATTTCATAAAAATCCGTCCAGTAGTTTTTGCGTGAAAGACTAACAAACATTCATCCATCCTCACAAACTTTCGCATTTATAATATTTGGTAGTAGGATTCGCAAAATTTATTATTTATCCGTTATCTAGTACGCATTGGACCAGCTCTGCTTAGTTTGGGACTAGATGGGGCTGCTGTGTGATTCTAAACCTAAGCAGGCCCACTGCAGGGCCTATCCTGGTCAGACAGATCGGTATATAGGCTTTCACTTTTCATTCTTTTGTTTTAGTAAGTATAGATAATATCAGCAAAATTTCCTTTAGTCTGCTTTTATGGCACTCACTAGAAGTCATCACAAAGCAAACCATACTAATATTATAAATGGGAAAGTGTGTCTGTTTGTCTTTCTTTCACGGCAAAACAGAGCGCTGAATTGACGTGATTTTTTAAGTGGAGATAGTTGAAATATGGAGAGTAACACAGGCTACTTTCGTTTTTTTTTTCGTGTCCAGGAAAGGGGAACAGTGCTACCCCGAATTTAACACGAGTGAAGCCGCGGGCAAAAGCTAGTGCATAATATTTGATTTAATTATTTCCTAGAAAGTAAATTTATTGGTAAACTAGTTGATATGACATTTATTGACTATTTATAAATTAGTTTGACATTAGATTGATACTCGTAAATTGAATATTAGCAATGATAAATCCTGAATCTCAAAATGTCATTGAGAAACTATTGTTTAGGCATTTTATTTATTACATAACATCTTTTCAGTCAATTGACGTCCACTACTGGACATAATCCTCCTTCAAATACTTCTACTTCAGTCGGTCCTGCTCCTCCCTGATTCATCGGCTTCCCACCGTCCTAACTAGATCTTCCCATCCTGCGTCCATCAGTACGCGGTTCCCATTCCAGAATCAGTGTCTTTTCTTACTTACATTTATTGTATTTTTATACTTACTCTTAATTAGCCCACAGCTTGTCTGGCAAACCTACGACCAACGTGATAAGCCTAGTCCCACTTCAGTTGACACCACACATACTCAATTACTCAATGTCAGCAACCTATGTCTTGGAGAGTAGTAGAGACATGATGGAGGGGATAAGGAGCTTGACAGAGCAACAAATCCCTAGCCTTGGACTGAACCATATGGACCTCGTCAGGGGGAGATGAGAGCGTTTGCTTACCAAATGGGATGATAAAGGCTAACACACACACTTATTTTCTTCTCCAACTTAAAGTTGGCAGTACAGTCACAAGCAATAATATATAAGTACACATTGTCAAATTTTCTAAGCTATCTAGACGTCTATCTAGAGTCTAGACATTAGAATACCAAAATTAATTCGTAATTTAGAAAAGGTTCCGTATAGTTTTATACTAATCTTCGAATATTTAATTTTGGATTGGCAGAACTATAAATAACTGTTTTACAAAATATTGTGAAAATGTGTACATATTATTGCTCGTGACTCTACTTAACATCGGTAAAACAATGACAAAGCCATAACGAAAATATGGATCCATAGTCCATCAAATCAAAACGATAAAATTCAATATTTATCATTATTTAACTTCAAAGATACGAGGCCGATTTTAATCGAATGCCATCAAACATTAAATGAATAGTTTTTTTGGGAAAATTCTTTCTAAAGAAAGGTGCTCAGCCTAATCTTGTACATACTTCGTCCAAAATGTTAAGATAAAACAAAAACTTGTAATAAATGTTGTTTTGTAATGTAAAAACATTTAATTGATCATTCGATTGACGAAATTAAAAGGTTGATGAGCAAGTAATAACAGCTTACGCTCAAATGGTACATTTTCCGACGTATCTTATACCGGCCATGTTGTTTAGGGTTGTCCAGTTACAGAATATTGGTATTTTTATATTTGATGCATAAATGACGTCTGCGATACATGACTGAGGTAATGTCTCGAGTTCGATACCCTGTCGATGCAGATCTTTTTATGCATTAATATAAATGTATGGATTTACAAAAAAAAATATAATAAGTAAGTATGCTTGTCTGTTGTCTAGTACCTATAGTACATAAGTATTGCTTACTTTGGGAGAAGATGGCGTTGAGTATAAAATAAAAGCGGTCAAAGT
The DNA here is from genome assembly GCA_905475405.1 of Schrankia costaestrigalis. Taxonomy (NCBI): domain Eukaryota; kingdom Metazoa; phylum Arthropoda; class Insecta; order Lepidoptera; family Erebidae; genus Schrankia; species Schrankia costaestrigalis. The sequence goes on from FR997850.1 coordinate 5,312,295, forward strand.
TTAAATAAATATGGATTTAACAATAGCTGCATTGTTTGACTCATACTATGATACAAAATCCAGATGTTAAAATAGGAGAAAGAATCGATTTTGCTGATCGTGTCAATGTTGATAGTTAGCTTGGCACTTTTTTTTCAACAAAGATGTACGACATTTCTTTGACCTTAAAGATATACTTTTTTTTAAGACAGCATCCGCTCAAGGGTCGTTTATTACGTGTATTTATACTCTTATCGCGGTTACTTATGCAAACATTAATTTAAATCCACTGAACAGTATTATATTTTATTGTAATGTTTTGAAGACGTCCTGGCGAGACGGTTTTCCTCTATCACGGCATTGTGACATAAATAGGCAGTTATTATATAAATTAATTAAATATAAATAGTTTGTCAACCCTAGATAGAGTTAAACGTGTGCGACTGATACACTCCACACACGAGTTGTTGTCCATGTTGACAATAAATCATATCAATGTATTTGTGACCGTGCGGACCAACTAAGGATGTCCAATTTATGCAACATTATTTTATTATCGATAAGGCAAAATATTTATTTTAATTGGGTAAGCAGCTCAGCGGTGACTACCCCATCTCGACCTATGGGAGTCATAAAATCCGACATATTATTATTACAATTTTTGCACGGTGAAAAATTTGCTTCCATCCGCCCTTTCCTGACGGGCAGTCTTTTCGTGGGAGAGGCCTATGTTCAACAGTGGACCATGATATGCTACTTGATTGAAACAACAATTCCAAGACGATATTTTTTGATCATATTTTGTGATCTGATTTTGTGATTATATTTGTGAATCGTACAAATAATAGACAATCATCAATGCATACTATGTCCGCTATAGGTACGCACCACGCTTATTCATCATTATCATAATAGCTAATCATAAGGGGGGGAAACTTGATCTACTAATAGACGATTGGAAGAAGGTTTTAGGTAAAGTTTTTCTCCTTCTATTTCCTAAAAGAATGAGGGTAGGAACTTTTGTTTAGCTGTCATTTTAGACACAACAAGGAATGAGATGACATCATGTACTCTTTTTAGTCACCACACAGAGAGGAAAAATTAATCTATTCTTTTACAAATATGACTAATTACAAATGAACCAAGAACCCAAAAAACTCGATTACTATCACAACACAAAAATCAACAATTTGAAATAAATGATAAATTCCAAACGGATCGACGTACGACCACCTCAATGCTGTACCATCACTAGTGTGTTCTTATACACACACAATCATACACATGTATGTGTATTAACACACACTAGTGTGTGTATCGTGTTGCATTTCTTTCTCGTATTGTAATTTATTGGTGTGTAACGAAGTTAATTATTACGATTTTTGTATTAAACGTTGAAAATTATTTTTAGTTACGCAGATGCGGAGCCTTGTAATGCGGACTTTTTTTTATTCAACGAAACAACATCTTCGACTCGTTTTTGCTCCGATATTGTATTATTAATGATAGAATGTTTTTTTTTTATATTATTCTTTATTAATACCTTCTATTTTAATATTAATTTAATGTAGGAGTTAACAAGGATAAAATTTCTTGTGTAATTTTTCTTAAAAGTAAAGTATTTCGTCGCCATTAAATTGAAATAACATGAATTTTAAAATGCGTGTAAGAAGTTACTTCAAAACTCTTTCTTGTTTCAAATGAATTTAAAATATGCTTGTTCGTTCAGAAATAAGTGTTACTTCCATGTTTATTGTATTTAATTGATGAACGTTATTGTCGAAGGATGTTAACTTAAGCCTATAATTACGGTGTTAATAAATTCATTGATAACAATGTTCATTAAAGAGTCGTTTTTGTCTTTTGATTAAGTTTATTAATGGAGTTTAAACAACTGTTTACATTCTCATGTAGGTACATTGTATTGATGGATTGTATGGTTCTTCTTCTTCTTCTTTTAGTTTATGGCTCCATCGTTCATCGATGATTCTGCCAACGACAGGGTGGAGAGGTATAAAAATATAAAATAAATTTTGAAGAATGTTTTTGTAACAAATTACCGCTCTTTATTGCAGTGTGAGAAGACAATTGGCCAATCAGGAAAAATAATAAAGCAAGGTAAGTAAGTAGTTAGACATTTGATTGAAAAGTTATAAAAAAAAAAAAAAAAAAAATAACAATAGTAATGACGGACAAAACATAAATATTTACATTCTTGTTCTCATATATACCTAGTTACATATTAACAAAGACTAAATCCTTATTCTATTTACAGCTATACACTTAGATTGTATGGTTGATAATATTTTTTATTGTATTTTGACAGTTGACATTACAATGTGCAGTTTTGAAATAAGTTTGTGTTTTAAATGTGTATGATAGCGTAGGTATTGAAAATAGGTTTAAATTACTTTCAAAAACCATTATTAACTCCCCCAGTGTCCAAGCATGAACTAAAGCTACTGTACTTGTCGATGTGTAAATCGACATCGACAAGTAGGTACAGTAGCGAGTTAGAGGCCTGTCCCTGTAGTGGGACATTAATGGGCTGTTATGATGATTCTTCGTTAATTTCAAGACAAAGTTCCTAATGCGCGAGTTTCCTTTAAAAAAAATCCATGATAATATATTAAAAAATAATAATACCTACCTCGTACTACGATTTTTTTCTTACACTTTTCTTTTTCTTTAAAATCTCTCGTCATCTTCTCACAAGAATTTCTCAGTTTACCTGCTTAACCTATTCAACAATAAAATAAATAAAGAAATTCCCTAAAAATAACAAAAGGCCTAAAAAAACTTAACCAGATCGAATTTCACAAATACACAGGGTTAAACAAGGTTCACAATGTCGAGACCTCATCAAGAATCGGGGTCACATTTTTTACACTTTTTACCCCAAAAAAAAATCACAATAAAATGATAGCAATTCTAAAGTGATCTACTTTGATCTTCACTATACGTAAAGAGATAACCCTAAATTTTTAAAACTGGGGTGAATCGTGGGAATAGGGAATAGCGTTAGGATAAAGGTCGCAAAATATTAAAAATTCAAGGTTAATTCTCCATTAAACAAAGTTTTTTATACTGTAACATTTTACTCCAGTAGCAACTTAGGGTTAACCGAATTAATTTATGCGCATAAAATACAAAAGTGATTTTTATTTTATTAAATTTATTTTATGTAAGATGGGTGTTTAAATGAAATACCTCTTTTTTATATATTTGATTGATGATAGGTTGTTATAAACAATTATAAGTTATTAAATAAACTTAATCTAAGTAGCATAACGTACTACTAACTGCGGTTATCTGTGTGGTGATGGTTATAATTCTAAGTTAGCTGGATTTTAATATTTAAAAAACGCACATGGGTGTTGAGTAGATGAGTGCATTGTCATTATATAAGTAGTCCCTTTCTCACCGTTCTACTTTGAAAACGGTTGATTTTACAGAAAAATGCAAAAGACATTTTCTGTAGATAATTTGACTAGAAATATTTTGTTTGATGACGACTATTGACCTCCGAACAAATAATTTGCGAGATATATGCGAAAAAATGATTTTCGTGACATTTTGACTTTTAGCTGAAATGATGATAATTTACGAAATTGAGGTTGTTTTTACATCTTTGTTACAACACCGCATTAAAAGTATGAAGAAACCTAGCTTAATTGTAATTATTCCGCAGGTATTGGTTTAAAATGAGGCATTTTTAAATTATTTAAAAAAGACTTTTCCTGTTCTGGGGATCATGACCTGTCTCAATTACATCATTTTAATGGACACCAAGAACATCCAGACTCAGGATAATAATTTGTGCATCACACAAGGAATTGTTCTGCACGGGATTCAAACCTGCGACCTGCGTGCTCTGCAACGGCACACACAACCGCTTTGTTACCATGCCAGTTTGAATAACTGGACTTAAAACACTTCCTTAATACCACTCATCAGTAAATAACTTCTTAAAAAAGAAGTTTTTATAAATATTATTTAAATATTGGACTAAAAGAGATTGTATTTCTTTCTTATAACCAAACATGATATGATCACAAGATGATTCATCTTATTATATAATTATTTATTAAACAAAAGATTATCGATGCAGTTTCCCAGGCCTTGACGTTCCGCGACTTTGTATTTTGTTTTCCTCTTAAAAAGATAACTCATATTAAATGCTTCGCGGATTTTACAAACATCGATTTATTTATTTATAATTTATAAAATTGATGTACAATGGTGAGCTTAATACCTTAAGGCATTCTCTTCCAGCTAACCTTTGGGTGATGCAGACAAAAGTAAATTGGTAGGTGCAAAACGACAAATACACTCCTTTGCAAAAAAAACGGGCGGTTTTGATTTTTCTACATTATTGGTAATAATTTAGGTCTAAAGAGGTTTTAACCGCCAAACTACATTACTGGCACTTAATCAAGAGTCTGGGTATGAAAAAAGTTAGTTCTAAATTCGAAACTTCTGTTTTTAAAAATAATAATCCCTTTTCCAGTTTGTAACTTTTTACTTACTTTTCGCGGGATTTCGTTTAAAAGGTTATCAGGCAACTAAACCTAACTGTTAGTTATTTTTAATAGAATAATTTATGTTTATCGCATAATCCTGCCTTATTGTGACTTAAAAGAGATATCCTTGTGTCTATTGTAATGGCAGAAAAAGCAATAAGAGCTAGTAAAATTATAGCGCTGCTGGAGGAGGGTTGTAGCCAATGTTACGTCTCACAGCGGTTAAACGTGAGTCGTTCAACAGTCCAAAGAACCTGGGCTCGATACCAAGAGACAGGTTCCGTTCAGAGAAGGCAAGGTTCTGGGAGAAAACGTTGCACACAACCACGAGACGACCGCTTTTTAGTAACTCAGGCGCTGAGGAACCGCAGATGCAGCTACATAGACCTAAAAAGAAACCTTGAAGAGGTACGAGGAGCACAAGTTAGTCTATGGACTGTGAGGAGGAGGCTTTTAGCGGCTGATATACGCAGTCGACGACCAGCGCGGGCTCCCAAATTACTCCGTGAGCACCGGATAGCGCGATTAGGGTTCGCTAGAAATTGCCTATCTTGGACACTAAGTCACTGGAGTAGCGTACTTTTCTCAGATGAGGCTCGGATTTGTCTGCATGGTGAGGACCGACGTCGGCGTGTTTTACGAAGACCAGGGGAACGCTATGCGGACGTGTGTTTTGAAGAAATCACCCCTTATGGTGGAGGATCGGTTATGTTTTGGGGGGGCGTAACTTCCAGCTGTCGTACCGAGTTAGTATTCATTGAAAATGGCTCACTAAATGCGCAAAGGTACATAACAGAAATCCTTTGTCAACATGCACAACCCGCACTGACTGTAATTGGTGAAGATGCCATATTTATGGATGATAATGCTCGGGCCCACCGTTCTGGCGACGTAGATGCCTATATGCAAGAGGTCGGTATTCGTCGTTTGGATTGGCCAGCGCGGAGCCCCGACCTTAACCCCATTGAGCACGTCTGGGACCTCCTAAAAAGGCGAGTACGATCTGTCCAACCACCTCCACAAAACATCAGGGAGCTTAAGCGTGTGATCTCAGCTGAGTGGGAACACATTCCACAGGACACCATCAAAAACCTGGTGGAAAGCATGCCAAGACGATTACATGCCGTAATCAGTGCAAGGGGAAGTCATACTCGTTATTAATTTTTATTTTTTACTGTCTTTTTTTATTAAAATACCATAAAAATACTCGTAGTCTTAATTTCATTAAACACATTAAAATTTCAATTTTAACACGGCTCTCTGTCTACATTGACTAAAACACCAATTCCAGGAATTAAGTCTTAAAAACTATGTTCTTATTGATAATAAGAAATTTCTAGTCATCTAAGCTAATGCCATACTAAATATGTCAATATTATCCATTGAAAAGCCAATGACTGGTAAGTGCCCGTTTTTTTTGCAAAGGAGTTTAGTTAAAACAATAAAAATACACACTATACATAAAAAAGATACATATTATGTAAGAACAAATATATAAATAATGAAAAAGAAAGAATTAAATTATTCTACAAACTACGCCTAGGCTCAGAAAAGTTATTTGTAGATCACATGCACTAACAAAATGAGTGAATAGGATTCGATCTTAGTTAGGGATGCGCGATCCAGTTCATCGATCCGATTTTAAGGATCGGATCGGATCGTAATGCGTTGATCCGATCCACGAATTGGATCGCATGCCATCGATCCGATCGATGTCAAGAAAATCGATCCGGATCGGATGCAAATAAGTAAGACACAATTATTTTTAGATAGGTAAGCATTTATTAAGTAAATACAATTATGAAAGGTGAGGAAAAAACAACCAGTTATATATAAGTTAAAAGTTCGAGTTGGCATCTTTAGAAATAGTTCTATAGGTACCAATCTTCGAACTCTAAACTTTTGAGAAACAATAATTTAGAGAGACGACATGGATCGAGTCTGTTTCGACATTCGCTTAAAGTTAAGTTTGCCGACGAAAAGAGCCGCTCTGATGGCACCATAATTCAGTTTTATAAAACAAAATGTCCGCACAATGAAGATACTCAATAAAACTAATCAACCGACCATAAACTTTACTCGTTTGTTTACGAACTTACCCACACAAATATTATAAATAAAATGTAATAAGATGCTCGTATACCTACCCGCAAAAGACGCCGCCAAGTTTGGAACATAACGTAACCTAAACAAAAGATCATTTCGTTCCTAACAACATCGTAAGCAGTTAATGTAGGTAGATAAACTGAATTTGAATCCATACGATCCAAACGAATCGATCATTGTAGCTTTGTATCGATCTTACAAAAAATCGTATGGACTCGATCCGATCCAAAAATCGAGAGATCGTATGGCTTCGATCCGATTTTCAACAAGATCGGATCGGATCGGCGCATCCCTAATCTTAGTCCTCTTAGACGGCAACCTCACACTACTAAAAATATCCTATATTAAAATTTTAGTGACTAAACACGTATAAATTACTTACTTATGTTAAGACTCCATAGTAACTATAGCGAGAACGGGTTAAATTTTTTTTAAATATGAAACGTTCGTTTACTGCAAACCAGTAACTAATAAAAATAATAAAAAAAACATTAAAAAAAATTTCAATTCTTAAAAAAAACACGTTCTTAAATCAAATTGTTCAATATAAAATTAATTCCTTTTAATTCCTAACCCTATTGATGTATATTGAATAACAATAACAAATTCGCGGGTCCGTTTGACCCAGGGTCACACATGTATCAAATTACTAAAAAGAAACAAATTCCGGGAATTGCCTATTCAGCCCTAAAAATTGGCAAGCATATCCAATTCAATAAGTGACCTCTTTTTGGTAAAATAGCCCCTTACAATGACCTTAAGAGGTTCAATACGTGTGACTTATGACCTCGGCGACCTTTTTCTTTATTTTTTTTTTGTTGGCACTGGTCAAAAAGGGGCATCTTGGTCACGATTGTGCTATGTGGACAATAGCTTCTGATTGCTAAAGAAAAAACGCTTTACAAAAAAGTTTAACATTTTTTATTTTATAGATTTTAAATTAATTTTCTATTTTTCTTGTTGTTTGTATTAAAGGATTATGTAAGTTATTGAAATATTTGAATCAAATTGTAAGAAGTAAAAGCTTTTAAACTATCGTGTTTCATGATTATAAATATTAAACGTAAACGTTAACGTGGCATGGTATTCAACTGTATTTTGCTTGACATATTGGCACAGGTTGTACCTACAGGCCGTAGTATCAATTGCTCAGTCTGATTTGCTTACAGTTGACTCTTACTCAGAAACCTTAAGCAAAATAACTAACTCGGACCTGACGGCGAGTCCGTCAGGTCCGAGTTAGTTAGTAGCCTGAACTTGTTGCAGATGACTGCGCAGATGTCAGTTGTCGAACTAAATGGCGGGGGCCGTGGGGAGGGGGTGTTTTATTAGTTCCTGTCATGCGCGAACTTCTCTAAAAGCTAACTTTAGGTCGAACAAGTTATTTGGCGACTACACTGTTACACACTATAAGAAGGTCGTGCAAAATTGTATTTGGCAATATATCTCATTGTAATTAGTTTGGTAAACACATGCGATTACTTTTCTGGTACAATAGATACTATTGTTCAATTGTTAAAAATATTTACTTTGATATGCATATGCTTGTAGTTAACAAGAACTGTTATAAGTTCAATGTTTTATGACAATTTTATACGGAGATTAGACTTTTTAATTATTAATTTGTGTTGTAATAAAATATTATAGAACGTACACGAATTGAATATCGCGGTACATAGTGTAGCGGTACAAATGGTATAAACATGATAATCAATTTCCCTTTTTTGTTTCTGACTACTTTGTACACGTTACACCGGTAGGCTGGTTAAGCGTAGCTTAGATACTTTAAACAGTGGCCATGGTACCATGTAACATACTAAATAGATTCTCCGTAAATCTAATAATTATTGTTGTAATTTTAGTAAATGATAACTGTTACTATATGCCATACTAAAGCCATAATAAAACCAACTACATCAAGGGTGTCGTTAAAGTCGACTAAGAGTATACATGCTCAAGGCCGCTTGGTCAGCGTAGTAATAATAAGCTAACATCACAGGAAGAGAGCCTTTCCTGCATATTAGAGATTAGTAACAAATATCATAAAGAAAGTAATAAAATTTTACTAAACGAAATTCAATAAAGTAAAAAACCTCAATGTGACACCTTTTTGCATCAAAAACCGTTATAAAACCCACACAGGATCACCTACAACGGCAAAATATCTATAAAACTCTCAAATTACTGCAAACAACTATAAATCAAAGTACCAAAAATTAAAAAAAAACTATCTCACGAGTCTTGCGATCATCTGTTTAAAGGGGTTGAATTTTTGGCAATTTTTTAAAAAATCTACACAATAGCTGTACCCTCGCTAAACAGTTATGTAGGAGAATAAAAAAAAACGCGGAAGATATCGTCTTTCTCGTAAAAAGGGCGATTAAATACCGTATCTAACTCTTTCCCATGGGTCTTAACCTTGGCAAACTTTTTTGTTAAAAAATTGAGACACCTTTGCCATCTTTCCGTTTTTTTTTCTTGATGATTTCGATGCGCAAGGCGAAGGGTCGATCCCTCTTTTATTGTGCTCAGCGAATTTTAGCAGGTGGGTCACATTTTACCCCGAACGCGTTTTAGGGTTTCAATACAATTATTTTATTAAAGAATTTATCTTTAATTTTGCAAATTATCTTAAATATCTGTAAAAAATAATAACAATAAAAGATTTCTTTTTTTTAAGATTCTCGAGTTAACTCTTGCCTATTTCAAACGTGGAAGAAAACTTAGACTACTAATACCATGCTAGCCAGCCGGATTGGTATAGTTTTCTATAGTCACCTTTTAGTCTTCTTCTTTTAGTCAGTTTTTATGACACTCACGGTATTAGTCGCAGTAATGGCACTGATCATCACACAAATAATACTAACTGGCCTTCTTCTGTTACGCTGCTCTGGCTAGATAGATTGATGTAGGGTTTTACATGCAGTTTTCTGTCTGTTATTTTTGTACAGTTGTTACTTTTATAAAATACTAGCTGACCTGTGCCCACTGGTCAGCGAAAAAAACACGCCCTTTTTTAAACATATTTCATTACTGCTCCACTCCTATTAGTCATAGCGTGATACTATATAGCCTATGACACTCCCTGGTAAATGGACTATTCAACACAGAAAGAATTTTTAAAATCGGTTCAGTAGATCCAGAGATTACCCCCTACAACGTCACAAACACACAAACTTTACCTCTTTATAATATTAGTATCGATGAAAGTCTAATCATAGGTAGGTACACTCGAATCAGTGTAGCTAGTTCGGTAAGTATTGTTTACAACTGGTTCACAATTCCCCTTCAATTGTTATTGAAAGGAAATATGCGAAAACCTCATTCCGCACCTAAAACAGAAAATGAACACATCGAATTAATTAAATATTCAAGACAAGAAGCTAATATGTAACACAAGTTATCCAAAAACCTTACTAAAATGGCCGATAATATTTTTACCGCGAAAATAATTTCGATGTTTATAAAAAAGTTTGAGATCGATATAGGCATAATTACTGTTTCGGGTAAGCGGGAGCGGGTATAGAATTTTCTGAAAATTGCGTCGGCGCATGAGCAAAAACTAAACGTTTTCGGAAATTCACATGGTTCATTACCACGTGGACTTATGTCAAATTTGTTTTTAACAAACCCTATGGTGCAATTTATTTCATTTTTAGTGTTGATTATTGAGTTTAAGTACGAAGAACACAGAAGATCAGTTATCGATTGGGCAAAAGGTTTTAGATAAGTTGGTATTTAACGGTGTATGGCAACAACGGTCCGGAAAACTTAAAGTATGCAGACTCCACAAGCGGTGAACCATTGACATGTTCAAAGTTGTAGGAGGAGTGTGGATAAAGACAGAGTCCCGAATCAGGAGAAGTCTTTGGGCTGGTAAGATGATGAATATAAATTATAATTACGATTACAATACTCTCTTCATCCTACACTTAACCGGATACCGCAAAATTCCTATCACATCTAGGTACGTACCGACCTCTGTGGCGTAGTGGTTATATAACAAGACTGCTACGCAGAGGTCTCGGGCTCGATTCCCGCTCATTGCAAATCTTTGTGTGCATGAACTTAATTGTTTGCATGGTAATGGTATGTTGTTTTCTATGTAAGTATAATATGTATGTAGGTATATACAAAAAAAGTATTTAAGTATGTTTATCCGTTGTCTAATGCCCATAGTTCAAGCGCTGCTTAGTTTGGGACTAGATGGCGTTGTGTGAAAGTGTGAGGAATATTTTATTTTTTATTTGATTTTATACTTATGAGTTCAATAGTAAATCACAAATCAAAAATACTTAGTCAAAGAAGTAAGTTTTAATTAGGGAGGTAAACTTCTATCTGCCTCAGATGAAGCTGGTTTTTAAAATGTTGCTGTGCCAAAATACTTATTGTCACTATTTCTCTATTTACAGCTCATAATGATGATCTCTTTAGCGTAGTAGTCCAAGGCGAATGAAAAGTTTACTTTGTAGTAATAAATAATGAAAGTAAACTTTTTCATGCGAAAAATTACTATAATGTTGTTCAAATTCAGAGATAATAACTAGACTTTGCTAAAGTAAAGACAAAGTGCGGTCTCTGAATCTGGCCCTTAGAGGTCTCGTGTTGAATCCCTGCAAATCAAACATTGTGTGCATGCCTGTACTCTTCTGAGTGTTTTCTGTGTACGTATTTATATAAAAAAGCGTTATTTGTAGGTATGCGCATCTGTCTGCTATATGATAGCCTCAGTACAAGTTCTGCTTAGTTTGGGACTAGATGGCGTTGAATGTGCGAGAAATATTCTTAATTTAACAGCTGCTTTATTAAACTTTTGAGCTTTAATTAAATATCGGTACTCTACCTACCTACTAATAATAATATACTTACTGTATAATTATAAGATTTTGTAAAAAGTACCTACTTAAAACAAAATTCGACGAATGTCATCCAACTCACCTTGACTTATAAAAATATGTTATAACAGCGCGGTCGTTTTAATAAAAAACAAAAAATTCTAAATCTCAAAATATTTCTAATGGACGCACAAAAATTTTGGCGGGCGAGTCGTTATATTAATTTTTGACAAAATTCAAAACAAAACTGACATCAGTTTGACAACTATGTGAACATTTTGCGCGCCAACATTTTTAAATTGAGAATTCGCTTGGACGCCATCATGACGAGGTTGAGCTGTCATTTTGTATAATTCACGAAACGTTGTACATGTTAAAAAAGATTTCATATTACTGTATCGTTGATTTATTTATCGTAAAACGGTAACATTATGATAAAATAATTATAGCGAGAGATAAAATAATTATATAAGAATACAATATGTCGTCACCCCATCTCATCCCATGGGTATCGTAGGAACCGACTAAGGGACTTTCCGTGAATATTATCTTTACGTAATAAAAAGAAGGAAAACTTGAAATTAAACCCTATACCAATCCGTTTGCCCAGCGTGGTATTAGTCGGCCATGTATCCCTCCGTCACGGGAGGAGGCCCGTCCCTGCAGTGGGACATTAATGGGCTGTTATGATGATGGATTATAGCGAATGCTGAACATCTAGGTACTTCGCAAGCGTTTGCATTGAGTAAGTAGCGGAATGTTTATAGGTGCAAGAATGATAGTTGGCATAATGAAAGGTATCCGTAGTCCGGAGATGGTTCTTGGCCAGATCCGGCAAAGGAACTGGCGTGTTACAGACCAAATTATTCGCTCAAAAATAAATCAAAAGTGAATATTTTGAACAATAATGTAAAGTAAAAATATTTCGCTTTTCATAAAGCAAAAAGTACCTGCTTTCAAAATGGTCTGAAAACTAGACAAGTTCATTATAAGAAATAAAAGAACTTACCCCGTCATAAACGCCTCTTAAATTTATTCACTGTTTAGCGAGATTTTTATTACTAAAATCAACCTTATACCAAACAAAAGCGTAAGAATTTAAGCTAATCAATTGACTAAAATTTAAGAGGCGTTTATGAGAAAGGGGCAAATGTTTTACTTTTGTTCATTACTTATTTTCACTCATTTAAATTTCTTTAGCTACATCGCTAGTCGCTACTTCTTTTGTGAAAAACAACGACACTTAATTAAAATATAATTACTCACATTAATACCAATATGTTTAAAAACAAATAAAAAAGAAATTTGAACACTTTTACCACTAACACATAATTATGTAGATAGGGTTGTAATTAAACTTTAAATTTTTAATATTTTCAAGAAAACACTTCTTTCGTCATTGTAATTAGAAAATTGTAAAGTACCTTATAGACTTCATCATCATTATAACAGCCCATTAATGTCCCACTGCAGGAACGGGCCGCCTCCCGTGAAGGAGGGATACTTGGCCTACTAACACCACGCTGGCCAGACGGATTGGTATAGGGTATAATTTCAAGTTTTCCTTCTTTTTATATCGTAAAGTTAACATTTAAGGATAGTCCCTTAGTCGGTTTTTACGACACCCATGGGATGAGATGTGGTGGTGACATATTGTATTCTTACTCCGTCACCACACGGAAATTCTCTATATTCTAGAATATTAAATAAGTGATCATAATAATAGTTGTTTTTTCAATTTTCAACTTTCTAGCACAGTCTTTTCATTTGTAGTCTCCACTTAAACCAAATTATGATTGAGATTGAGATGAAAGGAGGCTCAATTAATTACTTTTTAATTTTTTTAGGGTATTTTATCTTTCCAACTTATGGTAATCATAATCAGTTGATAGTACAAATATATTAGGCAAAATTACATTATTTTCCTATTATCAAACTAAACTCGCAAGTCGGTAGGGAGCTTTACATTATTTTACACACTACATTTAAAATGGAACAAAAAATGTTCCACAGCTTCGTATATTAGGCTAATCATAATTTAATACATAAGTAGGTATAGTACATAATTTTAGCTATTAAAATAATTACAAAAAGAATCGTTTTAAAATGAAACCGTCATTAACCGATATTTAAACGTTCCTAATTTAAATTAATGGATACTTTTTTTAATCATTAAATCTAAGGCTTTGGAAAAATATTGAATGTTTAAAAGGGTTTTATGCTAATTACTATTTACTAAAACGGTAATTATTTTTATCAGTTTCTAACATTGTTGATCGAAAGTTTTTAAGTGACGAATTAAAAATACAAAACGTCACCACCCTGTCTCATACTTTAGACATAGTAAAACACGATTACTAAAAAATATATTTTATAAGGTCTCTATCAAAATGTAAGGCAGAAACCCGTATATCCAATTAGCTTGGCATAAGTAAGGTAAGTATTCTATGTTACCAAAGAGTTTTGACGACCTCTGTGGCATAGTGGTTATTTAACATGACTGCTAAGCAGAGGTCTCGGGTTCGATTCCCGCTCAATGCAAATCATTGTGTGCATGAACATGATTGTTTGCATTGGTCTGGGTGTTTTCTATGTATAATATGTATGTATTTACAAAAAAAAAGTATTTAAGTATGTTTATCCGTTGTCTAGTACCCATAGTACAAGCTCTGCTTAGTTTGGGACTAGATGGCGTTGTGTGAAAGTGTGAGGAATAGTATTTATTTATAAAGAGTGGTCCTTTTGCAGTAAGACTTTTAAGAAGTTCTATGTTAGTCTAAGGGCCAGATTCAGAGACCGCACTTTGACTTTACTTTGAAGGAAAGTTCGGCTTTGATACAAAAACGAGATATAAGGCCCAGATTCAAAGTCTTGTGAAGTGACTTTACTTTCTTTCAAAAGTAATCTTCCCAAAGTAAACTTTTTATGCGAAAGATTACTTTAATGTTTTTCAAATTCAGAGATAATAACTAGACTTTGCTAAAGTAAAGTCAAAGTGCGGTCTCTGAATCTGGCCCTAAGTAGAGTACGAAGTAACTATTAAGTAATCTGCGGTAGGTACACGGGTTTGTGTCTTGTTTTGTAGCCATATCATGAAAGGCACCTAATGGTTTGCTCATTGTCACCATCAATTAATTTCTTTGTCTGCCGTTCCACAGAGGCAGACATCGACAGTTTATGAAGCGGGAAATCTTTTCGAAATATAGATAGGTAGTAATTTTGGTATGTTTTAAACTATTATTTTTAAATGGAGTTATCTACAAAATAGGTATATTGTCTTGAGCTGGGCAGACAATTTATCTAATTCAAATTATTATTATAACTGGCAAATAAACATACATAATTAATTTATTTTTAACGAGTAGAGTTTAACAGCTGGTATTATAATTATTCTTAAAACATGAAATGACAAAAAAAAAACAAAATAAAAATCAATCAAATCTACCAAAGAGTAAAAATAACAAAAGGACCTTTCTTTGTGACCATCCTGTTCCGTATAAGAATTGTATCCTTTTATCAAGAGTTTTTTTTACGCGGCAACCCCGTAACGTGAGTCGGCAGTTTTGTCAAAATATTACACTGTATAAACTTAATGTTTTTTTTCTACAAAAATTACACCTTTTAACCCCTTTTTCCCTATCCCTTTTGCTTTAAAAAGGGTTGCGCGATGACATCTGATATTTTTTGAGATTTTAGATAACTGTACGTAATGATAATATTTAAAAAGTTTCATTTTAAAACTTTTTCTCATTTCGCATTGTTGATGGTGACGTATTCGGGAAGTGAGAAAAAAAAGTAACATTTCAAATATGGAATGTTCTTTTCTTTTGAATACAATCCTTTATTTATTTTTTACTTTGATCAATGTGTGTTGGAAGCATGTTGCAAAAGAAAATTTCCTTCTTACTTTAATCATAATCATCATCATAACACCCCATTAATGTCCTACTGCAGGGACGGGCCTCCTCCAGTGACGGAGGGATACTTGGCCTACTAATACCACGCTGGCCAAACGGATAGGGTTTAATTTCAAGTTTTCCTTCTTTTTATTACGTAAAGATAATATTTACTTAACCTTTCTTACTTCATGCTCCGTGTTAATTATCTTCAAGCTGAGTTTTATTCATTTTGTGATATTGTTCATGTGCCTTGCGTGTGTGTGTGACTTTCAAGCAAAGAGACTAAAACGCGCAAGGATGTTAGGTAAACTGTAAAATAATGGTTTTTAATGTATTTTTGTTTGTAATTTTTACTCTTTGGGCAACTCTTTTTAATAAAAAGTTGTTTTTTTAAGTAATTCTATATCGTCTAGGCTTTATTTTTAAAAGAAAGTAAATAAAATATGTACCTACTTGTATCAGTAGACAAAGTTCTACAGTGGAAGGAAGAAACTAAAACCTTCGTGTGGTCTTTGCAGTCCTTAAAATATTGCTAAGATAATAACATCAATAGCAAAGCATGAAAGGCAGTCAGTAAAAATAAATACCGTTACAAATTTTGCTTCTAAATTTAAAATTCAAACGAAATACTTATACAAATTATAAAAGTTCCAAACATGGAGTTCTTTTTTTCCAAACTTTTCAAGAGTCCGTTATTCTAATCCATATTTTGAGCGTCTTCCATATTCGAACTGTTTCTAAATTCAAAAGAGTTAAATCCCTGTTCGTTGCACGTCGCATTCTAAATATAAAAAGTTCTTTTTTGTCAAATATGGAAGGGTTAAGTTAAAAACGTTCTATTTTCGAATTGTTAAAAAGTCCACATTGTATGGAATACGTCAAAACTTCATACAACGCGGGTATAGTTCATGTTTGAGTTTCAGATAAAATTAAGAAGTAAGTATTTATAAATAAAAGTTTTCGGAACTATGCAGATTTTGATTATGACCTTTAATAATTAAACTTTTACTTAATGGATATTTGTTCTTTAATGAATAATGTACAAAAACAATATTCTTCACACAACGCTTACTGCAAAGTACGCAGGTATTGTAGTATGGATACTAGAAACAAATAAACATACTTACATACTTTTTTTTAAATACTTAAAAACAGATACAAAGAGCATCCAGGCTTAAGACAATTAAATTGTGGATTTCACAAATAATATCTTGCGTGGGTTTCGCGCTATGCTATTGGAGCATTTACCTAAAAGCATTTTCTCCCAAATCTGTCTAAAAGCTTAGGTGTATAAGTAGCCCTGTACACCATCATCATTATAACAGCACATTAATGTCCGACGGCCTCCTCCAGTGACGGAGGGATTGGTATAGGGTTTAATTTCAAGTTTTCCTTCTTTCTATTTCGTAAAGATAATAATCACTTACCTAAGTCGGTTTTTACGACACCCATGGTATGAGATGGTGGGTGGATGATAGGTGGTGACATATTGTATTCTTACTCCGTCACCACACGGAGAATGTACACCAGCAGTAACTATAAGATTTTTATGGACTGCCATCATAGTTCGGTCTAATAAAAATCCGCGTTCTAAATTCAAACTTACTTTTAATCTTTAAATACAGCTTGTACTACAACAGCGTTATTCCTTTTTCAAATGATACCAAAGACACAGGAAGCATGAGTTTTTTGTCACTTCCACGTCTCGTATGAACTGATTTTTATTTTCCGTCCCTTTCTATCTAGACTAAGTTGGTATAGTTAGACAAGGACAGCAATAACCGCGGAGCTCTCAGGTGTGTTGACAACAGATGGCAGGGCGAGCATATTACACAATTACAATTCTATTTAATTATTTTTTTCTCGCGTCGTTTGTTAGAGCGGTTACAGATTAGCGTTTTTGCTGCGCGTATAATATGGTCGTTTCAGTTTCAGCGTTACATTACGCGCTTCAAAAAACACAGTACTGACATTGTTTCAATTGGCTGCGCAAATTTTTTTGTTTCATATAATGGGAGGCAAACAAGCTAGCAGGTCACCTGATGGTAAGTGATCACCGCCGCCCATGGACACCCGCAAGACCAGAGGAATCACAGATGCGTTGCCGACCTTTAAAAAGGGAGTACGCTCGTTTCTTAAAGTTTTCTTTTCGAACTTACCTATTGGTGTTTGTTTTATTTATTGCTGACATGCGGATCCTTCTCTGATAGACTCTAACTGCAAGCCCGGCAAGTTAGTATTTACTGTAGACTCGCAAAAATGGGTAGATTTTGGCATGTTTGGACTGCTAGTGACGTTGTAGCTGTCTCAAACATGGATTCACGCGGCTCAACGTACAAGTACAGCATAAAAAATATACCAAAGAACGCGCATATCGACCTCTGTGGCGTAGTCGTTATATTACATGGCTGCTACGCAGACGTCTCGGATTCGGTTCTCGCTGGTTGGTTTGCATTAATCTAGGTGTTTTCTCTATGTAATGTGTGTACGTATGTTTATCCATAGTGCAAGCTCTGCTTAGTTTGGGACTAGATAGCGTTGTGTGTATGTATAAGAAATATTTATAATATTTAATACGCGTCTACAGGCGCTTCTAAAAACGCGTGTTTAAAACGCTAGTCTGTAACCGCCTTTAGGCTTAGGCCGTGGGCGTGAGGTTAGTCAGCCTAGTTGTAGACAATCGGTTATTTTTTTATTTTCGAAATGTCATGGTGTACGTTCCGTTACTTGCAATATTGTATTTGAATTGTTAATATTTAATTGTAGGCGGTTTTTTAAAAATTTATTGTTAGTTAAATTTTCTGTTGAGAAAGTCTTTGCAATTATTAATGCTTATTAGATTTTGTAATTAGTTTGTGTAATTTTTGTAGGTGTCTTACTCAGAATATTTTAAAATAGCACAATAGTTGCATATTCAAAATATGGGTACGTGGTTACACGAAAAGTGTTTATATTTCTACTACCTTCCTACTATATTATCTTTAAACATGAATGTCCAGCAAGCCCAGTGTCCGTCCTGCACATTTTTGTTTAATAAGTTGTCTTAAACTATTAAAAAAAATTGTAATAGTGTCGTATGTCTATTTACAAAACTATTCAAAGTTCAGTGCTCGTAGAGCTATTTGCATAATATGTAAGTAATTGAGAAACAATCGTCCTTAATTCAACCTCTTAAAATGTAGTTAAGAGTCGTTTACCTTTGAATTATTTATTTTAAAAAAGTGCGAATTCAAAGATGCTTGTCTTCCCCAACACTTACAAACACTCAGGCATACACTTATTTATTAAATTAATAAATAAATACCACGCAGAAACTGCGGGAGTTGTATTAGTAAAATACCATAACTTCCTACAAATACGTACAAAATATAAAACCGCTGCGATAACCTATAAACCATTCATTTGAAATAAATTTAAAACCAACCCCGAACTTTTAACTCTAACAAAGAAATACGAAATACAATATCTCATTATATCGAAAAAAATATAATCAATGAGAAAATACAAGATTTGACCCAAAATTTGAAATAAAGTATTTTATTATTTATTATTTTAAAAAAATCACCCTCGATCAAAGGGTTAAGAAGCGAGACAGCAATATTTTATATAGTGTTAGAAAGAGACAGAGCTATAACTCAACCCTTTCGCCGCACCTGGACTTTTTTATTACAAGTTTTTTTGTGTGTTTTTTTTAAGTTTTAAAAAAGTGCAAAATTTTGCTTTTGTTTGGAGGTCAATATTGATTTTTTGGGTTCGTAAAGTATAGAGTTACACAATAATAGTTCGTTATGTGACTCAGTTTAAATGAGGCCATTAGTTTGTGACCTCAATAGATGACAGTTGACATTTACTGTCAGCCATATTGTATTATTTGGTTCATAAATATGTTTTGTGGCATCTATGTGATATAAAATAGTAATACTGTTGTTAGTTCTAAACATTTTTTTCTTGCTTTTATAGTAAAACGAAATTAACTTTCCATGCGGTTTGGTAGAGTTAGAATATATTTATGTAATTCTCTCTCACTCTTCCATTTGGTCTTCACCTAGACCAATTTTGCTCAAGGGCTCAGAAAATCTAAATCGAAACAAAATAGGGAAAAAAGTAATTTTAAAAAACCTCTTATTACATACCAGCTCAATTCTAACTACAATTAAAAAACCGCATGGTCATTTAAATTTAAATAGAGAACATCATTCGAACAACGGGCATTTAAATTAAAAATGTAGATAACTATTCTGTTCTAGTTTTATTATATGAGAAGCTATGCCGATACCGACGATTCTGCCATTATCAAAAGTTCTGGACTTTTGTGCGTTTTTTTTTTTGGTTTGTATTTAAATATTCACGTTGACGTGGTCATTCATTCTCGTGTTGACGTCTGTGGCGTGTGTGGCAGTCCGTAGAGGTCTCGTGTTTGATTTCCGCTCAACGGAAATCTTTGTGTCCGTGAACATGATTGTTTGCATTGGTCAGGATATTTTTGACGTGTAGGTATGTCATTGTTTTTTCTATGAGTATTATCTAGTACTTATAGTTGAACTATAATTAGTTAGAGAAGAACTCGTAACTCTTAAAGAACTGGGTGTTCTATGTGTCCGTTAATTGATGTTTGTAAAAGTCCCCGCGACACAGGGCATGATCCCTAGTGCGGGAGTTGTCTTTTTTAAGAAAAAAAAAACTAAACTCGAAATAGTTTATGAATATTCTAAAAAAAAAAACATAGGTACATTTCATAGTACATAAACAATTGTAGCTAAAATACAACTCTCATACAGTACGCCTAAAGCGAGATACCACAGATAAAACACAGCAAAATGCTAATATGAGTACAAAAATATATATATCTTACGCCTCCTACATAATTCTCTGTTTCAACAAACTTTATAAATTGTTTGTAAACCCACTCGTTATACTTTCAACTTATTGGTATAAGCAGAGTTGTCTTTTTGCTATTGAAATTATTGGGTTCCATCTTGTTTAGTTAGCCAGCTAAAGCCTTATGATATAGATACACTAAATACTCAGGTATAGGAAAGTGTTCGGCCTATTTAATTGAGTACAATTTCCTAGTCTAGTCTATACTTCTATATTAATATTATAAAGAGGTAAAGTTTGTGTGTTTGTAACGTTGTAGGGGGTAATCTCTGGATCTACTGAACCGATTTTAAAAATTCTTTCTGTGTTGCATAGTCCATTTATCAGGGAGTGTCATAGGCTATACAGTATCACGCTATGACTAATACGAGTGGAGCAGTAATGAGATATGTTTAAAAAAGGGACGCTTTTTTTTCGCCGCCTAACGAAGTGGGCACGGGTCAGCTAGTCTAGTATAAAAAGACAACTTAATTGAGACTCCTCCTCTTTTGAGTGTAAAAAGAAATGGTTGCTGAAAGAAAAGCAATTAATTAGTAGCTTGACGATATAATTAAGCAGAGATTGTACTGAGGAATTGGACAAAGGAAGGGTAAAGTACTATCAGGTGGATCGTTGCTTGTCTGCCGACTTTAAGTATCATAACAGCCCATCAATGTCCCACAGCAGGGACGGGCCTCCTCCCGTGACGGAGGGATACTTGGCCTTCTAATACCACGCTGGCCAGACGGATTGGTATAGGGTTTAATTTCAAGTTTTCCTTCTTTCTATGTAAAGGAAATAATTACAGATAGTCCCTTGGTCGGTTTCTACGACACCCATGGGATGAGATGGGATGGTGACACATTGTATTCTTACTCCGTCACCACACGGATTACTGGACTTCAATTAATTATATTATTTATGTTTAGGCTCCCTGTTCCTAGTGAAATCGATTGACTGTTATGAAGCAGTTCGTCGAAATCCTCGAGACGACAAGGGGCAGTGTCACCTCAATTCTTAATCCATAGCTACACGAACAACAAAAAGAAAACAAAAGAATAACAACAAAATAGCTTTACATGAACTCAAACAGCCAAAACTCAGGTCCCACACCAAGAAACAATAAAAATATAAATTAATACATCTCAATGCTTTACAAAGCGAAACGAACGAGTAGATACTGGCAGTTTAATGCAAAAATACAAAGGAATACGACGACGTAAAAATATAATGTTAAAAAAAAAAACAAAAAAAAAAAGTAAAAAAACAAAACACAATCAAATGAGGGATGTACGAAAACGGGAATAAAACGAGAGACAAAACACAATATGGCGGATTGTTTTTAATTATCGAGTATCGGCATAAATCGATGCACGTCGCCGCGGGCCCGCCATCGAACTGCGCACGCGCATGAAAAGAGTAGACAATGCGCGTAGAAATATTTTTACACTGTCGCGACTCTGATGAAAATATAAAGAGTCTTTCTTTAAACACGTCAAACGTATAAAAATCTTATTTTTTTGATATCCTAATCGGTTCTACAGTTCTTTAGATACAGGCTTGACTTATCAGTAGTATACGGTTGGAGTAAGAACAAAACATTGAGCTAGACGCCACTGCCTTATTCTATTAAAGTCTGAGACAAATTACTACTTTTTATTCTGTTGTACCATTTATTACCCAAGCAAAATTGCTGGCTCCAATAAATAAAAATAATAGGATTAAAATGTAATTTCTTTCTTCTGGATCTTAATTCACGGCGCTCGTAGAATCTACTTACCTCCAAAGGAAATTGGCTTAAAAAACCTACTCAAGATTCTGCTAGAAGCAAGAAAAAAATACAAACAGAAGCAAAAAAAAAACTAACAACAGCTCCACAGTTCTCCTGTCCAAGATTCATAAAATTCATATGTATGGGTGAAGGCAGTGCATCGCGTTTACATCGAGTACGAAAGAGTACATTGTGTTAGTCTGTCTTCCCTTTGTCAATGCCCGCTAGTATTTATAGTTCTGGCTTAGTTCTAAATCCGTGCAGTAGTTTAGTTTAATTAGTATTTCGATAAATGTTATACTAGTAATGATGAGTTCGTGTCGACTTCATAACCATTTAAATGGAAAAGTTAAGTGATTTATCTTAAATGGTGGAAGTTAGAGAAATAATTAGATTTGTATTATTTAGATAAATGTCATACTGCAAGAATAGGCAGACATCTGAGAAAGAAACTACTATGCCAGCCAAATAAATTTAATTATATTCAGGGTGTCTCTAATAATAAGAATAATTGTGCATTATTTTTTAAACAAAGCGCCTTAAAATAAATATTATCCGCTTAGGAGATTATGACCTTTTTTCTTTATGATGATGATGATTCATTTGTAGGTAGGCAGTAGTCTAGCTATGCTCTAGCATTGCTGATGTCCATGAGGGACGTTTGCCACTTACCATAAAATGGGTTGCCACTTCAACTAAAAAAAAACAAATTATAAAATAAATATGTATATATAAATAACAAGAAGGAAATAATCGATAAATAACAAAGTTCTATCTATACTTATTTAAGAAATACTTTGTTGCAAAACCAGTTTTAAGGATAAGGCTGTTTTATTTAATAAGAAGATATTGTTTATTACATTTGTTTTGCTAGTTACAAACATTATTGAGTTACAATCTAGATCATATCTCTGTATCTTTTGTTGTGTATTGTTATAATTGTAATTTGTCGTGTGTAATATACAAATAAATAAATATGAAAAACGTATCACCTTTAATTAATAAAGATAATTGAATTATGGTACATACATACAGACATACATAAACTAACACCTTGTTCCATAGTAGTAGGGAGTGACATGTATGTACTATGATCCTTACACACCTGTTTCGCTACATCTACATACATACCAATCTTCATACACACCCACCCACCAGTGTGCCTATCTTAAAGAAACGCATTCATAACATTAATGTCCCACTGCAAGGACGGGCCTCCTCCCGAGACGGAGGGATACTTGTCCTACTAATACCACGCTGGCCAGACGGATTGGTATAGGGTTTAATTTCAAGTTTTCCTTCTTTTTTATTTCGTAAAGATATTCACGGATAGTCCCTTAGTCGGTTTCTGTGACACCCATGGGATGAGATGGGGAGGTGACATATTGTATTCTTACTCCGTCACCACACGGATATACAAATGAATGCTCTATTTAAACCTTGTTTGAAGAAAACTAAACAAAATTGAATTGTCAGTTTTTAAAACTTAGTGCATATCAATGTAACTAAGTAATACACCAATCCCAAAAATCAACCCCGTGACCCATTTTTACTTTTATTAAAAATATTTGGACCTTAGATACTTTTAAAAGAAAAGCTATAATTTCGTAAGGAAGTATTTACAATGCACCCCCTAATAATTAAAAGCAACAATTAAAATTAAAAGATCAATCCATTCTTTATAACAATAGGTCACGTTCTCAGGGGTCTTTACCCAAAAACTTTTAAATCTAAGGCCGTTGACCTTTCACTCTACCCTATTGTCTCTGTCCGAGGGGCGTTTAAGAAACTCAAAAAAAAAAAACCTCGCTCCAATATTCCGTCATTGTGGGCCTGTCATTGATCATTTTTCAAAAAACCCACAAATTCCTGTCCCAACTTGAGTTTTTGAGGAGGGTTCAAATAAAATATATTTTTATTACTTTTTTGAGAAATTTCGACGTGAGTTTTTGAGTTCTTGGGCTTTTATGATAAGATTAAAAGTGTGGTTTTTTGAGTGACTTTTTGTTTGTTACTTACACATCCATTACAACGCCATCTAGTTCCAAACAAAGCAGAGCTTTTATTTAGTTGAAACTTTAGTGGTCTACATTATGTCGTTATAGTAGGTACATGATTCCTACCTAGAAGTCGAAGATTCAATCCTCGCACAATTACCCAGTTCTTGCAATATGTCATTCCGCCAAATCACGCTGTAAGGACAAAATTATTTGAAATTTCACAAAATTATTTGAAATTTCACAAAATTAGTTGAAATTTCGTCCTTACCGGACAGCTTGATTTGGCGGAATGACTCGGTCGCGGAAGCTTGAGGTCCTAGTCATAAACCCGTCCTATTCGGTTTTTTAAGTACTTTGAACATTAAACTACTCGGAGATGGAAGAATAGCGGTCAACTCGAGACTACAACCCGGACCATGGTCTCCATAAAACCACCACCACCTAAAAAGACAACTCCGTATGTTTGTATTTTTTTATTTTTTTTTATTTTATTAAAAGAAAATTACACATTTGATACATTATTTTATCTGCCAAACTTTGTAACAGTTTGTCGGCAGTAACTTCTCGTGGATGTAAACTACTATGTGTAGGTACTATACCTACCACATTACATATAATTAATATTAATAATATTTGAAAACATCCTTACTCAGGACAATAATTGGGCATCGCACAAAACCTTGTAATACGCGGGATTCGAACCCGCGACCTCATGCACGGTCACTTACACTATACCGCTTTCTTTGCCACCGCGACCGAGGTAGTTTAAAATAAAAAGTTTTCATCTACAATTAACAGATGGCGCTACTCGAAAGAATTATATTCGTTCTGAATCTCGTTTCGGTTAATTTGTTTCGAAGTCGTTTTGTTTTTTTTTTCTTTTGCATATGATATAGGATCAGGATTACACCTTAGGCTAGATACGCAGACGATTAAAAGGTATGCATTTTATTATCTCATTATTAATTTTTAATACTTTATTCTTTTGTATGTGTAATATAGACATTATGGTTATATTTTTAATCTGCAATTCTCATACCTTAGAATCGTTAAAAATTCGGTTAAAGTTAACTTTTAGTTGTCAAATTGTTCCACAATAGGTAAGACAATTTGACAACTAAAGTTAACTTAATCGAATTTTTAACGATTTTAAGGTACGAGAATAATAATTGACATATTGTTGCAATTAATGATTCATAAAAGCTGATTAAGTAACGTCGCTAAGGTCATTGCTTAGATGGGTGACCGCTCAGTGGGCACTTCGATGGGTATGGAGGGAAACAAGACTAAGTAATACAAGGGGTAGGTTTATTGAGCAAAAAGTCATGCCTTATTGTTTTGTAACTATTGGTGTTGTGCCCGTTTAATTCACATCCAAGAAGTAGTGTAAAAATGTTATTGTGTTAAGGTCTTAATTTTTAATCATATGCATTTGTGTGATCCACAAGTGAGAGCCTGTATGTTGTGTCAGTTAACTTTATGTCTTTAGAAGTCCTCGCAACACAAGGCTTAATCCATAAGGGTTTTTTTTTTTATCAAAACTCTACAAATATTATTAAGAGCAAGCACAAAAATCTAATTCAAGAATTCCCACAAATGAATTAATACAATTTAAATTCCGAATATATCAATAACTTTTATCTATCGATGCTGGTATAAGAACAAATTTAAACCATACATATAAAAAAATGCATATTCCATACAAAATGTATAGAGAACAAACGAAATCGACCGCAAATATAAATTTGTATCGCTTAAATTGTTGCAATGAGTACCATTTTTATATGGAAACATTGTATGGTAATTTTGAACCTTATGCCTATAACAATAAGGTGTAAATCGATAGTATGATCTAGTGGCGAGTAGTAGATCGCTAGGAGTGAATAAGAATCATATAACGACTCGCGATTGCGACCTTATAATGCAACGCAAATCGCTTGCGACCAGTTGCTATTGCTTCAACTAGTTGCTTTATATTATTTACCGGATGGATCTCTCGCTCTTCTTCTTATCGATTTTGGATGGGTGGCTAAGTGATTTTTAGTCAGTACACTGATCTGACCTGGGTTGGACGAGGACTTTGAGAGACCTGCCTGTCGGGTCTTCTAGGCGACGCTACAGCAGCAGCGTATGGTTTTCTATGCAAAAGGAAAAAAGGTGATGAGTCTCTTCTCTTCTCTTCAGGTAGATACCGTGTAAGTTGGTATCACCAATTGCTCCAAGCAGTAGTGTAAAAATATTACTGTGCTCTGATGAAAGGGTACTATAGTAGCTAGTGTAATTACAGGACTATGAAGTGTATTCTCGGTGACGGAGTAAGAATACAATATGTCACCACCCCATCGCATCCCATGGGTTGAAAAACCGACTAAGGGACTATCCGTCAATATTATCTTTACGAAATAAAAAGAAGGAAAACTTGAAATTAAACCCTATACCAATCTGTCTAGCCAGCGTGGTATTAGTAGGCCAAGTATCCCTCCGTTCCGGAATGAGGTCCGTCCCTGCAGTGGGACATTAATGGGCTGTTATGATAAAGAGTATAACTCGGCAATGATGGCAGTCTACGCTGATAAATTTCAAGTACCAGTGGATCCGGTTAGCAAAAGAAACGTTCATGAAGTAAGGTGATAATAGTGGTCAAAAGAGACAGCTGTTTCCACGCTATTGGGCTAAGAGACTTTAAAACAAAAAGATTCGAGGTTGCTATTACTTTCTTCTTAAAGTACTGGTTGGTATTTCTGTTTTCTTCAAGCCATTAAATCTCTTAATTGCCCTTAAATTTAAACCCTATACCAATTCGTCTGTATACGGTAGTATAGCGTAGGTAGTTGGGATTCCTCCCGTTACCTGTTGTAGAGCGTCCCTGTAAAGAAACATGAATAGGTTATTATATAAATAGTAAATTAACAATCAGAACAGATATAACCGGAATAAAAAAAATTCTTAACAAATGCAACAATTGTACAACAATTGCTTGACTCCGTGATAGCATGTTTTACCGGGGAATCGAACCGAAGACACATGCGTTTTAAATCAGTACGAGCCGATCGCGCAAATAAACGACGCGCCGACGACGTAATAAAGTATTGTAAGTGCAACCACACAGAAATGCGTGGAGACGACATTACGTTTATAAAATAATATTTTAAATTTTAGTCTGAAATCGTCATTAAATTTAATGGCCTACTATAGAGACAGGCTTCCTTTAGTGGCTGAGGAAAATTTGGCCTACGGCTTGATGTTCGGTTTTGGGTCAGGTTTTCCTTATTCTTTTATGTAAATGTGTAGTGTCATCGATATCACATATATGGGACTTGTCACACTGGATGCATTTTGCGGTCAGGTCTAAAATTAGACCGCATTGTGAATGAACAACCACAGATTCGTACTCTGAAACTGAAAAGAGTTGATATAACCAAACAGTAAAATATTTTAGTCAATTCTTTACTTATGAATTAATTTTATATAACGTTGGTGTTACTTTATTGATAATGATGTGTAATTTTTTTTTTGAGATCGTTAAATAAATACCTTCTTCAGTCAGGGAGATCAGTGAACGCTGTATGGTTGCTCACATGTCCAGTCTTTAAGTCCTTTACGTACTAGTCGTGATACGTTCAAATCGCTTGTATACACATATACATGTAGATAAAGCTCGAAAAAGTTGATCAGACGCATAATGCACCCAGAAGATTGACGTTAAATCCGTTCATCGCTTTCATCATAACAGTCCATTAATGCCCCACTGCAAGGACGGGCCTCCTCTTATGACGGAGGGGCCTTGGCTACTAATACCACACTGGCCAGACGGATTGGTATTGGGTTTAATTTCAAGTTTTCCTTCTTTTTATTTCGTAAAGATAATACACACATCAAAAAAGTCTAAGCAACATGCATGATATTACAAATTTACCATTTATATTAATTTATTTTACCATTTATTTTAATTATAACGTTGTATTTTATTTTTAAAATAATATTTTTAGGGTTCTATGATGTAAAAATAACAGCTGTTTTCTTTATAAGTTCTTTTAATAACAGAAATTAACAATATTAGAATATACAGGTACATAAGAAACTAAACTTTTTTTTTACAAATTGAAATTTCTTAAGAAAATGAATTTATTGTGAAAGAATAGGACGATTTAATACAAAGTATGGCCTCCTCTGCTATTCAGAACTTGTCGGCAACGATTATTCATTGAATTAATGAGACTGTTTATGTCATCTTGCGGTATTAGTAGGGTATTATTGGGCATTCTGTACCACTTTCGTCCAGTCGCTCCGCGAAACAAGTTTCGCTCTCGCTCAGGACTCGTGACCCAGAATGCCCAATAATATAAATTCGATATAACCAGCGATTACATCGTTATGCAATGCAACCTTACGTTTTTTGCAAGTTCGAACAGCAAGCTGTATCTATTCATGATCATCATTATAACTTTTCGTTATTAATTGCAACCAACATTTCTGTCGGGTGGCTAACATTTGTATGTGAGATGCGATCAATGCAGTTATCGATCGACTTTATCAATTGCAAACAACATTTCTGTTGTGTGACTTACAATTACAACCAACATTTCTGTCGGGTGTGAGATGCGATCAATACAGTTATCAATCGGTTTTATTATTGCAAACAACATTTCTGTTGTGTGACTAACAATGCAACCAACATTTCTGTCGGGTGGCTAACATTTAGGTGTGAGATGCGATTAATAGAGTAATCAATCGACTTTATCATTGCATACAACGTTTCTGTTGTGTGACTAACAATGCAACCAACATTTCTGTCGGGTGGCTAACATTTGGATGTGAGATGCGATCAATACAGTTATCAATCGACTTTATCATTGCAAACAACATTTCTGTTGTGTGACTAACAATGCAACCAACATTTCTGTCGGGTGGCTAACATTTGGATGTGAGATGCGATCAATACAGTTATCAATCGGTTTTATTATTGCAAACAACATTTCTGTTGTGTGACTAACAATGCAACCAACATTTCTGTCGGGTGGCTAACATTTAGGTGTGAGATGCGATCAATACAGTTATCAATCGACTTTATCATTGCAAACAACATTTCTGTTGTGTGACTAACAATGCAACCAACATTTCTGTCGGGTGGCTAACAATGCAACCAACATTTCTGTTGGGTGGCTAACATTTGCATGAAAAACACAATAAACTAGACAAGTCTTTATTAATAACACAATTACTTAATACATACTAAATGTAGGTGGCTTATCGAATAGCGCATCAGCGGATGACACGAAAGCTTGAAGTTTGCGCCACTGGGTTGAGTCATCGTCTGTATGGAATTTTATTCTCACCAATGCCTTCTTCCAGAGCTCTTGAGATTCGGTTTCACGAGCGTCAGCCGCGTGATAAACTTTAAGATCGATGTAGAAATCGCCTTTGGTGTTGGTCGTGCGACGCTCGTTGCCATTTGCCACCTTGTTCGCGAAGAACGATAACAGTTCGGGCGGTGAATTCATACTTTTCTCTGCTTGACCATGACTGATGCTAAATATATCCGTAGACTTGGCTATTTTTCTGAAACAAATAATACTTAGTTTTAGTTCATCCTTACCTCTTTATGTAGGTATAATACAACATTTGCATTTGAAGATAGGTCAAATACAATTGTTGCAACAACACTACAATTGTTTTATAAAGGGATATCACATCGAATTAATGATTATTTTTAAATCTATTGTTAGTTTGTAAATAGTGTACCTTAGATAAATACATAAATAAAATTAATTAATTATTAATTCAGTAATGAAACATAATGGCTGTCTATATCGGTTTAGAACCCACTGCACTAGTAAAGTTTGGTAGAGTAAATTAAGAGACAGGTTTTCAGTTTTAAGCATAATAATGAACACATTATTATGCTTAAAACTGAAAACCTGTTAGTTAGACGTATGTACACTGTTACATAAACTGCGTATTATAGATAAGTAACATAATATAATTACCTGGTACAGACTGGTGATTTTTTCTTTGAAGTAGTTCTGCGTTTGATCGAAATATTGGAGTGTTTACGGTTTGGTACGACATTATTTTCATCGCTTTTATCGAAGTATTGATCACATTCAAACTCTGACCTGCAAAAAATAAAAAAACATTAATTTAATGGTTAATCAATTGTATTTGGGGGGCACTCAGAAACAAAGTAAGTGTGGAAATTATGATCAATCTCATGGATTGCTTGTATCTAAATTGCTCGGATAAAATAAACAAATTGCTGTCACCATTCTTAGAGTAACAAAAGATAATAGTTAAATTAAAGAATAAGTAACTATTATAAACATGAAAAAATAAAAATCATAATTAATTAACTGCATAAAGCTTTGTGCATAGAGCACGCACAAATAAACTAAACTGTGGAAATCATAATTAAATAATATTAATAGAAAAAAAATCTAAAATAATTAAATTTAAATATAAACACTTACATTATATATGGTGAGGGTCCCTTACTTCAATATTGGAGAGACTGAGTTATTCTTGCACTACTTTCAGTGTGACTTCACTGGATGATAAATAATATTAACGAGTTCGTTGAAGCTTATAACTCACAATTGGTAATAAAGTATCATAATTTAAAATTGATATAATCAACAAAGAAAATAGACAGATTATTGACTTTTTTAGTTGTAAGTATTATACTTGTTTGAAAAGTGAAGACGTAGTTAAAGTTTCGTAATCGACTGTAATTGTCACCGCTGCAAAACGGTTCAGGGCTACCCAACATGTGGGCGTGATATTTAACTAAAATGTTGTTTTATTAAATTTGGTTAAAATAACTACAATAATAATAATTATTATAAAGTACATTTAAATTAAAATATTACAAAAAAAACCGATCATATCAAATATCTATCATGACGATTAAGGTTAGGGTTAAAAATGTTAGTAGGTTTTTTTTCTTTTTAATAACTGTTACAAATTACATTATTGTAAATTAGTGACCATTTCATAAAAATAAAGTTACCATAAACATCTTATTCCCCACAATACATTACTTAACTTAAGTATTTAATATCAGTTTTTATGATAGGATATAACAATATGATAATATAATTCGATTTAGCATTGTTCATTATGTAATATTATCATGGAATAAAATAATATTAGGAAGCATGATGTTTGTTAGCCCTGCTTAAAATTGCTTACATTAAAAGTGTTGAAATGACGCAATTTCACCGCTGCAAAACGGTTCAGGGCTACCCAACATGTGGGCATGATATTTAACTAAAATGTTGTTTTATTAAATTTGGTTAAAATAACTACAATAATAATAATTATTATAAAGTACATTTAAATTAAAATATTACAAAAAAAACCGATCATATCAAATATCTATCATGACGATTAAGGTTAGGGTTAAAATGTTAGTATGTTTTTTTTTCTTTTTAATAACTGTTACAAATTACATTATTGTAAATTAGTGACCATTTCATAAAAATAAAGTTACCATAAACATCTTATTCCCCACAATACATTACTTAACTTAAGTATTTAATATCAGTTTTTGTGATAGGATATAACAATATGATAATATAATTCGATTTAGCATTGTTCATTATGTAATATTATCATGGAATAAAATAATATTAGGAAGCATGATGTTTGTTAGCCCTGCTTAAAATTGCTTACATTAAAAGTGTTGAAATGACGCAATTGCAACGTGAAACTTTTGTTTTCGTAAATTTTATAAACGGAAAAACAAAAATATCTTGTTACATACAAGGTATTATGTTAATCAGTAGCGTGCCGCCATATAGACAAAAAAGCAATACCTACTTTTATTAAAAACTTATACTATATTAATATAAAATAATTTATAATTATTGTGTTAATTATTCAATTAAATAAATTATAAAACTAATTGGATAAAACTGCTTTCAATGTCACAAGGTAAATATTTTAATATTACTTATATATTTTTATGGTTTATTATATTTATTTTAAAGATTTATATATTTATTTGATAACATTTTTTATTTTCAGAATACTGATACCTTCCAAGTAAATAAACAATGGTGCTGTTTTGAATACTTAGACACTTTTGAAGAAAGCGTACTTACTACCTATATCGATTAATCTACGTATTAAAAATATAAAATCTTATAAAGACAGTAAAAGTCGGAGACAGATTCGTTGTGGATAATAACTAAGGTAACGTTAAAATAACATTGAAATATTTTAGTTTGGACTGCAGTTTGCAGCTATTATGTAAAATACATATTTTACAAGTCTATCCAAGCTGTTAAATAAAATATTAATTAATTTTTCAGGCTCGTAAGAAGTAAGTAGATAAGTTTTAAAGGGGAAGATAACAATACTGATTTATAGTTGAAAACAAGATAACTAAGAGGAGCTAAAATTTTGTTATTCGTTAAAATAATAATAGAAAATATAGTTTTAAGAAATACCCTGTACAATATTGTAAAGTTTATTTTATAAAGAGATTTTGTTGAAAATAAAATAATAATATGATCAATTCTAAATAAATCGTATTTGTTTTATTCATATTTGTTTTATTTATGTTTTATCCTGTTGTTACCTGCTTTTAATCATATAATAATTACATGAATATATTTATTAAAAAAACATTATTAAATTAAAGCATAATAATATCATATCAATATAAATCAAGTGTGCATAATGTTGCGTAAGTATAGTAGGTATCAATTTCACATTTTATTAACAAACATGCACAAATGTAACATGAGTAGATATTAAATTTAATTTCCAAGTAGCTGGAGATTTATGTGTTGGTTTTTAGAATTTATTTTGTTATTGCAATTATTTCACAAAATTAGTGCTTCACAATTTATGAGTAAGGTTCCGTACTTGACATAAATTAATGTTTTGCTTATCAATTTCATTTCAATTACTTATTTTAGTAATGATGACATGTAAAAACTATGTTTATTTTGAAATTATTACACCCATAATTATTTTCAACTAATGAACCCTACTTTTGTCCCACTTTCCTCTATTTTTTTAATCTATAGTAATATTTTGTGGTTGCTGAGTTTGTTTGTATGTTTGTGTGAACGTCATAATTTCACAAGAATTATTTTGTAAGTTTAAGTCAATTTATCAAGGAAACCTATAAAATCATGAAACTAGTCATGTTTAATTATAACACAGGTGTAGCCGCGGTGCAAATATAAGTGTTCTCAGCCTTAACAACAAATGCTTAGCTAACATTTTTGTGTTCAACGTGACCAAACTTGTATAATTATTTCGTAACTTAAATATGTTGTTTTTGATATTTAATTTATTCATCATTTACCAATAAGTCTTTAGCTCGAGAACTTGTACGTACATCAAGTCTACGTCTTCATTATGTCGACTGTAAGTATCTTATTATTAAAAAAACATTTTATTATTTGTATGATTCTGATGAGCCTGATTGTTAATTTATTTTTTTAAATTGTTCTAGGTTTCTGACTCCGAGATCGTGTTGAGCCAATACGCTCAGGACCCCCTCCAAGAATACTATGAGATGCTTCGAAATGAATCAGATCCTGTTGTAAATAGCAAACAAAGTATAAAGAAAAAGAAACCTACGCAACGATGCAGAGAAACACCAAAAAAACAAATTCCCACAAAATCATTCGTAATGAGTCGACTGCAGAGAAAAGGGATAAAGTTAATAAAGATTTCAGTCATAGATCTGTGTAATAGTGATGTTCAAACAAGCGATGTTGACAGTGACAGTGAGAACGTTGTTTTAAGTGCACAATATATAGTTAAGGACGCTATGGATAGTGTCATGGACGAGACAGAATTATTAGTTAAGAAAATATCAAAATCATTAATTGATACTGATTTCTAATATTAAACTAGATGTTCCTTTTTTCTGTTTATTTTTAAGGTTTGTAACTAATATTAAATTGATGTATTTTTAGGTTTAAAAATAAAACAATAAAATATTTTGTAAGTTATAAAGCTTTTTATTTATTACCTACTCCAAAAAATAACATATATTTTTATATAAGTACATAACATTTTTTGAAATTCACATGCTTTGTGCTTAATACAATTGAAATTACTATCACAGTATTTTTTATGCAAAATAGAAAGTTTAGTCACTCATCTTCACTGAGCGCTACTACCTAGAAATTGCTCGTATACACCGTTTTTGGGCTAAAAATACTTTATTTATATCTGTACCATTTCCCCATAAAAGTAACCCATATCGTAACACAGACTCAACATAAGCAAAATATGCTGTACAGTTAAGTGATTTCATTTATTCCTCAATCGATGACTAATACTTTTTAAACTATTTAGGGTTTTCAAATTAAAATACATTTTGTATAAGTTGTACTATGATATTTTATTTTCAAAAAACACCTCATGATAATATTTTCCTAATTTTATAAATAACATTTGATCGACAGACACATTTTATCACCAATTCAAATACATTTTTAGACATAACACATTTTTAAGCGCACAATGCTTCAAATGTTTAACACAATTTAATTTAGTAGTTCCATAACAGTATTTTTTATGCAATAATGATAAATTAGGACACTGTTCATCATCTAGTGTCATCACATTACAATTCTCACACAGTTGCATAACCCACTTCACTTTCTCCAAACCTTTTACAATAATAGATTTATTTTCCAAATACGGTACGATTATGCGATGGAATTCTCTGTAGTCGATGAATCCTTCATTCCAATAGATACCTCTGTTTTTTTCTATCCATTTAGTTTGCTTCTTTTCATCGCTTGTTAGCTGATTAAACAAGTATGGAGGTTTAATTAAAAATGTTTGAGTATAATCATGAGTGACCAAAGCTAATTCCTTAATAATGAAATTATTATATAGGTCTTTAAATCCTTGAACATCTACTATAATCGTATCTGGATTCATGATATTTTCTTCACTGTGTTACTCAGTGGTTTATATTCAATTATACAATCGTTCAGAATGAGACAATATGCTGCAGTTTGATCTGGTATATCCGAATCGCTTTCAATTTCCACTCTCACGTCCACAACAGGACCTGTCTTTAGATTATCTGCTTGCCTGGAACAGTCGATAATGAAAAGCGGTGCCAAGTCTTTAAATTGTTTCTCACTTAATAACGGTTGCGACCGACATCCGTAATACGACTGTTGAAATCTAGTGTATTGTTCATATAATAAAGCAACTTTATTATTAGCAAAACTTATGTTTAGATTTTCATATGGAAAGTAGGTTGAATTTAGGTACACTCTAATATCACGAATATGACAATGATCGAACTGAGACATGTCAGAACTTGCATTGTTTTTCCTGTCTGTTTGTAGACCAATGATTACATATCTAGGCTTTTCAATTTGTGACGAAGTTTTGATAGACCAAGTATGTTTTGTAGTTTTTGGTAAAGCTGGATATTCATATAGATCCCAATTTCTGAAAATCATCTGGAGCGGTCTGTCTTTTTCTAACACTTTTAGCAAATTTATTTTTTCTTTATCTGATACTTTGACGTGCGGTACGCGCCATACAATTTTGTTTATAACAACATCTTCTATGATTTCTCCTGTGTTAAGTTTTACAGCGTTCAGGTTGGTATTGCTTCGTAACAATATCAGTTCGTGTCTACTATTAATCACGACTTTTTTGAAGTCTTCTGCAAAACCTAGGATATTGCAAAGTGGTATAGAAGCAGAAAATCTACCTCCGTTAATATTCTTTATACCCTCAACATTCCATCCCCATGCATTGGATATCTTTGACTCACTTTCATTCATTGATATTAAAGATTTCATGGTAGTAGTAACACCAGCATTTTTTATTTTATCAATTTCCACTCCATTTAATTCATATCTTATATCTTGGAACAAGTAAAGTAACCCATTGTTCGTAAAATGAACAGTATTAACAGGATCCTTCGATGTACTTTTGCTAACGATAACTGATCCTTCCAAATACAAGGTGCTTGCTGATGGTAATATATACAGGTCTTGTTGGTTGATAGGGATGCGGATTTCATCGTTTCTGTTGAAAGTTGTTATGTACGGCTTGTAAGAGTGAAACTCAATACCTTCAACGGTGTTGTCATAAGTTGGAGCAGATAAAACATCTAAGATATTCATTTTAGCAGTCCAATCGCTTTAAGGAATGCTTTATTGTCTTTAGTTAATTTAATTTTCGTTTTAGAGTAAGCTCGTATCGTGTTGAAAGCTCGAGTAGAACTGATATTTCCTTTTTCTGTCTGTGTATATTTATTGTAGTTAATCATTTTTGCTTCTTAGATGTAAATACAGTTGCACTTCTTCACCACGTAAATTTATTAAGTGGTTATTTATATTTAATAGTCTTATATGTATGGAGCTAATATTGTTTTGATTTATTGGAAAATATATCACGTTTGTTGGGATTTCAATAATTCTGTATCCGGGTGGGACGTTGAGCGCGAATTCGTGCACAATGTGACTGGGTTCTCCATTTATGTACGAGCCACTAACAATATCACATTCAATCCTGATCACGGTTGTAGATAGAATGTTGACAGGATACTCTGACTCATGCCATTTATTTGCTTCCAAGATCTGCTTCTTAAACCCTAATAAACTGTGAATAGAGTCTTCCTTATTAAAATTTACATTTTTTGTGCAGTATATACAAGTTTTTAATGTGTTGTTATTGCACTGTAATTTAAATAAAGCATCCTTTACTTCAGATTTTAAATAATCGCCAATGTCTTGTAATTCGTAAGTGCCTTCCGGTATTTCAATAACTTCATCGGAGCCATAATATAACTTATTATTGCTTTTGTCAATGTTTGGAATAGAGTTAAATGTTGAGAAATGCAACAAAGCACACTCATACTGTCCAGATAATTGTAGTGTGTTAGTATAGTACACAGATAATTCTGACGAGTTTCCAGTTATCGACAAAGTGAGCGACATCTTGAAAATGATTCAAATAAAAAAAACGCATTACATTTATAAGTTTTTATTCCAATAATTCCGTAAATATTTTAAACATAAGTGTCCACAATTTACAGTATTAAATTTCTGATATCTTGTATAGTTATAAAAAACATTATAATTTTTAAAATACTTTATTAATTCCCTGGGGGGTTTTAAATCACCAAAGCTGTCAAAATATTCACAGTAATTATTTACTTTAACATAAGCTACCCAATGTGTTCCTTCGTTTTTTGCATCATCCAAGTTTACTATACCACACTCAATCCGTTTTGGTGAAATTGGTAACTGATCCTTCATGTAGACTCCTCGAAAGTGAGGGATGTCTCGTGCATGTTTTTCAATATCCAAATTAGTTAAAGGTCGATTAGGTAGCTTCCAATTCAGTTTTTTGGAGATTTTATATATAATCCTTTGCCATTTTTATGTTGTTTTATGTATAGACCCTTGCCTAGGGCTAATGTCTCCATAGATCTGTTATGTCGCTCTGTTTCTTGTAAATTCTTCTGGGCTGCTTTATATTCGTTCACCGTTTTGGCTATACCTGCTGCGCCACCAGCTAAAGAGCCTAAAGCTGATAAACCAGCAAAAATTGGAATTAAAGGTAGAATTCCCCCAGTTTTGGGTATTGGTATAACTCGTGGTATTCGAATATTTGGAGTGCATGGAAATAGTTTCTTTGCAACTGAGTATGCAGTGTTTATTAATGTTTTACTGTTTTTGGGTTTCAATTTCTTAACCACAGATTTAATTTTTGATATAAAACTATTAAACGCCTTAACGCCACCACCAGATTTTAATTTAGCTTTCATAACTTTGCTCACTAACCAGGAACTAAGTTTTTCTCCTTTTCTTGCGTCTTTAGATTTAAGTCTTTTTTTAGCCATATCTAGTAGTTGTAAGTCAGCTTTATGTCTATTGGGTAAGTCTTTATGGTTATCGTATGCAATATCGTGTTGCATACAAGCTTCGTCTAGCTTATTTACACCTCGATCACCTCGGAGTAACCTTTTTTTGAGTTTTGTTCCTGGTCCGCAATAGTTGTAACCAGGCAGGTGAAGTTCAAACGGTAGATTATCAATAATAGTGTTAAGCAGTCCACCTCCTTGCATTGCTTAAAGCAAAGTAAATAATAAATATGTAATGAATGTGGTTATATAATTTGTATTTCAATCTGTTATTGCAGTTTTATCAATCCAACTGTTGTCATCATTGCTTAATCCCAGCCATTTCACGAATAATTTCGTTCCTTTTCTTTTCAATACTTTTTCAATCAAATACACACCAGGATAATGAGATTTTTGGAGTTCTTGTTCGTAAAACGTACCTAATATTGGTTGTTTTCGCTGATCTTCTATGTAATATGTTGTTGGTATGGTTTTATTGATCTTTTTTATAATAAACAGCTCAGTAGACCAATTTGGAGTATAGCCCTTTTCAAAGATATGTTTGTATTTACTAATGCGTACATTATCACCAACTTTAAATTTAGGTTTAGACCGAATAGATAAATGTTTATGTGATTTACTAATTTTATTTTTTATTAATAACTCATTTAATTTATTCACATTGGAAGGTCTGCATTGAATAGTACGATGATTTGTATTGTTATATGTCTTCAATATATTTGTCAATATCGATCCTAACCAATTATAGTTTCCATTTAAACTAAAACATTTGTATAGTTTATTTTTTATCGTTTTTATTAATCTCTCTACAATTGAAGCTTTCTTAGTAGAAAAAGTAGAGTAGTGGTTAATATTAAACCTCTTCATAAGGTTTTTGAAAGTTGTATTATAAAACTCTTTCCCAGAATCAGTTTGTAAGTTGATTGGTCTGCGAGGGCTACTACGTAATATTTCTTCAAAAGCATGTGTAACATCGGTCATGTTTTTAGATTTCAATGGTTCAGCCCAAGCGTATTTAGAAAAGCAATCAATCACTAATAAAATATAATTATATCCTTTATTACTTTTTCTCAAAGTCTGCATATCTATCAGATCAGCTTGCCATAAATCATCGATTCCTTTCAATATTACAGGTCGTCGAAGAAAGTTTTTTCGTGCTGCTTTGTGTATTTCATTAACAATTTGTTGCTTTGTCATTATGATTTTATTGATTGAATTAACTTGTCCACAGTGGTTTTTGTATAAAATTTGTCTTCTAAATGAAGCAAAGTATTTGTAAACTTTGTATTTAAAATACTTTGAACGTGTAGCGATTTATTAACTTCTTGTAATATTTCTGATTTAATTTTATCTACGTATTCCTTATTTACCACATCATCAGCTTCCTCAGGCAGTCTAATTCCTCTTAGCCGTGATGCTTTCAAATCAAAATCACCGTTTTCAGATTTATACAAAGCGTTATTATTAATCTCGAATAACTCAGATAAACGCATTCGTTTATGAATATAATGACCGAATTTGTCTACATTCATGTTAAGTGTGTTGTACTGTAAGGTTGGAAATAAAATGAACATTCTATACAAACAACTTTTATTTATTAATAATTTTATTTTCACGTAATTCCTCAATAATAGAGATAATTTCATTATCTAATCCTGTATTGCCAGCATCTCGAGATGCTATTAACAACTTTAATCTATCAACCAATTCGTTTGGATCATCCCAATAAATGTAATCCACATTTTGTCTCCACATTTTTTTCATTGACATTCCTTTACCTTTAGATTGCTTACCAGGAATTGTACTTTGTAGTGAGAAAAGCGGTTTAATAACTTGTAAATATTTCATTCCCTTATTACTTTTTATTGGTTTATTTGGTTCGAAATCTCTACGATGTGCATTTGTATCAAGCAACATCGATTTATAATTTTGCATGTCACTCTCTGTAACTACGCTTAAATCTACATTCTTTTTTAATAACAATTGTTTCAAACCAGGTGTATTACGATATTTACAACCAGATACTACAATAAATTCATCACCAACTGTTATATTAGCAGACCCTAACATAAATTTCCCTTGATCTACTCGAACGCCAAACGGGATGTCTCGTAGGGCTTCTGAAGATAACGACCAGGATGAAGTGTCGTGCTCTTTAATATTAACATCATCAACCAATGATTGAAAAGAACTTTCACTGTCATTGTCAGATTCATCACTGTCATCTTTACTTTTTGGATTTTCATTCTGCATAGTTTGTTTATTCAATGGACCTTCGATTTGATTATTAGCGTTGGAAAGCAGGTTGAGAGATTCTGTTACAGGCTTGAAAACTGATTCCAATGCTTGTTTATTGCTAATCTCAATATCTCGCATGTTCCGTACTTTTCTCTTTACAGCTTCTGCAGCATCAACAATTTGTCTTTTTAATGATTTTTCCATGCTTGTTATCGGTTGAAAGTCGTATACAGAATAATAATAATACAAAGATGACAACCTTAAATATTCGAAATTTTAATCAAAGATTACAAAGGTATCAAATTTAGTTCTATAGCATCCATTATTTTTAGAACAATCTTTATTAATTACAACATAGTTGAAGGGTTCACTCCATATCCTGGAACACATTTCACGGAATTCAAACCAAGTCATATCGGTATTAACATGTTCATCATAAACATGTCTTAAATTAATGTCATCTTGTTTAAAAAGTACTATCAGGTTAGCATTATCTCTTACTAATTGTTTTGGGATTTTACTGTATGTTTGATTTAGGTAAAAACAATCGATGTATTTGTGTCTACCCATAGCAAAGTAATCACGCATATTATTTTGATTCTCACACGCCACGTCATCAAAAATAATTATAGAGTTTGGTTTCGCATCCTCAACTTTTAACACTTCTTCATTTCCTTGAAATTTTTGTAATGATATACATGGTACTTGCTGTAAAACCTTTTCTAAAAACACATATTTTGGTTGAAGTAAAGTTTTTGAATATATGTAGATGTTTTGAAAGTTTAATCCATTTTCATGTAGAAGTAGACCAATTAACAAGTTTGTTTTGCCACAGTTTGATGGTCCGCAAATAATGCATCGTATGGTATTAGGTAATAATTTTCCATGACGTGATTCAGTCTTACAAGAATCATTGCAAATTATATTTAATTGCAAAGATTGTGGTTGTTTGACAAATTTCATGTTATATACATATTACAGCTTAATTAATAATGATCAAGTTTAAAGATTGTTAATCTTTATAAATACTAATCGATCTTAAA
The DNA here is from genome assembly GCA_905475405.1 of Schrankia costaestrigalis. Classification (NCBI taxonomy): domain Eukaryota; kingdom Metazoa; phylum Arthropoda; class Insecta; order Lepidoptera; family Erebidae; genus Schrankia; species Schrankia costaestrigalis. The sequence continues at coordinate 5,353,419 of FR997850.1, forward strand.
TCTACTCAACTTCTTTTAAGTACTGGAACAAATTTTACCATCCTATTATCCTCCTCACAATATATTTTTATTAATTCTGTCTATAATGACACAAACACACTAAAATTAAAAATACTGGTTGTTGGTAATTTTTAAAGTGCCAGTTGTTGATGTCTTAGCTATAATGTCGTCATTGTTATTGCTCACGTGAATATATTAGGCGTTAGTTATTTATTGAAGTTTCGAAGCCACACGTCGCTGGTTATATTAAATTTATATTATTGGGCATTTTGGACCACGAGTCCTGAGCGAGAGCGAAACTTGTTTCGCGGAGCGACTGGACGAAAGTGGTACAGAATGCCCAATAATACCCTACTGGTATTCGCTCCCAATGGAATTGTAGCAAATCCTTCAGCTGTTGGGTTGTTGTCACTCCGTCCAAGTCCTTCAAAACACGTCTCTGGAGCATGTCCCATGCGTGCTCGATGGGGTTGAGGTCTGGCGATTGTGCAGGCCAGGGCAATACCTGGATGTTCTCCGTTGCCAAGTATTCACTGGTTCGCCGAGCTGTATGTGAACGCGCATTGTCATGCATTAACGTAAAATCGGAGCCAAAGATTTGTGCAAATGGATGGACATAAGGTCTGAGAATATCCTCAACGTAATTTTCAGCGTTCATGTTTCCATTTACAAAAACGAGCTCAGTTCGCCTGTTCTTCATAATACCCGCCCATACCATAACTGTTGAGCCGCTGTATGGATGAACTTCCTGAACGCACCTGAGTCTTTCAGTATTTCCGGGTCGACGGTACACTCGCACCCTTCTTGTATCAGGCCTAAACCCGAATCGCGACTCATCGGAAAACATAATTTTATCCCATTGTTCCTGGGTCCATGTTATGCGTTCTCTACACCATTCATTTCGACGAGCGCGATTCCCGTGACGTATCGGTGGGCACCTGATAGGGCGTCGAGCTCGTAGGCCGTACTCATGCAGTCGATTTCGCACAGTTTGGGGACTTACATCAACACCACTTGAATTTTGTAGCCTCAAACTTATCTCTCGAGCGGTTAACATCGGCTGGCGTCTTGCAGTCAGTTGTATGTACCGGTCTTGCCGAGTGGTTGTACTCCTTTTACGGCCTGGATGCTGTTCAGCGGGTTCCCCTGTATTATTGTAGCGCTGCCAAAGACGACAAATAACACTTCTATGAATACCAAAATGTCGAGATACCTGAGATTGATTACTTCCCGCTTGCAACATCCCTACAGCTCTTTGCATTTCATCTGCCGTCAAATGACGTCGCTCCATGACGTAAAGAATATCTAACAATTCAATTTTGTCGCCAACTGTATTTAAATGGTTGGTAAAATTATAAAATCAAGACTAAAACGTAGCAATTAACATGCACTCAAATTCAAACAAATTCGCAGTCATTTGAATTTTATGAAAAAAAACAAAACATAATCGAAATTTTTTTTTTACAACCAGCCAGTATGTCATCAATAACAAAAAAGTTTACTTACCTATACACTTTGAGTGAGTAAATACTTAGAAATTAATTAATATAAATGGTAAATTTGTAATATCATGCATGTTGCTTAGACTTTTTTGATGTGTGTATTCACGGAGTCCCTTAGTCGGTTTTTACTACATCCATGGGATAAGATGGGGTGGTGACACACTGTATTCTTACTCCGTCGCCACACAGCTTTATTCAATATTAATAACATTTAAATAAAAATACAAATATTAAAACAAACTACTCCACACAACTTTAGTGCGTAGTTCGAGAATCAAATAAGATATGGTAAAGCGACGGGTGAGCGCGCGCGTCGCCCGGCGACCGGGTTCCGTACCTAATTGATTTTTATAACCATTATGGGCTATTAATGTCACACTTATTTTGTTTGTATCTACTAGACATGGTCGCTTTAGTCACCGGTACACTAATAAATAATAATGACAATTAATTAACACGAAATATTAATTTTTAATATGTTTTTTAGAGGTGTTGTTAAGCTCTATGTTTACATATTTCACATAAATATAAAAATATAAAAAAGGTAGACCCACTGGCATCGGGTACAAGGACCGAGCTACTGGTGGCTAACCACCAAAAGCTAAGCTAAGCCTCCAATACGTGCCGTGTCGAGCAGTACTGCCTTCTGCATCAGAACTATGATCCAACTGCCAAGCGAGAGTCTCCGTAGATGTTGATATAAGGAATAAGTCCATTCACCGAAAGTACGATCGGAACGATAATTAATTAAGCTTATTATTACTATGTGAGACGGCTGTTTGTTAGGTATGCTTTTACGTGAAAATTACTATACCAAGGATTAAATGTTGTTGGATGGAGCCTCCTCTCGCGAGGAGTTGATATAACGGACATAAAGTACGGGTTCAAGAGAAAGATTTATGGATCTTACAAATAAATTACCTTGCTTTGGATTCAAACCCTTGCACACGGCAGCTGCTTACTCAAGTTTGATAAATTATATTATAAGTACCATATAATTGTTATTGTTATGTAATATTTTTTATATAAATAAATTTGATTTGCTTTGATTGATTGCTGCCAAAGCATTCAAGAAGACATCCCTGCAGTAGGACATGCAAAGGAAGCTAAAGAAGTAGTTTTATTCTTTCTCAGTAGAAATTAGACTACGTTATTTACTACCACGCTGTCATCAGCGGTATTTACAACAACCATAAATGACGTGAGATCCGGTTCTCTTTGGTTTTACGCTAACGTCATCATTTATAATTCCATTTTTAAAATTCTAAAGGATATAAAATTAACGACGTCATAGACAAAATTAACGTCATAATATAGTTTTTATATCAGTTATTTAAATATCGAACTTAACACTTAAAGTTTCTCTTTTTAAAAAGTGTTTATATATATTTTGACACATTGGTTAAGTTATGATTTGATTGAATTGGTGGAGTAGTGGTCACGCATGCGGCTGTCCTTCAGTAGGTCGCTGGTTCAAGTCCTGCGTAAGCCAAGCGTGTAATCAACAAATTATTGTCTAGTGACCTGTACTACCACCTAGGGATAAAAAACCACATAGCTAGTTAGTTTTTAACTTTCTCCATCAGACGACATCTGCGGCGTAGTGGTTATATAACATGACTGCTACGCAGAGGTCTCGGGTTCGATTCCTGCTCAATGCAAATCTTTGTGAGTGTGTTGAGATGTTTATCCTTTGTCTACTACCCATAGTACAAGCTCTATTTAGTTTAGGACTAGATGGCGTTGTATGAATGTGTGAGGAATATTTATTTATTCATCTGATGACTCTGACATGTCTAGGTCCATATGAAGGCCAATGTTTATGTACCCTGTCTACCTCATCTTGCCACTTATAATATACGACAATGCAACGCTGATTTGCAAAAATTATTTCACCGCGGAACCCTAATATCAAGAAATGATTTGAACTTACAAAAATGAGTTAAATCTTACAAAGAGGAATACTTCGGCATGATTTTATTTTTTTTATGTCGACGTCCCAGCTTCGATTACCGGTCGAAGTAAGTAATAAAATATGTCTTGGCGATTATATTAATTACTATACAAAATGTTCATAAATAATATTCATTTGAATAGCTTTTGTTTGTTTATTTTTTTATGGAAAGCGCGGATACAATTGACACGACAACAGATGTTTGTATAAATTGCTTCAAAGTCATTTTACAGTGTAGACATTGTGATCATAAAGGAAATTAACTTTACTTCGTTGTTTACCTCATTCGTTGTTATCAGAATCATTTGGCTAGCAAAGCCAAATGATTCTTCACACCTACGTTCGAAGGACCCGATATCATACGATGGAGGAAACACAAGACATGACCCTGAAGTATGTTCCACCAACTAACTACACTGACTCTCATCTATACTAATATTATAAAGAGGTAAAGTTTGTGCGTTTGTGACGTTGTAGGGATTAAAGTAAAGTAAAGTAAAGTAAAAAGCGTTTATTAACAAAAAAGAAATAAAACCAATTGTACAGTATCCTTTGGCCCCACACTAGGCAAGCCTGTCCTGTGGGTACCAAGAATCTCTGGATCTACTGAACCGATTTGAAAAATTATTTCTGTGTTGAATAGTCCATTTACCGGGGAGTGTCATAGGCTATATAGTATCACGCTATGACTAATAGGAGTGGAGCAATAATTATATATGTTTAAAGAAGGGCGCGTTGTTTTCGCCGCCGAACGAGTTGGGCACGGGTCAGCTAGTGTCATCAAGGGGAGGGAAGGTATGTACAACATGAAATAGCTATTCAGAGCACTCTTCTTGGTAGAGTGTACAACATTAGCCATGTGCTGTACACCACCATAGAACTTATTCGCTATAGATCGCTAGCTTTGTTGATAGTACTATCAGACTTACTTTATTACTAATTAGATTAAAATCATGGTTTATTGCCCGTGGTACTACCATTCATACTACCAGTAGTAACACCGGTAATTAGTTTACCCGTGGTACTACTGCAGTTGAACAGTAGTAACACCGGTAATTAGTTTACCCGTGGTACTACTGCAGTTGAACAGTAGTAACAACAGTAAAAAAAAATTACCCGTGTTACTACCGTAATAATAATAACAAAAGTAACTACTTATAACGTCGTTACTTTTTATTTAAATAAAATTTAAGTAGGGTGATGCTACCAATTATCAGCACTTTAAGAGTTAGTCTTACTTTAATATATTTTATCTTAGTGATAATACTGATAACGACTTTAACAACATGCTTTCTCGGTTCACTATTAAGTAAGTAATTGTTTTTTATTATAAAAAATTGTCTTTATGCGTACACATTTTATTTAGATGAGTTTGACTAAATAATTACCCTAACACCAATTATTGGCGCCATCATCACCAATTACTGGCATCGACCGAGCCAATTCTCAGCACCTTAAAATTAGACATAAAATTAGGTAGATAAATGAAATAATGTAATGTTTATAGCAAAATATCTTTTATTTATACCTAGCCGTTAGGCTAAAAAAACTTCGGTTGTTAAACCGAAGTTTCAGAAAAAAAAACATAAATATAAGAAATTCCAAAAAATAATAGACATTCTACATTTTATTATTATGAAAATAACTAGCAATGTTAGTTTCAGCACCATGCCAGGATATGAAATCCGAAATCATAGAGTACTTTTTCTAAGAATATTGAATTCTAGGCATAAAATAATCACGCTTTACAATAAAAAATATGGATTAACAATTTTACATACCATTTTGTCACGTAACCGTACCAGTGCCGATAATTAGCAATTCGCAAAAAAATTAAACCCAGATGTTAGCACCTCAGAACTCCAGAACTTACCTACGATCATAAGAAACTGTCAAAACAAAGTAATTTGAAGGACATGTTCCGCGTTTTTAAAAAAAAAATCTCTTTTTTTTTAATCGAAGAATGTAGTTTGGCCCAGTTTATAATTCCAAAAGGATCTTATTTTTCATTTCTTTAAACGGAATCCCAAATTAATTAATGGTAAGCTTATAATTTGAGTTTTTGTTGGGGTGCTGATAATCTGGTGCAGTGCCAAGATTTGGACCCTTGCCCCTATTTCTTTTATAACTAAATTAAGACTACATTTGATCAAAAATCAACAAGAAAAAAAACGTAATTTTTCGAGAGCGTGGCCTATTGAGATTTCACAATTTAACAATTGCATTTGAATGTTTTTGATATTATCGTCATTCGCAATATCACGAGATCTCCTTTTATTAAACTGCTGTGCGACAATTTTCACAAGGCTATCATCGTTGATAGCGTTAAGAAGGCGCAATAATGTTCGACTGTTTTTATTAATGATTTTATTTAATTTGGCATGATAGCCCTCAAGAACATTATTTGTTCTGTGTCTCATTCCGAACACGCTTAGCAAATTTAAATATTTATTGTGAATCCAAGTGTGTTGGACGTACTTTATGAATTTTTCAACAGAAAGGTGTTCACTTTCGGTTTTTATATACGACCAGCCTTCCTCAAGTTTTTCTCTAGGTAAGAGTGGCAATACACAGCACAATGAAACAATGCGATTTTCTGCTTTGCATCTTGATTTGCCCAACAAAGATTCTGCTTTTCTCCACATACAACGATGCCAGTGATAATAGCAACCTACTATTTTAATATCCCGAAATTTTTTTAATAGAGCGTTAATGTTCGCAATTTCAAAGTCGCAGTGAAATATGTTAGGTTTAAATTGTGGCAGCTGCGACTTAATGATGTCGTACATAGTTACATAGGCAGACTGGGACTTGTTGCTCAATAGAGCAAATATAATGGGTATTACTCTAGTCGTTTCTGTTGAGCTTCCATACTCGCCATGTATGCTTACAAATTCTTTGAATGGTGGCGGACATGTTTTAAATGTTGCGTCTACAAAAAATTCGGTTATGGTGTGTAATAATTCTCTTGCTTCTGGAGTACAAAATAAAAGCATACGGTCACCTTCGTAAAAATAATCACCTAGAATAATATAATGAAACCGTGCAGGCACTTCTACTTCTTTTAAGTTTGTGAAAACTGTTTTTGTTACCGATAAAGACTGATTGCGAGTAGTGTAAAGAGAATTTTGTAGGTGAGTAAAATGTGGATAATTCCGAGCTGAATGATTACCCTCTTCATGAATGAACCTTTTCAATGTTTTCTTATATAGTTTTGGTATGGGTTTATCACTTTTGGTAACTTTGTCCCTCAATCTCGATACTGAAAGAGCAATTTTGTTCTTCTCGTAGTCGGGCTGGCATATGTGTGGTTTTTTTCGTACTACATCATCACCCTTAAATTAAAAAGTAGGAAGTTATAAAATAAGATGTCTTAAATAAAACAAGTTGTTTATTTAATAAACCATCTAAGCGCACTCACTTGTAGTGTTAAACTTCCTGAACATTTTAGTTTGTTGAAGACCGCGCATCTCCATATAATGCACCCGCTCTTATATTCTTTAAGTTTATAGTACTGATAGCCATCACTAATCAATACAGTCCCGCCTTTTCGTGCTATAAATTTAATTTCAGTGTCACGTATTTCACTCATTACAAAAATTAATTATATTTATATTTATTAACCTAATACACAAGGGAGACAATATTCTTATATTATGAAATGACATTTTATTTTTCCTTATGTCTATGTCATTTATAAAGGAGTAGGTGTAATACCTACACAAAGTATCTATTTATTATATTTGCAACTAGCTGATTCAGTATAGGTAGTTACTTTGTTATTATTATTACGGTAGTAACACGGGTAATTTTTTTTTACTGTTGTTACTACTGTTCAACTGCAGTAGTACCACGGGTAAACTAATTACCGGTGTTACTACTGTTCAACTGCAGTAGTACCACGGGTAAACTAATTACCGGTGTTACTACTGGTAGTACGAATGGTAGTACCACGGGCAATAAAGGAAAAAAATTGTCTGTAATTAAAAAAAAAAAAATTTAAGTAATGTGTTTTTCCGTTATCTACGAGTAGTAGGTACTCATTGTACAAGCTCTGCTTAGTTTGGGACTAAATGGCGTCGTGTGAATGTGTGAGGAAAAAAAAAGAAAATCACTAGTAAAAATTGGTCTATAGTGGTATCATGAGTGATAGACCACCAAGTTTGTCTCTTGCAAATGAGATAACACACGCAGCAGCACTACTACGAGACGCGGCATCCCGAAATCTGTACCAACTCCGCGTGCTCAGTAAAATATATTAATAGTTATATTGTTATACTCATATAATTAGGTTAATATAATTATACAACAGAATAAGGAAGTATAAATTTGGCAGCTAAATGTCGTCGTTGCTCTATTATTTCTAAGAGAAAATTATCTTTCTCTATGGTGTATTAATACGATTGTTTAATGTTGATAATAAAGCATTCACACAACGCCATCTAGTAATGAAGCAGGGAAACTTGATTAATGACATACTTTATTTTTATTTTTTAACAATTTATCTGTATTGTAACATCGGGAAAATAAAGCTAAGTAATCTAAAAAATCTTTTAAAATAAGCAGATTTGAATACAGTTTTTGTCGGAAAAATGTGTTTAGAAATAATAATTATGTAATCAGCCAAAAGACCTCTACCTACTGCTGAAACTGTACAGTCAGCGTCAGATATATCGTAGCAGACAAGGTGATCAAATACTTCTGAACAATTTAAAATGTCAATAAGTTCTATGCGGTACAAGTGACCAAATATCTGAACATTAAACAAATTGACTGTTTGACTCATTCAAACAATGAATGTTCAGATGTTAATGGTTACTTATACGTGTAGAACTTCTTGGCATTTCAAATTGTTAGAGATAATAGGCTTAGGCACTTACAATTGCTTTGCTGCGCGCGATCTTATGCTTCTCTCATCCATCGGTTTTTTGGAAAGTTGGGAAAAAAGTTCTCTTAAATAAATAAATAATATAATTTTACCCAAATTATCAAGACTTATTAAGTTTCCCAAAAAATATCCCTGAGTTCAGACGAAGTGGACACAAAACGAAATTAAATAAAACAATTACGTATTAACTTTCGAAACCACAGATAAAAAAAGCTGATTTTAAGAATATGGTTACATACAATCCGAACTCATTTATAATAAAGAATAACAGACGTTCGAAAAAAAGAAACAAAAAAGGAACAAGCGTTCCTTTTTCAAAAAATAAAAATTTTGTTCGAAAACGAACGATCTTGTGATAAATATTGAAATATGGAATGGAGATATGATTCTTTTTGTTCCGTTTGAGTCGGCCATAATGTTTTTTTGTGTTTTTATTTTATTTCTCGATTCCTAATGGCGTTGAACACGAGTTAATGGTTGAATCCTGCGGAGAACGCTACCGTTTTATCGGCTATTAATTTTAGTGGCAATGGTTTTCTAGTATTGGTGTATTTTCGTATCATACGAATTGTTTGTGGCTGATTGTTCGCTTTTATTTAATTTTTGTCTATTGCAATAGAAATACGTTTATCGTACTTTTTTTTCAAGATTTCTGCAGTTCCCACTCTTACTTACTTAAGTACTTACCGGAGTACTACATAAACATTGATTTAGCGGGCACAAAGATTATCTAGACTTAGCATAATAAATTAGTAGATCGCAAAAAATTGTGTTGTGTGGACCGCCGATTCTCCCGCGATTTCTTTAAGGCCGCCGCAGCAACCACAACCGACCATAGATGTAGTTAATTCTCTTTTGACACCCTTTTATGATCCTCATGGGATTAAATGACTTCAATAAGTTAGAGAAAAAAGACGAATTATCTAAATTTCCTGCATTTTACTTTTTTTTAACGTGTTTTTAATCCGGAACGGACCGACTTCACGAACCGGAGTCCGGATAGTGTCATATAGCATGTTGAATTCGAACCGCTTCATTACCATTTACCGAGGGCTCTAGCTAAAGCCTTGTAAAAGGTTAACGGGTCGATTGCCTCAATGCCACTGTCATCCCTTCACCGGGTGGACATGAGGTGTACATCCTGAATGGCTTAATCTTAATTCGCGAATGTTTCAATATATCAACAAGCAACATGAATATGTCGCTACATAACCTACGGGTTCATAACATAACCAGCACTCTAAATCATCTATTACTTTACAACTCTTTAAATGAATTCAAAAAAAGGAGGAGGTATACCATTCGATTGTTTTTTTTTTGTACCCGCTTAATCCACCTACAATCACCTAAAATCACGTAAAAAAACATGTGATAATTTTACTGTGTTTTTTGCTGAGTTTTACAGATGTAATATATAATCCAGGATAAAGGAAACTACAAAACAATTTGCGGATCTTGCGTGTGCGATTCGAAACCGCGAAATCATGTAAGCTGACGCATAACAGCTGACCCATGGTAAGTAGCGGCCATCAACATATTTATCAAAGTCTTAGCTATGCTGTGGTATCGCTGACGACCAAGAATGGCTCTACCACCTTAAAGCAATAAAAAAAGATGGTTTTGTCTGAAAAAAGAATATCGGCAACTATATAAATATTCCTCAATGAAAAAAATAAAAATTTCTCACACTTTCACACAACGCCGTCTAGTCCCAAACTAAGCAGAGCTTGTACTATGCGTACTAGACAACGGATAAACATACTAAAATACTTTTATTTTTGTAAATACATACACAGACCAAAAGCAGATAGTTTGCTACAAACTATCAGCCAAGTTAGCAAAGTCCTACATGTTTCGGATGTGAACCGACACACAGAGTTAATTTAACGTAACCAATTATTAATGACCTCTTCGACTTTTATGTAATGTTTCTAACTATAAAATTGTTAAATTTGGATTTTGATTATTTTATGAGCATCGTTTAAATATTGGTACAGATTTGATGATTTTATGTCAATTTTTTCGATTTCTAAATGCATGCGGGGTCCGCGACATAATACGACACAGTGCGACATAATGCGACAGGGTGCGACGTAGTGCGAGACAATGCGACAGGTTGCGACGTAGTGCGACAGGGTGCGACGTAGTACACACACATAATATACACTCACAAAACTCATATAGTAATAGCACACATGTACCTATATGTGTGTATGTACTCACACACACACGCGCGAAAATACACACACTCCGCACACACGCACACACACACCACACACACACACAATCATTGTGCGGTAGTTGTCCATTAAAAGAAAGTGCGTGATAACTAATATATTATATCTTTGTACTATGACTAATACTTATTACGAAACTTTTAATATTAAAAAGAGTAATTAAAACGTATGTAATGTCCATTGTTATTTATTATTAGTTGTAGAAAGTTATTTTAAGATGGCGAATAGCCAACTATTAAAATTTATTGTCATACTTAGTGCATGAATATGTTTATAGCAAAAAATAATTAATATTACATACATTTACGCCGTTTTTAACCGACTTCAAAAAAAGGACAAAAAAAAGGTGTGTCTCAATTCGATTGTATTTCTTTTTTACCTAATTTCTCGAAAACGGCTAGAGCGATTAGATATATTTTTTTTTGTTTAAGGGTATACTTTCCGTTTGAACCCTTTGTCACCAGACCTGGATCTGGATGACGGGATCCCAGAGAAATCGAGGACAACTTTTGAAAATTGTAAGGACGCATCGTGTAAAATCTTGTCATACACATTGTACCTCTGACGTCACTACAAAATAATAAAGAGTTAGAGCTGGTCTGATGATAGAGACCACAGAGAGTTGAGGGAACTCCTCAACGGTATACAGCAGCCACCTTGTGCGTTGGCTTATTTTATTCGTATTCTTATTATCGTTAACACTACAGTATTCCTAGGAATAACTTGAGACAGTAAACTACAATTAGGCCCTCATATTGAAAATTGTCAGGTAGGCTTTCATACGCAGTGAAAAAAATACGTCAGTTTACAGATTCTGATATAGAAACAGCTATAGTGTATTCACGGAGACGAGTTAGTATAGCGTCTTCTTTATCGCACATTTTCATACAAATGACAAGGACAAAAAATACTTTTCTAGGGTCGGTGGGCGTTAACAAATCCTTAGAAATGTAAATGTGCGTTCACACTGCGCTTCTTAAAAGTTCGCTTAGTTTATTACTGCGGCTTCGTCTGTCGTATAAATTGAGAGACATTAATTTGATAGATTTTTTATGGGTATCTGATGGATATGAAGGAAAGAAATAAATTCGAGGATTTAATTCGCAATGATACGGCGGCAGTCTCAATACAGTTTTGGTTTGTGATTTTGACATTTCGTCTATAATGCAAGCGTCGTATGGTCGGTCTATGATTTTTAACGATGTTTAATAATTCACGTTTTAACATTTCAGCGTTATAGCTAATATTTTTTTCTCGTAACCAATTACAAGTATCCTGTTTTTTAAAATTGGGCCGTTGGGATTCCCTCTATTTTTCTAGAGTGATAAGAAGCGTTATCCATGACTATCACAGAATTATCATCTAGCTTATTTAAAACTTCTCTAAACCAATTTTCAAATTCTTCGGCATTCATCTCCTTGTGATAATCGCCTTGTTTCTTCGACTCAAACATATTTAGACCACCTTCCATCCTCCATCCTCATCCTCACTCTCATCGAGAATATAAAAATGTTATAAAACACGTGTTTCAACAATGAGAATATAACAATAACTTAATGATAATAATAACAATGGATGTAGCGCACCAGTTTAATATACCAAAATTGGGAAATAGTATTTTACTATGGTAATGCTCATTTATGACAAAAGAACAATAAACGGGTCATTAGCACACCTGCGGTGCTAAAAATTACCATGGACCATTTATTAAAAAAAAATGCACACCTGAAGGTGTTTTCAAGCCAGTCGTTAGTTCATTAATAAATTATAGAATCCAATACACCAGCCGGTTCACAAGTCGAGCATACAGTCACAAGTATGAGCACGTCTGCACAGCACGGGAAGCATGAGTAGACTAAAAAGTACTCGTACTGTGTACACCGCCTTAGCGTTTATCACTGACCAATCGCAATTAAAAAATTGTGTGAGTGAGATAGCGCTCTACTAACTCGTCTCCGTGAATACACTATAGGCTACTTTATTTTTTATTTTTTTTTATTTTCACGTACATCTCTACACAGCGCCATCTGTTCCCAAACTAAACTAGGCTTAACCTGCTTGTGTTTTGTGTAACAAGAGTCACCTCCAAACTAGTCAAAATGGGATTCAGGCCCTAAACAAGCTTGCCAAAACGAACAAGGTGAGAGTGGTATAGATTCCAGGACACAAAGGTTATTTCGGCAAAGAAAGAGCCGATGAACTTGCAAGAGAAGGATCGAGCAGGAGTTTCCACCTCGTCTATGAGGGCCTAAACCTTATTCACATCACAAAGTCTTTAGAAAAGGCAATAAAGTATTTGTATAACACACTCTCAACACTTACGCTATTCGTGAATATTGCGCGCTAGTGAGCCCCGTAATCGCTTTGAATCAGCAATTTCAAACATCTTACAAAATATAAACCAGCGTCATCTGTTGCTTTGCTTTGCTATCAGAAGTTAAACAGTTACAGAGACACAATTACGCGATGTTACTAGTTTATAGAAAATACTCTAGATGGCGTTTACAACAAAGTAGTGGTATTTTAAAATAATTGGTACAGACCTATTAAAAAAAACCAAAACACAGAAATTATTCATCTATTTAATTATTAAAAAACACACTATGTTATTTTAGGACAATTTATGTGTAAAGGTGATTAAATAGTTTAATTAACAAGAGGATAAATGAAAATATATTTATGTTTTTTTTAATGTAGTGCTCTGGGATACGAATATCTATGGTGGAAATAGCTTACCGCGGATGGCAACGAATTTAACGAAGATAAGGTTTTTTATTGGAAGAATAAATACATATTTTTGTTTTTTTTTTATAGAAGACAACTCCCGCACTAGAGATCAAACTCTGTTTCGCTAAGACATTTTACAGACATTCAATTAACGGACACAAAGAACATTGAGACTCAAGATACAAAGAACAATGCTCACAAATGTATGGACACCGTCCCCACTTTGTAGCACTTTAAGATACAGTAGAACCTCGATAAGTAAAAGTCCAAGGGAAACACAAAATATTTTGAGTTATCGAGGTTTTTAGTTATCGAGGTTTTTAATTACCAAGGGTTAAGGTTAATATGTATAGAGGTAGGTATGTACTGTGTATGTATGAACCCTAGTAACTATTTTCCGCCACCGCAAAGCTTTAAAGTGTTTCGAAGAAGCAAACAATAGGTGACATATTATTATGTATTGTTTACGTTATCAATTTAATTATGTAGTGAACACGTGCAAGCCATAAATACCGAAATCTTTTGTCTTGCACACTCATTCAAAATGACTCATTGATAAACAATTTTATGTTATAGAGGTTGTGGAAACATTTCTTTTAGTTACTGAGGGCCAATACAGAGATTACTTATTTGACTTATCGAGGTTGCGAATTTTGAGTTATAGAGGTTTTGGGCTCTGAAGGGAAGGGAACATATTATTTTTTTAAGTTATAGAGGTTTTTGAGTTACCGAGGTTTGAGTTATCGAGGTTCTACTGTATATGTTAATCGAAAGGTATTAGTCAGCTCTTCATTTTATTGTACGACAGCAAAGTTCAAATGTGTATCCGAAAAAAGTTATATCGACCTAAAGAAACAGAAATCAGTCACAATGATAATTATATTATTGTTCATGATGTTTTTTTTATTTTAATTAATACTTTGGGATGAACTTATTCCGAGTTTTGAAATGACTCCTGCTTTTTGTAAAGTGGCCATAGACGGTTTTTAGAAGTTTTCAAATAAAAATACCTTCATAACTGCAACTTTTAATTACAACATTAATCAGTATTTTCAGTGTCTATTACAATATTGTCCCAGGCACTGACTGACCCATTGAAATTATCTAAATGGCTTTCAATACCAAAGTACCACACGATACTGAAGACATGCGCGCAAGCACCAACTGTTCTCATAGCAGTTAAGCATGAACAATAATATTCCTGAAAGACATTTATATCCTGTGCGTTATTTAAAACCAAATAAATACGTGTTATAGGTCGCATTTGACCTATGTTTGGATAAAATTCGACCCCTCTAAAGAGTGCAATCTGCCGTGTTTATATCGTATTGGTTCATAATTGGGCTTGGAGTTGAACAAACTTTTATGTTGCAGACGCCGCCACGTAAATGTTCGCTAACATAGGAAGCTGCTAGTTTTAAGTGTGATATGTCCCCAAAACTAAACGAAATAATATCCTCGTTTGAAAATTCAGGGAACGGTATATTTATAGACTCATCAGTCAATGTTCTGAACGTAGCCTGTAACGTAGTTAGCCTGTAACCCAAGTCATTGTTGATGTGAACTCTGCGATGAATTCGTTTAACGAAGTCTGTGGCACGGACACTGTCATGAATAGGCTCCTTGAATGTATTGAGAATCGCTCCAGCAATTCGGAAGTCTGTAAAGAGATGAGGAAGTGTATTAATGAATACTACATTCCTAAACATTTTAAAATCACGTTTAAATCTCCCGTTTATGGCCTCAATGACCCAACGGACAAATTGTTACTAGACGGGATTTATTTGGTTCTTCATTCGTGAACCTGCGTCCAACGCCCTCAGCGAGTGGTGCTAGAAATGGAGGATAACAGTCAACCCGGAAAAAAGCCAGGTGTCGATGTTTCACAAGAAAAGGAGCCACAAAACTCTCTCGGCAGAGACACCAAAAGTCAAGATGTTCGGCTCCCCGATCCCTTAGGCGAGTGAAGCCAAATACCTTGGAGTCATACTCGACGATAAACTCTCGCTCCGTCCCCACCTAAACATGGTACGTAAGCGGGGCTCGTTTGTGATGGGACGGCTGCACTTACTCCTTAGGAAGGAGTCTAAGATGTCAATCCGCAATAAAGTTAGGATATACGAGACTTGTATTAGGCCAATCATGACGTACGCGTGCGTAGTTTTCACCCACCTTAAGCCACACAGCAGGATCCATAGGTTACAAACAATTCAGAATAGCTTCATCCGCAAAGTGACGGGAGCACCGTGGTTCATGCGTAACGAGGATCTCCACATCGACCTCGAGTTGCCGACCATCCAGCAACACATGAAACTCTGTTCCCGTTGCTACTTTGAAACGGCTGCCACTCACCCCAACCAACTAGTGGTTGAGGCATCCGGGTACATCCCCTCTAGAATATCTTAAATTAGAAGACCTAGACATGCTCTCGAAGAGCCGGGTGATAGGATCGCGATCGCTCAACTTAGAGCTCATACGGCTCGCGAAGCCACAACAACACGTCCACGGTTCTGTCCTCGCCGCCGAGGCAGGAATACGCGCCGCATTCGCTCCTAGAGGGCGTGCCTTTCGCAGATCCTGTTAGTCGGTGACGGTCCAAGCCGAAGTTCTTGCCCACAGGGGGTGCCCCTGAGGCATGACACTTAAATGTCTTAGGTTAAGGGCCTTCCGCCCCACAGCCAGCATGAAGTAGTAAATGTCCCAGGAGACAAACTACTCGTGCTCACAAAAAATAAAAAATCTGGTCATTGGGCATATACGGCGCGTAATAATAAATAAATAAATAATCTTTTATATTTTTCTTATATTCTACACTGTTAACTACGTATTTTATTGGCTATCATTTCGATAAAGTACAATAAACAGCTACATAATTGGGACTGATTTCGGTTTCTTTAAGGCGATATAACTTTTTTCGGATACACATTTGAGATTTGCTGCCATACAATAAAATGATGAAAATACTAAGGCCTTTCAATTAACATAGGTTTTAAAATGCTACAAGCTGGGGACGTTTTGAGCATTGTTCTTTATGGATCACAATGTAAGGACGGGACATAATTATCTTACGTGGGATTTGAACTCGCGACCTTTTGTACGCCAGCCACCAATGTGACTGTTGCGCCACCGAGGCAGCGTAACTCGTGCTTTTGATGATAACTACAACCAGCGAAGTACCTACAAAGTCTGTTGTGTTCAAAGCAGAGTACAGAGATATCCTATCGTTGAAGCAAAACAATATTTTGACTTGATCTTGAGCACTATTCCCGTCACTCCATAGCTTTCCTAAGCATTTTCCTCGTGCAGTTACTTTGTGGCGGAGTGTACCTATTTTAATTGCATATCTTATTCGTAGAATTGCATAGCTTAGTGGAAATGGTCACATAGTTTTACAACTTAACTATAACATCCTCACACCATAACAGCACAGCGCATCTCCGGTGGAAAAGCACCTTTCTTTACCACAGTCAGCGTAAGTTACTCGTGGATATTACTTGCTATGATAATTATAGAAGGCGCTTCTTCTAAAAGATTTTTTTGTTCTATTTTATAAAAACATCGACAATTTTTTTTATATAAACATCGATCTGAATACAGATCTTCTGAATATGTAAATATTCTCATGAAAAATATATCGATGAATTCGTTATTATTGCCTTCAAAATTTTTAGCGCATTCGAAGTACCTACATTTCGAAGTAAGACAGCTGTTAAACCGAGTAAATTTACAAAAAAGTGTTTTACAACACAACATTTAAACAACATAAGATTTAAAATTACATTTATAGCAACATAGCTGACATATTTACATAGATAACATATTTACATTTCTTCACAATCTTTTATTAAATAAAGGATGTATTATATTTGACGACCCCTATGCCGTAGTGGTTATTTAACATGACTGCTGCGCAGAGGTCTCGGTTTCGATTTCCGCTCAATGCAAATTTTTGTGTTCACGAACTTGATTGTTTGCATTGGTCTGGGTGTTTTCTATGTATAATAATGTATGTATTTACAAAAAATATATATTTATTGCAAAATAAGTAGCGCTCAAATCTTAATTACTAAAGTACCAATGTTGTATAGTGTATAGTTGATGCAAAGACTTTCTGCACTAGGCTAAACCTGTCCTGTGATTTCTAAAGTATCCTGGTTTACACTTGCACGTTCCTTTAAGCGCCTTAATACTACAATTATTAAAAAAAAACACGTATGTTCATAAATTACCTAGATTTTTATAAACTATTCTAATCATCATCTTAACAGCCAATTGACGTACACTGTTGGCGTAGGTCTCCTTCAATTATTGCCACCTTGTGCGGTCCTAATCACTGATTCTTATAACCATACTATTTAAGACTACCTCCCACTAGGAATCATGCCCTGTGTTGTGGGGATTTCACAAACATCAATTGAACGGACACAAAGAACATTCAAACTTGTTTGTGGATCGCACAAAAATTTGTTCTGCCTGCAACTCCTCATGGAGGGAGTTAAATAAAATATCATCATATTCATCTTAACAGCCCATTGACGGAGGGATACTCGGCCTACTATAGGCCGACCGTTTAACTCAGACCCCGCCTGCGGTAATAGAGGTGCGCGGGGGGCGACGACAAAGGAGAGAGCTATCTCTTGATTTTTTGCCAAAACGGCGCCATCTCAGATACTGTGACCCGTACTACATTACATCACAACACACCTCTAATTTTTAGCTAGCTTATTTTTATGAAATAAAAAGAAGGAAAAATTAAAATTATACCCTAAAGCAATCGAAATACCTGAAGAGGTTGTTTTATTTTTCTGGTCAGGCTTTAAATTGTGTAATAATTTAGATTGCATATTTTTTTCTAAGAAAGTACTAGTTTTAGAGCCAAGATGACGCCACCATCTTTGACATTTGTAAATTGTATAGAAGACGGACTAGCATACTGCACTAGTGTCATACTGACATACTGACTAAGTGTCCGTTATGGTAGCGTGTAAAAATAAAAAAAGCTCTTATTATTGGTCTTATTGGGTCCGATTGCCTTTCTTTTCGCTCTTAAATAAGGATGCACTAAAAATTATAAAATAAGACCACGTCCTTATATAAAAGCTATTGCGGATGTCACAAAATAAGAACGTGACCTAAAAAACTACCAATTCCTTTTGTCTATGAAAACAACCTTAAATAAGAGTGTTGTTATATTAAGTTTGACATGTTTTACGTCAAAGTTTTTTAAAATTTATTTACATAGGCTTTGTTGCTTAGCGACCACATCGCCGCCTGTTCGTACTTATTTTACGTTTTTACTTGTGATATCTTTTAATTTGTTTTTATAACATGGAACCAGATTCACATCGAACGGATCAGAATTATCTCTGATATGCCGATATGTAAGCCTTCTTTTGTCTGTAAACTAATAAGAAAAGACCACTTTTTTATAAAGAACAAAGGCATTCAGTTAGGTAATTTTAACACATTTAAACCCTTTTACCGTTGATGTTCTTCATTTAACCTTCTTTGCACAATTATAACACTGATAGGAAACATTTTTGTTACTAAAAATCCAAGAAATACCTATATTTTAAATGAATTAAAATAAGCTCGCACAAAATTTCGAGCGACTTTAATTAAGGCAGTTTTTATACCGCTTCTACTTAAATAAGGTCAGTCAAATGTCAAATAAGACGAAACGCAATCGGAATAAGAAAACTACTATCACTAATTAAGTTTAGGATGGCCCTATTTTAGTGTATGTTCTTATTTTAAGGAAAGGTAATACCCATGTGTACTAAAAATTTAAGTTTACATTTAAGTTCATTTTGTTGTTCTTAATTTAAGTCTAATTTTCTAAGATTGATTCTTACAAATTAATATGTTTAAATCATACCTGTTTTAATGTAAACTGTGATTATTGTAATGTGATTATACTGTGATTTAATATATATAATTAATGATTGTACAATTTTTATTATTTGTAAATATTTTCTAAGACTTTAGTTATAATTATATTTATAGTTTAAATCAGCCATTCGTATAATAACAAATATATTTATTAAAGACAAAGATTTATTGCAAAACTGTGTATATCAGGTGTTAGTGTATGAATACATTATTCTCAACAGTCTATCCACATCGGATATGCAAATTATAGCAATATAATATCTTAAAACTACACAAATTAAACAAAAACTTATTTAAGTAACTAAATGAAATGTTATTTTTTTCAAAACATTCTTATTCAAAATATTTGTAGATTCTTTAAAAAATAATCAAATTATTACAAATTATGTAATATTATTGTTATTTTTGGAGTCGGTGTCAGCCAACGAAATACGATAATATATAAGCTAATGGAATGGCGGCCATGAATTACAGATTATATTATTATATGACTTCGACATTAACCCCCTTACTTATAAAAATCTCTAAAATTTAATCACTGTTTAGCGAGTTTTTTGTTAGCAAAACCAACCTTAAGCCAAACAAAACCGTAAAAATTTAAGCTAATCAATTGACTAAAATTTAAGTTGCGTTTATGAGTCCGGGGTTTGACATAAAGTTGTTGATTGTTTATGGATTGGTTTAAAAATTAAACAAATATTAAATAACTATTTTTATCATATTTAAATAAATATATTTTAAAATACCTGTGTCACGTTCAAACGTTTTAATATACCTATTTAGTAACTGATTAAAGCTTTCCATAACTTATGGGCGTTTATGGGGCTAACCAGCACCGTCAATTGAAAAAAATCGTAATTCGTGAATAGGATCAATAATGCAAAATGTTGTCTACAAAGTCGTTAGAAAAGGCAATAGAGTTTTGTCTTACACATTCTGATCACTTTAAATAGTTTTTAATTTGATAAATATTTTATTTAGAATTTTAAGTAATTGTCTTTGATTCGTAGTACTTATTTCTCATCTTAGTCTTTAGTCAGTGTATAACACGACATCATATTTCTTTAAATTTATAGTCAGGAATAAAATATAGAATATAACTATCGTGGCTGTCACATTACTCCAAAAATAACAATAATATTACATTATTTGTAATAATTTGATTATATTTTAAAGAATCTTCAAATAAATATATTTGTAGACTCTTCAATAAATATCCTTAACAATACTTTTTACAATAATTAAAAGAACCTATTCTTTAGATTATAATTAAGTAAAAAGAATGTCTGATTTAATGTTGTAAAACCAAAATACAACTAATTATTTTTTACTTTTTAGTGCAATTTTTGTCTTTGAAGTTGGTTTTTTTTATTGTAAAAACTTATTTTATTTGGCATAGTAAACAACTCGATATAGCTCTTGTGTACGCTACCATAACGGACACCGCTACCCCGCTCCCTCGTCCCTTTCATACCGCAGGCGGGGACTGAGATAAACGGTCGGCCTATAATATCACGTTGGCCAGACGGATTGGTTTTAGGGTTTCAAGTTTTCCTTCTTTTTACTGCGTAAAGATGAAATTTACGGATAGTCCCTCAGTCAGTTTTTACGACACCCATAGGATGAGATGGGGTGGTGACATATTGTATTCTTACTCCGTCACCACATGGACATATCATTAGATCCTGTGTTCATCCGTAAATAAAACAAATGTAATATTTTTAGGTATACATATTTATTTATAAATTACGCTGTCACATGATATAAATTAAATTATGTACAATTAAATAATACAGTTAAATTTATATAAAAATAATTATACAGATTTTGTTCGGAAAGTATTGCGGGCCGAGCCGTGGTGGCGACGGCTTGAACCCCAACTCTGACCGACAATATTCAACATGTATTCAATAAACTCAAGCTTTTTAAAATAAGCTGCAATATCTGTTAGGTAGAGGACGAAAAATAACCAAAAGAAAATAACAACGAATAGTAAATCGACAAATAAATAAATAACATTTAATAGTTAACAGTGACTAGAGAGCGAGGATATCTTCCCGGCTACATCATAGGCATTCGACAGGGTGTAACACTTAACGTGACTTTATTAATAAATAATTTATTATATAAAAAACTGCTTTACACACTTAGACTCCGAATTGTATAAAAAATTGTAACTCATATTCAATATTATTGTTTAAATTCCAGTTATTGAGATTATAGTGGGGGGGTGTCCCTCAGGGTATGAGGTTGGGTCCCCACTAGTCAGTCCTTGTATTAGTTGTCGACGACGTTGAGGTAGAAGGCGGCGAAGGAGTCTCCCTTGGAGCCGACAGCCCGCACTTGGTACTGTCCCGCGTCGTCGGAGCTGGCCTTCACTATCTCCAGCCTGTACCGCGATGTGCCTTCCATCATGAACTTGTAGCGCGCTGATGTCTCGTCGATCGGCTTGCCGTCCTTCAACCACTGGAGTTGGAGTGGTGGCTGTTGGAAGAAAATATGTTTTTAGTATTTTATACTTGCTTATATCATATTTTATTTCCTAAGAAAAGAGATTTTACTAATTTGACTGGCAGAATGGTTATTAGACATACTGTCAGAAATAATGTAAAAAATTTGCCCGAAAATAAGTCTAATATCAGCAAAAACTTTCTTTCAATATTGAGGAAGAAAGAAAGTAATAAAAAGGTATAGGAGAAAGTATAAATAGACATTATTCTACTGGTTAAAAGTTAAATCGTAGATAGACTAGTTTTTCTTTGACTTTTATTTGTCAACGGTATTGGAAAGAAACAATATTTATCCTGGTTTTTACGTTGCTCCACGCGAAACAAACTACAACTTACCTTATCCAACTCAGTGGTAAATACAGCGGGTTCAGCGGCGTTATTGGTAGCGGAGGCAGGGAAGGCTTTGTACTGCGGGGTCACGGGTACCTCTCCCGGGACGCGCACGACCAGCGAACACGAGGAGAATGATTCTCCAGCGTCGTTGAACGCCTCGCATGTGTATACGCCTGGGAATACAAGAAATTTAGTTATTTGTTACTAAGAATACAACAAATCACATATTTTGCATTATTTGGTAGTGTTGGGATATATTCCAGCTTAGTGCTAATGTTTTTATGCCCTCACTTTTTTGGGACAATCTCAAATCAAAGATTGATATTTTTTTTGTAAATAAGACAACTCCCGCACTACGGATGGACGGAATGGACACAAAGAACACCCAGACTCAGGAAAATAATTTGTGGATCGCACAAATAATGGTCCTCCCTCCTTTATTTATTATATTCTTTAATAAATCTGTTACACGTTTAAAATAAATAGTTTAAAGGTAATCTTACCGGCATCCTCAGGGAATATTTCAGCGATGAACAGCTTGTGTATATTGGCCTCGCTTGAATACTGGAAGTCTTTCGATGGCTTGATCTCCTTGTTGTTGTGTAGCCAGACTACGTCGAAGCGCTCGGCGTTTGTGATTCTGTTGATAAGACGGTTTTTTATTAACCAGATGAAAATAAACGACTCGTTGGTTAGAAATCATTGCAAGTTACATAAATTGTTTATTCTTACGGTGAAGTCGTTAACAATATAATGGTGTAGCTAATGTATTATGTATTTTAAGGTTGTTGTAAAAGCTGATTACGGGAAAAAACTAAGACAGCAAAAGTAATAAAACTTAACATAAAACCATATACCAATCAGTCTGTTCAGCGTGGTACTGTCACTTCTGTCATAGGAGAAGTCCGGTTAATTGAATGTTATAATAATAACAAGCCCAATTTTTTCCATTCCACTCTTAATAAAAGTACCAATACCAATATGTAAGAGACTACATTATACAGACTTAACGACTTCACAGTCCCATGAGTCATATATGAACATTTGCATTGTTTTTCTATTGTGTCTACTGGCAGGACAGTGAAATTGTTAAGTATACTTTGCGTACGTAGGCTGTTTCAGCACATAGGCTCCTAGATCTGCCATTGTGCGTGTCATACAAATCTATACCTAACACATATAGACTTAACATCTATATTTACCTGCAAGATAGCGTGACAGCATCTCCGTCGTTGACAGTTTGTGAGACCGCGTGGTCCACTATCCTGGGAGGTTTGTCCACTTTGATGATCGCCGCCGCAGTTTCCATTACTACAAGATAAACATATAATTAGATATTTATACTGTGTAAAAAATGTTAGTTACTTTTATACTGTTAACGTTGTTTGTCCGTTAAACCTTAGTATATTTATCTTAGATCTATATTACTATATCTGTTAATTCGCAACGCTATAGAAACCCAAACATATACACATCTATTCACCAATAAGGTATTATTTCAAAAATAGGTAGGTAATTTTTTCTAAATAAAAAGTGATGGTCTTAATGTGCTTCCCTGAAGAACACCTAGCTTTTATAGCAGAAATATTGTCAATTTTACCTTGATCTGTTTACTTTGATTAAGTAAATAAATAAGTAATAAATTTAAAAAAGTCTAAATTGTAATTCATATAGTCAAAAGTCGCTACTATGCGAATATGTCTTTCTATAAACGATTCTGGGTTTTGAAAGCATAAAACTATGGATATTATTAGATCATAATCTTAAGGTAATAACGGGGACAGTTTCTATTTATTGCAACTGCTAGTGATCACCCTTTGAGGGCTCTACTGATTGTTTTACCTAAACGTAATTGTAATTAGGTATGCATATAATAACAGCTTACCTTTAACAGTGACTTTGCACTTAGTTTCAGTCTCGCCCTGGCTGTTGATCGCCTTGAGCGAGTAAATGCCCTCGTCTTCAGGGAATACTTCGTTGATCGCTAATGATGCGACGCCATTCTTGTATTTCAGATCTACAACCTAAACATAATAAATTGAATATTAATATGAGTAATAAATTATATAAGCGATCAGATAAAAAAATATGTAGGTGGTAATATTTAATGTAACTTACTTTTTGATAATACTTTAGAATGTATGTAGAATGCCATTTTATATTTTAAGTAATTCTCGACAAATTATAATTACAGAGCGAAAATTTAAGTAAAACGACGTAAGGGGGATATTATATATATATATACAGTATGTAAAGTGAGACATAGGCAATATTTTAGGGCATGATAGATAACGTTATTTAATGAAGGAAAAAAAATACAAAATAAATAAACATTAAATTACTACATAGTAAACGATGTGTAAAGCTTAGCCATGAATTTCACTAATCATGGATACCGCGCGGACGCAGCGAGCGATTGGTTCGCCAGCTGAGTTAGATACATACCTACGACGCACGGCGCGGTTCAATGCACCGAGTCTTGAACAATATTTTAGCGCAGCGGGAACGTGTCCATACTTAGTTAATTTTTGGGATTTTTTCGTCAAAAATTAAGTACCTAATTTTATTACATAATTGGGATCAGAATCACGTACAGAGTCACCTCCTTAATTATTGCCGATGACTCAAAAAACACCCTGTATATATATATATATATATATATAAATTTATGCTATAGGATGAATTGAATTAAATACAATGATAGGCCTAAAGTGCTTCCCTGCGGCACGCCTTAATTAGCAGGTTATTTAATAATTATTGTTATTGTAGATATAAGTAAATTTTATTTTTAAGACCTCACAGTATTTTTTTTCTAGTTGATCGAATTTATGGTTTCATAAACGATTATCTTTCCCTCCTATTATGATGGAAATATAACATCCGTCGATTTACAATGTAGTCGAAAGCTTATGAGTAATCCGAGAAAGTTATTATCAAAATGAATTGTACAGTAAACGCCTAGACCGGCTCTAAGTCGTTGCAATCGGCTGAGCTGATGTCAGTTTTTGAACTAAATTGCGGAGGGCGTGGGGTGTTTTCTTCTCTAATAGCTAATTACAGGACGGTTCCAAGTTATTAGACGAGTCCTGTACTTTATAATAATATGGTGGTCGTTACCTCGGAGGAGTGCAGCGGCTTGTTGTCCTTGTACCACAGCACGCGCGGGTCCGGGTCCCCGCGCACGGCGGCCGACAGCAGCAGCGGCGCGCCGTCCCGCGCACACAGCGCGTCCGGCAGCGCGCGCGCGTACGACGGCCTGCACATGCTGGAGTCTGACGCGGGCACTGTGGGCGGGGGCGGTATATTACACATAGCTCCTTACAATATTTAATACAGCTATCGATATTTGACAACTAAGAAATAACGTTGTTTTTCTTTAATAGAGAAAGTTTTCTTTAATATAGAAGAAATTAGGAAGTATGTCGACAGTTCATATTTGTTTTCACTCATTTTACTAATTTCTGTCGATACTTTATTATTTTGGGTAGATAGTTATAAAAAAATCAATGGTCCAAATATAGTTCCTTGCAGTAAACCTGACTGAGCAAAAACTTTAAAACGACTTTTTAATAAAGCTTTAATAAAACAAGAATTTAACAATATCAAATTTTAACATTTGTCTTAAAGCTATCGCAGTTCTACAGATACGATTAAGCCAATAAAAAAAACTTAAAGAAACTTACACCACTTTTATCAAAAACGTATTGATCTAAAGCGCCGATTACACATTGATGTAGGGCGGTTGGGACTCGCCAATCTCCGATATGTAGTGTCCTAACAGCCTACATGTGATTACACTAGGCAACATGTAGTAGTGCCCTACATGTAGGGTAGTGTAATCGGCGCTTTAAATAAACACTGGTTAAACTAGTTTAAACACAAAACAAAACAGATAAACACAATTTCCACTTACATATAAGTTCCTTAGTCGCACTCCTCGACCTTGAAGACGCGTCAGAATCTAGCCTGGCACCATACTTCTTCTTGCTAGCCTCTACTGAGCTCTGTGGTGAGTATTTAGGCCTGACTGTGGACTTAGCTGGCGGGTCGATTGTCACCTGTTTGGGACATAAAATATATGTCACAAATCTTTACAGAAACATAATCAAAATTTTATCAGAAATATATGTAAAATAATTAGGCACAAAATATACATAATTTGGAAAGCAAATTTTACTAAAACCATTTAATGGATACCAAGAATTTTCAGGTTCAGGACAATTAAGTATTTGTTATTGGACAAGAAATTATCGTTCGTAGCCTTAGGGGTCGCCAAGTGTCTTTACGACTGCCTCTTGTAAGCTAATAATAAAATACGTCTTCTATGCCACAGGTTAGAGTGAAAATAATTTAAGATAAGTCGTAATTTAAATTAACATATCATATATTGGTAACACTAAAACAACCAAACTTATTGTTTTCACCAAATAGCGACTGGTAGGCGCTTTATTAAAATCTTTTTGAATAATAGAACATCGGTGACAAAATTAAAAGAAAAAGATGAACGTCAATTCATATTTGCACATGAAATGCTGAATTTTGCTGTTAACCAAGGATTAAAGTGTGTATTATATAGTAACATATATATATTGATACCTTGGTCTTAGTAATGATGGGTGGTGGTGCAGGCTTGATAGGTTTCTCGATGTAACGTCTGTCGCCAGAGTGCAGGAAGTTGTGGATCATCTGCGCTTGCTCCGGTGACGTCACCTCGCCTATAAAGTAGCGTAAATAATTTAGCACAAAACTTTAGAAAAGTAAATATTAAAGGTGGTACATACTCATGAGTGCCGAAAAAGGAAAAAACTGCCCTAATGTATCTAGATCTCTACAAAAATAAATAAAAAGGTACTTAAGACTTTAATTAGTAAAAACTTTGCTGAAAAAGGACTAATTTTTTTTGAACATAAAATAAATTTAAAACATGTTTTAATAAACATATTTTTTAACGAGTGGTTATCCCGAACGGATTTAACAACACTGAGGGCTATTCCGACAACCTTTTCCCATACAGACTCTGGAGGGTTTTCAGTATGACTAAAACCACATGGTTCTTACCGGTTGTTATAAGACATCGGAGACAATAGGAAAGGTCTCGAAAGAAGTTGGAGAAAAACCTAGGTATAGAGACCATGACTAGACAGCTCGGTTTTGTATTGGGAATTTTAAAAACCATTATGAATTATACTACGTTTTGGCCGACTTGCAAGAAAAACCTAGGTATTAACTTAATTAGTATCTTGGTACAGTCACGGGCAATAATATGTGGACATTTTCACATTTTGTAAAACTGTTATCTAAAGTTCTGTCAATCCAAAATTGAATATTCAAAGATTAGTTCAAAACTGTACAGAACCTCTTCTAAATTACAAAATAATTTTGGTATTCTAATGTCTAGATAAACGTGCAGATAGTTTAGAAAATCTGACAATGTGTACATATTATTGCTTGTGACTGTACTATATACCGCATGTAAGATCTGACTAGAACGTCTTGAAAGAATACAAACCTTCAACAATAACAACGCAGGAAGTCTCATCAGTACCGTGCACGTTGGTGGCGACGCAAGTGTACTTGCCGCTGTCCTCAGGCCGGCAGTCGATGATCTCCAGCGTCACCACGCCGTCCGAGTGACTCATCGAGTAGTCATATTTGGATAGCTCGCGTTTATCCTTGTACCTGGACACAGATTTTATTATCAATAAATGTTTACAGCTCAGTAAAATTGTTGGGGTCCTCCTGTAATTTAACAGCTTGCTTCTGCAGGTACGATTACGGTTTTGCTGATATCTGGAAATCTCTGATAATAATATTACCATTTTCCTTCTCATGTCAACATGAGAACTACAGAAGATGAACTTTACAGTAGATGGCTACTGTAAAGTGGTTTGCAATAGAATCCACCAATCATGTAAACAAACGATTACTCCGTATTTAATCACATTTTGACAATCAATTATTTTAGTCTGATTTCAACGAACGCACCATTGTTTTTACATTATCTTTACACGATTTAACTGCATTTCTAAGTTAAATTTGATCAAAAAATTTACAAGGTAAAAATTTCGATGTGATTGACAAGCTGTCATCTTAGTAGTAGTCATGTCATATTTGTTTACATGTTTGTTGGATTCTTTTGCAAACGACTTTAGATGTCTTAGGGATAAGAGTTCGACTTATTCTTCTCGCTTGATCTCTAACAAGGGTACCAATAGAAATTATCCAAACAAAAATTCCCTGAAGTTTATATACTTCTCAGCCGGTTTCGGCCATCTTGCTTCCAATTCCTAGAGCAAAGAAGTTGGATCAAGTGGGGTTTGTTCAGCAGTGCTTACCACTTGACAGTAGGCGCGGGCTTGCCGCTGAGGCAGCAGAGCAGCTTGCAGGTGTCGCGCGCCTGCATGACGCGCGGCCGCAGCTGGAACGTGAACACGGGCGCCGTCTCGCTGGACTCCTGCCAGAACGTGTAGGGGAGCGCCTCGCGACGTCGCGGGGCTTCCGACAGGTGCTGGCGTTGGACCTTCGGGACCGCTGGAAAGGTACACGCTTTTATTATTAACTATTCCATCATAAATTAATAGTTTAAAAAGCTAAAAAACACGTTTCAACCCGCCATCTTGAATGTCCGCCATGTTAGATTTAAGTCACGTGCCTATTTTTTTCGTATTCCTGACAGCAAACCCATTCATTTGATACCCATATCATGGTGGTAGATTTCAAACAGACAGTCCGCCATCTTGGGGAGGCCGCCATATTGGATTTGTAATGACGTTTCTTAGTTAGTTATGTATAATTGTCATCAGAACTCAGAGTGTGTGCTAAATTTTATCCTAATCGAAAACCGGGTAGTAAGTCAAATTTAGATTTCAAGATTTTCTTACATAAATAGTTACAAGTGAAGCTTATAAAAACGTGTTAAAATGGAAATATTTGGAGGAGGCCTATGTCCAGCAATGGACGTCAATTGGGTGTCTAGATGATGATAATGATGACATCAGTAGTCTGTAAAAGCTTTAGCGATAATAAAACAGAGACTTTTTCAAAATACAACTACCGTACTAGATATCTTTTACAGACAATTCGGTACCGATGGAAAATATACAAGCATTTATTAATAACTATTCTGTAAAGAATAAATTTTTGGAGGAGGCCTAGGTCTAGCAGTGGTCGTCAAATGGCTAAAATGATGATGGTATAAGTATTTTGTGAAAAGCTTTTGTAGCGTCAATAAAACAGACACTGTTGTAAGACAACTCTCGCACTAGGGATTATATACTATAACAAGATTGCTACGGAATTTTTAAGCTAATTTTACAAAAAAGATTAAAATTTTTGGACGCCGTAAAACATTCTGTATGGCAATGTAAAACATTTGGCACAAGATTAAAAAAATACCTTAGGTAATAAACAAGCTACGCCTATTATATGATTGGTATTTTTGTCGTGGATATTAAAATAACAATAGTCCAATATATTATACAATTGATAAACTGGAAAAAGGGAAGAAAGTATGCATCAAATTTTCATATCAAGGCTAACCAGGGTAATTCATGCCTCTATCTAACTCACTCTCCTTTTCCTAAGTCTTTTCTATTCCTAAGAAAATAAAACGTGTTGCACTTGTCTTGGGATTTATAAAACATTTGTCCTGCAAATGCTGGAGAATTGATAGCAAATTGGCTATACTTATATAAGACAGAGTTTACAGAATTTGATAATTTTTAATATGATAAACATGTATCATACCTTCGTTATCACTAGCTTAAAAATGAATATAATATCAAATGATGTGTCAAAATCAGTAGTGTGACAAACGAGAAAAAGATTACTGTTTGTCACACTGGTGTGACAACCTTGGTGTGACTATACCCCTTCCAGCGTAAGTTTAGCTTTTTGACAGTTCACGTCCATGAAGTTTCGTAATACTTCTGCTTATTTTTCAAACAAATAATATTGTATTTCATGGACGTACCCATGTTTTTTTCAGTTACCATGGTTACTTAGTGATGGACACTTATAACGATTACCACCATTATGAAACAAATTACAAATAATCGGTAGAAATAAATGCTATGAATAAACCTGAACTCTTCATAATAAGTTTATAAAATGTAATATGATATTTTAGATTAGCTATAACCCGCGAATGTGTTCAGTGTCACGATAAATTATGTATTATAAATAATACCTAAGCTAACTATAATTTTATCATTTTAAGCTATAGGCTAATTAGAGAAGGCTTAAGAGAATTTTAACATAGATAAAGAAAGAAACAGTAATAAAATGATAATGTAAGTTGATGTAAGGATCCAAATGTGTAAAATAAAGTAATTTGAAAAATCGAAAAATCGCTTACAATCGAATGGCATTACATTCGAGATACTGCTGAACGTCACTAACGTCAACCTGTCAAATGTCGTTAAATATAGTGGAAAGGGTATACGAGTCGGTAAGAAGAATAAGTAAGCACCGCGCATTTATCTATGCATCTAGAACCTCGAACGAATTTGAATAACACTAACGATTGTTAGGTACCGACTATTTACAAGAAACAAGCACATAAGGTCAATACATTATCTTAGGACAATTGCCAATTAAAACTTACAAAAGAAAAACCCTTCCATTAAAATTATTACTAATTAAATATTATAATTAACCCGGTAAAATATTCTGTTGCAAACTCAAGGTTAGAAACAATACAATGCCATTAATAAGGTTAAGCTATCAGATTATTATACTAGCAACAGAAATAAGACCTGCTAAACTATACATTTAATTCATCCTAGCAGTGTCCCACTTCATGTCACAGGTAAGGGTGGTAAAGCTCAGAAATGTTTAACAAGGCAATAACCTTTTGATCTCTTAGTATCAAACATTTACTTTGTTTCCAAATATGGTTTGTATTTAGTACTAGTAATGAAAATAGAGAGATGAAAAAGTATTACTAACATCTCTATGAACCCGGAAATGACATTGACGACACCAAAGGAAAAAAAAGCAATAAAAGGGTTTCAAAAAGCACACTTTCCGTGTGGTGACGGAGTAAGAATACAATATGTCACCCCATCTCATCCCATGGATGTCGTAAAAACCGACTAAGGCACTATCTGTAAATATTATCTTTACGAAATGAAAAGAAGGAAAACTTGAAATAAAACCCTATACCAATCCGTCTGGTCAGCGTGGTATTAGTAGGCCAAGTATCCCTCCGACACGGGAGGAGGCCCGTCGCTGCAGTGGGTCATTTATGATGATATTATTATGATGAAAAAGCACTGTTCTCACATTAGAAGATCACTTACACTTAAACGGTCACTTAGTTGCAAGAAAGTTAAATATCACTTTTATATATTAATAGTTTTAAATAGGATAGTCTATATTAATTAGTATCACCTTTATAACTCGATACTGATCGGTAGGATAGTTGATATTACAATGCGTCTAATTTTGTACGAGGCGTTACACAGGGTGTGCTAATAATATAACTGTGTAATGTCACGTCGTCTGAATATTTAATTAGGAGTTATAAAGTTGTTGGTTACTAATTATTTGCTATGTATTTATATCTAGAGGAATGCTATACAAGGTGGTGGTGCTAAATTTGTTTTGTAAACGACTGTAGCGTTTTATGTAGTTGTATAGTATACAAGACTGAGGTTAAAATATCGTTTATTTGGCAGATTTGAGTTGATTCAAATTAGGATGATTTCACTTGCTAAATACATTTTTATTTAATATGTCTATTTCTATCTTCAATAGTTAGTACTTTACATATAATTTCTTTACTTATTTGTTATTTTTCCAAACGAGTAAAAATTAAAAAAAACTTTAATCTAACAAATATAATATGTACTAAAGGGAGAAGACACTGATCCCTGTAACACCGGTTCTATCTACCTCAGGGATCAGAGAATTCAAGCATAATTTGTAAAACCTTAATGTTACCTTTATGTGAATAAACTATTTGTATTTATTTGTATTTGATGATAAAAACACGCGAGGAAGTTCAGGGAGTAAGTAGCTATATTAGTTATAAATATAATAGGTCATTGTACTACCAGCAAGATGAAAGTAATAAACATAGTATTCTTAGCATAATGCCATAGGACTAACATGGTACAGGTTTTTAGAATTCGTTCTAGTAAAAAAAGACAATGAGCTCGCGGACCAAGAGTACACATTATAAGGAAGAATATTTTGATCTTGTATTTAAATGTCAGAACATTATGAACCCACTCCCTAAAATGAAGAAAAATCTGTTCATATGGCAATGAACTGAAGAATTGCCGTGGAAGGTGCAAGGGGTACACAAGCTAAATCCCTGTACAGCCTATTAAAAGAACTAGGACTGCCGAGAACTTCAGTAAGCTCTCTACTATCACGAATGTCCAAAACGGCATTGTTAGGCTCATACCAAATTTGGATAGGTAGAGGACGGAACATAGCAGACAGTGAAGGTGACCGCTAACGCGTTGTAAGGGGGCCTCCTTAAACCTACATCTGGGTCGTAAGTCCCAGACGCTGTTGTGCAAGTGTTCCGTCCTCTATCACGCGATGGACCCGGCACACGCACGGAGAATCCATGGAATGCTAAGATTAGGTCCTATTATGATACATTCACATTGGTTTACTATTGTATCTATGGACGGGGCTCGCAATCTGTTAATATAAGACTATTCGCTCAAAGTTAGCTATTATTGTACAAAATATTGTATTTAATTACCCATGACCGAGACCTTACGGTAGTGTTATAAAAGTTGAAACGTTTAGAACAATCCGTGGACGTCATTTAAGTACTAGGTTAGAGATAGTGTCAGCCTCTATCATCTCTAGCAAAGCTTCTCCCCTTGTCTTGAATGAAGGTTATTCTTTCTATGTCCTGTCTAGCTCATCTCGCTACCTCTAGTATTCAGTAAATAATAATATGTTACTTACGTTGCACATTTAAGAAGACGACTTCCTCTCTGAATCCGTAATGGTTCTCAGCTCTGATAATGTATTCACCGCGGTCTTCCAACTTGGCGCGGTTTATTATGAAGTAGTAGTCATCTCCTGCGTACCTGTTTGTAAGGAAATTTTAATTTATTAGTTAAGGTATTTCTATGGTCATAAAGACACCGTTTGACAAGTATTTAAACAAACATATTTCTCAGCTGTTTACTTTATCCTAACTAGATGGCGTTATGCGAATGTTTATTATTATTGATTAGAGTTTGTTCCTGTTGTCTAGAATCAGGTGCCCTAAGGTACTTATTGAATTTACCACTACCCACGGGGCTTTGTTGATGTCGGAAAAGTATATCCCTAGCTAATCACGGGATTAGTATAAGTATTAAAAATAATCTCAGAGGCAACAGTTTTTTCCCACACTTAACGCCAATACTACAGGGCGAAAAGCGGCTTGCGTTGAGTCGTTTTGTAAGGATCTTTGTACTTGGAATTCAGTAGTCTTTGTAGTAGAATTAAGTGTGAGCTTATGTTTGTAGAGTTTGGAGTAGAGTAATTAAAATGTTTCTCTATCGTAATATGACGAAATTTTGCCAAACAAATACATTAATAGCTTTCCGATGTTATTTTATAATTTTTTTTTACTTTATTTTTAAACATACATACCTCTTCATAAACTTGACAGACTGCCTTAGCTCGTGGTTGTTCCTCGACCATGATACTGTAGGAGTAGCGCAGGCGATGATGCGACAGTACAGCTTGACTGATTGTCCTTCGTAGCAGAACGCGGACTGTGGCTTGATCACGAAACGTGGGGCGGCCTGGCGACGGTCTGGTGGGAATAAATATAATAATATGTTATTAACGTGTAATGGTTTGTAATATGCAGTGAGTTTGTAATATGCAGTGAGTTTGTATTACGCAACAATTTTGATTTATTTCATGACTAGTATACGTTTTCTTTATGCCTAGACTGTATTCGTGTTTTCCATCAGGTTTAATACCTCAGTCAGTTTGAGTCATTTTACAATGCAAAAAAATTGATAGTTTCATATTATGATGTCACGCCATACAATATCTAAAAATATGAAACATTAAATAGAAAGTATGGAAATAAAATTCCTAATAATCATCAAAACAAACGTTCTTTGCCAATCTAAAATGTGTCGTATATTTAATAAGATAAAGTAGTAAATATCTTACCGAACTGTCCATCGTAGATCTTCCACTTTTCGATGAGCAGTTTCCTGAGCGAGCTGTACTCGCTCAGTCTGCCGATCGGCACTCTTGCTGATGACCAGTTCTGTTACACACAAAAAATTAACCATAATAATCATAATCATAATCATTTATTTATTCATTGAATTTTGGGTATTACATGATCACATTTTATAATTTACAGTTTCACCAAAAATCTGCCCTATGAGGCGTATGAATATAATAATAGTTTAAAAATTAACATTATTCAAGATTAGATATTATATAAATTTAAAAAGAATGTCAAAAGTAAAATAAAATCCACCAATGTCAATCAATTAAAAACAATTTTCTATACATATAATTATTAAAGGCTTTTATCATTTAAAAAATCATTGATATCATAATAACATTTGTCGATCAAAAATGCTTTTAGTTTACCTTTAAACAATTCAAGGTTATTTACTTTTATGTTAGATGGTACTTTATTATAAACTTTTGGTGCCATACATATTAGGCTTTTGCCCACCAGAGTAGTTTTTGCTGTATATAAACATAATCTATTATTATTATCATTGCGCCTGGTCCGCTTGACCACATCAGACATGCGCAAGAAAAGTTGGGGATTCTTATGTACAAAAATTGACATCTCAAATATGTAAAGCGACGGAAGCGTCAGGATGTTATATCTGGTAAAATACGGCTTACAACTGTCTGTAGACTGCAGGCCAAACATGGCTCTTAAGCAGCGCTTTTGGGCTTTGACAACATATATTTTTAACATATATTTATGATAGAACTAATGATCAACTCAAGGTAAAATAGCTCTAGGCTAAGAGTGAATTTACTGTGCTTCTTTGTACGTTTGAGTGTTTAAAAATGTACGAATGGATGAATAACGTCTTCTTTCAGTCTAAAACAAACTACTGTTTACACCCGACTGTAGCTGAGAACCATCTCCGGGCTCGTACCTATTGTCATGCCAAGCCTGCACCGGTTAGCGTAGTCATAGTTAAACAAGGTCTTTTACTAAGATTAAATCAAAGAGACCCAAAGCACATCTAGGCTTTAGACAATCTTTTGTGGATCGTTCAAAGAATTGCCTTGTTTTGAGGTCAAAACTATGACCTCGGTAAAATTGTAGAGGATTTGAGCCTTAAACTATCCCATTGCATAGAATACTTTTGTTCCAAAAACTATTATATAACCAATGAATCTGACCTGTATATCTCTTCTCTCTCAAAACACATCGAGGGTGTAATAAGACACAATACAATATCAGTACTAACCTCGTATCTCAAGCGCAGCCTGTCCCTGACAGCCTCGTACCTCCTGCTCTCGATGGTGGCAGTACGTCCTGCCGCGGCGCTGCCCGCCAGCCACTTGTGTACTAGACACTCGTGTGCTGTTAGACGCTTCCTGTATACGTACAATGTTATTAGTTAATATATATTAAACTTTTACTATTGTAAGGTTGATATTTTATATGTAGGGTATTTTGATACTCAATTTACTATAAAAGGCGTAATGGACGGCACGTCAGGGGCTTTTCTGTCTGAGCATTCGAAGCGAGTGGTTGTGTATCCAACGAAGTATAATGTTACATCATGATAGGTATTATGTGTCTCAATTGTGAACAAGTATATGAGTATGAGTATTATAAAAGAAATATAAAAGTATATACTACAATCAGCGGAGTTTTATTACAGTATTAATTATTAGAAGCATTAGGACTAAAGTTACTCGTGTTTTATAGGAACAAGTGAGCCGGTAAAAGAGAGACAAAGTATCCCATATGGCGAAGTGCCGCCATATAAAAAGGAAACAAAATTAGGAGGGTATTTGATAATTTTACAAAAGAAGAGAAAGAGAGAGTGATATTAGCCATTATACTCTTTCTCAACCCGTATACCTGACGATTGTCAACCAGCAAAGTGAGGGCAACAGTTTTACCAAACAAATGATGTAAGCGAAATCCTGTTTGTTACTTCTCCACATTCAAATAGCTGCACAAATTTGGATACAATTTTGCCGTTGTGCTACATATTTTGGTTTATCAGATTCTTAGTTCCTTCAGGATGATAAAGTTTACGTTAACGCGAGACAAACATACTTTTTATAAAATAGTTATATAATGTTTACTTGATAGGGCCAAATAAAGAGCACTCGTAATCGACGCGCATGTATGACTCGCTTAATGAATGTTGACGAGGCTGAATCTGTTTGCCAGGATCGTGACAAGTGGCGTTCTGTCGTCTCTGTCTACCCCGGACGGGATAAGGCGTGAGTTTATGTATGTATGTATGTTTACTTGAGCATTAAAATATTTATACATTAATCATTATCATACTGAGTATTAATCAAAATGTTACTAACTCTTTGTTCTTAACGAGCAGTCTCCTGATGAAGTCCTTAGCATCATCAGAAACGTGCTGGAATGCCTCTTCGTCGAACTCCCAATCGCAAGCCTTGACGTTCTTCAGTGTTTCTATGTCGTTGTTACCCGCGAATGGTGATAGACCCGATAATCTAGAAGGGGAATATAAATTCATTAGTATACATACAAATACTACGAGTATTTGTATACAGAATTATTCGGTTTCGTTGGCTGTCTCTGGGAGTCACGGAAACCGTGACTCCCAGAGACATTATTTCCCGTGAATTTATTTTGCACAGTTTACAAGTTTAATATGTAATATCGCATAAAACGAACATTTTAAATTTCTGCCAAGTGGTTATAGATTTTATTTTTACAACCACTATATGAGAAGGTGTTGTCATTGTAGATATTTTTAAGGGACTCCAAAAAAAGGAGGAGTTTTAAATTAGATTAAATTTTCATTACTACAGAAGTGTGTTATTACTAGATCAATTAGTAAAAAAATGTCTTAAGACTCTCCCAAGTTAGTCCTATGGTCATCAAAATAAATATATTAATATAGTTTTGATCGCAAAACATCAGAACTCACATGAGTGTGAGAATACCCGAGGAAACGAAATAGTCTATTATTATTGATATCAATAGTCTTTCTAGACGTTTAAAAGAAAAGTAAATTAGAAAGAAAGAAAAACAATTCATTTATAATTAGGTACTACAAGCTTGGACGTTTCTACAAATAGTAGACGTTCCTAAACACAGTATAAATAATACTCACAATACGTAAGCCAGTACACCAACGGCCCACATATCCGTGTAGAAACCGACTGGTTCCCGTTCCACGATCTCCGGGGCAGCAAACTCGGCTGTGCCAGTAGATATCTTCACCACTTCGTTGGGATCCAGTTTTGTGGCTAGACCGAAGTCTATAATCTGTTAAAACATAGAGCTAGGATAAGTAAAGTATCCGCGTGGTGACGGAGTAAGAATACAATATGTCACCACCCCATCTCATCCCAAGGTGTATCCGTGAATATTATCTTAACGAAATAAAAAGAAGGAAAACTTGAAATTACACCCTATACCAATCCGTCTGGCCAGCGTGGTATTAGTAGGCCAAGTATTCCTCTGTCACGGGAGAAGGTCCGTCCCTGCAGTGGGACATTAATGGGCTGTTACGACGATACGTATTTAGGCAGATAGTCCTGTAATTTCATTAGCTCCTGTACCTTTCTAACTGTACATTAGATTTTTTTTAAAGAGGACACCCGCACCGTCATGCCCTGTATAGCGGGGACTTTTACAAACATCAATTTAACGAAAACACGAAGAGCAACCAGACTCAGGACAATAATTTGTGGATGACACGAATTATCGCCTGCGTGGGGGATCGAACCCACTATCACGTACACGGCAGCTGCTTGCGCTACCGTCGAGCTACCGAAACGCAGGGAAGGCAGATCCCTTATTTAGTTGGATCGACGATCTGGATAGAAGATTGGCGATTGAAAACGGCCAAGCGATGAGGGGATGCACTGATATAAAAAAGATAGACACGTTTGAAGGAGGCCTATGTGCAGAAGTAAACGTTTTTTGGCTCAGATGATGATGTTGATATAATGAATTTGTCATATAAAAATGACAATGTAGTTTTTGCGTGAAAGAGTAACAAACAAACATACATCTATCCATTCATACATCCAAACAAACTTTCGCATTTATAATATTAGTAGGATTTAAATGATTCGTACCTTAACATCAGTGCCGCTCCTAGTCTGGCACATAACGTTCTCGGGCTTGAGATCAAGATGTATGATGTTCTGTTCATGCATGTGTCTGACTCCCTCGCAGATCTGGCGCATGTAGTGAGCTGCTTCTGCCTCGCTCATGTTGTAGCCTGGCTCGGTTATACGCTCGAATAGCTCGCCTCCGGACAGGCTAGAAAATAAAAAATATTATAAGAAACTGCTTTTTTTTAAATAATTTAATCAGACAAATACATGCATGATACTTTTACAATATATTTGCCAAACTGTACTGTTCTGATTTTTTTTCTATTTTTTTTGTGTAGTTTCTGCTTCAAAGTCGCGGTTATATTATGTCGCGATTTCTTAATCCACGCAAGAAATTTCAGCAGCTCTTAAAAGCCCTACTACGCTTGTGGAGAAGAATTTAGCTTTCTAATACCAAGAGACAGTTTTGTATCAGGTTTTCCTTCTTTGTTGGAGCATTTGTCGTGGTTTTAGGACCCGAGGAACAGTGCACAGTACCTGCATAAGTGTTTGCTGTGCAACGAATTCCTCAGATGAAGTCAAAGGATTCATTTTAAGTGGTGATGTGTCTTTTCGAATTCTTAGGCCTCCCCCACATTGGCGTCGGCGTTCCTTGGGCGTATAAGCGACGCTCACGCCGCGTTGATGCCGCGTCGACGCAGCGTTTGACCAGCGTTGGAATCGCATGTACGCGGCGATCACGTGACGCTTAACCCCCTTCAGTCAAGTAATTTTAGAAACCATGCTACGACTGACTAAAACAAAAACAGGCAGCGTGGATAGCGTTCAAAGGGGTAAGAACGTGACGCGAACGCCGCGTGAGCGCTGCGTCTACGTCACGTTGAGTCGACGCTCGAGGGATGCCTGGGTCAGCCTTAGAATGTCGCGGGCTAATGCTATGGTTTATAAACGTATAAGTAATTTTACATCATCATAAATTATAGAATGCATAAATTACTCGCGTCCTGCATCTAAACTCTTTACTGTACCTTGCAGACCAAATGGCTAACTTTACTTTTTTTTCTTTACTTTTTCTGCTTTTTTCCTTTTTTTGTTACTTTAATTTTTCTTTGCTACAATGTTGAATAATAAATACAAAATAAATACAATGTTGAAGAAATTATTTGATACTACTAATTGTCCCACTAATAATAAATAAAAAGAATTAAAACAATATACTCACAATTCAAATATCAAAACCATCTCATCGTCATCTTCAAATGCATCGTGTAAATTGATAAGTTTTCTATGATGTAACTGGTTCATGATATCAATTTCTTTCTTGATCAGTTCCTTCTCCATGGCGCCAGAGACCGGTATGAACTTAGCAGCGAAATAGTTGCCTGTGGCACGCTCGCGACAACGGTGTACCACGCCAAATGCGCCTGTACCTACAACAGTGTTTATGTACCTCATGCCTCTGGTTTTTGGGTTGTTTTTAGGGGTTATTTTCTGTTGAGGCGTGCCTAGAATAAAAGGTTATTCGAAGCATGGCTCAACAGTGGTTGTTCTACAATTTAGTTATGTATTTGTCTCTTATTTTATCTGACTGTAGTAACATTTATAATGTAGTACTATACGTATTACTCGTATTACGTATTATTATGACTCGCTTAATGAATGTGGACGAGGCTCAATCTGCCAGGATCGTGACAAGTGGCGTTCTGTCGTCTCTGCTTACTCTGGACGGGATAAGGCGTGCATTTATGTATGTATGTATGTAAACGTATTACATAATATAATACCTATACTTTTTATACCAAGAATATGATATCAAGAACTTATACCAAAAACTTTTAATAGAACTTTAAATATAAAAAAATATATTTTTAAAACTATTTGATGACCAATTTTTATAATTGAACTTATTGAATATACAATATTTTTTAAATAGAGACATACGAAAGTTATTGCATAGCAAATGGTATGCAAGATTGCAGTTCAAAGAAACGTAAGTAATACTAATAGGACTCCATGAACCTATGTTAAAACATAGATATAGTACTCTACAGATGTACTCCTACCTATAGGAGGGAGGAAAACATGCTCCAGAAGTTCGTATATTGCACACTTTATACTAAAAATATTATGATTACAACCAGCCAGTAAAAATAAGAGACCAGACTGAATACTAGCCCCCTTACTAATAAACGCCTCTTAAATTTAATCACTGTTTAGCGAGATTTTAATTAGTAAAATCAACCTTATACTAAACAAATACATACCTAAGAATTTAAGCTAATCAATTGACTAAAATTTAAGAGGCGTTTATGAGTAAGGGGGTAGGTGTAAAACTACTTAGTGCCAATTTTATATACCTAATTCTACTTTAAGTAATTATATTACTATTATATTCTTATAATAAAATAGTATAGAATAAATATTTAATTATTTTATTAAGCGAAAACCGTGCATCGATCTACATAACTAAAGTATATAATATTTATATAATGAAAGTGAAATAATATATAAAAATATGGGTTACTTAGAAATTATTTTCATTTTCGTGTTTATTTTTTTTCCAATCACCCCTACTATAGAATTAAAGATTTTTCATGCGTTTTTTTTCCTAAGGAAAATAATAAAGAGTATTTTTTTAAATATAATAAGTGGGGTACTTTGAAATTATTTTTATGTAAGTTTTTTCCCACTATAGAATCAAAGTATTTTTTTCATGCGTGTTTTTTTCCTAAGGAAAATAATAAAGTTTTTTAAAGTGTATGCGTGTGAGACAGATGCAGATAGAGAGATGCACTACATCGATCGAACACACAGACCTCGCCGGCGACGGCTAGACGGAGCCCTCACGAAGTCACCTGCGAACCAGTGGCATTATGAACGAAAATGAACTCTAACTACATGGTTTTATGTTGGAATATGGTATGTAATTGTTCGATTTTATGATAGAGTATTTACTGTGAATAAAATAGGATAGTTTAAAAAATGTATGACTGTTAAAATTTTGTAGTCGTCACTGTTTTTGGAAAGCTTTGAATTGTATTTTGAATCTGATGTTTATTAAAAGGTTATTTCTTTAGATGGTGGTTGAATAAAGTCAATTAATATTAAAAAAAAATTGCAATGGTGTCTGAATTTATCGCTTTTTACAACCAATCAGCTGTAATAAGCTGGTTTTTACATACATAATTATTCCCTTTCAGAAATTTTATGTAAATAAACATTTTTTATATGAAAGAAATGAGATCAGTGTGGCTAAATAAAAATTAATTGAGTAAAATAATGTAACTTGTATTACTTTAGCTGTTAGTATATAATGGTATACCCTAACTTCGAAATGTCTATGAAGTTAACCCTCTACTTCATACGGGCCCATATATGGTATGCCGATTTTATTATTGTTTTATTTCCAAACAAATAATAATTAAGTCATTCCACATTGTTAAATCCATGTAATGGTTAAGTAACTAAAAGAAAACACACTCAGTTTGTCTATATTTTGATGACATTTACGAAAAATTTTACTTTTTCGCGGGTAGTCAGCGAAATACGACTGCCTGACATACATTTTTGAGTATCAAAAACAAAAAAGAAACGTAAGTATTCAGGAAAGGTAAAATTTTATTTGTAAAGTCAATACTTCCTTCTTTACCTATAAACAATGATTTTCTTACTTTTTACGTATTTACTATGCTTTTCATCCACTTTTATGTCAATACCATATATGGGCTCATATGCAGCACGACGTAAATACGTTTGAACATATATGGTATCGTATGCATTCTGACTTGTATTCATAACGAATAAAAAATTCAAGTCCTAATATTTTTTTAGCTTTTTTTCTATTGCCTTGTCATCACTCCTGTTTTTTTTTGCTTTTGTTTGGTAGAATAGGCCCTGCTTGTTTTTATGTAAAAAAAAAACAAATATGCTAATCCTATTGCGGGTGACGGTCATCTTAGTGACGACCGTGAGTTGGATTCCGATAGATATCTACAATACCTGTTTCATTCAGAAGACCCATTATTATACCTGAAACTGATGATAAAAGTTTGGATGAAGACAATAATCCTCTATTAAAAAAGTGACTAATAAGCCTCGCAAAACGTCAGCTTCTGACGGAATGGGACTCCAAACTTCTGGATTCATACAATCCTGGCAACTTCACCTTCACGGGCGATATTGAGCTGCCTTCATGCATTACAGAAGTGAATACACCAGCTGAACTTTTAGTGGTGGTTCGCTGTCCAAACCTGGTACACCCGTATCTTCTAAAAGGATGACAAAAAAGCCAGAGTGATGCTAAGACATTCCTTTGCGCTGTGTCAGAACAGATAACATTGGACATTGGCATATGTGGCAGAAAAAACGTCAACATTGCATAGTATGTTCTATGAAGACATACACTAAATGTACAAAATGCAAAGTTTTTCTATGCTACAATGATAAAAGAAACTGTCTCGTTACATTCCACGACTAACAATAAAATATATTATAACCTCCTTAGATATTATGTAGGTAATGTTCCTTTTCCACTTAGTTATTGACTGCATACGATACCATATATGTCCGATCGAGATTTTGTCTAAGTGCATACGAGCCCATATATGGAATCTTAGTTTTTTTTCTACATGAAACTACTTTTTTATTTTTTAACGATTTTTTTGTCTTAATATTATTTAAATAAAGAAATATCCACAAAGAAAATTTTTTTTTTTCATCTCCTTAATAATTCATGCAGTAGAGGGTTAATAACATGAACAGTTTATTTTTCTTAACAAATTGTTATGTGATCCCCTAAATTATGATTCTACAAGTAACTTCGTGAATTTAATAACAAATCATTCGTCATCTGTAAACTAACAGTTTAGATTATCTTTTTTTTTAAATCATGCTTATTTACTGTTTAATTTGATTTATTTAGCACAGCTAGGTACATACAGTACCCGGCCCTTTATATTGCACATCGACCTGTGGAAAGAGACAATCGACTCAATTCGGCTTCGTAGAGCGTCATCTCTGTCGCACGAAATACAAATAGTCCGGTATCTATTAGGAGCTGTTAAAACAATTTATGATTTCCTTTTTTTCGTATAATTGCATTTGGGGGTGTTAGCAACTCTCAATATATATTCTGAATTGTATTTAGTGCGACAGAGAAGACGTTCTACGAAGCCGAAATGATCCGACTGTCTCTTTCCACAGGTCGATGTGTAATATAAACGGCCGGGTACTGTATATAATCTATAATAGAACTTTTATAGAAAAAAAGTACCACAGCATTTCGTCTGATATATAATATGACATTTACTGCATGCATAACCATTACATTAATAAAATAATAGTAATATTAATTTATTTTACTATTTCTAATATATTTGTATGTTTTCCATTCACAGAGTATACTTTAAACTGATTGGAAAGTAGTTTCTATTGGGTAGGATCCCAATCGCGACCAACCTGTCTAATTTCCTCTTTATTTAGATAACATTAAATATAATATTTATATTCATTTCTTATGACGAATAAAGCTTAAAATCGAATGTTTATATTTTACGTGTCACTTTTATCAAATTAATTTATCAGACCCTGTAGCGTTTTTTATTTCAAAAATACTTTTAAGAATCGTCCCAATAAGA
The DNA here is from genome assembly GCA_905475405.1 of Schrankia costaestrigalis. Lineage (NCBI taxonomy): Eukaryota > Metazoa > Arthropoda > Insecta > Lepidoptera > Erebidae > Schrankia > Schrankia costaestrigalis. Next base: position 5,397,352 of record FR997850.1, read on the forward strand.
TCCTAAAAGAACAGCTTTTAAATAACTATTATATCAACAACCACTACAACGGGGATTGGCTCTGATAGCCGAAATACAGGCTTGTCCTAGTTAGGCTACAGATGTTACATTCTATCTATAAGTTTACAATGTATCTTATTTGAGTTGCTATAATGAGTTTCTTTGCCAGGTTACTTCTCATTGGCTCTATGCATTTGGAAACTGGAATTTATGGATCAACACAGACAGACTAGTAGATTGGTTTTATATTTCTCCTCTAATTTACATTGGACAATACAACACGGTTTTTTTAGGCGTTTGTCTGTGTCGATCTATAATTTTAATTGCAGCTTCAATTTTACGTAAACGACTATTTATTATTACTACTATTTCAAACAATTTGTAATAAGTTTTATGAAATAAAGCATTTTGAAATGTGAATTTGATATTTGTAACATAGTACTAAGTGTTTTTTTTAAATAAAGTATATAGTTAAGTTAACTAAAACCAAACAACAGTATAAATTAGACTTACCAATCTCCTCAAGTATATCATATTTATCATAAACGGAGCATGTGTTGATATCGACAGGCTGCGGCACATATTTGCTGTATATATCGAATACGTAACTGTCGTAATCCTTCACGGGGCCGTGGTCTGCGTTTGTGCGTATGCGTTTGCCTGTTTCGTCCACTGAAATGATAGTTTATGGTTTAGAATAGGTTTTCCAAACGTTTATTAATTAGGAGAAAGATAATATACATTTTAGAATGTATATTCTAAAATTATAGTCTTATCATAACAGCATTTTTTTGGGGAAGCTGAAAACAGGTTAAGCTATGGAACCTAACCTATTTACAGCTTCCATGTACATTGATTGGTATAGGGTTTTAAGTTAATTTTTCTTTTTTTATTATAAAACAGATAATATCTACGAACTTTCCCTATCTCTGCTTTATGACACACCTACGGAATGAAATGGAGTTATATTATTCTCCAACTGTCACTACCCGGGAGTCAATTTTAAACGGATACAAAATTAAGATGCTTAAACAGGTTACTTTTGGTTGAACGTCTTTTAGTAATTTCTTGCGTTCGTTAAATAATTTTTAATATTATAGTATATTAGTTTGAGTATTATAGTATAGTAGTAGGGGCACGCGTCCTAATGTTGGCACTGCACCAGATTATCAGCACCCCCAACTAAAACTCAAATTATAAGCTTTCTATTAATTAATTTCGGCTACTATTTAACAAACATTAAAATAAGATCCTTTTGGAATTATAAACTGATCCAAACACGACACTTTTTGAAAAAAAAAAAGCGATATTTTTAAAAACGCGGGAATTTGTCCTTCACATTACTTTGTTTTGACAGTTTCTTATGACCGTAGGTAAGTTCAGGTTTTTTTATTTTACTTTATTTTAGATCTTTTAGATATTTTTTACTGAACCTTTAGGTTTTTTTCATGTATAAAATGTTTTATAAGGCTTATCTGACAATGGAAATGAACGTTATCTTGATTTTATGTTCATAAATGAGGTGCTGACATCTGGGTTCAATTTTTTTGCGAATTGCTAATTATCGGCACTGGTACTGTTACATGACAAAGTGGTATGTAAAATTGATAATCTATATATTTTATTGTAAAGCGTGATTATTTTATGCCTAGAATTCAATATTCTTGGAAAAAGTACTCTATGATTTCGGATTTCATATCCTGGCATGGCTGAAACTAACATTGCTAGTTATTTTCATAGTGTTGATACTACGATCAAAAGAATGTCTATTATTTTTTGGATTTTTTTATATTTATGTAATTATTTTTCTGAAACTTCGGTTGTTAGGCTAGGTATAAACAAAAGAGATTTTACTATAAACATTGGATTATTTCATTTATCTACCTATTTTTATGTCTAATTTTAAGGTGCTGATAATTGGCTCAGTCAATGCCAATAATTGGCGATGATGGTGCCAATAATTGGCGCCAGGGTCATATTTAGTCAGACTCATCTAAATAAAATGTGTATGAATAATAACTATTTTTTATAACAAAAATCAATTATTTATTAAATAATGAACCAAGAAAGCATATTGTTATAGTTGTTATCATTATCATCACTGTGATAAACGATGTTAAAGTAGGACTAACTCTTAAAGTGCTGATAATTGGTAGCATCACCCTATTATAGTTTGAGTGAAATACCTTATGACAGCTAATCATCATAACAGCCCAATAATGTCCCACTGCAGGGACGGGCCTCCTCCCGTGATGGAGGGATACTTGGCCTACTATTACCACGCTGGCCAGACGGATTGGTATAGGGTTTTATTTCAAGTTTTCTTTCTTTTTATTTCGTAAAGATAGTATAGTTACGGTTATTCCCTTAGTCGGTTTTTACGACACCCATGGGATGAGATGGGGTGGTGACATATTGTGTTCTTACTCCGTCACCACACGGATAAAACATAAGATTTATAATAATTTACTATACACACCTGGATATTCTTTCTTCTGGAACTCCTTCTTGATAATGGCCTTGGTTTGCACAAGGGTAGTGGGTTCACTAGGCTCAGATCTGCCGTAGATGTTCTCGGCGTATACTCTGAACTCGTATTGTTTGCCTGGCACTAAACCAGTGATGGCCATCGTTGTGAACCTTGAATTACGAAAGTGTTTTCTTATTATACACGTTAGCAACTAATCATCTTTCAGACAGAATAGGGTTATTTGAAAAAGAAGTGAATAGTAACAGAAAATCGTTTATTTACAGCAAAAGATACATACAGACAATAGTAGCTAACTTACATCTAATTTTGTCTCAAATCAGTTGCAAGTCAGTAAAATACTGGCCTAAAATAATAGGTTTTTGAAAGGTCGGCACGCGTCTTTATCCTTTGATTGACATATCATAGCATGAAAAAATGTATAGATTAATTATTTACGAGCCGGTAAGATGCCATAGCCTTATTTGTAACTAGCCAGTATGTCCTGGACAACCGGTAGACTGTGTTGCAGGCGCTCTAGGCTACGGTAAGCTACTTTCCACCAGGTGGACGTATGCCTACTACTAAGGCTGCTGTGCATGAAAAAATAATTTTAAGTCGAGCAGAGCCAAGTTTCTTTTGGGGGACTGGACGCAAAAGCTCTGCGGGTTCTCCAGGCCCCCACCAAGTAGGCGATGAAGGAGTGCCGCTGGGGACTTTTAGTGGGTGCACTGGGGGTTTCCCCTTGGGAGCCCCACATACCCCTCCCGTCTCCCAACGAGAGGGGATGCGTAAGCATTTTATTCCAGCATAACATGCACATGGGCTATTACCTTGTTACTATTCTTAGTAGTAGCATTTAGCAGTTTTAGTCCATTTAGTACAACGTACCTGGTATTTCCAACTCTTATCCAGCTGGACATAGGATGTTCCCTCTTCTCAACCAGATAGTTGGTGATATCAGAACCACCGTCCCATACGGGCGCCTTCCAGCAAAGTGCCAACGAGTCAACACCGATGTTGTCTACCGCTGGGAATCTTGGCGGATCTGGACGGTCTGTGAATGGAAAATATGAATATCAGTTATGGCGTAATTCTAATTTAATTAACGTAAAAAATTAATAAAAATAAAAAGTAATATGATTGCAGACCGTAGGTACATCTAATGAGAGGCAAGGAAAAGACCTACTATTTCTTTAGCTTCTCGCGAGGTTTTAATTAATGCCTTCGAATGGACACCGTTTGATCACCCACACAAATAAATTATTGAGTAAAGGGATTCAAGATTTTTTTCTTTTGTCTTTGAAGACTCCATAAGAATACACGGTGTCCTCAATTACCCACGACTGAATGCATGTCTTTATTATAGCCCCTTAAACACAGGGTTACCAATCCCTAACGCGCAAATTGTCAACACTTAATAATTTAATAAATAACACTCACCGCTAATCTCGACGTTGATGATGGCCGAGTCTTGTCCAAGCTCGTTTTCAGCTGTGATCCTGTATGGACCGGAATCCAACTTGCTTGCGTCACGGATGGTAAGAATAGCATGGCGTTCTGCAATAGTATTAAATGTATTAGATTAACTTGTTTATAGGTTAAAAATAGTTTTTTTATAATTCAACAAATCTGTAAACTGGAAACTCACCCTTCCTCTCAACATGGTAATGCAGGCCAGACTCGATGGTCTCTCCTTCCCTGATCCAAGTGATCTTAGGCACAGGGTGTCCGGTGAACGGTATCTTGATGACCACGTTCTCGCCCTTGTCGAAGTACGCTGTCACTCGGAAGCGTGGTGGTACGTTCAATTTTGGTGCCGCTGTGAAAGGAAAATAATATAAATATTTTATAAAATTACTTTACAATTTATAGTCTATTTTATACAGGGTGTGATGAGAATGGCACATACACGATATGGCATTTACTAAGTAATAAAAAAAAACATCGAAAAATACCAATCTGTTTATGGGATATGACCATTTCAATTTACAATTATTTCAACGTCTTATCGTCATAAAAGCAACTGGAACAAGGTATGGAGGATGACCTATTTTTTATTTTACGACTGTTTTCGTTACCAAAATAAAGCTAAAAAAACTATGCTAAAAATCTGCTGTTTTTCCATGGTTCTTTGCCTCCCCTTGTCCCATTGACTTGGGGTTGGCGCCAATGATTATTTCAGTAACAGATAAACCAAACATAAAATAAAAAACGTAGACAAGAAAATAAAAAAACCAACTCACTCATAATCAGCAGTTCAGCTCTGGTACTCTTAACTCCAGCCCTGTTAACAGCTCTGCAGACATATTCATCGGCGTCTTCGCCGAAGACATCGTTGACAGTCAAGAAGTGGTTCTCGCCTTCACTCCAGATGCGGTAGCGGGGGCCGTTTGTTATCTCGCGAGCACCTGTAATATGATTTATGGATTGAGTTCTATGAAAGGTTTGTACAAGGCGTTTAAGACTGCAAGGAGTTTTAGAATATTGTTGTCTGATTGCTCTGATCTGCTCTCTGAAGTCGAAGTGTTAACCATAATTATATTATGGCAAACGAATATTATGAGCAAAGACGATTATGGCAAACAATATTACTGTTGTGTTGTATTTATTGTATCTTTATACCTAAACTGTATTTATGTAAGTTGGTGTGCAATAAAGTATTATCTATCTATCTATTACTACAAATGAAATTATGGAAAACTAAAAAATACCATATTATACAGTATCTAAGTATAAAAAGTATTTCCAAAAAAATGCATAAGTAGTTTTTTGGCTAGATGACGTCGTGTGAATGTTATCATATTTAGGTAACTTTTAACGATAAAAATAATGCTTTTCAACTTACCCTTATACCACGTAATAGTTGGCTTTGGCGATCCAGTAATGGTACACTGGAACTTGGCGTTGTGGTACTGGATGCAGTTAGCGTTCTTCAGAGGTTTCACTATCTCTGGCGGAGTTGCGGCTGAAAATTGAATTATTCTTGTTAAATATCTTATTTTAGGCTTATAAATGGAGAAAATGCGATAACAAGTAATCCTATAAGATTTTTAAACAATGTAGAGCTTTGATTTAGACATATTTTAGGGCTCTTTCAATTTAGCCGTTTCGTGCCGTACGGCAGTATTTATTGTGTCGAGCGTTCGTCGCACGGCAAGATTTGTATGAAAACAAACAAACTAACGAGAGTTTGCCGTTCGAAAAACGCAAAAAGTCTTTGGATTAATAAAGGTATGCAGTTTCTTATTATGCTACTTTCATATTGAAAACAACATCGTAAAACTTTACTAACCTTTAGGATCCTGCACCTTGACCTGTTGCGAGGCGGTGCTAGGCGGTGACAGTCCAGCCTCATTCTGCGCCGTGACACGGAACTCGTACTGACGACCCTCGATGAGGTTGCTGCAGTTCTGCTGGTTGGGCAAGCAGAGCACCGGGCTAACGCGTTGCCAGGTTGTTGCTCCTACTTCGCGTTTGTCTACCCAGTAACCTGGAATTTACGTTTTGGATTGGAATTAGATCTTTTCAAAGTGGTTTAGTTAGATTATTTAAAAAAATGTGGTTCCAAAAAAGGTGGTGGTTCCAGAGGGTTTGGTATAGGGTTTAATTTCAAGTTTTCCTTCTTTTTACTTCGTAAAGATAATATTTACGGTTAGTCCCTTAGTTGGTTTTTATGACACCCATGGGATGAGATGGGGTGGTGACATAATGTATTCTTACTTCGTCACCACACAGACGTGATTTCACATATAGTTTTAGTATATGCTAGTAGATTATATATATTCATCATCGAGATTTGTTACATCTGGCGTGCCACAGGGGTCCCATTTGGGGCCACTGTTCTTCAATATTTTTATAAATGACCTTGTTGATAAACTTCAGTGTCCTTGTCTCCTTTACGCGGATGATCTAAAGGTAAGGTGTAAGGCTCTTCAAGATGATGTCCATACTATAGCCGACTGGTGCAATTCCAACAACATGTATCTTAATGTCGATAAATGTCTAGCTATTTCCTTTACCAACAAACGGAACAAAATATCTTTTGACTACAAATTGGAGGGCACAATCTTACAACGTAGAGCCGTAGTGAAAGACTTGGGCGTACGTTTCGATTCCAAACTCACCTTTCGCGACCATTATGATGATGTAGTTAATAGAGCACATAAACTTCTCGGTTTCATTTTCAGAAGCACCAAAGACTTCAAAAAACCATCCAGCTTTATCCACCTTTTCAATACACTCATTAGGACCATCTTGGAATATGCTAGTGTTGTTTGGTCACCATGCTATAGAGTGCATATCGATAGACTTGAACAAGTGCAAAATAAAGCTTTAAAAATGATAGCATTCAGAGCCCACCTTGGTCGCAGTCTGACTTCTTATGAGGAAAGAGTTCTCCATTTTAGAACCGCTTCACTTAATTCGCGTCGTAAAATTCAAGATTTATTATTTTTATACAAATTAGTACACTCACGAGTCTCTTCTTCCCCGCTTTTGACATGTATAAATTTTAACTCTAAGCCCAATCCAAGACATCCCAGACCTTTCGTTTTAGATATTTATACAAATAACACCTCTTATTATAACCCTATCACCCGCATGTGTCGTTCTTACAATGAATTGGTTACATCTGGTGGTGTTGGCAGAGACACAACTGTTGATATTGACCTGTATAATACTAATTACGTTGCCTTTCGTAGAAGCGTTTCTATTTGTATAGACTCTACACAATAAATAGCTTGTAATATTTTCTTTGACTTAACTTTTTAACTGTTTATATTTATATCTACCAAATTAAGAAAATACACTAATTAAGTGAACATTTGTACGCCTCGCATTTTATAAGTGCAATGCTTGACAACTTGTACATGCTGTGTGTGCTATTTAAGGTTTACATTCTAGATTAAGAACATTATGTCAATAGTACTAATTTATATGTAACATGATTGTGAACTGTTTGTACACCAATAAATAAATAAATAAATAAATATGCAAGTAAATTCCAATTCTTATATTACCTTGTATTCTAGCACCTCCATCGCTGACAGGTTTCTCCCATTCAAGATGTACGAAGTCACCTCCAACCTCCAAGATCTTGGGGATACCAGGTGCTGATGGTGGATCGAATGGTGCCTTAGCCTGTTAACATAAAATTTAATTATCATTGTTAAATATGACATAGAACATTATAATGAAAAACAAATGAAATTAAACTTATTTTGTATTTTTTTTACGGTCTAAACAACTATGTAATTGACTAACAAGGAGAAATTAAGTAGATTTTTTTACAAATATCAATTATTACACATTTTCCAAATTTTTTCCAAGGAAAATAATACCAATAACTTTACATCGCAAATTTCGAAATACACCTCCTACAGAATTCATTCTAAACTCATGTGTATCACTTGACTACTCCCATAAAATCACATCCTCCCATAAAAACAAGTCACACGACGACACACGAAGGAGTATTATAACGACAATCGTGTGTATCAGTTATCTACTCCCATAAAATCACACCCTAAGGGTCGTAGCACATATAACCTAACGTAAATGGATAGGCACCGCCTCGCCTTTTTCCTCGGTGTCAAACATCAAAAATCCGATTACGTTACGATTCCGATTAGTGTGCGTAGCAGTAAGGAGTTTCATACAAATAATACTGAACGGCTCGAGTTGATACGGTGCCGATTCGTTTACGTTACGTTATATTATTATGTGCTACGACCCTTACAAGGAACGTTAGCAAAGACAGAAAAAAATATAAAATAAATAAAAATAAACTCTCACCTTAATTGGATTAACTCCTTCAAGGGCAGGTCCAATACCATTTTCATTCGCAGCATGTATCCTAAAGTTATACTCCTGTCCTTCAGTCAATCCCAGGACCGTATACCTCGTATCTCTAACCGAAGAGGCGATGGTAATCCAGGCAGTTCCAGAAATGTCATTACGTTCGATGACGTAGTGTGTAACAGGTAGGCCTCCATCGTATGTGGGAGGTTTCCAGGCCAGAGTGCAGGAGTGACGCGAGATGTCTGTGGTTTCTAGTGGGCCTTGAGGTGGACCAGGCAGGCCGGTGACTGTGATTGAGAATGTGTCTGATGTCTCGCCGGAATTGTTCTTGATGTTGATCTTGTATGTGCCTGTGAATTGAAATACAATTTTTTGAATACCTATTTCATTACGAGCTATCTGAGTTTGTCTGCTTCAAGTTGTTGATAATGGTTACGCATAATATGTCATTATTAGAATTACATGCGCGAACATCTCTACAAGCCAACTTCAGGCCGACCATGTAAGATTGCGCGAGCTGTTCTTCTTAATGGACTTGAAAAGTTCCTCCTAATCTTGGCTTTGGAGGCGGTAAAGTTTCACCAAACTTTGATTAAGTAGTATAAAGGCCGAATGCTCAAGCGTCTGTTAAAGTGAAGCGGCGCTTGAACTAGACATTTGTATGAGAATTTCTGGTTTGGGCGCCGCTTTGCTTTAGCGGACCTTTGAGTATTCTGCCATAAATGACGTCAAAAAATATAAAACGAAAGTTGTATTAATTTTAAAAATATATTTTTGACTTTGACTTTATAGTAAGACGCAGTGATAAGACTTAATAGCTTACCCATGTCATCCTTAGTGATATCCTTAATGAATATAAGCACATAATCATCGAAGACGGTGCACTTGAAGTGCGGAGAGTCGCTGAGCTTGTGTCCGTCGTGTGTGAGAGTGACGTCAGCAGGCTGGTCGCCCGTGTACAGGATCTTGATCTTGGTGTTGTCGTGTTCTGGCAGGTGGAGGTCGCCTGGCATACGGGTGATGCGGGGCGGGTCTGGGGGAGAATAATAATTTAGTTAATTCATCATAACAGCCCATTAATGTCCCACTGCAGGGACGGGCCTCCTCCTGTGACGGAGGGATACTTGGCCTACTAATACCACGCTGGCCAAACGGATTGGTGTAGGGTTTAATTTCAAGTTCTCCTTCTTTAGTTAATTAAGGTAATATATAAATTTCAATCAATCATATGGTGTCAATATAGGTGGAATAGATACACAGATAGGTTTTATCTACATCTTCTCCGCAAAAAGACTTATTCAGTGATTGAAAAAGCTGGCCTGTTTATACTACCATGGTCAAACGGCTTAGGATAGGGTTGATAAAGAACTAAAATTTTTTTTCTCTTGTTTCTGATTTTCCTAATTTAATTTTTACGACACCCAACGCATGGGAAGTAATGGTGACACCATATTATTTCCTTTCTCCAGCACGGAAAAGAAGTCATCATAACAGCCCATTAATGTCCCACTGCAGGGACGGGCCTCCTCCCGTGACGGAGGGATACTTGGCCTACTAGTACCACGCTGGCCAGACGGATTGGTATAGGGTTTAATTTCAAGTTTTCCTTCTTTTTATATCGTAAAGGTAATGTTCATGGATAGTCCCTTAGTAGGTTTTTACGTCATCAATGGGATGAGATGGGGTGGTGACATATAGTATTCTTACTCCGTCACTACACGGAAAAGAAGTAAGTTGAATTAAATACCTAAGTTACACCTTCTACAAAGACACTAATAGCACTTTAAACGCAATCAAATATCTACTTACTTCCAATCTTAAGATGTCCAGTACAGTAAATAAAGCCGATATTGTTAACGGCCTCGCATGTGTAGTCACCTTCATCTCCGTCGTGGGCCTCCGTTATGTTCAGACGCAGAGTACCCTCGCGGGAGTCAGCAATAAATCTAAGGAGAAAAAAAAAATATTTTAAATAAAAACACACTCAAAAAGAAAGGGTTATTTCCAATTTCCTACTTGTAAAAAAAAAAAAATGTTATTTAGATGTTGATAATTATGGTCATAAATTTTCAAGTCATAAGGCATTGCTTTATTGACGATAACATAAAGTTAGGTATTTTTGACTGATATAAATAATAAATAAATATTCACAGACATCTCTACACAGCGCCATCTATTCCCAAAGTAAGCTAGGCTTTAACCTTATAAATATGATGAGGATCTTCTTTGCTACAATGACGAGCGCATACTATCAAAAAATACAATAACCTAGGAAAAATCGTAATATTTCAAAAATAAAAATTACCTTGTGCCAAGAACAACTTCTCTGCCGTTCTTGAGCCAGCGTCCAGTAGGTACTGGATTGCCAGTAGCGACACACTCGAGTGTGAAGGGGCGACCCAGCGGAGCGCATACCGTAGGTGGTAACTGTTTAACCCATTCCGGTTTTGTACCTCCGAGCTCTTCGCCTGTTCTCACTGGTGTTGTGCAACTTGAGGGTTCGGATTTTCCTGTAGGTGTTATTAAATTGTAAGTGAAAATGGTTGAGGATAACGTGAACATTACGTGAACTTTTTAATTGCTACATTTAAAGTTTACAGCTGTTGCGCCTAGATGGCGTTGTTGCAGTTTGGGAGTAAATCATAACAGCCCATTAATGTCCCACTGCAGGGACGGGCCTCCTCCAGGACGGAGGGATACTCGGCCTACTAATAACACGCTGGCTAGATGAATTGTATTAAATCTCAGTAATAAGACACATTTTCGCATAAAATATTCCAACATACCTGCAGCATTCACAGCAATGATCCTAAACTCGTAATCAGCCTTCTCGTTAAGGTTGAGCGCGGTGAATGTGGTGTCTTGTACGTTGTAGTCGTTACACTTGAGCCAGACCGAGCTGCCTACGTCACGGCGCTCGATTATGTAGCCTGACACACGGGTACCTGCAAGTTAAATTAAAGTTATACCCCTTCCACTATATTTAACAACATTTGACAGCTTGACGTTAGTGACGTTCAGCAGTATCTCGAATGTAATGCTATTCGATTGTAAGCGATTTTTCGATTTTCCAAATTGCTTTATTTTACACATTTGGATTCTTACATCAACTTACATCATCTTTTACATTATATTATTGTTTCTTTCTTTATCTATGTTAAGAGAATTAGCCTATAGCTTAAAATTTTATAATTATAGTTAGCGTAAGTATTATATAAAATACATAATTTATCGTGACACATTCGCGGGTTATAGCTAGTCTAAAATATCATATTACATTTTATAAACCTATTAAGAAGAGTTCAAGTTTATTCATAGCATTTAATTCTACCGATTATTTGTAATTTGTTTCACAATGATGGTAATCGTTATGCGTGTCCATCACTAAGTAACCATGGTAACCGAAAAAAACATTGGTACGTCAATGAAATTTACAATATTATTTGTTCGAAAAATAAGCGGAAGTATTTCGAAACTTCATGGACGTGAACTGTCAAAAAGCTAAACTTACGCTGGAAAGGGTATAGTGACTAAAAACAAATGTTTTGGGGACTATTTCGATGAAAAGTTAATTTAATTTTTAATGTAAGTACCAGATACTTGCAAAATTGTTATATTATCAGATTTAAAGACAAGGATGGTACTTTTGAATGATGTTTTATAACAATATTTTTTCAAGGGTCTCTTTAAATAATACAAATTAATACAGAGTATTTGAGACATCCGTGTGGTGACGGAATAAGAATACAATATGTCACCACCCCATCTCATTCCATGGGTGTCGTAAAAACCGACTAAGGGACTATCCGTCAATATTATCTTTACGAAATAAAAAGAAGGAAAACTTGAAATTAAACCCTATACCAATCCGTCTGGCCAGAGTGGTATTAGTAGGCCAAGGATCCCTCCGTTACGGGAGGAGGCCCGTCCCTGCAGTGGGACATTAATGGGCTGTTATGATGATGATGATGATGATTTGAGACACAGTAACACGTGTCTGTCAAAAAATCAAAATCAAAATATTTTTTATTTGTCTCAAAAATTATTACATTACATAACATCATTGAGGCCACTCCAGTAAGTAATTAGAAATACTTGTGTTGGAGTTGCCTCGCTTCTTCCCTTTTTATGTATCCAGTTAGCAACAATTAGATCCAAAACAAAAACTATATAAAGAATTTAGTAAAAGATCAAAAATAAAAACAAAATAAGAATATTGTGTATGTGTATGTATGAGTGTGTGTAATTGTGTGTGTGTGTGATTGTGTGTGTGTTTATGTTCGTGTGTATGCTGTGATAATTAGCCATGCAATGATTCAAATGAGATAGAGGGAGAGTAAGCGTAAGTCATTTTTATACAATCCTGACTAAGATTGTCTCCGTTTCTTCGTATGTAAGCGTTTTTAGCCACTCTGTTACAATACACTTGCATTTGAATAAGACCATAGTATGAATTTTCAGTACTCTGTTTACTTTATTATAAATATATGCTGATTGAGTTTTGTATTGACGTCTAGCAAAGACCGTGTTTATTTTTTGGGATTGAGCTACAAGATCATTTCGCCTTCTATGTTGGTTATCTGGATTTAATGGGACGGTTTTATGTAAATATAAAGTTATATTTAAAATGTATAATTTTCTTATCGTTAATAGCCCACTAATTTTATATAGGTCATCTGTGGCATATCTATAGGGTTTAGAATACATGACTTTTATTAAGGACCTTTGGGCACGTTCCAGTTCGAGGAATTTTGTTTTTGAGGCTCCTCCCCAAACAAGTATGCAGTATATAATAACGGATTGTGCTAATGCAATATAGGTTTTATTTAGAAGGTCAGGGGACATCACATATCTTAGAGTTTTAAAGGTCCATATTAATTTTCTAATACGTAAATTAAAACGGTGATATGTGGGTGCCATAATAAGCGTTCATCGATTATGATTCCCAGGTATTTGATAGAATTTACCTTCTTAACAGCTAGACAGTTGCAATTTTGTACATAGCTGGTTGGGTTATTATTACATTCGTGGAACAAGATCTTAAAATCATTACCTGGTTTAGATTTTTGACTAGGCGAGAAGCAGATATAATTAGTTTTACTGATGTTAAGGGTCAAGAGACTAGTTTTAAGCCATCTATCAATAACCGTTAATCCTAGTTCCGCAGTGTGACCTACAGCTTCCCAAGTTTTACCACTGAAGACAACAGCAGTATCATCAGCATAGCATATGATCTTTCCACTGCTTATTATTAATTTACATAGGTCATTAATAAATACTAAGAACAGCGTCGGACCAGACGCTGTTCGCACGTCTGGTCCGACGTAGTACCCCAAAATCAACCATTTCCTCATCACTACAAATGTTTTCGATTTTAACTTGTTGTTTCCGGCCCCGAAGATAACTATCGAAAAGGGAGAGAGCGGTACCTCTTACCCCAATAACCTCAAGCCTTTGCACAAGGATGGGAACAGAAACGGTATCAAGAGCCTTTTTGAGGTCTAGGAAAACAGTTATGCATTTGTCTCCTTTATCTACTTTCTCAACAATTGTTGTTGTCAAAGCTGTAACAGCGTCTTGTGTACAAAGACCTTGCCTGAAACCAAGTTGTGTGGAAGATATTATGTTGTATTTATTTAGGTAACTAATTAGTCTTTTGTTTAATATTTTTTCAATGATTTTAGAAACTGATGGTAGGACAGAAATTGGTCTATAGTTATTGATATCATTTGTGTCTCCACCCTTGTGCACAAGCGTAACTAAGGAACGCTTTAAAAGTTCGGGAAATATTCCTGTTTCAAAACATAAGTTAGTCAGTTGGCATATGAGAGGAACCACAAAGTCTCTAGCTAATTTGAGAAACTTTATAGGTATGCCATCCCACCCAGATGCACTTTCCGAGTTCAGAGCCATAAGGGTTGTATCAATTTCTTTTAGGTCTGTTTCAATTAATACAAATGAAGAGAACTGATGTTGTGTGACCGGTGTAATTACCGATTCAGCCACAGTCTGATTCATAATTTCCTGAGCTAATGTTTTACCAATTGTAGCAAAAAATTGATTTACTCTGTTCAGAGAGTCGAGTGGTTGTGGGGTGATTTTTAATAGATGAATGTTTGTTTGATTAGGTTTTTTATAGTGAGTTATACTATTGATGTTCTGTAATGTAATAAAGAGGGTAAAATTTAAAAAACATGAACGATCAGAAATTGGGATGTATTTAAAATAAAATATCACAATGCTGAAGATAAAATGATATAGGTCTTACCTCCGTCACTCGCGGGCGGGTCCCAGGACAGGTCCACGTAGTTCCTGCCCACCCTGGTGACGCGAGGCGCGCGCGGCGGCGCGGGCGGGGCAGTGCGGGCGCGCACCTTGAACCTCTGCGAGCTGGCGGAGTACTTGCTCCAGCCCGCCGCGTTCTTAGCGCGCACGCGGAACTCGTACTCGTGACCTGCCTCCAAGTTGTACGCCTGCGGAGACACACATGTTTCTATTTGTTATCTTCATAGTTTTCGATAAAGCCTTTGATTGAAGTTTCAGTATAATATGTTTGGGGTTCCTCAAGGAGATGTTCTGGGGCCTTAGTTAATAACCTTTTGGTTCAATTTGAACTAAGGTTGGCGAATTGTGAAATTATAATTAAATATAATATATCAATACATAATGAACTGACTCGGTGGCGCGACGATCGTAGAAGCGACTGCCGTGCACCAGGTCGTGGCTTCGATTCCCACACAAAACTTTCAAGTGATCCACTATTCTTTAAATCAAGTAAATTAATGTTTGTAAAGTCCCTGCGACACAACCACCACCTATTTTAAAATTATAAAATAATTATTTCTTAAAAATGAATTAATATCAATTAAAAATAAGTTTACCTGGTAATTGCATTCCTTTACAAGATAATCGGCACTAGCCCAAAGACCGTCTTGTACATCGCGGAATTCGAACTTGTAGCCCTGTATGCGAGCACCACCATCTGATCTTGGTCTGTCCCAGATGAGATTGGCGGTCGAACCATCCCATTCCGTCACACGAGGCATGCCCGGTGGGTCTGGGATTGTGAATGGGAACTGGAAATAAAGTTTATTATTAAGATATGTACCACAAATGTTTTACGAAACCTTATAAAGTTACCCATTGATCAAGTAATCACAATACGCTACAAATAATATGTTGAATTCAATACTGACACAAAAAAAATTAAGCACTATTGTTTTTGGCTCTAAATCAATGAATGAATTGTTTAGACCATGGTTTTTAATCATATCGTATTACCATAAGTTTGAGTGATTGTGTGTTTGTGACGTTGTAGGGGAATCTGGATACATAATATCTGGATCTAATGAACCGATTTTAAAAGTTCTTCTTTATGTGTTGCATAGTCCATTTATCGGGGAGTGTCATAGGCTATATAGTATCACGCTAAGACTAATAGGAGTGGAGCAGTAATGAAATATGTTTAAAAAGCGGACGCGTTTTTTTCGCCGCCCAACGAAGTGGGCACGGGTTAGCTAGTAACTCATATTTAGAAGTTATAGCCTAGCTTGCTAGGTAAAATAATATACAATTGGGTGAATTATAGTTAGTCGTAAAGCCTATTGTAAATTACAGTTTTTATTCTTAAACCTTAGTTTTAGAAGTATCAATCGTACCAATATATACAAGCTATCAACTTAACATACCTTAGCAGTAATGTAGTCATCCATAGCCAACGGATCAGAGACGCCGTACTGATTCTCAGCACGTACTCTGAACATGTATTTGCGGTTCGGTTCCAAGCCCATTACGTTGTAATGGCAGTTACGTACGAACGATGAAATCTTTACCCATACCTGTAAAATAAGGGGAATTATATAAATACTTATTTAAATAGAAAACAAATAAACCGAAAAGTATTGCAGGCATTACCATCAGGGCTATTTTTTATTAATTATTTTATATTAATTTACAAGGATCGAAAAGCATGAATGTCGCAAGAGTTTAGAAATACTTAGTAACTCGACGTCAACGTAGAATCAACGAGTAATCATAGCTATAGAAGGGAAACTCAAAGTAGCCTTTAATGGTTTAAGAGTGGCAGACGAGCTTGCGGCACACCTAATGATTAGATAACTGCCGCAGCTAGATGTCAGAATTAATTATCTCTCTAAACTAGTTTGAAGAAAGACATGTCATAGAGTTCCAAAAAAAACCGCAGCTGGTAGTTCATTCCAGAGTCTAGAAGAACGTGGAAAAAAAGAAAACTGGAAACTAACCATACTGCATGAGATCGTTTCAGGGAGGTAGGCATGAACTTGTACTACAAATACCAGTAATGCGGTAGTAAAAAGGTGACAATATCATCATTTTTAACAATAAAATAAAACCTAGAAAATGACCTTTAAACAGCAAAAAAAAAAATACTACTCACTCCATTATTATCCATTTTCTCAACCACATAGTTAGTGATGGGTGATCCACCGTCGTCTAGTGGCGATTTCCATGACAATGTGCAAGTGTCTGGAGTGATGTCGTATGCGTCTAATGGTCCCACTGGCGGTGATGGTCTGTCTACTACCAGTACCTGAAAAAATAAGGGATAATTAGCATTTACATCAATATTTTTGTGTTTAAGGATGTTTTTACTAGGGCTACAAAGGTAGGAAATATTAAGTTTTTTTTTTCGTTTTGTATGGGTAACTATTACAGGATAAAACCAGTATTACCTAAACAGTATCCGTGTTTGACACTAATGGATTCTTATTCATTTGTGTATTTGTTTTATTATAATTGTTATTTCTTACTTAAAATATTAGTTCAAGAAATAAAAAGCATTGACATGTGTTTCTTATAAATGCTTTTTAATTTTTTTCTCTTACTTATTGAATTCCAAAAAAACATGCGATTTTTTTTTAAAGATCGATCTTTTGGAAAAAGTCTATAGCCAAGCGTTTGGTCGTATCATTTATAGCTTCTATCTCTTTTAAAACACAATAAATGCAATCTAGTTACTCATTTAAGTTCCTATTTTTATTATTTTCTTTATTTTTTTATAACACTATACATAAAGAAATTATCTTACCCTGCAAGTAGCACTATCAGAACCTTCGCTGTTGGTCAGCTGTATGGTATAAGATCCGGTATCAGACCGTTTAGCGCTAGAGTTGTGGAATACTGTATCGACGTCCGATGTGACGAAACGTAGACGATGGTCTGGGAATACTTCTTCGTTGTTTATTAACCATGATACCTTGAAAGATAAAATAAAAGTCAGTTTATTTGTATGTTGTTAATTAACTAAAAGAGAAAATACATGAAAAAAATTCATCATAACAGCCCATTAATGTCCCACTGCAGGGACGGGCTTCCTCCCATGACGGAGGGATATTTGGCCTACTATTACCACGCTGGCCAGACGGATTGGTATAGGGTTTAATTTCAAGTTTTCCTTCTTTTTATTTCGTAAAGATTTACGGATATTCGATGGGGTAGTGACATATTGTATTCTTACTCCGTCCTCAAACTGAGAAAAAACAATAATGAAAACTTAGGAGAAATACTTCAAAGTTTTAAGGCAAAGGTCTATTGAGAATCATATTTTGAACTAATTGTCTTGCATAAAATTACAGTCCCTAACCTTTTTTTCAGCAATCATAGTCATAACATAATACAGTCGTTATTCATGTATGTAGATATAAGTGCCAATAAATTTACCATTCATCACATTATCGCTATTGATCTCAGGATTCTAGAAGTAGCGGTAATTACTTCCTACATCCATCTTCGCTATAATAATGCGTTTGGATGTATTATTATGCCACAAATATAAATAAATTTGAAGACAACTCACCTTCGGCCTCGGGTTTCCAGTGAAGGGTACAGTGATCTTAATCTCTTCTCCAGCAATAACTGTGATATCCCTGAGGCTGATATCCGAAGTGATCTTCGGGCAGTTAGGTGGGGCACGAGCCCTGATAGCATCAGAGCTGGCTGAATAGCTCCCTTGTCCAGCAGCATTGACTGCAGCGACGCGGAACTCATACTCGTGGTTCTCAATAAGACCAGTTACTTTGTAAGTGGTGTCAGGAATGTGTGCGTGAGACGCTTTAGTCCATTTGTCTTCTGTTATAAGTCTCTTTTCTACTATGTAGCCAGTAATAGGTGAGCCTCCATCGTGACGTGGTTTGGCCCATGTGATTGTGATGGAAGACTCAGTAGTCTCCACAGATTTAGGAGGTCCAGGAGGACCTGGAGGATCAAATGGATGTCTAGCCTTGATAGGCTCGGTGGTCTGTGCAGGGTCTGATTGACCGTATTGATTCTCAGCCATGACCCTGAACTCGTAGTCCCTGCCAACAGTTAAGTTCTTTACGCGTAAGAACGGAGTGGTAACATATCCTGAGACCTTGGTCCAGTTTGCAGTTCTAGCTTCACGTTTCTCAACAACATAGTTAGTGATTTCACCGCCGCCGTTGTCCTTTGGTGGGTTCCAGTATAGAGTGAGTGCTTCACCTTCGAATTCATCAGCACGAAGGTTCTCAGGCTTAGCAGGCCTGTCAAGAACGCGGACGTTGATAGTAGCTGTGTCATATCCTGATGGATTGCGCAGCTGTAGACGGTATTGACCAGCGTCTGTTCTCTTAGCATTCTTAACAACCAGAGATGCGGACTCTGGTGTGATCTTCTGGAATATTCTAGAATCACCTTCGACATCAAGAAGGTTATCATCCGCGAACCAAGACGCTGTAGGTTGCGGGAAGCCAGTGTACGGCACGTGAATAGAGAAGTCTTCTCCAGCACGTACAGTAATGTCTCTGACTCCGCCAAGATCCATGCATGGTTTGTTTGGCTGTTCGGCAATGACAATGTCACCTGTTGGTTTGCTAGGATCTGATCTGCCAACATCGTTGACTGCGATAACTCTGAACTGGTATTCAGCGCCTTCTTTAAGATTAGGTACAGTGTGTACCAAGCTTGGTATTGGTGAATCATTGACATCCTTCCAGTCTTTGTCACCCTTGCCCTTCTGTTGGATGATGTAACCCTTGATCTTCGATCCACCATCGTTCTTAGGTGGTCTCCATGACAAGGTGACAGAGTCCTTAGTAATTCTGTCTGGTTTAGGTGCTTCTGGTGTGCTAGGCTTGAGACGTTGAGTCTGTGCTGTGATTGGCTCAGTAGGTTTGCTTGGTTTACCAGGTCCAGCTTCATTGACAGCAATGACGCGGAATTCATATCGGTTTCCTTCGCGTAGGTCAGATACCGTGTAGCATGTGTTAGGTGTGGGGTAATTATTAACCTTAACCCAGTCACCTCCACGTTCTCTCTTTTCAATAATGTATCCAGAAATAGGCTTGCCTCCGCAGTTTGCAGGAGGTTCCCATTCAAGAGAGCAGCTGTTGGCACTGTAGCCAGTAATCTTGGGTGTTTCTGGTGCATCTGGTGGATCGAATGGTGATTTAGCCAGAATGGGTTTGCTTTCCAAAGGATCTGATACTCCATAAAGATTTTCTGCACGTACCCTAAATACGTACTTCTTGCCTTCGGTAAGGTTCTTGACGGTAAATGAGCATTTAGGACAGAAGCCAGCAACAGTTCTCCAGTCGTTGACACCGAATTCGGCAACTTCAACAACATAGCCAGTGATTTCTGAGCCTCCATCGTCAGTAGGTGGTTGCCAAGTAAGACTGACAGCATCGTGAGTGACAGGTTGGCATAGCAGTGGTCCTTTAGGTACACCTGGTTTGTCGACAACGATTACCTCGATATCAGCAGAATCCTTTCCATGAGCATTAGAAGCTGTGATTGTGTATTTTCCAGCATCGTCTCTAACGGACTTTTCAATGCAGAGTTTAGTCTCATCATTCTTGGTTTCAGCAGATAGTCTATGTGAAGGTAGCAGAGGCACCGATCCTTTAGTCCAGGATACAGTTGGAGTAGGTGCTCCAGCAATTGGAATGTTGATATTAATTGGTTCTCCTGCACGAACCTTGATCTTCCTGCCAATGAGATGGTCTAAGCTTAGCTTAGGCTTCTCCTTCATAGGTTTGGCAATCAAGACGTTGGATGGATCAGAAGGTTGACCAGGACCAGCAGCGTTGACTGCCGATACTCTGTATTCGTACTGGTGACCTTCTTGTACTCTGTCGTCATTATATTCGTTGAACTTAACAGGATCCTTGTTCAGTTTGATCCAGCGACCCGTAGCCTTGTCTCTTCTTTCAACATCATAACCAAGAATATTTGATCCTCCATTAGAGATAGGTGATGACCATCTAACTTTAATGTGGTCTTTGTCAGCATCTACCAGCTCTGGTTTGCCAGGCTTGCCAGGAACTGTGTATTGATTCTTGGCTACTATCGGCTTATCGGTCACCAAAGGTTCGGAACGACCTTGAAGATTCTCTGCGAAGACTCTGAATTCATATTTAGTGCCTTCTGTTAATCTAGGTACTGTAGCATGGTTAAATTTAGGATTAATGTATGTTACAGCGGGTACCCAACCACCTCCGTGTGTCAAGTCCCTCTTTTCAATGACGTAAGCAGTCAGCTCACTGCCACCGTTATCCTTAGGTGGTTTCCATGATAAGGTAACAGATTGTGCTGTTATCTCCTCGTAAGTGAATGGTGGTTCAGGAGCAGCTGGTACATCCAGAACTATCAGCTCGAAGCTGCCTTCATCAGTCCCAGAATCGTTCTTCAATTTCAGGTTGTATTTGCCAGCGTCAGATCGCTTGCAGTTAACTGTGTGTACGATAGTGTGATGGCCAACAGAGGTGACTGTAGTCCTCTCGTTAGCTAATACTGGCTTACCATCACGAGTCCATGTAACTTCAGGAATGGGTTCTCCAATAAAGTCTACATCCAAATGGAAGATAAGACCAGCCTTGATGCGAATCTCCTTAAGTGGTGTAATGATCTTAGGCGCCACAAAGCGATCCTTAGCTGTGATGACGTCAGAAGGTTCGCTTGGTTCAGACTGTCCAGCTTTGTTGACAGCGATGACACGGAATTCGTAATCTTGGCCTTCAGTCAGATCAGGTACTGTGGCCTTATTCTTACCAGGTGGTACATGAGCAGCATTTACCCAGTATGGGCTGCCCTTCTCTTTCTTTTGTACGATATAGCCAGTGATGGGTGATCCACCATCTGACTTAGGCGGTTGCCATTCTAGGTCAACATGATCCTTGCTCCAGTCAGTTGCTTTAGGTTTGCCAGGAGCTGAAGGCTCGTCGAATTCGTTCTTAGCGACGATGGCGCGATCGAGCTCAAGAGGCTCAGATTGCCCAATGGCGTTAACAGCGCTAACTCTGAAGAGATATTCTTTCATGTGAATCAATTTTGTTACATTATGAGATAGGTAGGTGCTCATGCCAGCATCCGACCATGTACCACGAGATAGATCCATCTTCTCAATGACGTAGTGGAGGATTGGTGATCCACCATCGTCAAGTGGTACCTTCCACGAAAGTGAGCAAGATTCTTTGGTAACATCAGATACAACCAATGGTTTCTCTGGTCTTGAAGGTTTGTCCAAAACAGTGACTTGGGCTGTGGCTGAGCAAACTCCAAGGTCATTTTTAAGTGTAAGTTTGTAAACGCCTCCATCTGCTCTGACGGAGAATGGAATGTCTAATATAACCTTATTGTGGAGATGCTGAACATCTATCCTGTCTGTTGGATGTACGACCTTTCCATTGATCTGCCATTCCACTGTAGGTTTCGGGGAAGCTTCAATAGGTATTTCGTATTGAATTCTCTGTCCTGCTTTAACAGTCTTGTCAGACAAGAGTGTCTTATCGAAGTGTGGTGCGCAGAATCTGGCTTTAGCGATTTGAGGTGTGGATGCGTCGCTAGGTTCTCCATTACCAGCCTTGTTGACGGCAATGATTCTGAATTCATACTCTTCACCTTCGGTAAGGTTAGGCACGGTGGCTTTCGTCTGGTTTCCAGGGACAGTAGCAGCGACTTCCCAAGGTCCGTACCTTTTCTTAGCTTCAACAATGTATCCAGTAATAGGTGAGCCTCCGTCCTTCTTTGGCGGTACCCATTCCAAGTCCATGTGATCTTTGTCCCAGTCCTTGACGACGGGAGTTCCTGGCTTGTCTGGAGTACCGTAAGGATCCTTAGCCGTGATTGGTTCATGACCAGTAAGTGGTGTAGACTCTCCGTGTTTGTTCACTGCCTTGACACGGAAGTTGTAATCGTGACCTTCAATAAGATGGTCAATCCTGATGCTGCAAGCTTGTACTTCTCCAGCAGGGATCCATCTCATATTCTCTTGGTCCATTTTCTCGACAACGTAGTGAGTGATTTCGCAACCACCATCGTCTTTAGGTGGTCTCCAGCGAAGAGTGCAGCCAGATTTGGTAATATCATCGGCTCTTAATGGACCTTCAGGTGGCAGAGGAACATCCATGACAGTAATCTTGATACTTGCTGAATCAGTACCGTTGATATTTCTGGCTTTAAGTGTGTAGTTACCAGAATCACCTCTCTTAGCGTCGATGACGCGAATCTTCGTGCTGTGAGTATCGGAAATAACCTTGATTCTATCAGTATTCATAACAAGGTTATCGCCATTGAACCATTCCTTGGTAGGAGTAGGTTCTCCTGCAACAGGTACGTCCAGGTCGAAGTTCTGTCCGACCTTGATTTTGATGTCGAACATGAAGTTTCTGTCAATCTTCGGAGGCAAGTTCTTAGGTCTTGCAAGGTGTGGTGCTGTGGCATCACTTGGTTCTCCTTTACCGGCTTTGTTGATAGCACGGACGCGGAACTCGTAAGTGTTTCCTTCGATAAGATCTGGTACTTTACCACTGGTAACGTCACCTTCAACAGTGGCACACTCCTCCCATTCAGGAGAGAATCTGTCCTTCTTTTCGATGACGTAGCCAGTGATGGGAGCTCCACCGTCGGTGACGGGTCTTGCCCATTCCAGTTCAACAAAGTCGCGGTCAAAGTCCCTGATTTTAGGCAATCCAGGTTTGCCTGCGACATCGAATGGATTCTTGGCTTCTGTAGCGTGTGGTGTTGTAAGAGGCTCGGATTTGCCTTGCCTGGAAAAATCATAAAAACACTCGTTAATAACGCATTGATTAAATATTTATAGGTTTAGTGCCTAACGAAACGATATGTGTGGAACGATATGCTTATGTGAAACAAAAATATAAAAGCTTCTCACCTATTAACAGCCCTGACTCTAAACTTGTACTTATGTCCAGGTTGCAGACCATCGACGGCCAGGCTGGTCTGAGGTCCGTCAGTCTCGCCAGCGTTGACCCAGCGACCTGTGGCCTCGTCCATACGTTCTACTATGTACTTGTCGATCGGTTGACCACCGTCGTCTGAAGGTGGGTTCCAAGATAGCTTGGCTCCTTTGTCGTGGACGTCGGATACCTGATAAGAATTAATTTAATGATTATTAAATTAACAATCTACTTAGACAGGATTGGACATTATTGTTGTACAATAATGTAATATACTGAAAATACATTATACCATAAAGATCTCTCAATATCAGATCGTCTAAACTATTATTATACACATTCTGTAATAAAACCAAATTCATTGTTGCTCATGCAAACACAAATTTAAAAGTTAAGCCGCACTCAAACAGTTGGTGGAATACTGGCATCTAATTTATTATTTCAGAAACTTTTTCTAGCCGTTTCATTACCAAAAAATTTAACACATACCCTTGATAACTATACTACAATAAGTCTATTGTTAAAAATACTATAAGTCTAGTCAGAATACTAACCTTAAGCGGTCCTCCAGGCGGGCTAGGCACATCAAGCACAATAACTTCAACTTCAGCCACATCTTTGCCATTGGTGTTCTCAGCTGTGATGGTATACCTGCCGCTGTCGCCTCTCCTAGCGGTCTTGCAGTTGATCTTGGTGTTGTAGTCCGAATGCTGGACTTTCACGTCCCCACCAGATTTAACCTCCTTCTTGGCTAAGAACCATTTTGTTTCTGGCATTGGTTCTCCGGTTACCTGTTGAAAGGAAATTATTATTATTTTATTTTTTCTTGTAATAAAGGTCAAGCCTGCATTTTGTATCAGTCTTATTGCAGGAACATCGTCATATCATAACAACCCATTGATGTCCCACTGCAGGGACGGGCCTCCTCCAGTGACGGAGGGATACTTGGCCTACTAATACCTCGCTGGCCAAACGGATTGGTATAGGGTTTAATTTCAAGTTTTCCTTCTGCATTTCATTGCAGGAACATGCCATAGAATATTTAAATATTTGTAAAATTAATATCTTTTTATATAGTTCTTACCATTCTTAATAGCCAAGAGAGCATAAATAAAATAACAAAATATTATTGTCTTACAAAATATTGTGTTAACGGGCAATATAATAATGTCACCAATTGGGTCACAGCCTCTTACTTATAACAACATCCCAATAATATCTCACTAGCTTCCAAATTATCATTGTGGAGCTCGCGGTGACGTAACAGCACCACGCCTCCAACGAAAGGGGGAGGATCCTCCGACCAGGCGAGGGTGATCGTGCCTTGGGGGCCATTGTACCTACACACCTCAACAAAGTCTAGGGATATTTTCACGATATTTTGTATTAAGTTCTGAAACTCAAAAAAAATTGGTTTGTTTTTAATTATTTTGATGAAAACTTATTTTGATAACCTTTTTCAACCATTCTAAATTTGAATTTGAAACATAAAATTAAAAATAAAAGATTTACGCGGCTTGAACGTAGTCAAGTTCAAAAATTTCATTTACCAACAGTAAGTTTTGACTGCTTTTTTGTGTGAAATTTAAGTTTAATACCAATTTAAACGTTTATTTCGAATGATTAATATTGTGTGATTAATATTTCAACATAGAGGAAATGTTAAGGGCAGTAGGCATGCTCCCAGCTGCGGGTACTGAGCATAGCAGTGGCGAAGGGTCCATATAACCCGATTCCTACCGGCTTACCTTTGCAATAACATTGTATAATAAACAGTTATAAATCAATGACGTAACATCCATTCAGTACACAAAATTAAAAAAACAAAAAAGTTTTCTCTTACCTACGTAAATCGCAATACATATTATGAAAATTATTTACGTACTCATAACGCCATCTATTATTACAACATTGTCAACTAATGGCGGCGGCACAGAGTACATTAGAATGGCGGCGGTAAGCCGGTCTCAAAAATAGGAATCGAGTATAAACAGACGGTACGAAAGTCGTACGCACACATGCAAAAACATTGCATTTTATCTTTGTGTGTGAGCGTCGATATAAGGAACGATCATTGAATGAATAAGCCGGCATTTTTCGAGTTACCTAAGGAAATTGAGTATTATTAATATATTCGTTCGTCGTTGTATTGACCAATCAAAACGACGCATCATTCGTTCGTCGTTGTATTGACCAATCAAAACGACGCATCATTCGTTCGTCGTTGTATTGACCAATCAAAACGACGCATCATTCGTTCGTCGTTGTATTGACCAATCAAAACGATCCATCGCGATGTATGAACGAACGATATTGTGTTCATTGCTTTGCTCTCAGTCATTTCCCACCCAAAGTACCAAAGTTTTTATTTTGACATTTATTATTGTTTTTGTTTTCATTCAGCTATTATTTATATTTTAAAGTATTTACAGTGCAAATACATTAGAATTCTCTGTTTTGTGTAAAGTAGTAATTACTAAGTATGTTTGTGTTATGAGTGTTGTGCATGGATTGAATTATTGTCATAGTGCTTTGGGTGCCTACCTACTACATTATTGTAAGTACTTACTTCATTGTTATTACTTTAATTTGTTGTTACAATGGCAGCGTTAATAGTATTAGATTGTTGACTTATTGATTAATTGTTGTGGAAGCAAAACTTCTTTCTTGAAATTAAATAACGAAAATAAGAAATACAGACATGAATGTGGGATACAAACGAGACGTGCGTCGGCCGCCGCCCGGCGCCATGCATTTACGATATATTTTTATATTATTTACATCTATTTATGATAAATATAAGTGGCTTACAGCTTGCAGTTGTAAATTAAATAGTACGTTTTGTTTCCCTTGTGTCTTATTCTCAGATTTTAAAAGTTTGTGGAGTCATTTATCTAATTCATCAAAGAAACATGTCCAAACTGAGAAACATATTCGGATTTGAATAGCTTTATGTACTTGAGTTCGGGACAGAATATTTTTTCACTAATACGTATGAAGTACAATAGAAAAGTAGATTACGAAATAGAAATTTAATATTATAGAAAGACACTTTAACCTCGATGGCGCGGCGCGGTCGCGGTAAGCGGCTGACGTGCACGAGGTCGCGGGTTCGATTCCCAGGCAGGACAATTCTTTTTGATCAACAAATTATTGTCCTGAGTCTGGATCTTGTTCTTTGTGTCCGTTAAATTGATGTTTGTGACAGTCACAAGTTTTTTTTTCGTTCGGCTTACCTTTTCTAAAAAATCACCCTTCGCCACTGGAGCATAGTATTGCTGAAGAGATTGGAACAGTACAACAGTGAAAGATATCACAGCAAATAGTCTATCACCACTCAACGACATGATCGATTTTTGCAAGTTCCCGCGAAAAGGCACCCAAATGTTACTACCATGCAGCTGGCTTAGAGGCTCCAGCTCTTGATAGAGCCTCTTGCGGGTGACCAAACTGTCAGAAGAAGTCGGCATGAAGCCCACCTTTATGCTCGCATACCGCTTTGAACTCCAGCAATACGTTGAGCAAATCGCGCACGATGACTAGAGTGAGGTCGTGAACATTTGCTCTGCAAAGATAACCTGTTATCTGTAGTGGTGTTTACACATGAGTCCCGGTTCGGTTTCTACTCGGATTCGCGTAGAGAAGGTGCTTGGCGAGTTCCTGGTTGTGACAGCTGTCTACAACATCTTCAAGAAATCTATTCATACCACGATAGAACAATTATGGTTTGGATGGGAATTTGTGTCGGTCGAAGAACAGACCGCGTTTTGATCAGAAACACCATGCCGGCTGAAAAATCACGTAACGAGGTGCTAGTACTAATAATCTACCCCCGTAGACTACAATTGAGCCAAATCTTTAAGCTCATGGACGATAACACTCGTCCGCATAAAGCGAGAGTGATGACGAGCTGGTTGCAGGAGCACGACGTATCGATTTTATGCTGAACCACTCAATCGCCTAACCTCAAAACCATAAAATACGTGTAGGACATGTTCAAAAGAAGGGCTTTGATGAATTTTCCTGCATAAACTTGCGATGGAAGAGCAACTTTTTTATATCTTAGTCGGACCTGTAACATTATACCGCATCAAAACCTGGATAACTTAATCCAAGCATAAAAAACCGTTGCAGGACCGTTATTTACGGTTTTTTTAATGTACTGACTACTGATTACTCACATAACAGTTAAAAACAGATTAATTTTCGATTATTTTCACTTTTGCTTAAGAAACAAATTGGTCATTGTTAGTTTCACTAATTTTGCAATTTTTTTATTTATTTGAAAAAAAAATTATTTACGCAAAAATAATACTTTTATTTAATTCTGGATTGAAGCCTGATAAATTACCTTTATAAAAATATAAACATGTTGTATGTTATCTTCTATAATTTTGGAGTTAATTGAGAAAATATCAAATATCCCTAGACTTTGTTGAGGTGTGTATTTTGTAAAATCTTGATATCGCGATTCAGGACATAGTAGCGACATCTGTTGATTGTGGGGGGTACTAAGATAGTGTAGGTGCTCGCTTGAGTAAGTCGCTAGATGATGCTACATCATCATTTCAGCCAATAAACGTTCACTGCTGGGCCTGCTTCAAATATTTCCACCTTACCGGGTCCGGTACCCTTCTGCCCCTACAGCTGTCAGTTTTTCGAGCTGTGTTCTGCCTACTGATAATTCCACGATGACTAGACGAATTACTATAGGCTTTTGTATCATAATAACAGCCCATTGATGTCCCACTGCAGGGACGGGCCTCCTCCTGTGACGGAGGAATACTTGGCCTACTAATACCACGCTGGCCAGACGTATTGGTATAGGGTTTAATTTCAAGTTTTCCTTATTTTAATTTCGTAAAGATAATATTCACGGATCGTCCCTTAGTCGGTTTATACGACACCCATGGGATGAGATGGGGTAGTGGTGACATATTGTATTCTTATTCCGTCACCACACGGATATTTTTTGTACGTCCCACACTTTTGTATATTAGTACAAATATCTCACCTTAACATCAAAGCCGAACTTCTGTCCAACCTTGATCTTAACATCGATCAGGTTAGTCCTGTCGATCTTCGGCGCCAAGTTTCTGGGCTTAGCGACGATCGGGTGTGTGCTGTCGCTTGGTTCTCCTGGACCTGCCTTGTTTACTGCGCGTACCCTGGAATAATTGTATATATTTGGGTTAAGAACACAGATTTTCGGAATACTTTAAAACACAAGTTAAGGTAACTTAAGTTTAAGCTTATATAACATTCTTTAAATAAACACCAATCGATACATATTACTGGAACAAAATATCATATAAAAGCCCTTAAATTTTTAAATTACTGTGTCGTGCTTGCTCATTCTATATAGATTTTTATACTATGATTTTTTGTTTTTTTTTTAAAAAAAATTTCCCTTTATATTTGTTACTCGATCGTGTATACTCTACTTCATTAATATCTTGGACATGGACACTCGAGTTCTCACTGTTGCCGGCTGGTCTGTCAATTATTCGAAACAATATTTTGATTTCTTGACACTGACATTAATAAATTAGAGGGTATCCCTTTTACTTAAAAAGCAGTAGGTATTCGTTACTTGCACCAGTATTCTATCTTAAAAAAACAACTTAATTAAACCAACCTGAACTCATAAGTCTGTCCTTCAACAAGATCAGGTACGGTG
Source organism: Schrankia costaestrigalis (assembly GCA_905475405.1). Lineage (NCBI taxonomy): Eukaryota > Metazoa > Arthropoda > Insecta > Lepidoptera > Erebidae > Schrankia > Schrankia costaestrigalis. The sequence goes on from FR997850.1 coordinate 5,426,495, forward strand.
CAATTTGTCTTGTCAGCGGGTACTTCCAGTGCCTTCTCCCAGTTACCGAACTTGTCCTTCTTCTCCACAATGTAACCTTCGATGGGAGCTCCTCCGTCTTCGCGAGGGGGAGTCCATTTGAGGTCCACGTGGTCTTTGTCCCAGTCTGTCACGCTTGGCGTGCCTGGTGCTCCTGGAATGTGGGAAGTAGATTGGTTAATAGGTATTTAAATACAAAATGTCCTCTTAATAGTTCTCTGAGGGGACAGGATTCCTTTAAGTGATTATAACTGACTTCATCATCATATCAACAATTAGACATCTAACCTCTCCTCCAAATATCACCTTGCGTGTTCCTATGCCTCCCTCATCGATGTCTCGCTGTCCTAACTAGGTCGTGTGTCTACCTTCTCAGGCGTCTCCCCACCCTGTGTTGTCAGGTATGCAGTCACCATTCCAGAACCTTTCTGCCCTAACTACTGTCAGTTCTTCATGCTATGTGTATGTGTAAGAGTGACTTGATCTGTTAATAACTCACTGTAAAGATTTTTCTTAAAATAATATTTGATCGCACTTACCAGGTTCATCGAACGGATTCTTGGCGACAATAGATTGTTCAGATGTCAGAGGTTCAGATTCTCCTTCAGAGTTGACAGCAGATACACGGAACCTGTACTCCTTGCCGGGGGTCAAGCCGGTAACGTCACATTCTGAAATGAATGTAGTTTCATTAATATTTGGTTTGTTGAAAGTAGTTTTAGTAACAAGAAGGCTTGTTTTCGTCGAACATGAGTTCCTAACAAATGAAAGTAAAAATTCTAATGGAATCAGATAATAACTATAAGTGATATTTTAATACATTATGAAAAAATCTTTATTTTAAAATTAAAGTAAGTGCTAAATATCTTCAATATATTTCAAGGGTCTGAACAAGTTTTGTATTATTAATTTTAGTCAAAACCTTGTTCCAAACTTTCCATATTTCTAAACACCTGGGCCCACCTTTCCAGGACCAATGGCAGATGGGCTTTTATAAGCCTACAGGAATTTTTGCCTAAGTGCAACATTTACCTTTATTTAGAAAATACGATTAGACAAATAATTTAAATATTTTTAGCTAGCTAGGTAGCTCATTTTAGCCCAGTTACGTTGTAACTTTTAGCCTTTTATTGTCTTTCTTTTTGCATATACATCTAAATATAATCTTTTTTATCTTCACCCTTAACACTACTACACTGTCACATTATCTAGAGACCTCGCTGGAATGCGAACTTGCGTCCCGTTCTCCTTTCAACCCCCGCTCTCGCCATATGCGCATCAGTGATTCGTCCGACGCGACGTGACGTCATAGACGCCAGGTCTCGAGATAATGTGACCGGTTAGTATATCAAAGATGGTTTAACAATACATAAGCAGTACTCACTAGGCTCATCCGACCTGGCACAAGGTACCCAGCAGCCAGTCTCCGTGTCCAGCTTGTCCACTTGGTAGTACTCGATGGGGGCGCCACCGTCGTCCTTGGGACGCTTCCACTTGAGTGTGGCGCCTTCCTTGTGGACGTCGGAGATCTGCGGAGAAAGGAGTCTATTGTATTTTGTGTTAAAGCATAAAGATGGGATTTTATGTTAAACCACGTCTTTGGCAACCCTTGACAGCTTTCTTGACAGCTTTATGCAACCCGTAATCTGAGTAGACAGAGTAGGTCTTGTTAAAATATTAGCTCGATATGGAATATTTTAAGTTACAAATAAAATTTTAATGACTGTAATAGATGGATTGCTTATGAGAATGTAAATTGTTATGATTATCTATCATTAATCCTTTTTCTCACGAGGTAAATTATGTAACCTATTTTGTGTATATAAAAAAATATACACAAAATAGGTTACATAATTTATATATAAATATTTATCTATTTCTAAATTCTAAACGATTATAAAAGCTTAGCGACATGGAATAAAACAAACTGTTACCCTCATGTTTGGCGTTTGCCAGAGGGTAACTATCATGTAGGGTAAGCTCGACACTACTCTTTACCACACTATTCTTCATCATCATCATAACAGCCCACTAATGTCCCATTGCAGGAACGGGCCTCTTCCCGTGACGGAGGGGTACTTAGCCTACTAATACCACGCTGGCCAAACGGATTGGTATAGGGTTTAATTTCAAGTTTTCCTTCTTTTTAATACGTAAAGATAATATTCACGGATAGTGCCTTAGTCGGTTTTTACGACATTCATGGGATGAGATGGGGTGATGACACACTGTATTTTTACTCCGTCACCACACGGAGACTCTACCAGGTGGAGAAGTGCAAATGATCTTTTTACTACGTTCAGGGTTTTGCGCAAAAGCACAACCTTTCTACCTAAACAAAATACATAAGCTAGAATTTTGGCTGAAGACCTTAGGTTCTCTTTGAAGTTGTCAATCAGTGTACCCTCTCACCTGTAGCGGTCCTTCAGGTTTAGCAGGCTTGTCAGTGACGACAACATTGATGGTGACTGCGTCCTTGCCGCTAGAGTTGACCGCGTGTACTGTGTACTCGCCCGAGTCGTCGCGACGCACCGGACGTATCACTAGCTTCGTGAAGTAGTCCGGACTGTCGATTGTCACCGCTTTAGATGGACGCAGTGGCATGTTCTGGTATCTGAAATGAAGATATAATATTTAATAATGATAATAAATTATTATTAAAATAGGCTGTAGTATAAGAATAAGTTTAGTTTTTAATCCTGTATTTCTCGATTTGTAGCTTTGTGTCGTCTCCGAAGGTTTATTGTGACCTCGTTGATAAATCTGAACAGCCTCGTTGGTAGTCTTACCAGCATCGTTGATGGTCTGACCAGCATCGCTGATAGTCTGACAAGCTTGGTTAATAATCTGACTAGTCCCGTTGATAGTCTGACCAGCCTGGTTGATAGTCTGACCAGTCTCGTTGATAGTCTGACTAGCCTCGTAGATAGTCAGATGAGTCTGGTTGATAATCTGACTAGCCTTGTTGATAGTCTGACCATCCTCGTTGATAGTCTGACCATCCTCGTTGATGGTGGAACGAGAATGGTCAGACGACCATTCTCGTTAATAGTCTGACCAGCCTTGTTTTCTAAGTAGCCGTATGGATAGCAATGACGCGGAATTAGTAGTAATAAAACTATATTTACCTCCATTCTACAGCTGGAGCAGGTTCACCAGTAATGGCCGCCTCCAGCTTGAGTGTGGAGCCAGCAGACAGCGTGATGTCCCTCAGGTGTCTCCTGTCGATCTTAGGAGCTAAGAAGCGAGGCTTGGCGAGGAAGTTCTTGCTCGTCTCTGAAGGTTTGCTCTGACCAGCCTTGTTGATGGCGATCACGCGGAATTGGTATTCGTTGCCTTCGATCAGTCTGGAAATATTAAAAAAACACAATTTTATTACATCTCTCAATCTTTTTATTTAACTAATGCTATCTAAAATAATTTAATTCTCTTTTCTTTATTTTTAATTTAAACTACAAATGAGAGAAAGAAACTTTGAAAATACTACACCCATCCATATGTCTACTAATTTCGTTAAGTTATTTATTTTATACACACACACTTTGTCACTGGTTTCGCCTTCACTGCCTTTATATGACTGCCGTACACAAGGTCGTGGATTTGAATTCCAGGTAGGACAAATATTTCTTCGAATCACATCATTAACGTGAGCCTTGATGACCCTAAGTCGTCAGTCGTATTTCGGCAAACAAGGGTTTAGTTTCCCAGTATCAGGATAAGGTCAGCCACACTTCCTCTCATCATACCAGCCCATTAATGTCCCACTGCAGGGACGGGCCTCCTCCCATGACGGAGGGATACTTAGCCTACTAATACCACGCTGGCCAGACGGATTGGTATAGGGTTAATTTCAAGTTTTCCTTCTTTTTATTTCGTAAAGATAATATTCACGGATAGTCCCTTAGTCGGTTTTTACGACACCCATGGGATGAGATGGGGTGGTGACATATTGTATTCTTACTCCGTCACCACACTTCCTCTATTATGGGGCAAATTGTCATTGGACATAGTTTCCTAAAACCATAAAAAAATCTATAAGCATTATTATTGTTGTTATACGTACCCATTAACAGTAGCACTAGGTGTTGGCGTATGTGTTTCAATAGCCTTCTCCCACAGCGGACTGTACTTGTCTTTCTTCTCCACGATGTAACCAATGATGGGTGACCCGCCGTCCGATAGAGGTGGCTCCCATTTAAGGTCCACGTGACTGGCTGACCAGTCGTCTGGTACTGGGGTACCGGGTGCGTCGGGTACAGCTGGAAGTGATATTTGATGTTGTTAATGCGGTGATAATATTTAGAGAAGCCAGCAGTGGATGTTCATTGGCTGATAATGATGTTATGTATAGCGAAGGACTAATAAAACACAGCTAGGCAGATAGTAATTAAACAAGGTTTTGGGAATTTAGAGCTTGTGGGCCAGGTTGGTCCTCTAAGTTGATGTGCAAGTGCACACCATGAGGGGTGTTTTAGCTCCAGTGTTAAGAGCTTCTAGACACTAGAACACCTTTTACGACCACTTCCAGTATGGCCGCGGTGGCGTCGTATTTTAAAGCTGTAGCCTCACAGTGAAAAGTATAGAATTATTTTAAGTATAATAAATAATATTATGCTTAAAATAATTCTATACTTACTGTGAGCATATTATGCTCTTATAAATTCTCCGAGATACTTTTATTTACACAATAAATAAATTTGTATACTCACTGAATGGATCTTTAGCGATGATAGAGCCGAATGTCTCCAACGGCTCAGATTCACCTTCCTTGTTGAGAGCCTTAACACGGAACTTGTATTCGTGTCCAGGGATCAAACCATCAACCTGAAATAACAACAAGGGTATTTTATTTTTACTGTACTACATAGAAAAAATGCTTGACATAATCGTGACAAAGACATGATTCGTAAAATATTAGGTGCGTAAATAATAATAGTATTCGTAAAAATTCATTGGTGGTGATTTGGTGATTGAAAATTAAGGAACAAATCCTTTAAATTGAACTTAATTTTTTATTCGCCTCAATTAATATAGCTCAAATTTATAAAAGATGGACACTCATCAGCTGCTAAGAATGTCCATATCTCAATAGTACAACTAAGAAAACTTTCCCAATATACTTAAAGCATTACCATACAAATAATAACAGAATCCACCCCATCTCATCCCAGCCGACAAACTGTTATACAGTTTGGCAGATAAAATATTGTATCCAATGTGTAACTTACTTTTAATAAAATAAAAATACAAAAATGGGTGTCGTAAAAACCGACTAAGGGACTATTCGTGAATATTATCTAAACGAAATAAAAAGAAGGAAAACTTGAAATTAAACACTATACCAATCCGTCTGGCCAGCGTGTTATTAGTTGGCCAAGTATCCCTCCGTCATGGGAGGAGGCCCGTCCCTGCAGTGGGACATTACGATGATGATGATGATGAATAACAGAAATATAACCTACCTCCATCTCAGGCACATTTCCATGTGTCTTGCCAACAGGTAACCAGGATCCAGTCTCCGGGTCGAACTTCTCCACAAGGTAAGCCTCGATAGGTTCTCCACCATCGTCTTTAGGTCTCTTCCATTGCAACTTGCAGCCGTCCTTGTGGATGTCTGATACTTCCAATGGTCCTTCGGGTTTCTCTGGTTTAGCTGTAATTTTTATATAAAATATTAGAATTAATTTATTGAATTTTGGAAATTATTAAATTAAAGAAACATTAATTGGCGGATAGCCGATGGATGAGGGAGGCACAGGACCGCGCAAGGTGGCAATACTTGGAGGAGGCCTATGTCCTCGACGACCTCGGTGGCGCGACGGTAGCGCAAGCGGCTGCCATGCAAGAGGTTGTGGGTTCGATCCCCACGCAGGACAATAATTTGTGAGATCCACAAATTATTGTCCTGGTCTGGATGTTCTTTGTGTCCGTTAATTGATGTTTGTAAAAGGTCCCCGCGACACAGGGCATGATCCCTAGTGCGGGAGTTGTCTTTTAAAACAAAAAAGAAAAAAAAATGACCAGCAGTGGACGTCGATTGGCTGATATGATGATGATGAAAGAAACATTGAGCCTCATTTGAGAATGCCTGGGGTTAACATTTGTCAGACTATTTGTCTTGGAATCCACAATGGATTGAATAAGAAGAAAATATGGGTACATTGCAGTACAGACAGCAGATAAACATACTAATTATTTTTCAGATACGTTTAGAAAACTCCTAGACCAATCCAAATCCAAAATATGCTTCTAGCAAGAAGCGAACCCGGAACCTTAAAACTATAAAAAAATAAATCCATTTTGGTAACTTACATGTAACAATAATTTCAAGCTCGGCTGTATCTTGTCCGTATTTGTTGACAGCTTGAATCTTGTATGTGCCGGAGTCCTTGCGGCGAGGATTGGCGTGTTGGTATTTGCTTAGGTATGGTACTTCTATCACTGTAATCAATAAATGTTTATTAGGTAATATTTGATAGCTTGGTTATGGGTTTATTCTTAGCAGAACAATATGGAAAACAAGTAAATATGACGACTAAAACTTAATTTCTTAATACTACCCTGACCGGCAGCAGTTTTGCTGGCGACATGTCTGGCGTGGGGCTTTGTTTACTATATCGAAAGACTAGTTTTATAATAGAGGAATATTTTGGAAACAGTATTTTTTTATAACAGTATGGGATAATAATTATATTGATTATTTGTTTATTGATTATTGAGTAATTTCCTTGTTATAAACTCTGTCGACTGATACTATGATGATAATGGTGCCACTTAATCATGTGGCAGTAGCATCATACTAACTTATTTTCTTTATATTCTCTTAACACCTCCTAGTCATAACATTGTAAAGAACTTAGTAATTCCGTGACCAATTTAAATAAAAGTTTTTTCAGATAAAAGAAGTAACGATAATTGGTGTAAAAGTATTCATCCAAAAAACCCATTAATACACACAAAACAAAAGTAATACATACATTTAAGTCCACTGCCACTGCTGACACTCTTTCCATTGAGTGTCCACGTGACGTCAGGCGCCGGTTCACCGGACACCTTCACGTCCAGAGATATAGGCTCGCCTTCACGGACCTTGATCGTGCGGAGGTTGCGGCGGTCGATCTTTGGTGCCACTGTAATAAAGAAAATTTAATTTATTACATGAGAAGTTTAAAAGAATACATCACAATAAGGAAAAGAGAATTAAACATAATTTTTAAATAAATAATACTCTTGCATTAGGGTTTACGTCCATGTTGCGGGGACTTTTACAAATGTTAATAAATTAATACCTAAACCCCGAACAATAATTTGTGGAACATAATATATTTATTTTAACGTGTGCTGTGGACATACAATTGACCTGTGCATGTTTCGACCCTACGACCTTTGGCACGGCAGCCACATAGGGCTGCCATCGCGTTGGCGAGGCTGTTTGTTAATAGGCCTTATTTATTACTCTTCATAGTTACTGTCATATAACAATTCTTATTAAAGTACATTTTACATTCTTGTGCTTTCAAAAGAGGAATTTCTAATTCCCAATTTTAAATAGCGATAAAATTTAGTCTAATAATAATATAACAACACTTACGCCTCCTAGGTTTGCAGACAACAGACTTGCTGGCATCAGACGGTTCACCGGGTCCAGCGTCATTGACTGCCTTCACACGGAACTCGTATTCCGTACCCTCGTCCAAGTTAGGTACTGTTGCTTTCTCATTGTCGTTGGGTCCGACCTGGTGACAGGAAATAAATGCATATAATAATAAATAAATAATAATAATCTTCACACAACGCCATTTAGTCCCAAACTAAGCAAAGCTTGTACTATGGGTACTAGACAGCGGATAAACATACTTAAATACTTTTTTTTTGTAAATACATACATATTATACATATAAAACACTCAGACCAATGCAAACAATCATGTTCATGCACACAAAGATTTGCATTGAGCGGGAATCGAACCCGAGACCTCTGCGTAGCAGCCATGTAATATACCGACTGCGCCATAGTGATCGTCAAAAAAAATAAAGTCTTCTTTTCTTTTGTAAATAGATACCTGTTATACATAGAAAACAGGCGGAAGACCGCGGTATGGTTAGGTAAAACACTACCCACTAAGTCATCTGATCGTTAAATAAAACTATCATCTCTTGTTTCTCAGGACCAAATGATATTATTTTTAACAATTATGCAGACCTAAAATCTGTAGACTAAATTTCATTTGAGGAGTTCAAGATTTGTATATCACAAATAAAATTGTCTTGCGTGGGATTCGAACCCGCAAATAACCCGCATACGTGACCATAGCGCCACAGAGTCAGTTTATTTAAATAGAAAATTTACTGAGGGCCAAATACCTACTACTATTTTTACAAACCGGCACTCTGCAACCCGATTTTTACCGCGTGGGAACTTTAAAAGAAGTGTGTAGCGAACATCATTGCCGGCTTCTAGATTATTTTAAGACTCATTTATTAGACATTAAGACTAAAATAAATACTTTTGTATATAAATAAGACTTACCTCAATAGCCTTAATCCATTTAGGTGATCCCTTTTCTCTCTTCTCGATAATATAACCAGTGATAGGAGCGCCGCCATCTTTGAGAGGCTTCTCCCATTTGAGGTCCACGTGATCTCTGTCCCAGTCCACCACTTCTGGTGTGCCTGGTTTACCAGGCTCGTCTAAAACAAAAAATAATTATAAATTTTATTTAGAAAGAAAAGTCTAAATTTTAACCACAAAAGAATCTTTATTTTAAACTTAAATTAAAAAAAGGAAAGTTTAAAGTAAAAATATAAACAGTGTGTTAAATAAATAATTATAACAAGGGAGGTCTAAAACTAAAACCAGTCACAGCGTAATGCTACAGCACTGTAGCTATCAAGCTACAGTGCTGTTATACTAACTGGCTTCTACCGAACTAAACTAAAGATCTCTGTAAACCCATTATTCGCAAATAAATAATTTGAGTATTTTTGAATATTACGCCTATTTGCAGGGACTTTTACAGTCATGCATTTAACGGATACAAAGGATCATCCAGAATCTAGGACAATGACTTGTGGATCATTGTCATCGTCGCGATGCCTATCGTATAGAGCATCGCGACGGCGACGCTCCCTTATAGCTTGCATATTAGTCTACTAGTTTATCTATACTAATATTATAAAGAGGTAAAGTTTGTGTGTTTGTATGTTTGTGACGTTGTAAAGGGTTATCTCTGGATCTAATGAACCGATTTTAAAAATTCTTTCAGTGTTAAATAGTCCATTTACTGGGGAGTGTCATAGGCTATATAGTATCACGCTATAACTAATAGGAAATGAGCAGTAATGAAATATGTTTAAAAAAGGGACGCGTTTTTTTCGCTGCCCTACGAAGTGGACACGGGTCAGCTAGTCGTAAAATAAACCGTACACATTGATAACTTCCACAATATATAACAAATTTAAACTCACCGTATGGATTCTTAGCAATAATCGAATGATCAGCTTCCAAGGGTTCAGAAACACCTTCATTATTAACCGCAGACACTCTGAACTTGTATTCATGACCGGGCACTAGGTTCTCCACCTCCGCCTTAGGGTCTTTAGTCTTGAGGCAGGGCATCCAGCGGCCAGTCTCAGTGTCGAGTTTCTCCACGAGGTAGTGGTCGAGTGGTGCGCCGCCGTCGTCTAGTGGCGGGTTCCATTTGAGCGTGCAGCCTTCTTTGTGGACGTCAGAGATCTGTGGAAAGATAAGTAGTTTTATAATCTAGTTTATGTGACTATATCCCTAATACTAACAACATAGTTTTAATTTTACCATAATTAAGGGATGGTGCATCTAATATGTGGTGGCTAGAAATAAAGAAGGAAAACTTGAATACCAATTTGTCTGCCTAGCCTTAAAGTTACCCTAAAGCTAGTTCTGCAGAGCTTCTTTCATATTTTCGTTTCGTTTGAATATTTTACTAAATGTAAAACTGTAATTAATTTTGAGAACCTTTGCTGGCAAACAATTTTGCACAATACCAATATTAAAGTTTGAATAAGTGCGAAATGTGTGAGGCACAAGATCGCGCCTTCTTAACATTCCTATACCCGCGTCAATTAAAAATGTATGTAGTCGGTCCCACAGACCGACGCGCGGGTATAGGAAGCTTAAGAGTCGTAGCACATATAACGTAACGTAAACGGATCGGCACCGTATCAACTCGAGTCGCTCAGTATTCTTTGTATGAGACTCCTTACTGTAACGCACACTAATCGGAATCATTCATTTCATTTTAAAAAAGACAACTCCCGCACTAGGGTTCATGCCCTGTGTCGCGGGGACCTTTTACAAACATCAATTAACGGACACAAAGAACACCCAGACCAGGACAATAATTTGTGGATCTCACAAACTATTGTCCTGCGTGGGGATCGAACCCACAACCTCTTGCACGGCAGCCGCTTGCGCTACCGTCGCGCCACCGAGGTCGTCAAATCGTAACGTAATCGAATTTTTGACGTTTGACATTGAAGAAAAAGGCGAGGCGGTGCCGATCCGTTTACGTTACGATATATCTGCCACGACCCTAAGTAAGCCTATGTCCAGCAATGGACATCCATTGGGTGATATGATGAATACAAAAAACACGTGTGCTTACCTTAAGCGGTCCCTCAGGTTTAGCCGGCACATCCAGTACATTGACCTGTAGACTAGCTTCGTCCCTACCGCTGCCGTTCTCAGCCTTCAGTACATAAGTGCCGCTGTGCTTCCTGCTAGCTATCACCACTGATAACTTGATCCTGTAGTCTTCTACATCCAGTGATAGATCGTCGCGACCTGATAGGCGTTCTTTGTTGTGGAACCTGTGGGAAATTATATTTGGGTTAATGATATGTAAGGAATGGAGAATTATATAAAAAGATTATTAAGACAACTCCCACGCTAGGACTCATGCCTTGTGTCTTAGGAACGTTACAAACATCTATTTAACGGACACAAAGATAATGTTGACTTAGGACAGTAATTTGTGGATTACACAAATAGTTGTCTGGCATTGCAATCGAAACTTCGTGAACGTCAGCAGCTCCAACGACCATCGAAGCATATCGCGACATCGAAGCAGTTGTTTGTGTAGAAGTGAGTAGTATCTAAAAACCAACTTCCGGCTCACGTATTTCCTCCATCGTATGGTATTGGGTCCTACAAACGTAGTGTGAAGAAGCATTTAAACCGGCAAGCTGATGACGACGGATTAAAGTTATTTTTAGACTTCTATCCGTTGGCTTTATTTGTGGACTGTACTCGCGCTTTTCATCAGGTTCGATATGGGCATATTGCCTTGTTTTTTATAAAAAAAAAAGATATGTATAGATATTTATGGTACAATGTATGTATATTTGTTACGATACTAACCAAGTCTTGGTCGGCGGAGGTTCACCGCTGACCTTGATATCCAGACGGATGTTCTGTCCCGCCTTCAGTGTAATATCACGCATGTTCGTGCGGTCGATCTTTGGTGGTGCTAGAAATAGAAAGTTATATGTTTAGTTACAATAGAATAAACAAATAAAAGCACACAAGTGTATGTGGAAGAAAAACATTATTTTTAAATAAATTGTTTGATAATAAAGGGTAGTAGGTGGCAGCACATTGCCGTTTATTTGTCAGTAAATTAGTTGTGGTATATCAGAAGTGCGAAGAGACAGTGACAGACACTTGCTCTTGAATACCAGTAAAGGGATCCTTATTTGATTAACTTTGTAAACAAACACCACATTGCAAATTCACTAGTTTTTACATCAATCGCACACTTTGATATGGATGAAAATTTCTGAAAAGTAGCATTAAATCAAAAGATAAAAATTAATTTCACCATTTGACATTTGTAGATTCTAGAATTTTGTCCTTTTTTTTTTTAAGACAACTCCCGCACTAGAAATCATGCCCTGTGTCGCGGGTACCTTTTACAAACATCAATTAACGGACACAAAGAACACAGGGGATCGAACCCACAATCTCTTGCACGGCAGCCGCTACCGTCGCGCCACCGAGATCGTCCTTGATTCCTATACATTTCTCAAAGGACTAAAGTCTTTAGTCTGTTGTTGCTTTAACCAAGTCGTAATAAATGAACAGTATATCTAATGTACTTTAAGCTCTTAAATCGTTGCATGCGCCGGTTGAAAACACAGATTTTTCAAAAATACAACATTATAGAAGATACTAACGAATCTACATCATATACCTACTCAATTATTTCAAAAATTCTTTCATAGCAACAGTAAAAAACTTTCATAATATCGACTTACCAAACCTATCCTTAGCTAATAAGTTATCAGATGCCGTAGAAGGTTTGCTGGGTCCAGCCTTGTTGACTGCCTTCACCCTGAACTGGTAAGTCTTGCCTTCAATGAGATCTGGCACTCGGGCTTCAGTCTTGTTACCGGGTACCTGGTGGACGAAAAATGTTTATGATGAATGAAAAATATCTCACGACGATCATTTAGATCTATTAATATGGCTAGAGATTAATAGTCACTAAAGCTCTAAAAAAAATTAACAAATTTGAGAATAACTAATAGCGGATTGTTTATTTATTAATTTTTATTTAAAAACCATGTAAAAAACAACTGCTATGTTTTAGTAACGGGTGAAACAATCGTACAGTACCGGCCGTAAATATTACACATCAACTTTTGTAAAGAGACAATCGACCAATTTCGGCTTCGTAGAACATCATCTCTGTCGCACGAAATACAAACAGTCCGGTATCTATTAGCAACTGTTAAAGGTACGCATTTCACAGACGGGAACTTGCTCGTGGGCGGAGCCTACAATTGTTGTCGGTAACGTGCACGATAAAAATTGCCCAAAATAACTTTGGGGAAAGGGTATTACACACAAATAATCTACTATATAAAAATAAGTCGGGTTTTCCTTCCTGACGCTATAACTCCAGAACGCACAAACCGATTTTGCATTCGTTGGAAAGGTGTTGGGCTCCGTGAGGTTTATAGCAAAGAAAATATAGGAAAAATTTGAACAGAAAAGTGGGAAAATAATGCCCGTGCGAAGCCGGGACGGACCGCTGGTATTAACATATAAATAAATACTATTTGATAATAAATTATCAAAAGCAGGAGCAATTAATTTTCTCTGTTTGTATGGAGTTGCGACTGGCATGGGTACCCTTAAAACAAATTAAGATTTGATAGTGTGCGACAGTGATGACGCTTTACGAAGCCGAAATTGAGCTATTGTCTCTTTCCACAGGTCGACGTGCAATATAAACGTTACGTACGTTTATAAAATATGTTTTACTTATAATCAAACTCCAATTGTACCAATAGATATTATAACAAAAATAGGTGAAAACAATAAGAAAATTGAAATGGTCATATCTCCTAAACGGATAGGTATTTTCCGATGATTTTTCTGTTTGTGCTAGTTAAGTAATCTGTAGCGTCATCTAGCGACTTACTTAAGCGAAGACCTACACTATCTCAGTACCCCTCACAATCATCAAATGTCGCCACTACCTTCTGGATCCCGATATCAAGATTCGCACAGCGATTCCGCATATATACAACGAACAACCGTTGGGCCCCACCACAGCCCGCGTTAAGTAGTAACTGTCGTCAGAGACAAACTACTCGTCTAACTGTTGGGTAGTTGGCCCGCCAGGCACGATCACCCTCGCCTGGTCGGAAGATCCTCCCCTTTTCGTTGGAGGCGTGGTGACGTGGTGCTGTTACGTCACCGCGACCTCCACAAATCTTACAATTAATACGCTATTATATAAAGATATCCATTCAACATACCTCAGCAGCCTTAACCCACTTCCCAGTGTCTCTATCCTTCTTCTCCACAATATAGCTGGTGATAGGAGCTCCGCCGTCGCTCTTGGGCGCGTCCCACTTGAGGTCCGCGTGCTCCTTGCTCCAGTCCTTGAACTCTGGCTTGCCGGGAGCGTCGGGCTCGCCTGGAATAGAGTTTTGTTCGGTTACGGAGTGTAACAAAAAAATTGGTACTCGAGGCGGGACTCGAAACTGCGTCTCTGGACTATACGTGTCCAGCGCCATGACCACTAGGCCGACCGAGCATCCGTCTCGACTACCAAATTTAAACCATTGCTTTATACGGCGCCGGGCGCAACTTAGAACTCAACTGTACAACGCCATCTAGGCGCGACAGCCGTAAACTTACATATATTTTTTTATTAAATTACATATGTTTTTTTACCTATAAAGTTTAGGTAGAATCCGAAAAGAAGAAAGAGAATAGAAAAAAACAATGACAAAGAAAATAAGTATACTCACCATAAGGATTCTTAGCAGTAATAGCCGCATCAGTAGTCAACGGATCGCTTTCTCCTTCAGGGTTGACAGCGCGAACCCTGAACAGATAGTCCTTGCCCTCATTCAGCCCCGTGACGTCAGCCTCCGGCACTTTGGTGGTGCACACCGGCACCCACCTGCCGGACTCTGTGTCCATACGTTCGACTACATAGTTCTCTATGGGCTCGCCACCGTCGTCTTCTGGTGGTTCCCATTTTAGCTTGCAGCCGTCTGCTTTCACGTCTGATACCTGGGTGTGAAGGAAATAATTGATATAGTAGTGGTCCTTTTGTCCTCATAAAGGTCTCTGGGTCGGACTGGATGCGGAAGGCGCAGGACCGTGTTCTGTGGCGCGTATTGGGAGAAGCCTATGTCCAGCAGTGGACTGCAATAGGCTAGTGAAAATGAAAATGAAAATGAAAATGAAAATGAAAATGAAAAAATATTTTATTTCATATAAGTCAAATCAATGACACTTATGAACGTCGGAGTTTTTATAGTGATCACAGCACGTCTAACTTAACGGCTAAGTTTACTGAGGGTTCGGAACACTACCATGACAGAGAAGACACCCACAAGAAACTCTGCTGGGTTCCTATCGCTCTTTTAGGTGATCACTTCACAAATATTTTATTAAGAAAACAGGACAATTCAGATCCAGGCATTTTTATCGTTTAAGTAATCCTTTACACTGTAATATGATTTCAATATTAACTTATGTTTAATGAAAGATTTAAATTTATTAATTGACAATTCTTTAACTTCCATAGGGAGCTTATTATAAAAACGAATACCATTACCAGCGAAAGAATTACTTATTTTATGAAGCCTAGTGTGGAGAACAGCAAGTTTATTTTTATTTCTTGTATTAACATTGTGTATATCACTCATTTTTTTATATTTGTTTATATTTTTGTGTACATACATTAGATTTTCGAATATATACTGGCAATGCACAGTCATAATCTTAATCACGTAGTTGATTGATTAATTGATTGGTCCTTTTGGTAGTAAAGTAACCATTACTTAAACTTTCACCCTATGCGTAAGGTACGAAACAGGTCAAGTTTACCTCCAAACTGGCGACCTCTGTGGCATAGCGGTTATATGACATGACTGCTACGCAGAGGTCTCGGGTTAGATTCCCCCTATCTTTGTGTGCATGATGAGCCAAAAACATTATTGCTATATTTTTTATGTTTGAATTACGTCTTTTTTCCTTCTCTTGTATAAAGTGCTATAATCGGCAAGGCCTAAAATAGTTTAACTATTACAGAGATTTTAATGATTACGAAGGACTTCCTCATTCCATCGTAACATACTCGAGTTAAAAGCTACCGAAATGGATTGCACTTTCATATTTGTTATCATGTTCGGGGATCAGCCTATGTATATTCAGCCCACTTATGGTAACAGTGATGGTAACTGAGTCGAAGGCTTTTCATGACTACCCACCATTACCTCAATCCTGTACTGTATTCGCGCTTTCTCAAATTTCAAATTGCTTTATTACATAAAATTTATCACAAATTGTTTGAAATCGTCGTGTTGTTACAATTTACTTAAAATTGAAGCTACAGTCAAAATTATAGATCGACAAAGACAAACGTGGACCGAGTTCTGTGACGTATATTGGGAGAGGCCTATGTCTAACAGTGGACTACAAAAGGCAAGTTGATTGATTAATTGATTTGAAAGACAAACGTCTCAGCACTAAAAAACCGCGTTGTTTTGTCCAATGTAAATTAGAGGAGAAAAATAAAAACAATCTACTACTCAAATCTACTTGTCTGTCTGTGTTGATCCATAAATTCCAGTTTCCAAATGAATAGAGCCAATGAGAAGAAACCTGCCAAAGAAACTCATGGCAACTCTTTTAAAATTCAGTTGTGTTTTCTATATACACATACTACACATATATACTACACATACTATATACACATGCAAATAAACAATTACATAAAAAACTAGCTCACCCCTGCCCACTTCGTTGGCCGAAGGAAAAAACGCACATATTTCATTACTGCTCCACTCCTATTTGTCATAGCGTGATACTATATAGCCTGACACTCCCCGATAAATGGACTATCCAACACAGAAATAATTTTTAAAATCGGTTCAGTAGATTCAGAGATTACCCCTTACAACGTCACAAACACACAAACTTTACCTCTTTATAATATTACTATAGATAACCAACCTTAAGAGGTCCTTTAGGTTTAGACGGCTTGCTGACGACCTGCACTTCGACTTCAACAGTGTCAGTACCGGAGTCGTTCTTAGCTGTGACGACATAAGTGCCGCTATCAGCTCTGGTCATCTTATCTCTCGAGAACGATGTGTGGTAATCTTTGTTCTCTATCTTTAATCTTTCTTCAGCCTGTAATACAAATAACAACATCATTAGTGCTTATTTTTTCATAGGGACCGATATTTTCTTTTCATCGACCAATAATAATATATACGAGTACATACGTCTTTTACCTAAGGGTGCAGGCAGAATACTGAGCTCCGTGTACAACGATACTTACAAACTTACTTTCCTTCGTCTATTTTCATGTATAATAATATGACCAAGACTAAATACATATTTAATCTATACCCAAAATAAACAAAAGAGCATCATAAATATCGACTACACGACTTCTTGTAGATATAAGTTCTATGACTAAAAGCAAACCACTACTAAACGGGCATAAATTCTACCAATAATAGAGATACATTATTGGTAGTCCATTCTTCATTAAAGAAGGCTGCCAAATTGCTAACTGCATATTGTCTTTTCTGTGCGGTATACATCATATCTTGTAAAAGTAATCCGTATGTTATACTTTCATGCTTAAACTACTTAACCAATTTTGACGAAATTTCTAAAAAAGAACTTAAGGAAGAACATAGCCCAGATTATTAGCAAAAAAAAGGAAATATTACTCGCGAACAAAGTCACCGGAAAGAACTAAGTCTTTGTCTGTAACATAATAATAATTAGCCTCACCTTAAGTTCTTGACCATTAAACTTCCAGGTGATAACAGGCTCTGGTTCACCCTTCACGTCTGCCTCCATCTTGAGAGGGGATCCTACCTTGATCTTCTTCTTCTGCAAGTTCTTACGGTCGATCTTTGGTGCCACTGTAAAAGAAAAATTGTATTTTTTTAATTATAATGTAAAGTATTTAGGAAAATGTATTTTACAGGACACTAGGCCCTGTGTCGCAAGGTTGTAAAGACATGAACTAATGAACTCAAAGTACATTCAGACCCAAGACAACAATTTGTGGATCACACAATTTATATGCGTGGGATTAGAACACGCGCCGCCTCGTGACATAGAAAAAAAAATACATTATTATTATAACTGTAAGATTTTTTAAATTTTATTTCTGTCAATCAAATCGACACTATGCCACCTGATGGATAGTGCTCAGTGAGTTCCCATATTTAAGGCCGTCATCCCATTAAAAAACGTTAGGACATGAACTAGAAAAGAGCTTTTTCACGCCTCGATTAAAAGACCCGGTATTAATATCTCTTATACTTACAGAATCGTGGCTTAGCGATGACGCTCTTGCTAGCATCCGAAGGTTCACCGGGTCCAGCCTTGTTCACAGCTAGTACACGGAACTCGTATTCGTGACCCTCTTCCACGTCGGTGACACGACCGGTCGGCCTGTCACCAGTCGTCTTGAGGCAGTCTTGCCATGATCTGTACAAATAAAATTTTAGTTAGAATATTTTAATATTATAATTGTGTGCAAAGTGTTCATGATGAGGGTGAATAATTTAATTTATTTTATTAACGCCTGAACGATTCTTAAAATAAAAATACGTCATTGTTATAATCTTCAACTTGAACAAAATTGGCATATGTCCTAAAGGGATGGGTATTTCAACTTCAAAAAACGGAGGAGGATCTCAATTCGGTTGTATTTTTGTTTTTTTTTTTACTATTTTTTGTAGTAAAGTTATCTTGTATTAAAAAAATGCGTTATGTTCACCCTCTGTAAGCAACTAGTAATAGAAATTTATGTCGGTCTGTATCATAACAGCCCATTAATGTCCCACTGCAGGGACGGGCCTCCTCCTGTGACGGAGATATACTTGGCCTACTAATGCCACACTGGCCAAACGGATTTGTATAGGGTTTAATTTCAAGTTTTACTTCTTTTTATTTCGTTAAGATAATATTCACTAGTAGTCCCTTAGTCGGTTTTTACGACACCCATGGGATGAGATGGTGTGGTGACATATTATATTCTTACTCCGTCACCATAAGGAGAAAGTCGGTCTCTATATGCACCCTTGAATCAACAGTAGGTCTAAGCTGAATACCAGCGCTGAGGTCAACAGCAGGAAGCAGAACCTGAGCATGACCGGTTTTAGAAGGATTGGGATTAAGATTATGTCATGATTAAGCTAGAAGAAAATAAAAATAAGAAAAAAAGTATTTACCTTCCACCCTTCTCCCTCTTCTGTATGATGTATCCAGTAATGGGAGCTCCTCCATCGTCCTTGGGCGGTGCCCATTCAAGCTCCACGAAGTCCTTATCCCAGTTGCGGGGTTCAGGACGTCCGGGTTTGCCGGGTTCGTCTGTAATACAACATTATTGCAATTTAACAAAAATATTTTGGATCGTTACAAGTATATTACGGTTGTATTGAGAACTTTAAAATAATTAAAAATGAAAATCCGCATAAAGATGTCCGTTTCAATTTAAGCAAAGCAATTCAACGTATTACAAGGCTACTCTATCTCTTTAACAAAACAATAAACTCTGGGATTTACTCCGTTACTAAATATTTTTGACGACCTCGGTGGTGCGCCGGTAGAGCCAGCGGCTGCCGCGCATGAGGTTGTGGGTTCGATCCCCACGCAGGACAATAATTTGTGAGATCCACAAATTATTGTCCTGAGTCTGGGTGTTCTATGTGTACGTTAATTGATGTTTGTAAAAAGTCCCCGCGACACAGGGCATGATCCTTAGTGCGGGAGTTGTCTTTATTTAAAAAAAAAAAAAAAATTTATGCCTATGGCCAGCAGCGGACATCAATTGGCTGAAATGATGATGAGTCAAAAAGAGCTCGCGCAATCTTACTTAACCGGCCTGACATTGGCTATCAGTGAAGTTCGCACATGTACACGGACAAAGATGTCAGTTCGACAAATGTCAACTACGCAGCCAATTACGACAATTTCAAATCGGCCAATTTAGATTGCGTGTACTATAGTTATGTATGTACTTACCGAACGGATTCTTAGCAATAATCGGCTTGTCAGTCTCAAGTTCTTCAGACTCTCCTTCCTTGTTGACCGCCTTGACTCTGAACTTGTAAGGCTTGCCTTCAGACAAGCCGGTTACGTTCGCCTTGCAGTCCTTCGATGTACCACATGGGATCCATTGTCCTGGAGAAAGGATTATTAAAATAGTTACGACAAATTACACGTAAGTTACATTAATCAAATAAGCCTGATTCTACTAAGAGAAAAACATAAAATCAAGAAATTCTTATAACTTAATAAAACAATAAAGTAGGTACGAAAAATTTGGGCCTTTGTTCCCTTTTGACCTTTCGCGATGTAGTAAATTATTTATTGTATTCAATTGTCGGATTAAATATATAGAACCTTTATAAGTAAGGTGTAAAAATTAAACTAGCGAATTAAATTTTTTAAATTTATATTCATATTAAAAACAGACTTCAAAGTCAGACTGCTAAATGCAATTTCGTTAACTTTGTATTATACGGTAAGTTCGCATTCTTTGAACTCAAGATTATTATTGTTTTTATCGTATTTTATTGTGGGTGAATTGATGTTGTCCTATGCATGAGTGGTTTAATTGATTGAATTTATTTTATGTATTTTGTTGTTTAATATTTGTATGTAAACGATTTGACAAACTGTGCGATCTCTTAGAAATGTATCAACTTTATATGTACCACCACATTTTATACAAATAAATCTGATTTTGATTTTTTGAATTATTTTGATGAATACAGTAAGTATAACATACCGGTAAGAGGATCCAGCTTCTCAATCTCGTAGTACTCAATAGGAGAGCCGCCGTCATCTTCAGGCTTCTTCCATGTGAGCGTGCAGCCGTTCTTTGTGATGTCAGACACGTCCAGGGGACCCTTGGGCTTCGATGGTTTTCCTGTTAATATGTAAATAAGGTAATTGTAAATACTACATACAATACTCAATACTTGGAGCAGGCCTATGTCCAGCAGTGGACGTCGATTGGTTGATATGATGATGATGAAATACTGCACAACATACTGCACAACATACTGCACAACATACTGCACAACATACTGCACAACATACTGCACAACATACTGCACAACATACTGCATCCTGCTACATGGTGAATAACATTTTAGAAAAAATTTAATAAGCCTTTTTGTACTTTTAGCAACGGCGGCCATTGCCGACAATTCTGCTAATAGGAAGATTTGTGTGTATGTGATTAAGCTTTCACAATAAGTTTTGTACTAACATAAACAAAAAGTGTCGTTTCGTATTGATTGATACTGGTTATTCCAAAGTTCAAGTTTTCTTAAAGAAAATATTATTAAGATCGTTTTAGCGGCTTGTCGCATGATCATAATCCTTTGAAATGCATAAATAGCATAGTATCATATCAAATCAGTTATTTTTTTGCAGAAGACACTGTTATAATGGTGTTCTCTTTATCACCTCTCCAGATTATGTTGAGAAAGGACGAATCACACTAATAAATGTCTTGCGTGCGATTCAAACCCGAACTCGTGCATTGCAGCCGCATTCACGACCACACCACCGAACGCTGTTAAACTTGTCTTGCCAGTTTAAAAAAAAAGATCCAAAAATATATCTTACCAAGAATGGTAATCTCCACTTCGGCTTCATCCTCACCAACTTCATTCTTGGCCTTGATCACATACTTCCCACTATTGGCCCTCTTACTCTTAGTCATCAAGAACTTAGTATTATAGTCCACATTGATAATCTCCAAGTTCTCCTTGTTCTGCAGCTCTTCATCTTTGAAGAACCAGGTCACCTTCGCTGGAGGTTCTCCGAAGACCTTGATGTCCAGTGAGACTGGCAGACCAGCTTTCACTGTGATGGGCTTCAGGTTTGTGCGGTCGATTCTTGGTTTCACTGTGGAAGGTTTGTTAAGTTAGTATTTTTGGAAATAATTATGAGGTTATTGCAGTGTTATATCCCGTGTGGTCATAGTGTAAAAATACCATTTCATCTCATTTGAATAGTGACATAAAAGCCTACTATAGGAAAGTATGTAATATATATAATACTAGCTGACCCGTGCCCACTTCGTTGGGTGTCGAAAAAAACGCCTGCCTTTATTAAACATATTTCATTACAGCTCCACTCCTATTAGTCATAGCGTGATACTATATAGCCTATGCCTATAAAGAATTGTTAAAATCGGTTTAGTAGATCCAGAGATTACCCCCTACAACGTCACAAACTCACAAACTTTACCTCTTTATAATATTAGTATAGATAAATATAATATACCCATTGACCACTAGGCCACCCTAGTTTTTTTTCTTGTTAACCAGATATCAAAATTTAAGAATCTACTTACAGAATCTAGGCTTAGCAGTATGCCAGTTGGTGTTCTCCGATGGCTCGGACTGTCCAGCCTTGTTGACGGCACGAATGCGGAACTGATATTGGTTTCCTTCTTCCAGCTTCGGCACTGTACCTTGGCAGATGTTACCTTGGATTTCAGCAGCCTGTAAGGTGAAGATTAATGATGGATTGAATATAATAAGTGCTACAGCTAGATATATAAGCGTCTTGCATGTCTGACGAACTGAAAATGTCACCCGCATAACGTTGTAGAGTATGTATATAATAATTTTCTGTACTATGATAATACAAGAATATATAGACACGAAAAACTTATCTCACAGCTGTTTCATGATGCTGTTTCAGGGATAGCACTCGCAACCACTATGAAGTCACTACAGATCAGGTTCACTAACCATTATACCGTTTGGTCGTCAATACCATGGCTTTATCATCATCATGTCAGTCAATGGACCACAATGTCCACTGCTGAATTTACTCCAAATATTTATACTTAAGAAACTTAACTAAGACCTAAAAAACTAAACTAACTTAAGTAGGGTGGGCATGTGTTTATGAAGCAACAAGCTATATAGCTTGTATAGGATCGCGACTTAGGGCATCCAGAAGCCAATGTATGAGCGAAGTGTCATAAAGTAACCCAAGTCAGTAAAGTAAACAAAATAACCCGTACCTTAACAAACTCCCCTCTATCTCTATCCATGACTTCAATAACATAACCAGTGATAGGAGCTCCATTATCTCTAATGGGTGGCTCCCACTTCAGCTTAGCAGACTTCTCATCCCAGTCTACTATGTCTGGTAATCCTGGCGGTGCTGGCACGTCGTAAGGGTTCTTGGCCAGGATGCCATGGTCTGTCTCCAAGGGTTCTGATTCTCCTTCCTCGTTGAGGGCCTTTACGCGGAACTGGTATGTGTGACCGGCTTCGAGACCTGCGGAAACAAGATTTATTATTCTGATGCTTATGCTTATGAGTTCCCGAGCCGGTGTTTATTAAGTGATATCGTTTGCAGAACATATAAAAGTAGTACGAACGTGAAATAAGCAAAATAAATATTTTACTACAGTGTTCAATAAAAGCACAATAGCACCTAAATATTTTGACAAATAAGTGAAAAACAGTTACCTTTGTTTGATAGTGTACCATCACAAGCATAATTACTGTAATTATAGTAAAATAAGTGATTGTTTTTATCAAAACATCGGCTAACTGTCAAACATTTAAAATATGAAATAGGTACCTCCCACCATGGATAGTGACAATGTAACAAAACGCAATAAGCCCATCAGAAAATCTGTAGAAAGTCTAAATTCATCGTTTTTATCAACTAGTCCTGATCAACATGCGAGGAGCATACCTGATTTATCTACTCATTTCAACAATGAACTCTATATGGAAATTGAAAAGTTAAAGAGTGAACTCGGTAGTGCACATGCTGAGATAGAAAACCTTGTTCAGGAGAACCATTCTTTATCTGAAAAGTTAACAGTGAAAGATAGGTCAATCCAACAATTGAAAAAACTTTGTACAGGTCCCATTTCAAACTTAACAACCACTCCAGTATCAACAAGGAGAAAGAAAAAACGCAAGTCATTGCATTACCACATAAGTGATGATAGTCCACTACCAGCATCGCAAGGTTATACCCACAATGTAAACTTGTCCACCACTAAACCCTGCCTTCTTCTCGATGACCCTAAGAAATTGTCTGAAACGCATATCGTGAACAAAATTGATCTAGAACATCCGAGTCCTTCACCCATACTCATGCAGTCTACTAAAAAACGAATCTTGATTTATGGATCGCAACAGTGTCGCGGTCTGGCATCAGCATTGATAAAGTCCAGAACTAACACAAGGTATGAGAAATATCACATAACAGGATTTACTAAACCATTTGCCACAACAGAACAAATCCTAAAGGAAGTTCAATGCAGTGACTTCAAATGTAACGATAAAATAATTATCTGTGTAGGGGAAAATGACTCCAATCCAATCAGTGTCTTCCTGGAGCTAATTAGTACTTTGAAAAAACATGAAAAATGTACAATTCTTGTGTTGAATGTTAAGAAAAATATTTTCCTAAACGAACAAAAACTGAACAAAGAAATACAAATAATCTGTCAAAATGTTAGTAATTGTTATTTTGTAAAAAGTAATGAATATTATAGTAGTTTCTTGTATGACATGTGTGAAAGAATAAACTATACAATAGATAGCATTGATTATGATAATAAGTACTTAAATTTTGTTAATAGGAGGATGGGCTCACAGGTTAAGGACTCTATTTGTAATAAAAACATTTCTTACAACTCTTACTCAAATAAAGCAATTAATTTTGCTTCTACAGTAAACTGTACTAACAGAAAATTAATTCAAACTAGTTTGCATGAATATTTTCCTAGGCTATCTAAAAAATGTGTTAGTAGTGAACAGTGTATGTCAATAGCTGACAACTTAAATAATGGTGTAAAAAAGCTTTTTCGCTAATAATAAAATTAAACATAGTAATTTATCTGTTCTCCACCAAAATATAGCAGGGATTATTAGTAAAAGGGAACTATTACAGATAACTATACAGGAATTGTCAACTCAGGGTATGTATATAGATGTTTTATGTGTGAGTGAATCTTTCTTGAAACTTGGTGATGAAAGTAATATGCATTTGAGTAACTTTAGGCTTGCGAATTCATTCTCAAGAACCAAACAAAGGAGAGGGGGAGTTTGTATTTTTTGCAGGGACTATATTGATTATAAAAAGTTAACATTTCTAAATGATATTTCCACAGAGTTGTCTTTCGAGTGTTGTGGTATAGAAATCCCTCAATACAATTGCATAATAATCTGTATTTACAGAATACCTCAGTACCGCCCCAATATTTTTCTGACTAAGCTAGAATTATTAATGACAAAGTTACGCCATAGATACAAGAAAAGGATAATTATTACTGGTGATTTCAATATAGATTTGCTAAGCCCGTGTGAAACTGTTTCTGAATTTCATAGAATTGTACAAAATTATAACTTCAATATTCATATTAATCAACCGACCAGATTGAACAGCTGTATAGATCAAATCTTGAGTAACATACCCATGGCAGCTGCGGGAGTGTTGCCTTTGGAGTTATCAGATCACAATACTGGTCAATATATTAGTCTGCCAATCGAAAACAAGGTTCCTCCTTTACCATTTATATACAAAACTAAAAGGAATTTTCACAGAGACAATATTCAAATATTTCTTAACTGTCTTAATAAACTATCATGGTCGGAGATATTCTCTGAGAGTGATACTGATCTGGCTTTTGAAGTTTTCTATGATAATTTGTTGTTGTTTTTTAACTTGTCTTTTCCAACATACACTATAAAAATATGTAATAGAACAAAGAGAAAGATCGCATGGCTTACAAAAGGTTTAAAAAGGTCTTCACAAACTAAGAGACAATTACGGTATAAGAGACATGTAACTGGTACAGAATCTAGCAAGGTTGAATATTGTAAATATAATAAACTTTTTAGGAAATGTGTAATAACTGCTCAAAGAATAAGTAATGAAAAGTTTATAAAGAATTCCTCGAATATATGTAAGGCATCGTGGAAAGTAATAAATGGCAATATTAGGCCAGACTGTTCCACCAGAATTATATCACATATTTTACACAACGGCGATAAATCGGTATCGAACCCTAAAGATATTGCCAACATATTTAATGACTACTATATTGACATGACAAATGTAAACAGTAACGAATTTAAGAACTTTAGTAGTGACATTCAATCAAATAGTGCTAGTATATTTTTAATTCCTACAGATGTAAATGAAGTTCAGAAAATAATTAGTTCTCTTAGAGATACAGCGGCTGTGGGCTATGATCATTTTCCAACGCGGATACTAAAAATTTGTAGTAAGCTCATAGCTCCGATTCTTACGCACATAATAAACTTATCTCTTTCTCAAGGTAAATTTCCTGACAAATTAAAAGTAACCGTGATAAAACCACTGCACAAGAAAGGTGATAAACATATAACAAGCAACTATAGACCGATTGCTTTAATTCCCATTTTGGCTAAAGTATTCGAAAAAATTATGTATAATAGATTGGTATCTTTTTTGAATGATTTTAATATTATATGTCCGCAACAACACGGATTCATGAAAGGTAAATCTACTACCTTAGCATCGTTCAAGCTTATGAACGAAATAGTAAAGTGTCTAAACACAAAGACCCCTGTCACAGCAATTTTTTTTGACATGAGTAGGGCATTCGACTTTGTAAAGCATGATCTACTGCTGCATAAGTGTAATCTGTATGGCATACGCGGTACTGCCCAAGATTGGCTGAAAAGCTATCTTATTGATAGAGAACAATTTGTTGAAGTTACCAATATTAATTCAAAAAATGAAGAGGTGACTTTCAAATCGAACATAAGACGGAATAGAGTAGGTGTTCCCCAAGGAACCATACTTGGCCCACTTCTTTTTCTTTTGTACATTAATGACCTTCCATCTGTAACAGAATATCAATCAATTTTGTACGCTGATGACATTTCAATAATAATACCTAATAATTCTAATTCAAATTATAACAATTTACTAAATGAAACTATTAATGGAATAATACAATGGCTAAGCCAAAACAATTTAACTGTAAATATAAATAAAACGAAATACATCCAATTTCATAATAGGGGAGGTAAAAAGCTAGACTTACAATTGAAATACAAAGATCAAACCTTGATGGAGGTCAGTGAAGTTTCTTTTCTTGGTGTAAAGCTAGATCACAATTGTAATTGGAAGGGACAGGTGGAAAACATTTGCAATAAAATTAATAGATTTGTCTATGCACTGTGGCGATTAACTAAAATTTCTAACAAAGAAACAGCACTTCAGGCTTACCATGCATTTGTAGTATCGTCACTGAGATACGGCCTTGTGTTGTGGGGAAACGCGGTAAATATAAATAGAGCATTCATAGCACAAAAACAGTGTATAAGAGCCATTTGCAACGTAGCCCCTTGGGTGTCCTGTAAGCCTCTATTTCAAAGACTTTCATTGTTGACATTACCATGTCTCTATATTTTTGAAATATGTGTTTTTGTTAGGAATAATAACAGGTTGTTTCGTTGTAAGAAGGATGTGGTCCAGTTCCATACACGATATCCGAACAACCTAGTATTGCCTCCAATAAGGACAGATGTATGCAGTCGTAATAGTTACGCAATGGCAGTTCGTATATTCAACCACCTTCCACATGACTCTCGGGACTTACCCATCAATAAATTTAAAAAACAATTATACAAGTGGCTTGCTGAACAATGTTTTTATTCCGTAGAAGAATACCTTAATTATAAGTTTAAAAAAAAATATAACAATTTTGTGTTACTTGTTTGATATTATGCTATTTTTTGTTAATTAATTTTATTATTGTAAATGTATTTAGTACAATTTCATTTATGCATGTAATTTATTAATAATTGAAATATTTGTATGCCATGAATATAAGATGGCAAATGTGTTGGATATCCTATTTTATAACACCTATGTACAATACCACATTTTACAAATAAATGATTCTTGATTCTTGATTCTTGATTCTTATGTTCTTGTAGCTTTAGTAATTAATAAGACGTAATAGCATTAGCACTTAGCATTCCATAGATTGTCCGTGCGGTAGCCGGTGATAGACGGAGAACGAAGATAGAGTTTAGCAATAATATAGACAACCTTAGTATAAAAAGAAAGTAATAAAGTAAATTACAATTAAAAATCAAATTAGTATTAATTAAAGTAAATATTTTTGCTTTTTGTTCAAAGGACGTGAATAACACCATAAAATCGTATTTCTTTCATCACCCTCTTCTGAAACCTATCAGAATCTATATCTAAAGAAAACATAGATATTTGATTTAATATTTTCTAATAAAATACAAATTACAGTGTGTTCTTACCAGTGACAGTAGCCTCAGTGGCATCAGGGTCCACAGTACCAGCGGGCACCCACTTCCCAGTGAGCGTGTCCATCTTCTCCACTACGAAGGCACTGAGCGGCAGACCCCCAGTGTGTTTAGGCTTCTTCCAGTGTAACTTCACGTGGTCGGCGTGGATGTCTGATACTTCCAGTGGGCCTTCTGGCTTGCCGGGTTTGTCTGAAGAGAAAATATGATTATGTAGATATTTTTTTATTTATTGAGTTCTCCGTGTGGTGAAGGAGTTAGAATGTATAATGTAACCTTGACATTTTATGCTATACGTGTGGTAAAAGCCGACTAAAAGACGGAATGGAAATGTATGGTAAACCAGTCTTCTAAATGAAAATATCAAAATCTTTTTTTTTAAATCCAAATATCAAAATCATTTAATCAATAGTCATCTAATCTGATCAGATAAATCCCAATCGCAGAGCGGGTTTAAATCTACTGTGATGAAGGATAACTTGGCTTTCTGATTCCATAACAACAACAATTTATGTTCTAGCATACAAAGATTGGCATTGAAAGGGAATCGAAACCAGTCCCGTAGCAGCTTACAACACAATCAATAATTATTTATTGTCGAGGTAAATGTATTTTTTCTTACCTAGCACAGTAATTTCAACTGTGGCCTCATCAACGCCGGATTCATTCTCGGCCTTGAGAGTGTATGTGCCGGAGTTGGCCCATGTGGAGTCTGTGATCGTCATCTTAGTGTTGTAATCTTCGTTCTCTATCTTGATGCCAGGGCCTGTCTCCAATACCTATGTGATAGAAAAAAATGTATTATTCAATTACATTAAAAGGAAAATTATTGAAGAATTGCATTAGAAGAGTTTTTAATTCTTCTAATACAGTACAGTAAAAACAAAAGAGACCAGTTTCCACGACAAATTGTAACCTACTGTATTATTAAATAGAAAATAATAATACTTAAATAAAAATTATTTTATTTTCTACACAAGAATTTTTTCATGGATATTGGTTAACAAAATCTATGAGGGGTGAACTGCAGCCTAAACTAGGGAAACCCTGTATTTCAGGACTCCAGGGCACTCGCTCGCGAATACAAGAACATGGTAATAATATAGTGAAAAGAAATTAATTTGATACAATAAAGATTATGGTTCCGCCAAATATTTACACAACGCCATCTAGACTCAAACTACAACTAATAAATTGTTACTTTCAGTCAGAATCTTTTCGAAATAAAATGTAAGCTTGATGCACGTTTCAAACCTGCATCTTTACTGTACCGACAATCATTTGTGGATGACACAAATAATTATCTTGCATGGGTTTCGAACCCGGGACGTCGTGCAGTGCCGGCAGCCGTATAAAATGCCGGTGTGCCTCTGAGATAGTTCAAAGAGGCGATAAAAACATTCACTAGATTTTTACTTATTATGATAACTTTATGGTAAGTGGTAGTGGACACACAAGGACGTCACTAATGCCAAGGCACAGCTAAGTACCTGCCTACAATATCTCTTTCATATACCCCTTTCAAACATGAACATAACATAAATGAATGTAACAAACCTTCCTGGCGAAGGTCCAAGTCTTGGTCGGTGGAGGTTCACCCTTGATGTCGACATCCAACTTGATCGTGGTGCCGGCTCTCACGCGGATAGCTGTCATCTTGTCGCGATTGATCAGTGGTTTCACTGTAACGGAAATTATTAAATTAATTATTATTTGTTTTACTAATGTAATATTAACTTTGATCGACTGACCAGCAGAGTCAATTTGTCATGGCTAGTGTAACCTGGGTAAAAGGTTCAGTGATTCAACGTAAATAACTTGAAAATACATATGGAAAAATATTCGTGTTAAAACACGTGTAGTTAATAAATATTCACGTAAGTTCACTTTTAAAAGTTATTACTTATTTCTGACATAATTAATTATAAAAAAATACAACCGTATTGGGAATAATAGAATACAAAAATACTCCTTTTTTTGGAGTCGGCTAATAGAAAAATAGCATTTACTTTGAGTAAGTACTTTAAAAACTATTATTTTGGCATATCATTTTTTTTGTTTAATACAAAACAAAGAAGCTCCAGCAGTATAGAATTAAGTTAAAAAGAAGTTTATTAATTGCTAGCTGACCCGCGGCGAAAAAAACGCGTCTCTCTTTTAAATATATTTCATTACTGCTCCGCTCCTCTTATTCATAGCGTGATACTATATAGCCTATGACACTCCGCGATAAATGGACTATTCAACACAGAAAGAATTTTTAAAATCGGTTAAGTAGATCCAAAGATTACTCCCAACAACGTCACAAACACACAAACTTTACCTCTTTATAATATTAGTATAGATTACAAAATTATGTTGTCATGAATACTCACAGAATCTAGCCTTAGCAGTATGTGGTTGCGTGGCGTCTCCCGGCTCACCGGGGCCAGCCTTGTTGACGGCACGTACTCTGAACTGGTATACGTTGCCTTCCTTCAAGTCTGGCACGCGGGCCTTGCATTCTGGTGTCTGTGGATAAAACAGTTATTAAATTAGTCAATATAGAATACTTTATTTATATGGTGTTTTACAGTTTTTACAATTGGCAATAATAGTTTCTAAATAGTAGTTATCAGTAGGTTTCGGCTTCGTAGAGCGTCATCTCTGTCGCACACAATTAAATCATAATTTGTTTTAAGGGTACGCATGCCAGTCGCAACTCTATACAAACGGAGAAAGTTAATAGCTCCTTAAGATGAAAAACCATGTTAAAAGTGCTTACTACAAAACTGTAGCGGACAAAGCTGTTCTTAACAGCGGTGATTATGATGATAAATTCAACACTTTTCTACCTTACTTTTCTACTCAGTAAAAGGATCTCACCTCAGTCACCAGAGCTTCCGTCCATGATCCATACTTCTCCTTCTTCTCAATGACGTATCCAGTAATAGGAGCTCCTCCAGTGTTCTTGGGAGCCTCCCATTTGAGATCCACGCGGTCCACGTCCCAGTCCTCAATAGTAGGTACTGATGGCTTGCCAGGGATGTCTGAAAATTGGAATAAGTATGTGAAATGTTGGAAAATGCATGAAAAGCGAAAGTCGTTATAGATGTTTAGATGGGTTTTTGGATACATTTTAGTCAGCATGTCAATTCTCGTTCATAAAATTCGGTTAAGTTAACTTTTAGTTGTCAAATTGTCACACTCTAAATCAAACTTTAATACGACCACAAAAGATTACAATTGCAATAGCAAAAACATGACAACTAAAAGTTAACTTAACCGAATTTTAGGAACGAGAATTGACATGCTGGTGCATTTTATAAAATTCGTTTTAATTAAATGTTTCTAAATTCATGGAATTGTAAAATAAACGAATCACAAATCACGACAGCTATGCCAATGAAGTGACCAGCAATTTTGGTTGTGAAGTTGAAATTTTTTTACACTGAAAAAACTTGCAAAACAAACATCGACCAAAACATGCCTTGAAAGTCCCACTGCAGGGACCACGCAGACCAAGCCTAATGGATTCGGGTTTTGTGACAAGTTTTGCTTTTTTGATAGGTATATTGAGTATGACGCTTATAAGTAGTCACTTATTGCAACATATACTTTAGTCCTAAAAAACTGAATTCAAAATAAACTCACCATAAGGATTCTTAGCAATAATAGAATGATCAGTCTTCAAAGGCTCCGATTCTCCTTCCTCATTGACAGCCTTGACCCTGAACTCGTATTCCTCTCCTTCCTGCAGACCCTTGATATCCATCTCTGTGTCGTCAGTCTTACCGACTGGCACCCATCGTCCCGTCGCCTTGTTTAGTTTCTCTACTACGTAGCCTGTTACTGGTTTACCTGTTAACGGACAAAAAATAATATCTTTATTGTTCAAAAACAGTATACACATAATTGAGATACATCTCTGGTCTCCACACTAGGATTCCCTGTGTCGTGGAGACCAGCCTTTAAATTATATCATCTATATCATTTCTATTTACATACATACATAAACTGAACGCCTGTTTCCGAAGGCAGGGAGAAACTAAAGTACCAAATTACCGCATGATCAAGAGTGCAGGAGTTATATTTTTTTACAAAAAAGACAAAACTGCTTTTTGAAAATTCATTCAGACGACTTGAAAATAATTCAACCTGCATGTCAATTCTCGTTCCTAAAATTCGGTTAAGTTAACTTTTAGTTGTCATGTTTTTGCTATTGCAATTGCAATTTTTTGTAGTCATGTTAAAGTTTTGTTTAGAGTGTGACAATTTGACAACTAAAAGTTAACTTAACCGAATTTTAGGTACGACATGCTGATAATAAAATCCAGAGAACCTCATTCTACTAGCCTTCTAGTTTCATCTACCTAATTTATATAGAATACTATTCAGACACAATTGTAAAACTATGTATTACATATGAAACACGGGACAAGAAAATGTAACCTTTTTCTGATGTATGAATGAATGACTTCAATAACTCACCGCCATCATCCTCAGGCTTCTTCCAGGCCAGTTTACATCCATTCTTCGTAACATCAGCTACTTTGAGTGGACCACCAGGTTTGCCAGGAGCTGACAACACGGTGATCTCCACTTCAGCTTCATCCTTGCCGTGCTGGTTGGTGGCTAGGATACGGTATACGCCTGTCATGGCACGTATGGATTCCTTCACGTCTAGCTTTGTGTTGTAGTCTACGTTTATTACGTTTGTTGTTACCTGGAAGTGAGGAAAAAGTAAGATATTGAATAAGAAAGTACAGTATGTTTGATGTGAAAGAAATAAGATTCCAAAAAAAAAATACAACCGAATTGAGAACCTCCTCCTTTAAGTCGGTTAAAAAGAATGGAATCTATAGTGTATTCACGGAGACGAGTTAGTAGAGCGCTATCTCACTCACACAATTTTTTAATTGCGATTGGTCAGTGATAAACGCTAAGGCGGTGTACACAGTACGAGTACTTTTTAGTCTACTCATGCTTCCCGTGCTGTGCAGACGTGCTCATACTTGTGACTGTATGCTCGACTTGTGAACCGGCTGGTGTATTGGATTTTATAATTTATTAATGAACTAACGACTGGCTTGAAAACACCTTCAGGTGTGCATTTTTTTTTAATAAATGGTCCATGGTAATTTTTAAGCATCGCAGGTGTGCTAATGACCCGTTTATTGTTCTTTTGTCATAAATGAGCATTACCATAGTAAAATACTATTTCCCAATTTTGGTATATTAAACTGGTGCGCTACATCCATTGTTATTATTATCATTAAGTTATTGTTATATTCTCATTGTTGAAA
Organism: Schrankia costaestrigalis; assembly: GCA_905475405.1. Taxonomy (NCBI): domain Eukaryota; kingdom Metazoa; phylum Arthropoda; class Insecta; order Lepidoptera; family Erebidae; genus Schrankia; species Schrankia costaestrigalis. Next base: position 5,459,676 of record FR997850.1, read on the forward strand.
CACGTGTTTTATAACATTTTTATATTCTTGTTGAGAGTGAGGATGAGGATGGAGGATGGAAGGTGGTCTAAATATGTTTGAGTCGAAGAAACAAGGCGATTATCACAAGGAGATGAATGCCGAAGAATTTGAAAATTTTTTTTTTTTTTTTTTAGAAAAGACAACTCCCGCACTAAGGATCATGCCCTGTGTCTCGGGGACCTTTTACAAACATCAATTAACGGACACAAAGAACACCCAGACCAGGACAATAATTTGTGGATCTCACAAATTATTGTCCTGCGTGGGGATCGAACCCACAACCTCTTGCACGGCAGCCGCTTGCGCTACCGTCGCGCCACCAAGGTCGTAAATTTGAAAATTGGTTTAGAGAAGTTTTAAATAAGCTAGATGATAATTCTGTGATAGTCATGGATAACGCTTCTTATCACTCTAGAAAAATAGAGGGAATCCCAAAAGCCCAATTTAAAAAAACAGGATACTTGTAATTGGTTACGAGAAAAAAATATTAGCTATAACGCTGAAATGTTAAAACGTGAATTATTAAATATCGTTAAAAATCATAGACCGACCATACGACGCTTGCATTATAGACGAAATGTCAAAATCACAAACCAAAACTGTATTGAGACTGCCGCCGTATCATTGTCTCGAATTCTCCTCAATTTATCCTCGAATTTATTTCTTTCCTTCATATCCATCAGATACCCATAAAAAAATCTATCAAATTAATGTCTCTCAATTTATACGACAGACGAAGCCGCAGTAATAAACTAAGCGAACTTTTAAGAAGCGCAGTGTGAACGCACATTTACATTTCTAAGGATTTGTTAACGCCCACCGACCCTAGAAAAGTATTTTTTGTCCTTGTCATTTGTATGATAATGTGCGATAAAGAAGGCGCTATACTAACTCGTCTCCGTGAATACACTATAGTGTGCAACCCTAAGTTTAAAATCATTACTTTAATAAAAACGTTTTTAAAAGAACCATTTGGATGGCAAAAGATAAATTATGATTTTGCTCCCAAGATTGTCTGTTTTCGCAACAATTTATAGCTTATTATTCTGATGACTAATCTATACCTATCACTGAAAAATTTCATCCAAATTTAAAACAATCATCCATAGATCAATTTAAGGATAATTGATAAATAATCCACATATAAATTTTTGGATAATGGTTAATAAGTCCGTAGAACAATTTATGGATGGTTGTCAAATCATCCATAGATCAAATAATGGATGATTATTGGAAAAACAACAGAACAGACTTGACTAACTTTATCATTTTCAATAGAGCTAAGATAAGCAGTATTTGTATGAATGCCTTACCTCATTCTCTTCATTCTTCCACTTCTGGAACCATTGCACCTTAGGTGCTGGTTCACCCTTCACGTTGACGTCGAAGAAGATAGGCTTGCCGGCGCGGACCACCAACGTCTTAAGGTTGGTGCGGTCGATGCGTGGCTTCACTGTTAAATATAATATGGAATTATTAATTATTTACATTTTTAAATATAAGCAGGTAATAAGGTTTTTAACACTATAATGTGAAGAAAGTGTACACGGTGTTAAAATCCTATCTAATCATTTGGGAGTCGCAAAGCCTACTAAGTTAAGAGTTTCTACATGTTATCTGTAGTAAACAAGTGCTACAAATAGTTACTATTATAAAAACCACAAAGCCTGGTTAAAAATAATAAATTTAAAAATAGTTTTTTTTTTAGTTATGTCCCCGTTACTCGCACAGAACCACACCGCTCAAGTTAAAATCCATCGAACCAGACAGGCTTCGAAACGTACCAAACAAGTATACATACTCTTGAAGAACATAATCCTCCTTTTGACGGAGTCGGGTAATAAGAAGGAAAATTGGACATAAACCCAATACAATTCGTCTGGCCTATGTGTTATTAAAAGCCCTAATTACTCATCAAATCACATAAAGTATTTTCAAAGTCTATACCAAAAATATTATTATCTCATTAAATAACTTGATACATACATGCTTTATGTCTGATAGTAGTCATCTTTGTAGGTTCCGAAGCCTCTGAAGGTCCGGCCTTGTTGACAGCGATAACGCGGAACTGGTACTCGCTACCTTCCGGTAGACCTTCCACCTTGCCTGTGGTCTGGGTACCAGGTACCTAGAGAAAATAAGAGCAAAATGTAAAGATTTTTACTCAGACACGTTATACGACTGCAATCGTCATAGAAACCTATTAAAAATTTTTAAATAGATAAAAATAATTATCCGTGTGATGACGGAGTAAGAATACAATATGTTACATCCACATCTCATCCCATGGGTGTCGTAAAAACCGACTAAGGGACTATTCGTGAATATTATCTTTACCTAATGAAAAGAAGAAAAACTTGAAATTAAACCCTATACCAATTCGTCTGGCCAGCGTGGTATTAGTATGCCAAATATCCCTCCGTCGCGGGAGGAGTCCCGTCCCTGCAGTGGGACATTAATAGGCCGTTAAGAAAAAGAAGATATAATAATATTGAAACATCAAATTGACTTTATTGAACCTGATGAAAATCGCAAATACATTCACAATAATGAAAGCAACGGATGGTAGCCAAAAACATCTTCATAGTCATTGAAAAAAAAGGGTGGTTTACAAAATTTTTTTTTTCAAATCCGTTTAGCCGTTTTCGGGAAATTAGTTCACAAACACAAAAAAAAAATTGAGAACCTTCTCCTTTTTTTGAAGTCGGTTAAAAATAATGGTTTATTACCTCAGCAGCATTCTCCCAATCTCCACCTTTAGGTCTCTTCTGGATAATGTACTTCTGTACGGGAGCCCCTCCGTCAGACCTGGGCGGGTCCCATTTGATGTCAGCGCTCTGGTTGTCGTGGTCAGACACTTCTACGTTGGCTGGCTTATCTGACACATCTGTTATTAGAGAAGACAAGTAGTATTAGTTTGTGAGGGATCCGTTTTATTTGGTAATACAATTTTTCAAGAATATATGTCACATTTTTCTCCGTGTGGTTTTTTTTTTCAAGAATGTATGTCACATTTTAATCTAAAATATTATCTTTACGAAATAAAAAGAAGGAAAACTTGAAATAAACTCTATACCAATCCGTCTGGCCAGCGTGGTATTAGTAGGCCAATTATCCCTCCGTCATGGGAGGAGGCCCGTCCTTGCAGTAGGACATTAATGGGCTGTTATGATGATATGTCACATTTTAATAAAATTACTCATACATTTACAGAACGCTATCTAGTCCCAAAATAAGCAGAGCTTATAATATGAGTACTACACAACGGAAAACACATATTTATATACTTTTTTAAGAACATATTAATTGATTTAAAATAACCTGACAAATGCAAGCATTAAAAATTTGCATTGAGCGGGAATAGAACCCAAAGCACCTGGTAAGTCATGTATTATATCCCCTACACCACAGATGTATAAAATCTTATAAAAATGTTATAAATGTACACTAACCGAACGGATTCTTAGCAAGGATGGCCTTCTCAGCCTCCAACGGCTCAGAATCACCTTCATCATTGACAGCTGTCACTCTAAACTTGTACTGGTGGCCAGGTTCAAGACCTGTCACTTCCATTTCCAAGGGCTTCTTGTCGCCGGCGACTCTGATGAAGAAAAACCATATTTAATGTAGTAATTAACATTTTTGCAAGTTGCAAGAATTTGTATAAAAAACTATGTAATGGCTAGAAGTTGGCAGACTATAAAAGCAGGCTACACCACACAATTAATTTAATTTTGAAATAAAGGAGTTTTTTTTAATTTTTTTGTGAGGACGAGTAGTCGGTCTCAGACGACCATTACTACTTTACGCGGGCTGTGGTGGGGCGGATGGCCCTCAACCAAAGACATTTAAGTGACGTGCCACAGGGGCACCCCCTTTGGGGTACGAACCTCGGCCTGGACCGTCACTGACTAACAGGACGTGCGGAAGGCACGCCCTCTAGGAGCGAACGCGGCGCGTATTCCGGCCTCGACGGCGAGGACGGAACCGCGGACGTTTTGTTGTGGCTTCGCGAGCCGTGTGAGCTCTACGTTGAGCGATCGTGATCCTATCGTCCGGCTCTTCGAGAGCATGCCTAGGTCTACGTATCTTACTAATCTTGGAGGGAAATAAAGGAGTGTCATACAAGGAGATGAAATTAATACTTTTTAATATTTAACATCTTTAGCAAAATAAGAACTTTCCACAAAACTATACCGATTAGTCTATTCAAGTTTATCTCAAGTATTAAAAGCTTGTCCCTGCAGTGGGACCTTAAAATTGTATTGTAATTGACCCCAAAATAATTGGGAATTTGTTAGGAGAAAATTTGTAATGATTTATTGGAGGAAGTCTATCCAGCTGTGGATGTCCATTGGCTCATATGATGATAGGTATTTTTGTGAAATGGTAAGTTCTACTAACCTGCCAACTCTAACCCATTTGCCAGTGGCCATATCCATCTTCTCAAGTTCATATTCCTTGACCGGTGAGCCACCATCATCTTCGGGCTTCTCCCATTTAACCTTGCAGCCTTCAGCGTGAATATCTGATACTTCCAATGGTCCTATAACACGAAAATATTTAAAAACCACTGGTCTATGATAACAAAATGGTCCCAAAAATGGACTTTGAACGCTAAAATTATCCTTTTTTATTTTAAAGAATAAATAAATTATATAATAGAATAATATGAGAGCTGTGGCTAAGTTTAGCAAACTTTAAGCTATGTAGAACTTTTGGAAAGTTATGTTAACTTCCTTTAAGTATTCAGGGACATCGCTACACAGCGGCATCTGTTCCTAAGGTAAGCAGGATTTAACCTGCTTGTGTTATGGGTAACAGAACCTATATACTTTTTTTTGGTAAATACATACATATTATACATAGAAACACTCAGACCAAAGCAAATAATCATGTTCATGCACACAAATATTTGCATTGAGCGGGAATCGAACCCGAGACCTCTGCGTAGCAGTCATGTTATATATCCACTACGCTACAGAGGTCGTCACAAGTATATTGAAACATAAAACAAACTGAATTTTAGTTAACTCAAATGTTTAGACGCTTAAGAAAACTATCTATCATAATCACTATTTTTAAAACAGAAAGTTAGCTTGACATTAATCTTACCATTACTACAGTAAGCATGGCCCTGCATGGGACGTTTATAAACTCAATTTACTGGCATTAACAGTTCCATAAAGACATTATAAAGTATTCTCCGTGTGGTGACGGAGTAAGAATATCCCATGGGTGTCGTAAAACCCGAATCCCTTAGTCGGGTTTTACGACACCCATGGGATATTCCTTCCGTAAATATTATCTTTACGTAATAAAAAGAAGGAAAACTTGAAATTAAATCATATACCAATCCGTTTTTCCAGCGTGGTATTAGTAAGCCAAGTATCCCTCCGTCACTGGAGGAGGCCCGTCCCTTCAGTGGGACATTAATGGGATGTTGTGAATCTTACCATTACTACAGAAAGCATGGCCCTGCATGGGACGTTTATAAACTCAATTTACCGGCATTAACAAGTTCTATAAAGATATTGTAAAGTATAATAGTTTCTTACCTTTAGGTGAGCCAGGTTTGCTAAGCACAGTGAGCTCAACGGTCTCTTCATCAAAACCATTACAGTTCTCAGCACGCAGCTTATATTTGCCAGTGTCACGTCTCACCGCATTCACAATTGTAAAGTCTGTGTGGTATTCTTTGTTCTCTATCTTGATGCGCTCAGTGTTCACTAGCTTTATGTTCTCACGCCATGACCTGTGGAGTACAGGAGTTTTTGAGAATAAGTCTAAAATACTTACACACAACGCCATCTAGTCCCGAACTAAGCAAAGCTTGTACTATGGGTACCAGACAACGGATAAACATACTTAAATACTTTTTTTTTGTAAATATATACATAATATTATACATAGAAAACACCCAGACCAATGCAAAAAATCATGTTTATGCGCTCAAAGATTTGCATTGAGGGGGAATCGAACCCGAGACCTCTGCGTAGCAGTCATGTTATATAACCACTACGCCACAGAGGTCGTCAAATATCTTATATTATAACATTAGATTGTGTGATTTAATTTTTTTACACATTAACACAACGCCATCTAATCCCAAACTAAACAGAGCTTGTACTATGGGTACTAGACATCGGATAAATATTTTAATACTTGTTTTGAAATACCTACATACATAAATATTTTATACATAGAAAATTCCTAAGACTCATGTTCATGCACACGAAGATTTGCATTAAGTAGGAATCGAACCCGAGACCTCTGCGTCATGTAATATTAACCCTTTATTCCCACTAGTTCTGTTGAACAGTTCTGTTAACAGAACTAGTGGCACTTTTTATTCCCATTAGTTCTGTTGACAAATAAATACATCCTTTATACATACAAAGAATAGTGATGGAAATGACCCTACGTGTATAAGTATAATAAGTTAGGTAAGTACATGAACAATACATTTTAATGTGTAAGTATATATTTTAACGAAGTTTCTCCAAAAACAAAGGGACGCTAATATCTCCACTGATAAGTTGTATTTGACAAATTCTGATAAACCCATCATTTTCAATGTCCTTTTTGGTACGTTTTTTTGGTGTATTTTTTTCCAACCTACGGACGTTAACGGAATAGAACTCCGCGTTATCTTTAATTTTCTTTATGAACTCCGCAACGGTAGCCGGTCTTGTTTTGAATGAGCCGTTAATTGCTCTATGCCAGCCTTCTACAACATTAGTGGTGCGATGCCGCGCACCTAGTACCACGACTTCACACGAGTTGCTTTCATCCAAAATCGCATGTAATTAATACATTTGTCTAATTGTACTCGGTCGCTAAAGTCCTCAATCTGGGATTTTATGTACTTCCATCCTTCCTGAACATGATTTTCAGGTAAATATGGGAGAGCACAGCATAGACCTACAATACGGTGTTGACGTTTATTTTTGAGATTAACATGCTTCGCTTTTCTCCGCAACTTATTTGCAATGGAATAATATTAATAGTATCTTCTGAGCTTCCATTGTCTCCGTGGATTGTGTACATTTGAGTAAATGAAGCAGGACAGATTTTAAAAGTTCCATCACAAAGAAAAGTGTTCAATTTGGGTAAAAGTGTTTTTGATATTTCATTGCAGAACACTAAAATGCGAGATCCGCTTGTTATATCTCGGTAATCAGCTAATATAAAGTTATCGTATTTTGACGGAACCTCTACGGCGCGGCAATGGCGGCATCAGTTAAATAGCACATTTTTTACTTGGAATTCTTTGTTTCTTTTTCGGTAAACAGATGATTTTATACTTTGAAATGATGGTATTTTCTCAATGACTCCTGGTGCGGAATTACTTTAACTTGACACAGTTTCTAATACGATTAAAATAATAAGTACCTATGCATATCAACGAAGTGACTTGTCAAAAGCTACTTTTACAAAATGACTACTTTCGTCAAGAAAATCCCGATGCCATCACTACTTAGTTACATATGGTGTGGTTATTTATCAACAGAACTAATGGGAAAAAAAAGTGCCACTAGTTCTGTTAACAGAACTGTTCAACAGAACTAGTGGGAATAAAGGATATTAACGACTATGCCACAGAGGTCGTCATTTTATTACCTAAGCTATGCATAATTTGACTACCTCGGTGGCACGTCAGTCGCGTATAGCATGCACAAGGTCGCGGGTTCGATTGCCAAATCTGCTAATTATTGTCATTAGCTTTGGATATTTTTTGTCCTTTAATTACATGTGTTTTTCCAACACATTGTGGGAGCTGTCTTTTAAAAAAATATAATGAGAATTTAAGTAGAAATTACATAATAGCTACCTTACTGTACAGTAGTATTAAGTAAGTCTATTTTTAAAATCTGTGCGACTATTATTAAGGGTTTGACGCATTTGGTGCACTTCTCAACTTGTACACCATGCTCAAATGGTGCAAGAAACTGAAGCACTTTGCAAAAGGAGCACTTTTTAAGATGAGTGGAGAATTGAAACTGAGCCAGTTTCAACTGAAGTCAGTTCAGTGTTTCAATTCAGTTCCTGACCTTGTTAGACAGTTTAACTAACTTGCAAGATCAGGAGGACTTGGGCAGATTACATTAATCATAAAGGGGGGGACAGCGCGTACGCAGTCCCCACTACCAAAAATTACGCATCCGAGTTATCCACATTAGGGATAATCGCAGGGGTCAACCCAACCGCAGTGCAATGGAGGAGCCTCGCCCTGGTGGAACCGCCTATTTGATCACGGTGTCCCCTATGCCAGGTAAGTATGCATAAGCACGCTCGTCGAGGGGTAGTGATTCAGTGGCGGAGAATCTTAACATCGACTTGTTATATTTCCACTAACACCATCTAGGCAGCTAATGGTAAAACTGTTTACAATTTTTACAAATAACCCCAAGACCTTCCAATTACTCTGTTCATTCCTCTTATATATTCAACTGTTTAATTCCAGAGTATGTTTTATTAAACATAAACAACATCATCACTAATAGAAATTAATAATATTTTATATTTAAAGCAATTTTGACAGAAAATAGGGAGTAGCTTACAATCATTGTGTTCAACTGTGTATTCAACTAGCTTAAAATCGAGGTGAATATAATATTATTTTGACATTTTCTAATAATTTGTATAATTTTATTAGGGCAATAAAAGTCAATTATTTGTTTAAATCTGACACTTTGTCCAAATCTTTTAATTTTATAAGGTAGCGCTATCTATGTACAGTAAAATGTACTATCACAGCTACAATAAGGAACCATTTCTTTACAATTGCATGAAGTAATTTTGTTAATTTTAATAGGTATAACATTTCATTTAGTAACACCATCAAGACAGTTAATGGTAATAGTGTTCACAACTTATATAAATAGCCCGGTCCCGCCATTTTTATTATTAAATACCTAACTAATTATTTTCGGATAAACTTTTGGTACTGATTAACGGTAAATGAAACTTTAGTAACAATAAAGGAGTATAAATATATATGCCTTATTTATTCATACTCTAATAAGATTAAATCATTACTATTTAAATTAGGAAACTAAACTTATAAAAATTCTAGATTTGAAGGACCTTTAGAAATACTGAGACCCCATAAACAATATGTGTTTAAGAGTCAGGAGATAAGGCAGCGCATAATGCAATAACAGGGTTGGTCAATAGATGGCTCTATGTCCAAGTTTCCACTATTTTTTTACTATTCCACGTTAAACACAAGCGGTCTTATAAATAAGCCGCCTGTTTAGCTAATGTTATTTATCCTTTTTTTATTATCTTGGGGTTCTTTGGGGCAAGTAGTAACATTTACATGTAGTTTTCTTTAATTTTTGGCATTATATCAGGTGTAAGGAAGATACAAAAATTGATAATAATATGTCTTGATGCAAATATAATAATGTCATTGTTATATTTTTCGTAACAGGATAATAAATTTAATATTGTACTAAAAGCAAATTATTAAAACCTAATGAAGAAATATGTATGTGTGGACTGAGGGTCCATTTTTTTTTCTGCGACTTTTTGCAGATTAATCAACAAAAGTGCATAGTTAAAGTTGTTAAAGAGTTTATAAACGAATATAGGCAAAATAGTTAATTTTATAAGACAGCACCATCTATGAGTTCTAAAATGAACTATTTTGGCTGCTACGCTATAAAGCAACCATTTCCTATACATACATTTCGTTATTTTAAAATATTAGATCATATTTTCTCTACGGTTAGTTTCTAACTTTAAATAAACTTCAATTATAATTAAATAACTACATACCTACTTAATAAAGTTCAGTTTTTTTTAGGCGCTCAAATATTCCATAAAAGTACCTACATTAATGTAAAAATACCTAATTTTATAGTCTAACTAAGATAAGCCTATTTGTTGAAATTAATAATATTAAGGCTTTACTAAACTTAAAACATTTGCCCCCTTACTCATAAACGCCTCTTAAATTTAATCACTGTTTAGCGAGATTTTTATTAGCAAAACCAACCTTATACCAAACAACGTAAGAGTTTAAGTTAATTAATCAATTGACTAAAATTTAAGAGGCGTTTCTGAGTAAGGGTATTGATATCCTTCATTAACATAACATCTTAATCATTTAACAAATCATATAAGGTTATTATATTTTGATTAACCTATGTGGTGGCAAACTTAAGGATATAAATAAATATTTTGTAAAATTTACTGATTTAGATCATTTAAACTGTTTACATTATGTTTTTGTAGGATATGAATAAAAAAAATCAGAAAATCCTGCTTTTTAATACAGAATTATGCTAAGTTTTATAAAATGTTAATAAAATATTCTTACATATTCTTTTATCTTACTGTCTCCTATTACCTCCTCTTACTATCTTAAATGATAATATACTATATTATCATTTATGTTGTAAAAGCTGTATTTACAAAGAAAAGAAACAGTTTACTACACTAACATATCTATACCTAATATTTATATTTATTACTGGTTGAGCAAAAGCTCTTAAAATATAAAACACATAATATATAATACAATTTAAGAACCAATGAAAATATTGTTTAAATTTAATCTAATGTTTAGGCTCTGTTTGAACAGGAATATAACTAGGATTGGGAATATTACCTTTAAATAGAAAGAAGGAAAACTTAAAATTAAACCCTATATTAATCCATCTGGCCAGCGTGATATTAGTAGGCCAAGTATCCCTCCGTCACGAGAGGAGGCCTGTCCCTGCAGTGGGATATTAATGGGCTGTTACGACGACTAGGACAACATACATAATAATATTAATTAATTTAGTTACATACATGAGTGTATAACTAAACTAATTATATATTTAAATGTATAAGAAGGGGGACAGCGCGTACGCAGTCCCCACTACCAAAAATTACGCATCCGAGTTATCCACATTAGGGATAATCGCAGGGGTCAACCCAACCGCAGTGCAATGGAGGGGCCTCGCCCTGGGGGAACCGCCTATTTGATCACGGTGTCCCCTATGCCAGGTAAGTATGCTTAGGCAAACTCGTCGAGGGGTAGTCATTCAGTGGCGGAGAATCTTAACATCGACTTGTTATATTTCCACTAACACCATCTAGGCAGCTAATGGTAAACAAAAATTGTGTAAGATGATAATAGATTGAACTACATCTGTTTTTATGTTTTAAAAAACATTTCAAACTGATTATTTTATGAAAAATAATATATAAAAAGTTGATTAATTATTTTAATATAGATTTTATTTATTTTTTCAACACAATGGTTTGGCAATAATGGTATCTTTTTCTGCCACCAGATGGCGTTTCCTATACTTCAGGTTCAGGCCCAAACTGCCCAAAAAGTCACAATAGTATATTAATTACTATCGAGCATGAATGTGGAAAATTTATTGACTTTATAATACATTATAGGTTATGCCCAGTGAGTGGGTACCAAAATTTAGCTGTGGAATTTTAGAAAACAACATTCCTAATATATTTTTGATTTTCTTTTTGTTATGCACTGTTAAAAACATTAAATTGTACCTTTACCTAATTATAACAACACAAAATACTCATTTTAAAAACTAAAAATTAATGAAACCAGATACTTACCAAGTCATCTCTGGTATTGGTTCACCGGTAACATCGACGGACCACTTGTGTGTACGGCCCGCCTTGATGATCACCGACTTGAAAGTACTGCGTTCAATGCGTGGCTTCACTGTTAAAATAAAACAAAATTGTTAATGTAATGTCTAGTACAAACTTTTAACTTGCTTAACACCTATGAAAATACCTGAATAGAGTAAAATAACGGATACAAGCCTGTATCTAAAGAGTAAACACACTTCATGTAAGGATTAAATCACTTGTTGACAATTTTTGCTAATAATTGCGTTATTTTTTCTCAACTATTATAATATACAACTCTTTAGATACAGGCAATCTAGTTCAGGAAAAAACCATAAAAGGATTTTTTTTAAATAACTTACAAATAGGATAATAATTACAGTTTTCTCTGTGACATAATAGCTCTTAAAGCTATTGAAATAAGTAAAGATTTAGGCTAAAATGATCTAGCAAGAAAAGAAAATGAATTTACAACTTACAGTTCTTATGCTTGCAGAGATGGTTGTCAGTTGGCTGTGAAGCTTCACCGACACCAGCCTTGTTGTGTGCCCTCACACGGAACTGGTACACCATCTTCTCCTTCAGACCCTCAACCTTATACTCTGTGTTTGTGTCCTGTGTCTTTGTAACCTAAAAGAAGACTATAGATTAAGATTTTTCTTTCCTATTTAGTCAGTGAGCTTAAATCATCAAAATCATAGCAGCCTAATAATGTCCCACTGCAGGGACGGGACTCCTCCCATGACGGAGGGATAACTGGCCTACTAATAGCACGCTGGCCAGACGGATTGGTATAGGATTTTATTTCAAGTTTTCCTTCTTTTTATTTCGTAAGATAATATTCACGGATAGTACGTTAGTCGGTTTTTACGACACCCATGGGATGAGATGGGGTGGTTACATATTGTATTCTTACTCCATCACCACACGGATAGTGTGTATAAATGCTTGAAATGTATGTCATTTCTTTTGAAGGATGGTTGTCAGTAGCTGAAGATTTTCTCTATATTTAATGCCATGTTGATAATCAGCCTGAATTTCATCTTCTAGTACTTACTGAACTTTTTAAAGACCTCTTCTTCATATATTTATTTTTTCATGTGTGTTCTGCTTTGTATGCATTTAATTTACATAAAAGGTAATTAGGTTTCTTGTAAAGCATTAATTAGCTTTGTGCTTAGGGGTTTGAGAAAAAACTAATTAAGTTTCCCTTTATTTCTTAAAGAAACTTATAGGCTACAGCAACAACAAGAAATGAACAATAAAATAATTTGAAAAATAAATACCCTAAAACTGTATACTGTTATATACCTAACCAATAATTGATGTCTCAGTGTGGTGACGGAGTAAGAATACAATATGTCACCATCCCATCTCATCCCATGGGTGTCATAGGAACCGACTAAGGGACTATCTGTGAATATTATCTTTACAGAATAAAAAGAAGGAAAACTTGAAATTAAACCCTATACCAATCCGTCTGGCCAGGGTGGTATTTGTAGGCCAAGTATACCTTCATTACGGGAGGAGGTCCGTCCCTGCAGTCGGACATTAATGGGCCGTTATGACAAAATGATGAGGTATGATGAACCTAATTGAGTCAGCTAAATAGGAAAATCTTTGTAGAACAGATGGAGTGTAAGGAATAACTATGTGGGTTGCCTGATTGTAAGAGACTCTTTGCAGACCTTAGCAACCTGTAACATCTTTATCTTACCTCAATCCAGTCAGGAGAGAACTTGTCCTTCATTTCCACGACGTATCCGAGTATAGGTCTTCCTCCATTATCTGAAGGTGCCTCCCATTGTAATGTAGCCGACATGTTGTCATAATCGATTATTACAGGCTTGCTTGGAGCCTTTGGCGGATCTACAAACAATTACATACGAAATTACGTTTGATTTTCTTGTTAAATGAGCCTAATTAACGTTTAAGGCGCATTGCATTTTAATTGGTATAAAATTCTAAGCTTTGCAACAATAAAACAACTTGTAAAAGCTCAAAAACATATTAAACTGTGTCGTTTTTCAAACTTTTTCACTAGATAAAATACACTTTTTGACTTTTACACAAACTTTTTTAACTTTCGAAAGTGGCGCGCGCGTTGTGTTTTGACAACGTAAATGACATTATTGGCAGTCTAATAATAAACGCGACTACTGTCATTAACCTTTCCTTGTGGAAGACTGGAATGATTTTTACCAATTAATTAGGAACATAATTATTTTAAATATTAAAATAAATGCAAGTTTACCATAAGGATTCTTCGCTACAATGAAGCTGTCAGTTTCCAATGGCTCTGACTCTCCTTCTTTGTTGACTGCACGAACCCTGAACTTATACCTATGGTTGGGTGTGAGTCCTTTCACAGTAAACTCTGTGGGATCAGCACCGGTCTCGCCACAAGGCACCCAGTTTCCTGTATCCTGAAATCATAAAATAGTCATTGTGTATCAAACTATTCATTGCCACTTACAAACCCGGTAGCAGTTGGAATTCGTTTATACTTTTCTTTATTAATTTTAAAATACAATAGGGATCATTCCCTGTGTCTTTACAAGAATCAATTTAATGGACACAAAGAGCATTTAAACTTAGAACAATACTTTGCGTGGGATTCGATCCCGCGACTTCGTGCACCCCAGCCGCAATCGCGACCGCCGCACCACCGAGGCTATTTAATAAGGTTGTAAACACGTACACAGAAAGGAATTTTTAATCTCGGTCTTTTAGTAGGTGGATAGATGTACGTATATTATTTGGTAAAAGAATTTAAAGATCGTAATCATGTTACTTACAACATCCATTTTCTCCAAATTGTATCCGGTGATGTCGGATCCTTGCCAATCATCGGGCTTCTTCCATTTAACGGTTGCCTTTTCAGCACGAATGTCTGTGATCTCGATCGGACCGTTAGGACGGTTTGGTTTGTCTGAAAAGAACATAATTTTTATTTTATTTTATTTAAGAAACTCCGTGTAGTAGTTCTGCAAACAGTTTAAAGGACAAAAACATCTAGATTCAGTACAATTCGTACACTACGAGCCGCACGTCTTTGAGGCAGTTGAAGTATTAGTTTTCAATGTCAAATAAAAAGGGACCGGTATTTTTTTTAAACACGGATTTTCTTTAAATAGAAGTGTCTGTATAAAAAGAATACTACATTCAAAAATATCAGAATTAACTTACCAAGCACAACCACATCTCCAACACTTTCGCAGGTGCCCGACGAGTTGGTAAGAACTAACTTGTACTTTCCACTATCAGGTCTGCTGGTCTTTCGTACAGTAAGTACGGTATTCTTCTCATATTTATCAATAGTGATGCGGTCTCCGTCATCATGGATTTCCTGTTAGTAGGAATTCGTTGTGAGAAGAGAGTATAGAAGGAGATTGCGTCTGATCGTACTTTGATGTGGTTGCTGTCATGATGGTAGTGATTCATTCAATGATAGTAAAAAATCTTGTGCAGTCAAGAAAATACCTAAAACTAGTATTGTCTGTGACTAAGTGATTTGGGTAGATACTAATTTTAGTGTACGATTTCATTAATTATAACGCAAATTAAAAAGAAGGGTTTAATAAGGGACATAAGGATTGAGGGGTAATCTATCTATATCTAAAAAAATGCGGAATCAGAAACTTTGCACTTCATTGTGGTTGGTTTCTCTAAACGAGTTGCAAAGCTTAAAGTATTTAATGCACTATATTATTATCATTTGTGCTTAGAAATTCAGAAGGACTACAAATAGTTTTAAGGAATATAAAAATAAAAGAGCAGAAAATTAGGGGAAGGAAGAATTAAATAAAATATCTTTTCCACGGGTCGGGAAAAGTACTACAGTGCTGTGTACTTAATAAGTACGTACTTAGAAGTGTAAGTGTAGTGAACTGTAAAAAAATGATATGCTGTGTTATAATAAATGTGAGGAAATGATATTAGACGCAATCTCCAATTTTATAAATTAAACATTTGTGATCAAAGTGAAACAGGGTAGTGTTAGAATCTCAAAATAAATTTCCGAATTGGAACTATATTCTGAGGTTAGAATGTTTAGTGTTGCCAGCTACCGAGTAAAACGGCGCTGTCAGTGTTATCACAATAAAAAAAAGAATAAAGTAGGGTGTGAAAGTACAGTGTTTCATCCTTTGTTCCTTGACCAAATAATCACCTGAATAAACTGGTGTTTTGCAAAATCAAATAGAAGAAATAGGTATAATTTTGTGTTATTACATTATAAATTAAGTGACAACATCGAAAGCTTACAATGCCAAGCTAATTACATTGTATATGGTGTTCTATGTATATAAATGTAAATGCTTGTCTAGTGTTTAGTGCCGTGGTACTAAATCAAATGAAAAATGTACCTAAGGTACACTATGCACAATCTAAGATGGCCGGCTTGAAGTTATTGCAAATGGCAGCGCAGAATGTCACTTTTGGAATAGATGGCGCGAAACAGGTGCTTTCTCAGTTACTGTAGATTAGCGCACGCTGACTTGAGGCCGGCCATGTAAGATTGCGCGTGCTGCAGTGCAATGTGTTTTTTTACATTCAATTTAGTACACTATGTATATAAAATAATGTTTTATTGTATTGTGTTAGCACATGTATAAAGTATAATAAAATAGATAATAGAAAAATAGTAAATGAGCGTCCATTTTTAGAACATTTAAATGCAAAATACAACATCTAGATTCAACCATCTGACCTTCTCAGTGTACGGCTTGCCACGTTTCTTTTTTTTGGAGGGAAAAAAAACATAAAATCCGGTTAAAATGTGTTTGACAATTTAAAATTTTGATGAATAGGTGATACTTCCATGTAAAAGGCTTGTCTTTCTTATAATTCATTACTCGATATTTTTTTTGAAAAATGTGTCGAAGGATAATTTTTTTTTCTACGTGTACCTAAGTAGTTCTTTGGTACGTACAATATATTGCCTAGTGCAGGACAGGTATGTAGAACTAAATAGATACTTCTTGTTTGTACCTAAATATCTGAGTTAATACCTAGTTCGTATGGTTCTTAAAAGTTAATAAGACTTGAAAACTTGAAAACTAACATTTCTTAAACATTTTGACAAGTGAATAAACTCACATTTAATATACCTAAACATAATTTAAAACTAGACCATAATTACGAATGTACCTTTAGCTAGCAAATTATATTATTGTAGTGTGTTCTTAGTCTACGGAACGTCCTTAGAATTTGATTACATGTTGACTTACAAAGAATCTACCATTCTATAATATTTTTTTAAAATTTAATACACTTTTTTAAAGTCTTTTTTAGATACTGTATTAAAGTCTCATCAATTAACTTTATAGTAGTCTCTAGTAATAGGTACGTGATTTAGATGTTCAATTATTATTCCAATAAAATAAAACGATTTTGTGATAATTACCTCTTCACCCTTCATCCATTTAACTTCAGGTTCAGGCTCACCGCCATACTTAATGTCGAAGGTGATAACCTGGCCCTTCTTGATGATCATGCTCTGCAGACCCTCACCAATGATATATGGCTTAACTGTAATACAATATAAGAAGAGTGCTTAGTTATTAATCAAGCTAACGTACACTCAATGACATAAAAATGAGTCCAGTTTTGGTTTTAAAGCGTGTAACCATATCTAGTTTCTGAGGCTGGTTCTAGTTACCTCCAAGCAAGATATAACTAAGTATTTAGTCATACATTGAAATAGATATGGAATTTTGTGACAAAATCGTAATAAAATAGGTCACTGTAAAATTTAGTCACAAAATTCTAAAACTTTGTGTCTTTAAAATCTACGGTTCCTAAAATAGTGGATCAGTAAATTTAAAATGACTCACCAAATCTGCATTTAGCGACAATAGGCTTAGTGCTGTCACTAGGTTCACCAGGTCCTGCCTTGTTAATTGCTCGGACCCTGAACTCGTATGTGCAACCTTCCTTCAAGCCATCCTGAGTAGCCTTCAGACTATCTCCGGGTACTTCTTTACCCTTCACCCAGTCTTTGCCGAATTTCTCCTAAAATTGTCCAAATATTATTAATACATTGTTAAAGATGCTACTTTAATATGTATTTCATGATTGTTAAAGAAACGACGAACTACGTTTGAAAATAACTCCAATCTTTGCGGTTTTAATGTCGTGTTTATAAATATTTACAAATACTCGTACAGTGTCATAGAACAATGAATGAAAATTAAAACCATTATAAACAAATCATCATTAAATCCGTGTAGTAACGGAGTAAAATACTTGGTGTCATGGTGTTAATCGTCAGCCATTTAGCACCTTGACTAAACTGTGTCAATAGGTCGTGCAGCATAGCACAGAATGTGAGACATTCAATCCTATGAATAATCAACTTTAGCAATAAAATATTAGATTAAGTAAAACGTTATGAAATATATGGGTAGTTACCTTGTATTCAATAACGTAGCCAGTAATTGGTGCACCACCATCGTTATCAGGCTTCTGCCATTTAAGATCTGCGTGGTCTTTATCCCAGTCTGTAAGCTCAACAGATTTCGGCTTCGATGGCTCATCTAGAGAATTAAAAATATAGATACATTATGGACACGACTTTAGCAGTATTTTTAATATCTTTTGGTCGATTCTTACCCCATGGATCTTTAGCCAAAACAGGTTTGGCGAAGATACCAGGTTCGCTGGAGCCGACTTTATTTACAGCACGAATTCTAAACTTGTATGTCTTTTTGGGTATAAGGTCTTCAACCTTGAACTTCAATGGTTGACCATGATCAACTTCAGCCACGTTGTCCCATCCTGCCTTGAGAGACAAGTCCTGGAAGAAATGCGATAGTAGTAAGTTAAGAAGTATTTTAAATACCTCTCTATTAAACTTCGCAATGAAAGCAAGGTCATGTAGTAATTACAGATAGTTGAAAACCTCAAAAAAATATTTACCTGTCTTTCAATGACGTATTTAATGAGTGGCGAGCCTCCCTCGTCCTGTGGTGCCTTCCATTCAACAATGCACGAGGTTTGGAAGACGTCAGAAACCGTAACATCTTGAGGTGGACTTGGTACACTTTGCATAACAATATTGACATCCTTGGAGTCCTCTCCTTGAGCATTGGAAAGTTTGATCTGATATTTTCCTGTACCCTCCCTTGACGGCTTTTTAATTTTAAAGAGAACTTTCTCTTGTTCTACCACAGGTTCAAATTCCTTTGAAGGCAAAGCTTTACCGTCCTTGAATAGTTTAGCTTCGATTGGTGTTTGGCGGGTACCAGTAACTAAAAGTATTTAAATTTATTTAATTTAAAGCAATACTGTCCATATTCATATTCAGAATTTAAAGGTACGGTTCTACTTTTAAAAATATAGTTAAAATTAGACTGTTTTTTTTCTAAGGCAAAATTAGACACAACAATAGGTTTTATGTACAGATTTTTCAACGTCATCTGCTTACTTCAACCATCCTAACTTTAAACAAGAGTGTAGAGCTTCCTAATGTTATTAGTTTGCCCAGACTGCTCGCGTTCTGAAAAATATGCTTACCTTTATAAGGCACCTCAATAACTGAAGGACGATCAGCTGGTACATGAAATTCGTCCGGACACTCGATCGCGGGCTTCGATTCACCTTTCTTGACGGTGAGTTTGCAGGATGAACTAAGTTTGCCAGATTCACATAGAATCTCGCCATCATCATCCATTTCCAGCTTATTGAAAATAAGTTGGTGTTTGCCTCCACCCAAATTTTTAATCTCAATCCTGTAATTCACAAACATTATGATTAAAACGATTGTTAAACAAAAATTTAAAATGAAATGAGTTATATCAAATTTAATAACTCGTGCATTTACCTCTCATTTGGAACGATAGGTTGTCCGTTGAACGACCAAACGGCTTCAGCGGTTTGATCCTGTAATTCAATTTCAAGGACAACTTTGTCCCTCTCAATTGCTTCTGTATCCTTCAACTTCTTGTTGAAGCGATTTGAGTCTGTTGGACAAAATATTGTTTTAAAATAACTAAATAATTTCATTATAAACAAATATTCAAGAAAATAACTGTTTCATTCGATACTATTCAGCGAATGATTTAATTACGTGACACTCGAAGCAATGTTTGAGTCTACATTCTCTAAACAATGCAGGAACAATAAACATATTGATTTCTTATAGGTGCATTCATTGTATGTGTCACCTATAAAATCGATTATTCTCTGTATGTGATATTATGTTAAATAGTTGTTAATATACATCATACAAAAGTCGTATTTCTATATCCTTCATTTAGTAAGAAGTTGATTTGTTATGAAATTATGTCTTATTATTATTACAATAAAACTTACAATTGACAATCAGCTCGCAAGAAGTTTCATCAGCGTTGCTGGTACATTTGAAGTTACCAGCATCTGTTACCTTAGCATCTTTAATCACCACTTTACGCTTACGACCTTCTTTTACTATTGTTATGCGCTTGTCTACCTTCAGTGGCTCATTATTCTTGAACCTATGAAAAAGAAGTAACATTTGATAACGATTTACATGAAATATTTGTTTGTCTTCGTTCAATTGCCTTCTTTATAAAACTTACCATTTAACATCACCACCTGCATCGTCCAACTCGCAGAGCAGTGTGATGGTATCTTTTTCAATAGCTTGTTGTGATTTAAGTACTTTAGTAAACTTGTAAGGATATTCTGGAAATTTAAAAGTAATGAAGTTATAGAAAAATATTTAACTACTTCTTGGTTACGTGTTTGTTTGACATCAATTATTGTAGTGTCTTAGGTTGCCTTTTCCACCATGCACCATACTAAAACAATGAATGAATGTATCATAATCGATACAGGGAATAGGTTAATATACTTACCGACAATCTTAACTTCAGTTTCAGTCTTATCAGGTTGCTTCTCAATCCTGCACATATATTTTCCAGCATCCTCGAACTTGCAGTTCTTGATATTAAGTCTGCAAACTCCAGACAAGTCCTTTGATATCTGATAAATATCACCGTCCTCCAACTTTGTCTCACCCTTCCACCATGAGACTATAGCGAGACTGTTAGACACAGCGCATTCTAAGACACACTCGTGTTTAGTATAACCACTTGTGGTCTTCTTCAGCGGTTTCGTGAAAGTGTAAGTAGGATCAGGTTCGTCTACTTGTAAGAAGGCTGTGCATGTAATACCACTGATTTCAACAGTAATTTTACCCGTATCTTCCACTTTCGGGTTCATAATAATCAGTTTGTAAGAGTCTTGTTCACTGGTCATCTTATACTTAGAGCCTGGGAAAAGTTCCTGGAAAAGCGTATTATTTATATAAGACGAGCTTGAAAGAGAAAATGTAAACCTTCAAAAAAGTTGAATAATCCTTACATCTTTGCGGAAATACCACTTTGGCTTAGAGTTTGGCTTAGTAAAGATGGCTTCGAATGTCACCTTCTTATCCTTGCCTTCCTTCGCGAATTGATCCACGAGGGGCTTCAAGAATGATTCTTGTTTCTGAAATCAATGTCCGTGAAGCATAAATTTATAAATACTTTAAAAAGACGATAAAGTGCAGAACAAAACATAGTGCTCTTCATACAAAAGCGTTGAGTGCTGACCATCAAGAACTGCCTCACTCTTCACTGCTGTCAACGTCACGCGCGAACAGTAACTCAAGTGCAAAAAAAATCAACGAAAACAATAGAAATCGTACAATATCCCAGGCGTTAGAATCGTCAGCCATTCTTTCATCACCGCCACCCAAACATTGCCAACTCCATGCTATTGTACAGAAATTGGAATTTCTATATGTTTTTGCACATGTGCAAAAGTGGGCGTGATAATAGTATACCGTTTCACAATATAATACAATCCAAACAAAAATGATGAAGGGAATTTTAAATACACATGAATTTAAAAATACTACAAATAGTAATCGAACGGGAACATTCATCATTTTTGAATGGATATTCTTTTTTCCTGAAACATTAAAATCATTGTGCAAAGAATATTTAATCTGTGCGTAGTGCTGCTAGTCAAAATGTCGACGAAGGTGTGCACAGAAGAATTGTTTAAGAAGAGAATAGAAGAAGAGAATACCAAAGATGTGCTGGACTGACTAGACGGTGACCACGTAGCTGATGATCAAAATAATCTGAAAAAATCATTCAAATAATCTTGCACGACTACCTGCTAATCTTAGTATTAATACCA
Source organism: Schrankia costaestrigalis (assembly GCA_905475405.1). NCBI lineage: Eukaryota > Metazoa > Arthropoda > Insecta > Lepidoptera > Erebidae > Schrankia > Schrankia costaestrigalis. The sequence continues at coordinate 5,481,480 of FR997850.1, forward strand.
AAATATTTTAATTAAAATTTTAAGTATAATGTTTTAGTATTATTTGCTTATGCTTAATGCTTTAATTGTCAGTAGACAGAAATTTATTTAATTTTGCCTTATTTAAGTATGTTTCCTTATTTAATGTCAGCAGATATGAATGCAAGATATTTCATTATAATTCAGCCAGATTATATTATGACCATACAGATTTCCGTGGGACATATTGGCGTGCGACAAATAGTTTGCATTTTGTGATTTACACTTCAAGATGCATTGCGTCTATTGACGTTGCAATCAAACCTCGTTTTTTTTGAACGAGTGTAGCACCGGCCAATCCGGAATCAGTTCAGCCAGTGACGGTCTTCTAATTTTGGATCTCTACAAAACATCCATTCGTTCTTAGTAAATTCTTCTCTTTCAAATCACTTCGCGACGGAGGGAGGGTTGATTTTGATAAAAAATTCTGAATTTATGTGATTGGTCTTAGAACAATTTTAAATATATGAATAAATAAATAGATAGGTGATAATAAAAAAAATCACTCATACTGATTATAAAATTAAACTATAATCAGCATAGTAGGGGAACAAAATTCCAACATCTGCGTAATATAGAATGCATCAGCTGAAATTAATGAAGTAAAAATGAGGAACATAAATATTTTATTAATAATGACGTGACAGAAGCTCTTCAATCCGACGTCAATAGAAACCTGTAACTTAACATAGTGGACACCAATCCAAATGGAACAATAGTCATCAAATTCATTCCACTTACATTCCCTGAAAGTCATGTTTAAGTTTTTAAAACATGAAGTGGTGATACAAAACCCCTTTTGTTAATTTTAAAATCATTTGAATGCATTTATTTATATCGCTTTGAAATAAACGTTTACAACAAGTGTAGTTATTTAATAGTTTTTTGAACTAATGCCTACTTGTTACTAGTTTACGGATATTTCTGAAAGGTTTTGTTGTAGGCGATTATTTCAAAGGATTCATTTACTTCTGTTATTTTATTATTCGTGATTTTAAGACATTCATTTATTTAGAAGTTCATTTCTGTCCAGTCTAAATAGATCTTAGACTATTGCCTATATCAAAATTGAAAATACAACTAAATAAAGGTAGATTTTATCTCCTTATAAATACCTAAGTTAATTCTGTTATTCAGAATGAACAGAAAGTCCCTTTAATTTTAGCAGTTGTTTTATCTTCCTTTTTTATCGAACCTTTAATTTGACAGCCTCCATCAATGCGGGCCAATCAGGGATTATTTCAGGCAGAGACATTCGTCTCCTTATTGCATAGACACCCTAGAATTTTAATAGGCATGTTATCGACAGAATAGCTGATTAAATTGGAAATGATCTAGCGATTAGGTTACTAGGATTAGGAAGAAGCAAGAAATGAAGTGAAGTTGGAAGTGAAAAGTGAGATAACGTAGTTTTGTTAGTGCTGATTTTTATTAAGTGTACTATTATGGACAGAGTATAATATTATACTAACTTGAAACCATGTAAATAGTTTCCCCAACATGTTCAAGTTTATACTTAATGCGATTATTATTTTAAATTATGTAACCGCTTAACATTCTACGCCAATTGTAAGCAAATCAATTTGACATAATGCCAATTTGACATTACAATTTATTTGAACAGATAGCTAACAAAGTTTGACTAAAGCGGTTAAGTATGATATCAAAAGCATGCACGTAAAAAATATTTATTCTATTATTAATTTTAGATTCAAAGAAATTGTCTGATAGACATAGTAGATAAAAGTATAGTAATTTAAAAGTATTCAAAAGTCTTTTTAATAGGAACGTAAATTTTGGGTAACTTAAAATTACGTTAAAACTAAGAATTTGGAAAAGAATTTAACCTTGTTAATTACAAAAGAGAACACACCCAAAATTATTACCATTATTAGTTATATTTGTAGATGTATATTGGAAATGTAAGATGGAATGAACGATGATGCTATATTTTAAAATACAGATGACCTTGACCCAGGACCAGTTAAGAGAGTGCCTCCTTTGAGCTGGGAATCTACCCATTTCGACACCTTCAGAAACGACCACAAAGTAGCCGTTCTCTTCGAAATATCCAGTTTCTAAGCCCTAAGAACCAAATTTCATGATGCATAGTAAACATAAAAATAAAAGTATAAATTATTGGCAACTTCAAGAACAAATCTTTTTAGTTTACAAATATTGAAATTCAATAAATCGTAAGCTGTGTAATTTGCAATTTTGGTGTAATAAAATGTTATGTATTCAATTATAGAATTGTCTTTCAACTAGCTTTAAGTAAAACAGTCTAATATAAACATGTAAGCTTATTAATTATAATGCAGGTCTTAAATACAATATTAAAATCTACATTATAATGAATCTAAGAATGAAGTAACATCAAAATGTAGTCAAAACTAAATCAAGGATTCTTTATTTACACCAAAATGCTTTAAAATTTTGACTCATCTAGTGGAAGCTAAGTAAAATGTACTCTTCAATGAAGCATGCTCTTAGGGTAACATTGTTAATCAATTCTATAGCCTGAAAGAAGCAACATAAATGTAGAAAATAAAAGTATTTGAAAGTCCTTAGCTAGATGGAGCTGTCCTGGTTTTAAAATATTTAATTTTAATAGACGTCAGGGCAATATAGAAAACGTGATCTCTTATTTTTATTCGACAATTTGTTATTACAGTCTTAGTCAGCTTTATTTTTAAATCAGTATCAAGATCCAAATCGAGATCTAAATTGTCTTGCGTCGTTATATTTATACTCAGATTTATCATAGTCATTTTATTATTGTACGAAGTATTTATATCACCATCTTCGTAATCCAATCAAGAACAATTGGTATGCTAATTGTTGTCACGTACTGCATATGTACATTTAAATGTTTATAACACCTTACCTTTTCTACTTTCTTGAGTGGTGGTATTGGTTTTTCAGTCTCCTTAAGATTCCAGTCTGGATCTTCTTTTTGTTCTCCCCATTTAGCGTACTTTCTCTTCTTGAGCATGGCACGGAAGTCCATGCCACTTGAGTCTGTGTAATGATAACATTTTGTAAATCGTGTAATATATTGTTGATGTCTTTTGATATCTTTAACCGACTTGTAACAATTTCGTAATTTTTTTAGGTGTAACAAGATCAGGTCTTTTTGAAAATTTACTTTGTTTTCAAGACTGTAAAAGGACTCCGTCACCTTTTAGTAAATTATCATTTACATATGCTTGTCAAGGTAAGTCAATAAAAATATTTAAAAGTACATTGCGAAATCCGAATACTTGCTTATTTTGGGAACTTAGTTTTCGACCAATAAGTATTGTTATGTTATGTTATGTCATTTTTTTATTCTTTACAATAGATACACTTATTGTCGGTAAATAAATTTTGAAATATTCGTAAGTAAGTATATGGTTTTCTAAAATAATGATAGAATGCATATTGGCTAACTTTTTGACTTAAGCTTTTGCTTTCAAACTTACCTGATACGTAAAGTTGCATTTCAGCTGAATCCTCGCCATGAATGTTACTGACCACAATTTTATATTTGCCTTCATCATTGGGCTTAACTTTCCTCATGCAAAGAGTAATGAGACCTGTTTCACCGTCTGTAACGAACTTGAAACGACCTCCTTCGATGATCTCACTAACACCCTTGTAGAATCTGAATGTTGGAGCTGGGCTACCCTCGACTTGTACGGTGAGGTAGCCGGTTTGATCTGGTTTCATAAACAAAATAATATTGTTATTGTAATCGGTATGACGTTTTACAGGAATGGTACTGTAATGTTTTAACAAAAGAAGTACGAGCTTAAAGTTACAGTTTTACGCGCAGGTTTCCATCATCATATCAGTCCATCAACGTCAACAACGACGTCCATAACTGAAAATAGGCGCCTTTATATTTTTTCCAATTTATCCTATGTATATTTTAACATGAGTGGGAAAACAAAAACATTTAATTTCAAATATTCTCACAGTGTTATGGTAATAATAAAGTATTATTTTGTGTATGGAAATATTATTTTTCTAGTACTCGTTCAGGAACCACACTCTCTTTGTTTGCGTCTCGTGCAAAATTGGGACCATAGAAAGTTATCGCTTTTCTAAGACTTTAATTTCTGATAACAAATTAAATAAAATTCTATATTCTATAGCCGATTTATCACGAAAGAAGACTAAACACCATTCGAGACTAATTACTGATTACCTCATTTTTTCAGCAGTTAATTTATCGTTATTTATCTTACCTTCAACAGCCGAGTAACTTTCTTGTACATCAACAATAACAGGAGGTCCCTCATTTCCTAGAGGTTTGAGTGGCACTGACGGTTTGTTGATAAGATCTTCAAGATCCTGCACCGATGGTCTTCTCGTGTCGCCAGATTTTCGACGCTATATCATCAGAATCATATGAGTCAACAACATCAATAACTGATGTAATACAGATAGGTTATTCACATTTAGATCAAAAAGTAAAAGTATGTAGTAATTGGACCTCGAATTACTTCAAATTTCTATTTTTTTTATGGAACTCTGCTCCATTTACTACAGAAAGCATTAAAACAAATATTCATCTAGAGAATCAGCAGTTAAAATGAACTGGGGCAAATATAAATAAGCTTTACTTCATTAACATATATTTTTAAGTGACGAACACCTGTTAGATTACTCACCTGTCCAACCATAATCGATTTGCCATTCACGCTCATATACCTAGATTTAATTTATTGAGCAAATCTCATGATGGTAGGAAGGATTATAATCTTATATTCGTCACTAAAGGTCATTAAAACATTTGCTTATGTTTCCAAGCTCGATTTAGTTTGAAAAATTGCTCGGTTAACTAAATTGGATGATACATTAGAATGTTATGACAGTTGTGTTACATTATGAGCGTTAGCCAAATGGGCTGACAATACTGGACTTCCTGATGTATGTAGCGCAAGTGCAGACGTATATCTATACACAACGATAGTGGCAGGACAATTTTGTTAGATAGGTTGTGTTGTATCTTTACAATGACAGAGTTATTACAATTACGATAATCATTATTGTAATGTACGTTTTGTTTCATTAGATGCTGTGCCAGCCGTCTCTGTTTTAGCTAATAGTTAATGCTCAAATTAATAAATGTTAATGTTCATAATAGTTCAATTGAAATTGTTTTTTTGCGTCTACTGAAATCATTCTTACTTTTTAGTTGCAAAAAGATAACCTTTGAATTTGAAATCAGGACCTGTGTTGACTTCAACCTAACATTGATTGATGGACACCAACGACAGATTCAGGACATTAATTACTAGATCATAGAACCGATTGTTCTGCTTGATATTCAAGCATGCAGTTCCTAGTTTCTAGCCAAATATCACTAGACACAGAATAATTAAACCATGTTTTATAACTTAGGTAAAATGGATTGTAGGTGTTGAATTATTTAATTGAAATCCTCAATCTTAGATGATTTACTTCGTGTTAGTAATTATCATTAGTTTCATATGAATGATTTATTTTATTAGCTATGATATCTTTAGTTTTATGTTTTACGCATAATTTGGAACAAGGTATTAATATATCACTGTATTTACGTTAGATTAGGGATTGTAAACAGATAGATACAAATTACTTAAATGCAATTAACTACATGTTAAATTCAAAGACAAAGTACTCATTGATTCTATTTATAATGAAAGATTTTTAGCGAGTATTATGGAATAAATATGAAGATGGAATTTGGCATTGTATTAATAACTTTTAAGTATAGTTTTTACATCTGAAATTCTATATTATTTATTTATTTAATCCGTTGTGTGTTACAGTGTACCAGACACTGTATACATAAACTATGCTTAGTTAAGGATAAGACGGTGTTTTGTGAATGTGTTATGATGATTTAACAGTCTATAATATTAATGCACGACTTTGTTAAATTACTTTTTATCTCTATGTCTTTCTACTATTGTAAATGCAAAAGATTATGAGATTAGATATTTATGGATGTATTTTACTCTTTCGCGCGTTTTTATTGGTTTAACATAATGTAATACCTAATAACCTTATTAACGCTTGTTGGGTACCTTTTCAGCAAGCCTGCTGTACTTAACACAATGGTAACCGATAAACTATGTAAGAAACAAAATACCTATTGAAATACATGATAGAGATGTGATGACTAATTAAAATAAATGTATAATCCAACAGTACAAACTAAATCTGCCTCTAAAATATTTTAATGACCTTAAAAAATATTGTTGCTTTTATTTCGAAACCAGAGTAGTTTATATTTCAAATTATATCGATATATTTAGTACAAAATGTCCTAGCCCCTTTTGTAAATGAAAGAAGACCACCGAGGGTTTTATTCGGCACAATAAATTTACCATCTTAGGGTCTTCGATACACCTGCCAGGGTCAAAGGCAAATAGAAGGCCTTTAATAAATTTCTAAGTTAATAAGAAATGTCAGTGATAAAAAAATCATTCGTAAACCACGGCTAAGATATCTTAGGGCGGCTTAAAAACAATTTAAGGTAGGACGCTAACTACTTAATTAATTATTATAATAGAATCGAAAAGGTCAAAATTCTAGGTAGGAATTTCAGAAATTTTAAACTAAAATCGATATAATTCAAAATATGTTAACTTCTCTGTATCAGAAAGAATAAACATAAAACATAGAAAGAGTTTTATACTTACCGACTCATCAGAAGACTTTTTTGTTTTAGTTTTAGAGCCAACGGGCTTTTTAGCAACCGCAGCCATTGTTATAGTATCACATATAGTCACTTAGATGCCACAAAACTATGATAATATACTTAAAAATATAATAAATATATCTATTTGCTCATTACATTACACTATATCACAGTTTCTTTTTAAATTTACGCATTCTGCATTTCGTTTATACATTTTTGTAAAAGCCATAGCTTATCCATTTCCGTATTCACAAACGGACCATACATTTTCACCGCAAAAAAGCTTATAATTAAATGCTATAAAAAAAAATTTAGTTTCGCTAAGTGTTACACCTTTATATACTTATATATTGCTGTATAATTTTGGAGTCGTAAAGTAAATTTTCGATTTGGGGCAGTTCGTTGGTCGTTCCATGTAAAAATGGGCGCGAATGTCAAAAGACTGAAGAAGGGGTCGCATAGACATGGTCGCCTTGCAATGGAGGGGCGCGGGGGCGGCGTGCGTCTATTTGTGCACAGCACAAATCAGCAGACCAATACAATTAATTATCAGATTAAGGTGAGCCATCCGTGCTGCATGTTTTTGGATGTCGTTGCTAATATAATACACGAAGTTGTCGTTGACTGAGATCTACCGTACGGTAATGCAGATGTTTGGCTTTACACTTAGGAAGCTCTCAGTTTCAATTCGTAGTGAATCATTTTTCAATCGAACTTGCCATAAGCTCGATATTAATTTTGACCGACAGATTATGACTCGAACTTTTGCCTTGTAACAGTTTTAGAGTAGCTCTGAATGACGACATTTCTTATTAAAAACGATCAATCCGACGTTACAGCCAAACTACAGGTGTCTGTTTGTCTAGATTAATAAATAATGTTGAATTGAGGGGTTGCGCAAGGAGATCGAAAGATTGATTGGCACCCTGGTATTAATGCATTCTACTCAGATGATTGCCATCGTTGGCACATAAATGTCCACACCGAGAACGCCTACATTGCTCTCGAGCCGACAAATTTTTAAACTCATGCGTGATCTCGTTTGGTAACAACCGCTTTGTTACCTGTACAGTGCATAAGAGAAGCTCGCCTATTTAGTGAATTTTTAATTTTATTTATGTTCATATTGAGTGACATATTACCAATAATAATTGACTTTGATTTAACTGTTCTTTTTATAATGATTGATTGAAAATGTTTTATACTAAGACAGGTATGGTCATGTACGTCTTGTGTCAAATTTAATTTAAGGAACTAACTGCCAAATGGGCTGAATCCGTGACCCTTGCCAAATCTTTATTATGATTTCGTGCTCTCCCAGTCCACTTCGACACTCCCACGCATATATTAGGTATTTTTACCTACCTACTTGACCATTATGTCAATCAGAGCTTCTTTTCATATCTATTTGAGAGCTATCCTTGGTTTTATTTTTGGCCTGATATTTTAATTAAAGCTTGCGTGCTTAATTAAAATAGTGATTAAGCTTTAATTGAATATTAAATATTAGTTTGATTGTTTGGATTTTTTAGTATTTCCTACTTGTAATTTAACATCAAGAGTAATAAACAAATAAAAAAAATACTATTGTACAATAATATTAATTAGATTGTTTTTATCTATAATTACTAATCTTAATGAACCAATAATATAACATCTAAAGCTCAATACGTCACATTAATGAGACATAAAGTACGATAGATAAGAAACAATAAATCTATTAATTCTATTTCAGGTGATGAAATGTCAAAGTGATCAATATATCGAGACGTATATCTTTTTAACAATACGCGATGGACATAACTCAGCAGAGCTGGCAACATGGAGCAGTTAGGGGTGAGAACATTTCAAGATCTTGCTCTTGGCCTGATTACAGCACTCATATTTATACAAATAACCATCAATCATAATGGCGACAAGCGTACGCCTGGCGCACGATGCATTGTAGTTAGTTTGCTTCATTAAATGTATTCACGTCATCAGTTTATTTGTTATCTTCTGTAACAGGTGTGTGATGTTTGACAATTACTTGTGTTTCTAAACGATTACCTTTTATTATTTGTAGTTTTATATTTTTAATTCATTTTGTTGTGGGCTTAAAGACTTTTTAGTTTTTCCTCGGAACTCACTTATTAGGTTCAGGACACATTAAGTCATGTATTTCCTATATAAGCCACAGAATGAGATAAAATACTCAAAGAAATAATATATCTACACCAAAAACTTATAAATGCTTTCTTCTTTTTATGCTTTATGTCTTTATATAGCAATTTAGTATTTTTTTGAATATTTGTTTGAATATTTAATATTTTTGAATATTGAATATTTTTTTAAGAGCTGCATCTTAAATTGTGTTTATTTCTTGTTAATTTCAAATAGCGGTAGCTATTAATACTTTTTATTTAATCTATTGTTTCTATTTTGGCTGTTGTTTACTATTAGCTTTCTTTTATTGAATAATGACTCACCACATTGACATAGTTATTGCCATATTTGCGTCATAGATATATAAATGTTGGCTCGTAATTAAATTCATTTGTAATTATAGAATCTTTGTTTTGTTTCCGTTATTACATTATATAGATTTTATTTATATTTATTGAAATAATCTACACAGTTTTCTTGTGATACAATGTATTTAAAATTAACATTATCTAAATATTTTGTGACATCTTTATGTTCCAAAGTAACATCTATGATCTCATTTATTGTTACGAGCTTCACACATTTTAGTTTTACTACTTTTGTAGTTTCAGTTACACCGAGGTCATCACAGACGTTACTTTGGTATGTTATGATAATATACTTGTTAATGCGTGTAGAAGCAATAAATTGTATGCGTTGATGCGTGCAATTTTCACTATATCGAAATCATTTATTTTGTTTTAAGCAGTCATTAGGTTGACATCTGCTTTGCGTTGCATTCAATATATTTACTATTTTATACGTTAGTCAGGTAAATATTTAAAATGTTAAATTGCATACATTGTATTGGAGTAGACAAATTATTTTTTTCCTTAGCGAATATTATGTCATTTACTTCTATAATCATCTACTTCAATAAGTTTTAGTTGTTTTTTATCTTTGCATTATGGAGGAGACATGCATCCATTTAAGTATACTTAATTGTTTACTATGTCAGTATTTAGTACTGATATTATAGTATTAAGTATTACTTGGTTAATGTGATATGATGTTAGTTGCACTAGTATCCGCTAGTTTATTTACAATTAAAAGAATCTCGTTTTTGAGATAACATAAAAACAATATCGTATTCATCTTCTTAGGTTATCACTCCGTGAATGATTTAACCAATGAATTAAATTATTTACTTTGAAAATTAATCACTTGGAAAAAAAGTAGATATCTATGTTAGCCACGTTTCTATTTTGTTCTATGACATGTATCACATATAGTTTTCCACACATTATATACCTCTTCGGAGAGTTCACCCGGTCTGGCCCGTTTCTTTATTGAAAAAAAAGTATAAGTTTTAGTATAACATTCTCTGTTAAAATTGTGCTCATATTTTAATATATCTGTACATCTAGATATATTGTGTGCTCGTGAGTTGATTAGTGTAGGTATTGTATGAGTGTAAGTGCCTTGTGTCAAATTGTAGTAAACAGCGTGTGGTGTATATGTTTTTGTGCATAAATTAATATTATAATAAACATCTAGTATAATTAGTTTTTCCCACTTGAATGAGAATTATATTTGTAAAGCCATTATAATCATGTACACGTTAAATTGTTTTATGTGAGTATAAATTTACATAACACATTTGCAATTTGTAAAAGTTGTATAAGAATGTTTGTGCATAAAAGAAAATGGTTAATGGAAACAAAAACTAAATAAATGTTAAGGAAATTGAAAGCCATTCTAATAATAAGACTAAAAGCTTAGCGCATGAGGGAAACGAACAGATCTTTGTTTTAAAAATATTAATAATCTTTAAGTACTTGTTACGATCTCAAGTCAGAGCGTTTTGTGGCTCTACTAGACCGAATAGGCAAGTACCTAAAAATATCTTATTTTATATAATCGTTCGTTTGCCTCATAAACTTTAAAGATCAAAACCCAGCGATGCTCCGTCAACATCGTAAGCCCGCTGGTCGGCAAAGCGGTAACTAGGGCAAATTCTATTAAGAACATCTAAAAAGAAAAGATAATGTAAAAGAGTTCGGACATTGTAAAGATTGCGACTAAAGGAGGGGCTAATAGCTTAGCTAGTTTAGGAATTCTTTAAGGAGCTTAGACAGCAAGTACTGCCAATATAATGTAATGAAAATCATGAATGTGTAAGTGTCCTTTAAATTAAAATATTTCAAATTTCGCTTATTTATTTTATTATCAAGCGAATGTTTGTAAAGGGAATTTAAAATTTATATTTACTATTAAAATATCGTGTGGTAAAAACTAATTATTAAAAAAATTATAAACCTGAAAAATAAAGCTTATAGTTAATAGTAAAAAGTCGTCCGTGTATTTGCATGTGTGCAACGATGGAAGAAAAATAATAAAAATAAAGACAAAATGCTTTGCAAAGCGAGCAGCGTCCACCTAAAACTGACCAGATCCAATCGGTCTCACCTTTTTCTCGTCTAAAACTTCGCCGGGACGTAATTTCGTGACCTGTTGTTTAAAAAACATTGATAATCCCATATATAATAGAAACCCTACCTAAATCTCCGCTGCCGAACCTGGGCTACCTGGCCTAACCTAACTTTAGTTCATTATTTGGTGCAGTGTCCTTGCGAGCGTGTGCATAAGTTATTACGTTATATATTGCGTCACCTTCATGTTAATTGTTCATGTTAGTGTACCTCTACTTATCGTGGTTTGTAAGAAAAGCCTCTTTAGGCACACCATTCCTATTTTAATTTCTTTTTCTGACTAGGCCTTTCTGTGGCCTGATTATTTCGTGTGCATTACGTGCTACAAGCTGTGCAGTTTATCTGTGTATGCGTACTTCACAAATTTGTGCAATTTAGGTTTGTGCTCTCGACGACAAAACGATTCTTAGACATTTATAACCTGAATAATTACATGAACCAGTATAAACAACATTTGGGAATTGTGATTCATTAAGGTTATGTGATTATCCAGTATTACGTGTTTATACCGCGTCGGATGCAAATGTATTAATAATACCGTTTACAGATACAGTTAAAACTTTGTCACGGCAATAATAACATTCATTTAGGATGTTTATTGTTTTATCTTTTACCTTCTTCTCTTCGATCACCTCACCGGGTCTTAGTTTTCTATTCTCCTGTGGATTACGTTATTGTACGGTCTTAATATCTCTACATACACGATTTATTATCAACGTTTTCAAAAGTATCTGCTTTGACATAGCTAAACTCAATTCAAACGAAAAGCAAGGAATTAAGGATCTAAGCTCAACTCCACTGTAATCAAAATCAAATCTCATCTGCTTGCTGAAGCGGCCATTGTGGTAAATCATAAGCATCATCCTTCTATAGACGATTATGAGAATGTCTTTTCAAGGGAGCTACGCATTCGTGTTATGGGTTCGGCTTGAGAGAATAGGGTCTATACTACTAAGGGACTAAAACTATGTGGTAAGACGCCAACATCCGTGTAAATCACTCGTTGAGATTTTCGCTAGGTAATATTAGTCAGAAAGTCATGCTTGAAATTGAAACAGATGCAGCAAAAATGTGAGAAAAATTCACAAACTGCCTGTCAGATAAATTGGTAATCTGGTTGTTTGAGAATTTCAAATGCAATTTTATAAAATGATTATTTTGTGTGAATTGATTCTAAGTGCAATATTTTATTTAAATTTGAACCAGAATACCATTTCGTATTATAAAAGTGCATTCACTACAATCATTTCTGTGTTCCAAATGCCGGAGTGCCTTGAGCTGAAAAGCTTGCGTTTTCAAAGAGTGATTCTGATGCCAGCGCTTGTACATTGTAAATGATCTAGGACTCAAACAGCACAAGAATGTATAGATATTTAAAATAGTCATACCTTTACTGAAATTGAAGGCTTGGTATCCAAAAACAATAAAGGTTACACAGTATATTAAACTTATAGATGTTCTACATAAATGTAGGGAGTTACATACCTCGTCGCTAATAATGAGAGACGGGCGTCTACCCATTTCCTCAGGAGGAGGAATGAGAGAACCACGTCTTCCAACTGGTGGTCCAGGACCCAAAGAAGGTTTCCTTGGTGCATCTGGCCTTGGTGATTTCTCACGGATAACCTCGATTTTAGGTGCGGCTAGTTTTTCTTCTGGTGCATTGATTTCTGGCACCTTTGGTATTGGCTAAGTATAAAGTTCAAGTTAGTGTTTATTGTGTAAATATAGATTGTCTATTTTGCATATCGATAAATATAATTACCTTGTCTGGTTTGTCTTTAGTTGATGGTGTAAAGTCATTCTTTTCATATTTCTCAAGTTCTGGTCTGTCATAGTCAGCAATCTCAGGCAGATCCTCAGCCTTCTTCTTGATTGTTGATACTTTAGCTTTCTTTGCTTCTTCTTGTACTTGTTCTTCTTTGACTGCGACTTTCTGTAATCCCGATGTAAATTTAGACCCCGAGACTAACAATCTCGATTATATTACCTAATGCTTTTTGAATGATAAATAGTAACAAATAAATATTCATAACAAAGTGTATAATATTATTTATTAATTTCTTTAAAATATATTTCTGAGAAATATTAAATAATAATATTACTGAATATTATAAAAAAATATATTTAAAATATTAACTTTCATTACACATTTTTTAACTTCAGATGATAAATTAAATAACATTGAAAAATTAAAATACTTACCACAATGCTAAAATATAAAACATAAAGGAACTTATACTAACATAATTGTTTGTTAAGTTATATTCTTATTAATTTAAAAGCAAAGCACGAAGCAGGAAAGGTTTAAAATTAAAAACAATCATGCATAGTGTGAGAAAAGTTTATAAAAAATGCTAACATTGAACAAATATTATTAACTAATTATAATTTGCGTAATATACATATTTACAAATTACTCTACTAACTCAGACTAAATAAAGAATTACATTTTCTACATAGGTTCTATAATTGTGCATCTACTTCTACAAATAATCCTAAAAGTTGTGCAGTTGTTGAAGATTCTTATAGTTATAAGAGCTGGTGCAAAAGTGCTGGTGCTATTCAAACATCTGAAACAAAACTAAACTAGTGCTGAAGTCACATCGTGATTGCGAATGTATACCTCTTCAGACGTTTGAGGTCTGTAGCCAAAAGCAGACTGTGGAATGTCTAATGTAGCTGGCTTATCATCTTTGCCTTCAGTTGATTCAGCCTACAGAGTAAATTCCATTAATGGCGACCGTACGGTGTGTTCATTTTGCAAGCGTTAAATGACGTATTTCACAACAATAAAAATTACTTAAATACTAAAGTGAAATTAATGTTAACAACTAATGTTGGTGAAATTCGCCATTTCGATTTATGAATCTGCTTCAAAACGTCAATCAAAGTGTGCAAAATCTTTGTGCGTATTGATGAACTTGTGCGTGTGTGTGTGTGTGATTAAGCGATGATTGTTTATTTTATGGATCATGAAAGTTTTTTTATATTTATTTGTATTTTCTACCTGAGGGGACTTCCCTCTTCGCCATGGCGGCGTTAATTCTGGTGTTTCTAGTAGTGTAGGTTTGTATTTGTCTTCTAACTCTGGCGTTTGTTCGGCCTGGTTATTAAAATGATGTGTTACTACGCGTTTGCCTAATATTTGTATTTATCATTATTGAACATTAAATTATTTATACCTGTGGTATTTCTGGAATGACATCCCATGAGAATGGAACCACCGGTGGTTCATTTTTCTTTGAAGTATCTGGCTCTTCAAATATTGGTACCTGATGACGTATGTCATTATTAACATTTAAATTAAATGTGCTATATTTAACATTTCATTTAACTGTGAGTTTTGTGCAGTATTAAGTAAGTGTGCAGTAGTGTGTTTTATGGTTGTGTTACCTGTTTGTGTTGTTTTCTCCATGGGTATAGTGTATTTGTAGGTGTTTCTATAGGTTTCTCTATCGTTATGTTATCCTCGGTTTCCTATCGAATAATGTTATTTTATTATGGGGGATAGGGATAAAATTTTGAATAATTTAAATGTTCCAAAATTTTACATTACATTACGAAAATACTGCAGTAAAGAATGGCAGATTTAATAATATCAATTTCATAAAATAAGATATTGTGAAATTGATATTATTGTATCTTCAAATTCCTAAAATATTTTCGATTGTAATTGATAAAACTTTTAAACATTTCGTATAAATATTTAATCCAACCACCTCAGGCTTTTTGTTTTCCTTATTCGAGACCGGTTGCTTATCGTTAGGTAACTCAGTTTTTGTTCCAGGACTGGTTATTGACGGTTTAGTGTCTGGTTTTTCCAATTCCTGAGAAGCAAAGTTTATTTAAAATATGTTTTTCGTATTTTAAGTATTTGAATTTAAGTAATCAATGCGAGCTACCTTTAATTCTGTATTGTTCTTTGGTACTGGTTTCAAAAAGAACGGTACCGGTTCCTATAAAATTAAACAGATCGGTAAAATATTAAATAAATATAAATCACAAATGATGCCTTAGGTTGGTTGTTTTTCTTTCTTTATTATTAAAATATAAAGAAAAGACTTTAGTTTGTGTGTGTACCCTACATGAGTCACAGTGTGTTTGTGTGTATTATGTTCACTGGTAATGTATTCATAATATTCTCAAACACGGCGTTTAGTATACCTACCTCAGCAATATTCTTTTTCCGCATGTAGAATGGTGTTTGTGAAGGTTTCTTTGTTTTATCATCAGGTTCCTAACAAATGTATAATATAATGCGTTATTTCATATATTGCACAAAATATATAAAATATTTATTTCAAAGAAAAGAAATGAATATTTGCAAACTACCTTTGTTACTTCTGAAGTTTGTTCGGTATCCCAAAATGAAGGATCAGGTTCCTAATGAAATTCAAATATTTAGTTTTATCGTATTTTTGTTTTGGTAAGTTCAAATATTGAAGGTATTCAATACCTACCTCAAAGGAAAGTCGTTTTCTTAAGTGGAATGGCGTTTGTACGGGTGTATTAGGTTTATTTTCTGACTCCTAACAAATTAAAATAATCATTAAAATATACTGTTTTATTATTTTGTAAGTAGTAATATTTTAATGTTGTTAAAGTATCTACCTTTACTACTTCTTCTTCTACGTTCCAGAGCGTAGTATCTGGTTCCTAATAATTTAAAAGATATTAATATGTATTATATCTTAGGGAATATAGAACTGTGTTGAACTTAATATAGTTGTGTAATGTGATCTGAATGCCTACCTCAAACGAAGCCCTTTTCCTCAAATGGAACGGTGTTTGTTTAAGTGTAGGAGTAAGTAGGTCTGTTTCTGGTTCCTAATAAAATTACAAAGTTTTAGTATAAGATAATACTCTCTTTTCAATATTAATAAATATCTACTATTTTATTTAAATGTATACCTTTGGTAATTCTTTCGTAGGTTCTTCTTCCCAGAAAGGAGTATCCTAATGAAATAATATGAATTATTAATTATTAACCCCCGGTTTCTGAATGACTGATCAAGTCAAAATCAACTAATCAAGTGTCAAAACTATCATTTTCAGGAACTAAAATGACAGTTTTGACACTTGATTAGTTGATTTTGACTTGATCAGTCATTCAGAAACCGGGGGTAAATCTCGCTTATTTATATGTATATAATATGTGTAAGTATATAATACGAGTATATACCTCTGCAAATGATTTCTTTCTCATGTAGAATGGTGTCTGTACAGGTGTTTTAGGTTTGTCTACTTCAGGTTCCTAAGGAATTTATAAGAGTGTTATTGTGTGTATTGTGAAAATCATTGTCTCAATTAATATTCTATACGTCTAAACTGACTACCTTTTGAGCTTCTTTCGTAGGCTCTGGTTCTGTTTTGATACTCTCAGGTTCCTAGAGCAACAGTGTTTTATTAGTTTTCTCTTTATTTGTTTTACTAACTTAGTATTGTGTAATGTATTTAAATATCAACCTACCTGAGTTAATGTCTTTTTCTTTGGTTTTTGTGTAAGTTTCTTTGTTTGGTCTTTTTCTTGTTCCTAATAAAATAAACCAGTGTTATTACAATGTCCGTAAAAAAGTTATTAAAGAAAATATTTCTGATCTTTATATATATTATGTTGTATTAATTTTATATTATAAATGAATACAAAATTTATTTAATATTTTAATAACTACCTCAGGTTTAACTTCTGGTTTTGCAGTTTTGGTTTCTTTAGGTTTCTCTGGAGTAATTTTGTCTTTTGTTTTCTCTTGTACTTTATTATCTTTGTTTTCCTGTTAAAATGTGTATGTGTTGTTTAGGAAATAAAAATCTGAATTGTTTTTTATTCATCAAGAAATTAAAATCTTATCATATTAAATATTAGATAATGTGATTTTCGAGACTTATTTTGTTGTGACCTATGTGTGTAAAAATCTGAACTTTTTCAATTGAATATTAATTTATGTGTATGTTTTATGAGTAAATTCAAATTATCTATGTGTTACTGTATAAATTACATAAAGTGTCACCACAAGCAAAATATCTTTGCAAGTGGCCAAAATCTTGAAACAAACTCTGCACCAACTCACATAGGCGTTGCATAAGTAAGTTCTAATTACCGCTGTATCTGTACTAAGACATTCAAAGGGTAGTAAGAACAAGTTTTGATGATTTACCTCTCCAACGTCGCTAGGTTTACGCGATGGTACTGGAGATTCTTTGGGCTTTTCAATCTTAGAGCTTTCTTTAGTTTTATCAGGTACAGTATCCTTTACGTTGTTTACCTCCTGTTTGGTTTAAATATTGAATGTTAATATTCTAGATTTTTATTTAACTTAATAAGTTTTTATATTGTTACTTATATGATTAAAATTAACTACCTGGTTTAAGCTAGGCTTGCGCCAAGTTGGTTCAGTTGGCTTTTCGTTAGCGTTTGGCGTATCACTTTCCCAGAAGTCAACATCCATTTTATCGTCGTTTTGGTCCTGATAAAATGTTGTTAATGTATATAAAAAATTTGAACTTTGTGATCATATATTATTAATAGTAACAAATACAAGGTTGTGATTGACAATATAAATAGAATGAAAAGAAAGATAATTACCACAACTTCATTATTTTCTTAAAAAAAAAAAAGAAAAGACAACTCCCGCACTAGGGTTCATGCCCTGTATCGCGGGGACCTTTTACAAACATCAATTAACGGACACAAAGAACACCCAGACCAGGACAATAATTTGTGGATCTCACAAATTATTGTCCTGCGTGGGGATCGAAACCACAACCTCTTGCACGGCAGCCGCTTGCGCTACCGTCGCGCCACCGAGGTCATCAAAATTTGGAAGTGTATCTTCCGATTTCTTTTTACTTTCCGATTTTTGGACTGTATCCGACTTTTTATCCTGTAAATACATTATGTTGGGTATGTAAAAACCTAACTATGTTCATTGATTTTTTTTAATTAAAAATATTATATTTTATTACAATGTTACTTAAGTTAATTTTAACTAAGGTAATATCAAAATATACCTCATTGGATTTGCTTGAGCGACGCTTAACCTGAGGTTCTTTGGGCTTATCAGATGTTTTACGTTTAGTTTCAGTTTTTTCATGAACTTCTTCTACCGTCTCCGTATTCTGTTTAAAAACTTTAATATTTTAGAACTTCTGTTTTTAAAGATGACTTAAACTAGTTTTTATATAATTATCTAAGAAATATACCTCTGTGTTACTATCACGACGCTTGGGAGATTTAGTTTCCTTTGGTTGATCTAAGCTCTCTTTGCGTGTCGGTTCCGTTTTTGGAGTAGCCTCCTAACATACAAGAAATGTTTAGATTTATTGTGCCTAACATCACTTATTACATTTATTTTATGAGTTGTATTCATGTGTGTGACAAAGTGTGTATTTATACCTGTGTGTCTGTTTGCGTAGGTCGCCATGGATATGTTTTATCTGAAGGCTTATCTGTTGTATCTTCTACCTTGTCTTTCTCATCCTATTCACAAAAATAAACCGTTCAATAACACTAACGAAAAAAATGCCGGCAAATAATGTAAATTTCCTTTTTAATTAATCTTAAAATGATTTTAATTTACATAAAATGTTATCACATAGTTATTTACTAACACACAATATTCAAACAATTGTCACCATACTGTTTGATATTTTGAGATAGAGTTGTATGTACAAAAGAAGAGACATATAAGTATATATTTTCATAGACTTCGTGATTTAGATATAATGTATCATGCATGGCGTGCGACATGAACCTTACCTTAAGTTTAATTTGTTCCATCTCAGTAGCTTCAGCTGCTTTAAGTGTTGACTAGAATAACAAATTAATGGGGGGAATGAATAAGCGTGAATAAGGGTAGCTGGGTAGCTTCTACTGTAATCGCTATTTAAGACACAACAGATATTTTGTCGAATTTATAACAGTTCAGGGTTTGGTCATTATTACCGCAATTATTGGTAATTTTTTGCCAAAAAATAATGCAATAAACTCCATTCATCATCTAACTACTTATGCTATGGTTTTGTAGCTTTTCTTTTGTACTTAAATCTAAAAGCGTTGGATTCCTTGGGGTAAGGTTTTGCAGCATTTGGATGTAGTTCTAAAACTAAGTCTATATTTCTATCATTAGGAATTTGCTTCATCTGCAAGGGTTTAGCTTAACAACGCATCTTTTCTTTACAATATTATGGTACTTACCCTTTGAGCAGTCTTTTTTAATGCTGTTACTTCTTCTTGTTGAGCAACACTTGAAATCGAAGATTTTCTGCTCTCAGCAGTTTCCTTGGTCATCTAACACAGGTGATAAAAATATTTTTATTAGGGACTTCTGCATCTTTACTATGCTGATCACAACCAGCTTTAGGTTAAATTAATTTTGGAAAGCTTTTTGTCTATCATCTTAGGGGTTAAGCTCTTTGATAAATTGTGTTCTATTCTATTTCTACAGTGTTTAAGCCCTCGATTAATAGCTTTAAAAAGAAACTCATTAACTTACTGAATAATTCGTTATTTTCGGAATTTACCAAACAAAAACTTTAAGTTTACTTGGAAAAAAATAATAAAGAGATTAAATTGGGTTTAATATAAATTTAATTTACCTTAATAGCCTTATTCTCAATAATGGAGCTTCTTCGGCTTTCAGACTTAGTTTCTTCCTTGACCTAAAGAACAATGAGTATTAGTTAAACCTTATGATTTAACGATAAAACCATAAAAACAGCTGTTCACATAGTTTGCTTATCAAAGCAAAATAAGCCTACACAAATATTACAAACCTCACTCTGGATTGATGTTCGTCGGCTTTCAGTCTAGGTAAAACAAAAGGTATTTTGATTAGCACATCAAGATGTAACAGGCAATATCATATATTATAAAGTTTATTAACATCTAGCTAGAGGAAAATATTTTATATTATATGCAGGGTAACTCAGAGTAACTGCCTATTTTTTACACAATGTGATTAAAATTAATTTAAGATCCTAAATGGAACTATACTATATTAATATATTAAAAATAACTCGGGTTTCATTATAGAACGGGTTTTTATTTGTATGATTTTTGGTACAATCAGGTAGCAATCCCGGAATAGTAACGGTAATAAAGTACACAAAAACAATCAAACATGGTACATATGATTTGGATGAATTGGAGGGTGGTGATGATAATACTAGAAAACCATTATTTACAACATTCCTAAAACTATTTCTTTTGTTTCAATTATGTTTTTATTGAAACGTAAAATAAAGGTGCCAACTAAATATAAATAGGTAACATGGTGCTGGGAATATTTCAGGTTCATAAGTATTTATACCTTCACTTCGAGATGGTGAGCTTGTTGTGAAATCATCGTCACCTGTTTTATGGTAAACGTATGTTAAATATCGCTTTATCTTTTTGATATTTTCATCATCCAAAAAAAGCACAAGCACTTTTATTGGTATCTCCCCATCCATAAGTTATTTGCTTACCTTAGTTGCTTCCTTTTCTTTCTTTTCACGTACTGTGGGAGTTGGTGTGATCTTTTCGTATTTTTCAAGTACTGGTCTTTCGTAATCATCGACAAAGTCGAGTTCCAGCTGTGAATTGAACAGGAAAGTATTAATTTTATGATAAAGGTTAAGTGTTTATTAGCAAGCATCTTCTGTTTGTCGTCGGATTTCATAAGAGTTTTTAAATTTCTCCTAGTATTTTATATAGTATGTTGTTTTGATATTTATAGTATATTTGCTAGCAGTCATAACTTAATGCTTTTCTTATAACTTTAACACAACACTGACTATACTTGTATAATCGTTAATGAAGATATTTTTCTTACTAGAAGGAATATATGGTGCACCTAAAAAATGTAAAACAAAATTGAAAAGTGCACTTTATGTACAAAATAGTTTACTTTTATAACCAGAAACAAACCTTTAACCGTCGGGAATCTCCACGCAGAAGCTAATAATATCAATAAGCAGTTGTGAAACAAACTACCAACACATAAAACGTGAATACAAACAACATGCGACTAGCGACCAATTAACCTGAACAACGAACGACGCAGAACATTAATTATATCCATCGAAACCTGTAAAGGGTGTAGTAGTGACGTAGGTGCCAATAATTTGTAGGAGTTGTGTCTTTCAGTGGACTACTTATACACTACCAAAGTTGTGATTTGAAAGAAGGTGAAAGAGAAGTGTATAATATAAAAGATATAGAATAGACAGAAAATGGACAACATCCAGATTTACGAGTATAACGTTAAAAAGTTGTTACCCCAAGGTCAGTCCCTTTGCCATCGATTTTAGCTTTGTTTGGCTTTTCTGTTGTCTTCTTAACAGTTTTCTTGAGCTGGGGCTTTTCAAATTTACCACCTTTTACAATCAGTGGGTCCTAGAGAATCATTCAAGGTTTAAATGGTATTTTTTTAATAGAACAATATCGATTGCAAGTGTTTACTAACTACTATTGCATTAGTGTTTGTGCTTTGTATCAAAATTGTGATGTTATTTGCATGCTACAGTGGGCTACTCTTAGTTATTCATACTTCTAACTATAATTACTACTTTTGATATTAATCCTTATTACTGGTTTAAGTTGGAGTAAGATCAGTGTTAAATTGCTGAACTTTTACGATACTAACTGTAAAATGTAAATGTTATGAATAGTCCACGAGTTTGCCCAATGTATTAGACTAACTACAACACATTAGTTTATGTTTTTTCCAATTATCTCAGCGTTGGTAAAGTTGTAACTACTTTGGCAGCAATACTACAAAACCAGTTTCTGTAGTCTAACTACGTTGGAGTATCAAGCGTTTTGATCACTACCTCATCATCATCATCTTCTTTGTCCTTTTTAGCACTGCCCTTTTTAACAGGTGCTGCCTTTTTGACTTTAAGTTGAGCTGCTTCCGAACCCTCCTATAAATTGTTATAAACGAAAGTTTTTAATTTTGAAAATAATGCCAATTTAAAATATACTGAATTAACTTATTTCAGTTCAATAATTTCATAACGTTGCTTTTACAATGTATTTTTTTTTGTATAAATTAAATAATAGAACTAGCTGAGATAATTAAAAATAACAAGAAGTGACAGTACCGTAGGCTTTTTCTTAGCAGGTGTCTTTTGTGTAAGTTTGGCCTCTTCAGGGGCGGTTGTGGAAGTCTTAGTACGAGGCTTGGTAAGGCTGACAGCCTCCTCTGTGTCCTCTCCCTAGCCCCCAAATAGATAGATATTATATATTACATAGTCAAGATAAAAAAAAGTTTAGAGTAGTGCGTCAGAACTAACTTTGACACTAAGTAGTGTTTTGAAATTGTGCAAATGACTGTAGAAAAAGTTTTACAATAATTTATTTTAATATTTAACAAAATAATGTCAAATTTAGTTCAAAAGACAAAAACATTCCGTGAATGTTGATCTATTTAGATTAATATAGAAAAGTGTTGTGGTTCGTGTACAGTGCGCATTACTGCTATATTTGTGTCTTTAGTACAAAGTGGTTTATTTCTACTTGAAATTGCTTTTCATTTGGTAGGTACCTTTACTAGAATTAATATTCGCTTTAAAAATGACAATGCTGATAATGGTGGTATATTAGTGTTGATTGGCCTCAATCCAGTCTGTGAATTACGTCGAATTCGTCATTATTTATGCATTTAATATTAAAAGGAACTTCTAAGTTTATCTATTTAATATTTATATTTTATTGACTTTCATTAATATGTTTCGCTTTTGATGCACTATCAACTTTACCTTATTGTCTTTGTCTTTAGGTGAAGGTCTCTTAATTGTCTTTTCTTCGACGATTTCAGGTTTCTTAATTTTGAGTTTAGCTTCAGCCTCATCCTCCTAAACATTACCGTTAAGGATTATTACTAAATTGTTTTAAATAATGTATTTTTCTATAATTTGTAATTAAAGTAACTAATAAAGCGATAGTTAAGATTTTCAAAATTTTATTACGAACCGTAGGTTTAATTTCAGCTGGTGTTTTGTGTGTCAGAGAAACATCTTCTGGTTCCTTTCCAGGTTTAGCTGGTGTTTTTGGTTTAGTTATGCTGATACTTTCATCAACATCCATAGGCTATGAAAACATAAAATATTTAATAAATGATTGAATTTATATCTACTTAATTATATTGAAAAACGAATACAGTTTTGTAATCAAACTAAGTGACTATGTAGATTTGTTCCTACCTCCGACTTATCATTATCTTTAGCCGATGGTCGTCTTTTTAAACCAGCTGTAGCAGATGGTACTTCCTCTTTAGCCTCTGGTTTTTTGTCCTCCTATATATAATTTTAATATAGTATATTGTAAAATCTTTCAAATGTATATGATTGCGAAATATTCAAAAGCACCAATTGTCAAGTCCTACCTCTTTAATTGATCGACGCTTTGTCGCTGGCGTAGCAGAGGGTACCTCCTCCGCTGTTTCAGGTTTTTTGTCGTCCTAAATATATTTCATTTGTATGAATAAATTTTTTATCAATAAAATTACATTTTGTTTGTATTAATTTTAGTTTACTAATGCAATAAATATTTTAAAACTATTATTGATTTATTTGTGTAAAATGTTTTATGTGTATAAAATTGTACCTTCTTCTTTTTCTCAATAGGAGTAGGCGTGATTTTCTCGTATTTCTCGAGGACAGGTCTTTCATAATCATCAATAAATTCTTCTTCAGCGACCTTGAAATGTTGAATAGTGTATGAATAAAAAGGTATTCAAAAGCTTAACATTAAAATAAAAGAAAAACGAAGAAAAAAGTAATTTCAGTTATGTGCGAGTAATTTTGTAAAGTGCGAATCCCTAGCAAATTACTTTAAAGTAAAGCATTTAAATAACAGAAAAAGTGTTCCTTTTTACATCTTCTACTGCTTCCGGCGATTCTCACTGTAAGTATAAGAACATAGAAAAGCAGTTTTTTTTACACTTTTGCCATGCGTTCATTCAAAGCTTTATCACTTACTTGCTAATAATACTTATTTGTTGTTTTTTTGGTAACATACTCGTATTTGCAGAGAGAGGATTAATGCGTGAATGTTTAAAAGAGGTGCGTCATTGTTTGAAATTTAGTTGTGATGTTATGTAGTAAAAAGTGAGTGTGTATCTAGCAATCTTGTTAGACTGATCTACCAATCTGTTATATTGAAGTTGTGTTGAGTGTAAGGAAATTCTGTAATAATACCTCTTTCTTTTTGAGAGAGGGCCGTTTTTTAGCTTCGGGTTCGTCCGATTTCTTAGGCTTAGCTTTCGGTTTTTCCTCTGGTTTTTTCTCTTCATCCTATGTTTAAAATTATAATCAATTTTCTATTTTTTTTATATTGATACAAAAATAAAACGCATTTTAAAATATTAACTCTTATCATTGTCATGAAATTTATTTTTAATACCTTATCTTTAGGAACAGATCGCTTGCGAAGAGTTGGTGCCTCTGGTTCGGCTTCTTTGTCTTTTGGTTTAATTTTACCCTTCATCATCTCTACATCCTCCTAATAAAATATACGAAGTAACATATTAGGTATACACCGGACACTAACTTAATACATTACATTAAGGTAAATGTATCCATAAAATATACCTGATTATCGCTAGGACGACGTTTGTCTTTGGGTGTAGGAGTGACTTTTTCGTATTTTTCGAGTTCGGGTTTCTCGTAATCATCGATAAATTCACGATCATCCTATAAATATGTACGTTTAGATAACTAATAGAAAAAAAGTATTGGATTATAATTTATTATTGTATTTTTATATACCTCATTAACTCCATTCTGCTTCCTTGTTCTATCGGAAGGAGTTGGTGTCATTTTATCGTACTTTTCGAGATCTGGTCTTTCATAATCATCCACAAATTCTGGTTGTTCATTCGGCTTTAAAATTAAATCAAATAGTAATTATTTAGATCATTAAAATAAATTCTATTTGTGTATTAGACCAAATTACCAAAAAGAAATAACGAATTTTACCTTTTTAACCGGCTTTTTAGACTTTGCAACTTGAGGTTCTTCAAGTTTTGTATCTTCTGGTTTTTGTGGAGATTTGCCGAGCTTAACTTTAGACAACTCATCAACGGGCTCCTCAGGCTTAGGAAGACCCTTTTTGATGCTAGATCGTCTTGACTCAGCCTTTTCTTCTTCAATCTAGTGAATTTGATTTTAGTCTTTAGTTTTACATTGTTTTTATCACTTTGTTACACAATCGATATAAATTTAAACTGTACTTAGTTTCGTCGATTTATAGTAAGCGCCGTAATTATAACGTTATAAGTTACCTTTTTAGTTTCTAGCTTAGATTTTTTCTCTGGCGCTGGTTCAGCTACAGAGGGTTCTTCTTCGCTGTCTTGTTCACTTTTAACACTTTCTGCTATTGACGCACGTTTAGCCTAAATAAAATCCGTTTTATTATTCTCAACTCTACTATAAGTAAATTATTTCACGAATATTATTGATATATTATAATATATTTATGTGTATGTGTGTAGTGTAATGTGTTTACCTTTTGTGTGTCATCCTCTCTAGCTTTTTTATCTAGTGGCGTCGGTGTTATTTTTTCGTATTTCTCCAATACAGGTCTCTCGTAATCATCGACGAACTCGATTACGTCCTACATTCAGATAAAGTTTAGCACATCTAGTTAACACAACACACACAACAAATAAATAAGTTATCACAATCTAATAGACTATATTAATTGTATTTATTTAAGTAAATATATTTCAAATATGTTTAAACATGTTCATTCGTAGTCATTTGACTTATTTAAACAAACTGTAAGAAGTCTTACATGACCAGTTGAATAAGTTAAGAATTAGTGTTACAACACAATATATTTTGTCATTTAATTGTGTCAATTTTACTGTGGTTAATAGCAGCTTTCAATTGATTATAATTTTTGAAAGCAGTAATTAAAATCTATGGGTAAAGTTTAATCCAGCTTAAAAAGTTCTGGAAGTATCTATAAATTGATTAAAAAATTAATTGAATACCCTAAATATGTACTGTATATTCCCAAAAAAATATTCCTGCGTCTTTCTATAGCATAACTTGGTGCTGCAGAGCACGTTTTATATCTAATCAAAAATATTTATCAATCAGAGAATTGTTTTATCTATTTCTACGATCTACGAACCTTTTATAAAATATAGCTTAACTTATGGCTCATACTTAACACATCATTATTTACCAATTTTGTCTAGCTATTGCATTGACTAAACTATTTATTGCATTACATAAGGCAGATGTTACATTACATTGTTTGTATTAAGCTATAAACACGTGTAAAAAGTTACAAGTAATTTCAAACTTACCTCATCTTTTTTCGCAACAACCTTCTTTTTGACGACTTTTTTCTTTTCTTCTACTTTCTTTTTAGTTTCCTCTTTCTTTGCTTCAACTGGCTCCTCTTTAGGTTTAACAGGTTTGAGTTTTGGAATGCCTTCAATCTTCTTTTCCGGTTCTGGTTCTGGTTTCTTTTTCTCGAGTTTTTCCAGAAGAGCTTTCTTTTCTTCCTCTGATTTTGAGGCTCGTTTTTCGAGTATTTTCTTAGTTTCTTCGGCTTCAGCTTCAGCCTTTTTAATTTCCTCTTTTTTGGATTCTGTTTTCTTTGTCTCTACTTTAGACTCAGTTTTCTTTGCCTCAACTTTATCTTTAGTTTTTTTGGCTTCAATTTGAATATCTTCATTCTTCTCAATTTTAACTTCCTCTTTGTGTGATACTTTTTTGACTGTTTTCTTTGATTCTGATGATTTTTTCTCTTCTTCTTTTTTCAGTTCTTCCTCCTTTAAGAATAGTTTTGTTAGTCTATTCACATGAATGTGTTAATAAAAAAATCTTTCAACCTATAAATGTTAGAGCATAAACAATAGCTAAAATGTAGGTAAACAATAATTTTCAACTGTATGGAAAAAAGTACTAAGCTACTACTACTATAGTAAAACAGGTACGAGTAGAGTATGTTGAATTATGCATTGTCCTTGTATTGTAAGTTTAAATGATAGTAATAATTATCTTGCAACCAGGCTTAACCTACTTTGGCTAGTTGGGTAATTGTATTTAAATATGTTTTTACCTTCTTTTTCTCCTCAACATGATTTTCCTCTATAACAGATCTATCTTCCACTATCGACATTTCTTCCTCTGATTCTTCGATAACGGTCTCCTCCTCTTCTTCCTCCTCCTTCTTCTTTTTCTGCAATTCGTATTATAATTATTTATTGGTTAGTCAGGAATTAAATTTAGCTAGCCCATGATAGAGTAAAGCTGAATTTAATTTAGACAGATTGAGATTAAACAGTTTACTCGTAAAGTCTTTAAAAACAGTTTAATCTAAGATATTCTTTTATATTTATCTAATAGGAAAAATATCAATGCAAGATCAGATACTTGGATAATTTCATCGATGGGGTGAAAAGTCAAAAGCAGTAGGCAAGAAAGGACTGACGTGCATAATTTACTTTCTTTTCTGCAGTGGGGCACTTATGCTTTGTTAATAAAGAGATTTTTTATTCTCTGTATGGACTATTATATCCATACGAAATGCATAGATAAACGTCTAATGAAATAGATATGCCATAATATATTTCACAAATATTATAATAATTAAAAAAAAACTTAAGTACTACAGCTTTTATAGACTAATCTATTACAGAGGGATACATACCTTTTCCTCAATAACTGTTAAGTCAGCACTTGATTCATCTTCACCGTACTCGTTCTTTATCACTACTCTGTAGTTGGCGACGTACTTAGACGACACTTTCCTAATGATTAGCCGAGCATTGGTGCCATCGAATGACGTGTTGACTTCCGAAGAGTCTCTGATGACCGTTGAATTTTTGTACCAAGTGCATCTACAAGATTGGTCTGATGTTTTGAGGACTGCAATGAATTCAGCTTCTTCGTTTTCTTTCTTAGCCTGAAAATGAACAGGACACATTAGTAACTCAATCTCACTTTATATGTAAACAGTCTAGTTCGATTGTTACGCTTAATTTTAACTACCCATTTTTAAAATAAATTAAATTTGACCGACTACATTTAGTTTGCTGTATTTTAAAGGTGGTTGATGAAAATTCATTCTCTCTAAATCAGCATCCATAGGTTAATCCTTATTAATCATTTGTATTTGACTTAAATATTAATTAAATAGGTATTTACCAAACTTCTGAAATGTTTAATAATCTGTGGCTTGTCTCCTTTCTCTTCAGGTATGTCTGTAATATCAACTTGCTGTGAAGTTGCTTCTCCTTTCTCGTTCTTGGCAACCAATTTGTACGAGCCTTTGTCGGTTTGTGAAATGTTTGAGATTTCCAATTTGACTGTGAATTCACCCTGAAACGAGAAATATAAGTAAATTAGTAGAAATAGAAATACATTACTAAAGACCACGTACTAGAGACAAATAAAATATTCTTGAATATAGTAGTATAGTCACTTCTAATTATCTAACTAGAAGTGGCTATAGTATATGATTGTCCTATATGCCGCTTAATTATGTGGGAGGTATTCTTCTATAAAAAAACTTCAAAATTAAGTCTCGACTAGGCAGCTGCATGGGGAATTTACGGAATTTTAGCTTTAAATATTTTCATTCATAAGCTCTTAACAGATCTAATAACCTAGGTCAGAAGGGATACCATGTAGTAAGTAATGTTTTACTAATATCTTTCCCAATAAATAATTAGGTTACCATTGCAACATTATATATCATTAAATCTAGACTTTTTAATAAGTTTTACTTACTTCTCTAAGAGGTTCAATAAGAACTGTATGCCTTGAGTCTTCTCTGACAGCATTAGTGTCCTTGAACCACGTACATGCAGGCGCAAATTTACTTAATACTTTACATTCAACAATAACAGTCTTCTTCTTAATTATCTTAATGATCTTTGGTTTCTCTTTGATAACTGGAATGACTGGAAGAAGAGCAACACATTTTGAGGGTTAACTATTTGTAATTCATACAATATTAGATAAACAGATATAACTTACAGATTTATTGCTATAGGCTTTATTGCTACTATAAAATTACTTTTACTTACTTTCAATATTGAGCGTAAGATTCGCATTGAGCTCTCCAAGTTCATTTTTAATATTGCATTTATACAATCCGGAGTCTTCAATACCAGGATCGATGAGTTCTAATATGATTGTGTAGATATCCTCATGCACTTCAACCCTAGTCTTTATTTTCGATGAGTCCCTGATTTCTATACCCTCGTGGTACCACACTATTGTAGGCCTCGGGCTAGCTTTCACTTTACATCCCATTATAACTAATTTACCATTATCCTTAGACTGAATTGTAGGCTTTTCTACAAATGTCGGTCCTTCGCCTTCTGGCTCAGGTTCAGCCTCTATGTTTAAGTTGAGATTAGCGTTGCTTTCGCCAAATTCGTTCTTTACGTGACAACGGTAAGAGCCACCATCCGCTGCCGTAGGGTTTGTCAAAAGCAACAATAACTCGTAAACATCTTCGCCCATTTCGGACGATTTTATTTCAATTTTGCTGCTAGCCTTTATGACTGTTGTGCCTCGGTACCACGTGACTTCAGCCGCCGGCTTTGCTTTACAGACACAACGCATAGTTATGAGTGTGCCGTCTTCGTTGGGAATGATTCGAGGTTTCTCCACAAACGATGGCGCGAAACCATTCTCGTCATCCCCACCTGAGAATTTAACGAATAATATTAAAACACTGAACTTTAACCACAAGTTCATGCTGCTCGAAAGCTTAAAGCTTCACATGCTCTTGCTACTGTATGCGTACATTAAAAAAAAATATTAAAAATATAATCCTGTTTTACCTTGGAAATTAAGAGCAATATTAGCATTGCTTTCACCAAACAAGTTAAAGGCGTTACATCTATAATTTCCACCGTCTTCCCGCGTGGGGCCTAAAATTTCTAGTGTCAAGTTAAATGAATCTTTGCCAGTTGCTTTTCTGGACATCTTCATTTTTGCACCATCCCTGATTTCTTTATCTCCGTGAAACCACGTGATGTCGGGAACTGGATATGCTTCTAATTGACATTCCATTATTAGTACTTCGCCTTCCTGTCTAATGGTTGGCTTTTTAGGGAATCTCGGTGCTTTACCGTCGGGTATTCTGTTTAAAAGACAAAATATTTAAATAAAGGAACCCTAACTAAAAGATAATATTTCAAGTTAATAATTTTATAATCTTCTTACTTAGGTTTGTCTCCACCTTCGAAATTCAAATTAATTTTTGCTACGCCTTCACCGTGTTTGTTTTTCGCTACAGCCCTGTATTCTCCTCTGTCCGAATTCTCAACGCCTAATATTTCTAGTCGTGCCATGTGATATAATGTTTGGTCCTCTTCTAACGTTATTTTATATCTACTACTTTCTTTTACCATCTTTTTGCCATGGTACCTGTATCATTGAGTTACAACTTTAATAGTGATTTTTTTTTCATTTTGTTAATTTTACATTTTTAATGATTGGATCTTACCATGCGATGGTTGGTTTCGGTTTGCCAACACATCGACATTCGAATGTGATTTTGGTACCATCATCCGATTGCCTGATGACCGGTCTCTCCGTAAACGTCGGTTTGATAAAGTCTTCAGGCACGGGCGCTTCGTCGCCTAATTCATCATAAGATTTATTATTAAAATAATCAGTGATTTTTTTGAAGAAAAAGATTTGCAGCGGCCGTTTTATTGGTGTTATCAGATTTAAGATGTTTTCTTTACTAAGTAGTGTATTAAATACGCAATCAGGTTTATTCAGAGTTAATCGAGGAATATAATGTTTAAGAAAGTAGATATCAAATTAAATAGTATACATAATATATAAAAAAATAAACGTGTAGATATAATATAATACTCATTCTACTTTAATTCTGACAATCAGTACGCATGACAGTTGCTTATATTATTGTGTTAATTGTGCGTTTTGCTAA
Source organism: Schrankia costaestrigalis (assembly GCA_905475405.1). NCBI lineage: Eukaryota > Metazoa > Arthropoda > Insecta > Lepidoptera > Erebidae > Schrankia > Schrankia costaestrigalis. The sequence goes on from FR997850.1 coordinate 5,512,714, forward strand.
AGCGTAGAATCTGCAATAATTATTAATACTAACTAAATACAAAATAATGCGTGAGTGTATTAGTGTTAATAAAAGCAATATATAAATTGAATATCACTGTGAAATATAATTATTAGTTTAATATAATTTGCAATAAAGTGTGTTGTGTAAAAGAGTGCAGAAATTTGGTTAATAGTAATTGTTTTTAGTGTTGGAAGTTGTGTGCGTATGTAGTTTCAGGTAATTATACAAATCAGATATAATTAAGAAAACATCTTAATTCTGTAAGAAAATAAAATACCAATTTCAAAATTTCTAGTGTATTATGTAGAGTAACTCAAATTCTAAAGGAATTAGTTGATGATTACACAAGCATTGCTGCAATATCTACGTTTATAAAACAAAATAAATCAATTACATTTACAATATTAGAAACACACAATAAAACAGCTGCGGTTAAAACAATAAGAAGCAATATTTAAATAACTTTATTTAAATTAATAATATTTGTGATAACTGAGGAATTTCTTAATTTATTAGATGTAGGATATAAGTTACTTACTGTCGAAGTTTAAGCTGATAGTGGCGTTACTTTCGCCGAGTTCGTTCTTGGCTGTCACCCGATACTTGCCAGCGTCCTCCACGGTCACATTGTTAATTTCCAGTGATGCGTAATAGGATTTGACTTCCTTGCTTACTGTAAGCTGTTGAATGAAAATGAGGAACTTATTAGAATATTTGATGCAGCAAAAATGTAAAAAATATTTTTAAATTTATTGAGGAGATAAACGTTTTCTAAAATAAAGTTCAAGTGACAACTATGGATAAGGGATTTGGTATACGACTGTATGGCAGATTAAGAAAAACCGCTTGAAGCTGTTTGCCAACTTTGCTAGCTGGCAGTTTGGTTATTATCTAATATAAATCACGTATAAGTTATCATCTGTATTATTCTTTGTTATTTATAACTATCAATATAATTATTTACATTTCCTTAATACGCTGGGGAAATCTAAGCTAGGGCAATAAAATCAATGTCAGTTATTGGTTTACTGAGGTTATACATTTACATCAATAATATTTAATTACTCATTTCGGAATAAAACGAAAATGTTTAAGAATTCATTAGGCATTTGAAGATTTGAGTATTGAAAGAATTTTTGAATTGCGAAATCAAAGTTGCATCTTTGGATATTCCAAAGCTCGAAGTTAAATAAAAGTTATTAATATAACGTTTAAGATGAAGAAAGGTCATCGTGCGGGACAACGGACACCTGGTATCGTCACCAGCCAACTAGAACGGGGTCAAGGCCATTTCTGAGTACTATTAAAACTAGGACATCTACGGTTGGTTTTAGGATTTTAATTTTACTGTTCACGTTATGTGTAGTTTTAATTTTGTCATTTATGTTATTGATAAATTTATATTCACTTAAGTATACCATTTATTTCTAAGTTTTGATTGGCTGGAGAACATGAAATTAAAGTTCAAAATCAGACCTACATCACCGCAGTGTTTGAACTGTTTTAGACAGGGTTATGTGTAATATTCCTGCAATTTTGTTAGTTTCCAAAGTTTCTGTGGATTGGTTAAAAGTTTAGGTACTAATTTTTTTTAATAGCCTGTTGCTCTTTTTCGTGCTTACTTTGAATAGAAAGAAAAGGACTAGGAATTAATCCTCAGTTGGAAATAAAAGTAAGTTTATTTAATAATTTCTTACAGATTGTTTGCGATTGACATTTCACTTTAGATTTAGGGCAAGTTTCAATAATATCTGTTTCAATACGTTGGCAATCATTGCAGCCTTATACAAAGTTTCGTGTCAGATACGAAATCTGATTTTACATACCTTATGCCTTGATCCTGGTTTGACTTCCACACCACTATGGAACCAGGAGACTTGGGGTACGGGTTCTGCCTCTATACGGCACTCGAATATTAACCGTTTGCCATCGTCTTCTTGCCGGATGGCTGGCTTGCGCGCGAACGTGGGCGCTTTACCGTCTACTTGTCTGGAAATAGTCAAAAAACATGTATTGTATTTACTATAGATTTGAACAAAGTCAGTACGAGGGGCCTAATTATTCATTCATTATTCTTCATTATTCTAAAAGATTTTTTGCAGAAATACGAAGCCATATTGAGAAATTTGGCTAACTAATTGCACGAACTAGTTTAAAATTTTCTCTAAAGCATTCCTTCCAGAGAAAAAATCAGCTTGGTCTTAGTCTTTTAGATGATTTCCACGACAAGCTCGGGATCAGATTATTTATTTTTAGTTAAGCACTAGTTACACTTAGAGAACCGTTTTGAAATAAGATAATGTGGTATTTTGCAGTCTATTAATTCCACTTTACACTATTATTAAAAAATTGTGTATCTCAATAAAAAAATCGTAATATTGGTTCTTTTCATCGTTAACAGGCCTCAACCAGGGGAAGTCAGGAAGACATAGCTATAATAGAAGCATAAGAGACTTGACTCTTCACAATAACAAAATTGATTTTGCTAAAATCCATTTTTGTTTTGTCTAATTGTGGTGTATCAACCAATAATTAAAAGGTAAAATGGTACTGCCACATAATACTATTTGTAATAGTGCAATACGCGCATTCCAAATAAATCAGTACTTGTACAACTTCGTCCCAAGTTTTTTTATCTTTCTTTATTTTGCGTCATGTAATCCCTTCCCTAGTCGATATTTATATACCCGTTATGGTGACATAATAGTGTACATTAGTGTATCCCTCTGCTATTTATAAATTCAACTTTTATTTGTTTTGATTTGAATACTTACTTCTGTTTTTCTTCGTCAGCGGCTGAAAAATAAAATAGTAAAGCTTAGTACAAGACATTCAACAAATAGGTAATTGCGTATGTTTAAAACTATTCAAATATAAACATATATATCACTTTTGAATTGCATTACGTTAGATCTGTCGTAAAAATAAAATGCAGGAAAATCTTACTCCGAATATTCAATCTTGCAAATATTTCAGCCGATGTTTACATTATGTTTAACAGCTACCAGACATAAACATTACGAATAATTTCTTAGTGATAAGTCTTAGAATAAACGGAGTATCAAACACTGAGTTTCAACACAAGTAAGTATTCGTATTAAATTTATTTTAATAAAACTGATCTCATAATGTTTTCATGGAAGTTAGTAGTAAGAAGAATTAGACCCGTTTTTTAAAGGAACCAGTCATTTATTGTGAACACAATATGTTTCGCTAAGATCCTATTTCGTAGGAATATTGCGAGATGCATTTTGGCGCATAAATGGTTTGTCTATTGTTAGACAGATTTGTCTATTGTAGGGTGAATAATAAGTAGCACCTAAGTACTTTTAATTTGATGTCTAATACTTAATTTCGTTATTTGGAAAAATTAATTATAGAGAGAGAGATCTGAGTTAGGTTTACAAACATAATTATATTGTTACAGTCGGTGTTATTCTATGAATACCAATTTCATCTCTACATCGTATTTCAAATACAGAAAAATCTTTACTCAATAGTTGGAAAATTTACTCCAAAAGTCGATAGTCATCAATCTGTCAAAAAAACAGTAATAGAAAGACATTGAAGTTGGAGTCGTTGACATACATCAGCTTATTTTCTCTTGAATCAAATTGGTGCATATCCACATCTGTTCCAATAACATGCAAGACTGTACCAACATTGGTATCATCCTCGCAGGACAATGACTAAAGCAAATGAGTCCTAATTCCTACATGCAATATTCAATGTTTCGTGACTCAATTATTGTCAAACACTTTTGGCACTTTCTGACAATTGTTGCCAACATTTATGCGTAAGCTTGGCTTTCAAGCCAGTAGCGTGGGTTCACTTTCAACACAAAATTTTTCTTGTAGACATTTATTTTTGTCCATGACTAATACTGTTATTTGCGATGGTATTTTTATTGGTCCAGTATTGAGTTACGGACTTATGTTATGACAAATGTTTCTGTCATAATTGACATAATGTTTATTGTTTTGTTGAAATATATTTTGTAAGTAGTTATGCTCTTCATCTTTGACATCTTATTTAGATTTCTCTTATGATGTACAATGTTTATTTACTCCATTCCTAAACAACTTCTTTCTTCCTACCACCTTTATGCAGATGATTTACAAATATTGATATACCTTTAACTGCCTCCAAGAAGATTTGGTTTTTAATTCGTACTTTTTTATTATTCTTGTTAGCGCAAAACTCAGTAATTTGTCGAGTAACTTTAATTGTTCTTTTTATTTAAAAGTTGAAATTGGCAATATAAAAATATCAGTTACCAATTTTGGATTTCATATAAAAATATGAAGTATCTGTGTAAAATCCAATTACTGAGAAATTTTGAAATTTGGACCAACATTCTGTATTGAGAGTCTGATTTTTAAACACAATCTATTGGTCACATAGAGATTTAATTTGGCATGACAATATTAATATAAGGTATACTCACGGCTGAAGTTAAGGTTGATGGAAGCGGCCACCTCTCCCATCTTATTCTTGGCCTTAACTTTGTACAGCCCCGCATCGGTCTCGATCACGTCATCTAGTTCGAGCACCACCAGGAATTTGTTGTTTGCGATGCTCTGGATCCTGTTCACAACAAGAAATATATTTTTAGTATTGTTTTTTACTTTCTAACAAATAAGAGTATTATATTCGAGAACTAGCTGACCAGTGCCCACTTCGTTGGGCGGCAAAAAAACGCGTCCTTTTTTTAAACATATTTAATTACTGCTCCACTCTTATTAGTCATAGAGTGATACTATATAGCCTATGACACTCCCCGATAAATGAACTATTTAACACAGAAAGGTTTTTTTAATACGAGTTAGTAGGGCCAGAGATTACCCCTACAACGTCACAAACACACAAACTTTACCTTTTTATAATATTACTCGTAGTATAGATTATGAATTTACAATATTTGTAACTTCTGGGCAGTGTATAACTTTGAACGATAATTTGTACATAGGAATGCAGTTTTACTATTATCTATGATAGTATGTTTGAATATAATATTTAATGTACCTATTCATCATCATCACCATGACAGCCCATGATGTGTAACTGTAGGAACGGGCATCTTACAGTGACTGGTCACTGACCATGATAACTATTTAGATAGGTATGGTCTTATGTCAAGTATTTCTTCTTTTGTTTTCGCTGAATTATTGTCTACAAACTGTCATTTAGTCATCTTTTCTCACACCAGTTAAGTTGAGGTGGTGATTCTATATATTCTTACTCCGTCACCACCCGAACAAAATGTCAGTATCACTACATAGTGTAAAACAAAGTCGCTTTCTTAGTCCCTTTGTATGCTTAAATCTGTAAAACTACGCAACGGATTTTGATGCATTTTTTTTAATTGATAGAGTGATTTAAGAGGAAGGTTTATGTGTATAACACATGCAGAATATAGAAGAGAAACTCATATAAATTTAGATATTTCTAATGTAATCATCTATTGAAACTGTAGTTAAACGTTGTGTATCACTCTGTAGGTGCCCGTGAGGAGCCGGGGCGGGTAGTAGACGCTAGTATTAATATAAAAAGAATTTAGAATAGGATAATATTTTTTACAAGTAAATAGATTAGTATTAGTGCTCCGTGTGGTGACGGAGTAAGAATACAATATGTCGTAAAAACTGACTAAGGGACTATTCGTGAATATTATCTTAACGAAATAAAAAGAAGGAAAACTTGAAATTAAACTCTATACGAATTCGTTTGGCCAGCATGGTATTAGTAGGCCAAGTATTCCTCCGTCAAGGGAGGAGGCCCGTCCCTGCAGTGGGACATTAATTGGCTGTTATGATGATATTAGTAGTTTACTTTAACAAGTTTATTAGTCTCAATATGAATTGATAAACTTTAAATAATATTAAATAAATAAGATTTAAATACATGTGCTAATACTTATACAAAATTCCTATTAATTAATATAATGACAGATGGGTATGATAGCCCGTGCCAAGATTTTGATGACATGCTTACTCAGTTATTGTAACTAGGTACTAAAATCTTAGAAAATAATTAACACAGAAAATACGTTAAATTGGATAACAGTGGTCGTGAATAGATATTATTTTCAATACATATTACATAAGTTTGTAATCTATACTAATATTATAAAGAGGTAAAGTTTGTGTGTTTGTGACGTTTTTAAAAACTATTTCTGTGTTGAATAGTTCATTTAACGGGGAGTGACATAGGCTATATAGTATCACGCTGTGACTAATAGGAGTGGAGCAGTAAGGAACATGTTTGAAAAGCGACGCGTTTTTTTTTGGCAATAATGCCAATACCCATTTATAGTACATATGATAGAAGGACATAAGTGCAAAGAAAGTATTTTATTTAAATAAATATCTACCCAATTGTGTACAAGGTCTTTAACGAGAAAGAAATTCCCGCTCAATGCAAATTTTTGTGTGCACGAACATGATTGTTTGCATTGGTCTGAGTGTTTCTATGTATAATATGTACATATTTATAAAAAGAAGTATTTAAGTATGTTTATCCGTTGTCTAGTACCTACCCATAGTACAAGCTCTGCTTAGTTTGGGACTAGATGGCGTTGTGTGAATGTGTGAGAATTATTTATTGTTTTCTATATATTTAATTATTTCGAGCTTGTTTTATATCAAGGAATTTTCTTACCATTGCTATTTATTGTATATTATTGTTATTTAATATATATTACGCTGTAAATCAGTGAATTTCTTATAAATCCTATATCGTATCTCATGGGATAAAGGACTAAATGCAAGAGAAAACTACAGTAGCGATGAGCAAGACTAGTATTACTGTTTTTTTAAACCTAATTTTTGTTTTAATTTGGGCATAGATCGAAATACATAGTTTGAAACGTCGCTGTTTGTTAATTTATTAGTGAGCATCATAATGGATTATATTACACTGGTTAGTGCTAAAAGATCCATTTTTTAAATATATTCTGATCATGAATTAAGGTGGAAATAAATGTGTGATTTAGGTGTAAAAAGACCCATCAATGGATCTTTTCAATGGATCTTAGTGGACATAGGGAAATTAAAATTATTTAAAATATTAGTAGTGTTAAATTCATGTTCTAGTTTTTTTTTATTGGCCTACCAGAATGACTCTATGGTGCCTGATGGTCCAGAGCCTTTTTAGTTGTTTGTAGTGTGTTTTCACATTTTGTGAAACATTGTCAATAATGATTATTATTTAATGGCATCTTGCGTTTAAGGTAACTCGATCTTTTGATCACTTGGATGGATACTTTAAAATGTGCAAATAATAAGTAAACTTTTTAAAAACATTTTTTTTTACATTTGTTCCTGATTCATCATATTCTTAATTGGTCACAAGTTCGTCATTTTCCAAACTAGTCATACCGTGTACATTTGCCTACACAAGTTTATTACTTAAAATCTTCTGTTTTTTTATTACTAAATAAAAAAAAATACAATAATAATGTAGTTATGAAAAGCACAAATAAACCACTGAGGTTTGTCCTTATGCTAAGTATTTAAATCGTAAGAGCATTATTAAATTAATATAGGTAGGTACAGGTATATTAGGTATACATTAATTTATAGTTACATTGTTAAAAGTTTACATTTATTAACAAACTAAAAGCAATATTATAGTATGACCTTTAAGAGTGTTACTTGTTTATCATGAAGTTTGAAAAAAAAAATAAGAGAAGAAGCTATACACCTTGATATATAAGAATAAATTAGGCATAAATTCCTGAACCTACGAGTAAATATGCATGTTTTTTTCATTACAATTTAGAAATAATAAGTAAATATGTTTGAATTTTTAGAAAATAGTTAGTAACACAAAAGATACATCGAAAAGTAAAAATGACAACAATCGGAAGGTCAAAAAAACTGGATCGGAAGTGCACTTCACAATTGACATTTATGCAATTTCAATTTTTACAAATTACTATTAAAAAGTATTTGTGTACTATCTAAATGTTATATAAATAAGTAATTAATTAAACTACTCATATTAAATAGATAAGGATGATGATTAAATTATTTTATTAGTATAAAATATGAAATGTTAGGTACAGTATGAGGACATTGATAATATGATTGGTTTTTAAAGAAAGACAGACAACAATGAGGAAGCGAGAAAGTGAGATTATAATGTATTGATGATTTTGAAATTGTATATTATGATGTTAACAATAAGTGCTATATTTTGTTGCACTGCAATGACTTTTTATCGAAGTGCAATGTTTCCGTCACCAGTGTCACTTAGTAAGACATGATGAAACATACAATGTCAAATAGAAGTAAGTAGGGATTCAATCTTTTATAATTTCAACCTTATCCTGAACGCCATAAGATACATTTTAATGTGATAATTTTCAAAACTTATGCTAAAATTATTCAGCTATTTTCGGTAATCGGATATACTTTTCTTACTCATTGATTTGCTGTCTTTCTTTAAAAGCCAATCACATTATCAATGTCCCCATACTGTACATAAATATATTTTTTACGAGTGACATTTCATACCATTTCAAATAAGTAAATTAAAAAAAAATTCTATCTATAAAACCGAGTCCAGACCGTTGATCTCGACTATAATTCCTACTTATAAAATACAGTTTCTGTAAATCATTCATGTAGAAGTGTAGATGATGCACAGAAATTAAATATTTTTGTAGATAAAAATCAAGTAACTAGTTCGATTAACGGGACCAACTGGAAAAACACAAAAACTGAAGAAAATAACCTTGTTTTTAATTTTGTCAAAATATAACTTGAAGCATAAGGTAACAAACATTGAGTCATCGACGTCCACTGGTGGACATAGGCCTCCTCCAAGTTTTGCCACCTTGTGCGGTCCTGTGCTTCCCGCCGTCCTAACTAGGTCGTAAAAGACAGATAGACAAACATTGAGTAAAAACCTCGAATTAAAGTCAGTAGACAAACTACAAATTCTTAACGATCTCAAAATTTATTGCTCTTCAAAGCAAACCACAATAAAAACATCCAAATCATCTTTTAGTGTTTAAAAATATTAATAATAAGTATCTCATAATCGTTTAATGCCATGACTTTTGAGAACTGTCCAACAAAATTTACGAAACATTTAAAAAGCACTGTTTTGTAGAGTTCCTATGAAGTTTTTTGTTTGCTTGTGTCAATCATATGGTGTCTATCTACCTTGAAATAAATTTTATTGTTGACTTCAAACGCTAAAGATAATGAGCCGAGTATGAGTCGTAACTTACATTGTAATGTAGAGGAATTACTCATTTCATTTTTGTTATGTGAAATAAACTCGATGACTTTAATACAAAACAACTGCAGAAATAATTTAGTTTATATTGTTCTTGAATAAATGGTTAACTTACTTACTCCGTGTGGTGACGGAGTAAGAATACAATATGTCACCACCAATATCTCATCCCATGTTTGTCGTAAAAACCGACAACGACACGAAATAAAAAGAAGGAAAACTTGCAATTAAACCCACGCTGGCCAGACAGTGGGACATTAATGGGCTGTTATGATGATGATAAATGTGCTTGAATAAATGGTACTTTAGTTTTTTTTTTCATAGACGAATGTTGCCGATGTGCAACAAGTGCCATCAACTACGACCTTTTTTGTTTATGAGCTAAAGTTGACACACCTAGAGCTGGTAGTTTTGATACTTGAAGTTCACGTTACACGAGATTGATTTCTGTCTCTCATTAATTCATGAAGTAACCTATATGTAACATTGTAACCTTCAAGAGCGTGGGACCTTGTCTATCATAACGGCATAGCTTTTGCTCGTCATAGTCTGAAGTTTGGTCTCCTGTTACTAAATCGATGAGCAAGTTCGTGAAGTTCGTGATCCGCTAGTATCTTCTACATAAACTGGCACCTTGCTACCATTCGCTTTATTTTGGGGTAAACTTTAAGCGAGCGGTGAGTGATGCACTTTGTTGTCGATGTAACAATTTGTAAACTTGCAAATGTGCTAATATTACTGCTGGCCTTGTAATATTAATGCCTGTATATTTACATACACTATGTATGTACTGTATTAAACTATAATTATTAAACTATATTAAAAATATAAAAGCTTGTAAGTCAAAACTACTACTGGATATTTTAAGGTAATTCAAAAAACTTCTAGATTGTAACTTGGATATAAAACTATGAGAATTCAGATATTATAAAAGTCTTTAGGAGGAAGATATACCTACACAACAAGTTTAAAATAATTTCTAATGTATTTAATTTCAACTGAGCATTTTAAAATCAATATGAAATAACTCCAACATACTCGTATCAATAAATAAAGATTTATATAAAATAAATCCAAATATATTTAGTCCAAACGATTAACTGTACATACAACGTAATTATATATAATATTATCCCATTTAATTTTATCATGTGCATTCATATTAATAATCCAGGAACATTTACGATACTTGATCCAATAAAATTATCTTATAGCCCATAGACTTTCGAATTTATTGCATTAGTGACAGTATTTATAACATTGGTAGGGATTAAAAGAGATCGTCGTTGCTTGAAGCTTCGGTAACCCAGACTGTTTACGATTGTAGTTTAAGTATTTGGTTTGTCTATAATAGCTCTTACTCTTAAATTGGTTGCCGTTTTCAGACAGAAATTTTGAACGGTTTGCATAATAATATTATTAAGCGTAAGGATGATGTATCTATTATAATAAAGGTTTATTTTTAACAAAGTTGAACTATTAAACAAATACCAACTATTTTCAGAGCATCTTTGTACCTATATTTTAGTGGCACCGGTGCGGTTGGCCAACCAAGCTTACCACCATACATGGAAGAGGCTCGTATTTGCTTTGGGACCAAAATTTATAAACATTTTGGATCAAAACGACATTTGCAGCTAAATATCTAGAATCAACAGACTCTAATTCTTACCCCTGAAGGCTTAACCTAGTGATATTCAAATAATTGAATTGTCATTTGTAGTCGTGATAGTGTCAGTCAATTGATGTGCTTACTTAGGAACTAGGTTGTTGCATGTATAATAATACACTAAAACTAATTGGCTCAAATATAAGCATAGGCATTTTGAAGGCCGACTTTGGCCAGCCTGTCCTCGTAGAAAGAAGACGAGAAGAGAAAGCATATTTAGTGTCCCTTTCGCGCCCTCTGTACTGTACTACGAGTATACAATCTACAATGTTTCTAATTCTATATAGTAGTAAAAGAAACTAACGTTACAAAAACAAAGATTTAATACACGAACACCAAGAAATTTCTATTTCTCATTAAAATATTAATAGACACAACTGTCTGCCAAGTGTGTCGGATCATGCGAGTGGTCTGTTCACATCAAAGGGATAGTTTGGACAAATAGATAGTGAAGCAAATTACACAGAACGTTGACCTAGTAGGTTTTTTGGATATGTCGTATCTTATAGAGGGCTTGACATTGTTCGTGTGGGTTTTGAACTAGATGCTTGTGAAATACTGTAGTCAATAAAAGATTGACGTGATTTAATGATTGGATTAATAAGAAAATGTATTTTTAGATTACAAATTGGAGTTTTATGAAAGAAAATCTATGTTCTAAAATTTACAAGCTACTACAAAAGCGTTGATTATGATAATAATTTTATTATTTCCTTCTGTACTTTTTAAGACCTGGTTTCGTATAATAGGTCGGGGAAAAAGTCTTTTCGCATAACGTAGGTATAAACTTATTATAAAATTTCTTTGACTGTACTACTTGTGTCTGGCTGGTTTTAGTAACATTAAAAAGGTTACATTATAAAGAAAAGAAAAAAAAAAAAAGTTGTTTCCCGCTATTTTTCATTTGTTTTTCTCTCCGTAAAAATGAGTGAATCTAATGAAGAAATTCGATACATTTTAAAATTTTATTATAAAAAAGGCAAAAATGCAACTCAAGCAGTGAAAAAAATTTGTGATGTTTATGGACCTGATGCAGTGTCAGTAAGAGTAGCACAAATTTGGTTCAAACGTTTTCAGTCCGGAAATTTTGATGTTAAAGATGCACCTCGCTCTGGTCGCCCTGTTACGAATAAAATGGACGCCATTTTTGAAAGAGTGGAGCAAGATCGGCATATTAGTAGTTACGATGTAGCTGAAGAACTGGGAATTGACCACAAAACAGTTTTGACCCATTTGAAGAAAGCTGGTTATACAAAAAAGCTCGATATTTGGGTGCCACACGAGCTCACTCAAAGAAACTTAATGAACCGTGTACTCATTTGCGATTCATTATTGAGACGTAATGAAACCGAGCCGTTTTTGAAGAGATTGATAACTGGCGATGAAAAGTGGATCACTTACGACAAGAACGTGCGAAAAAGGTCGTGGTCGAAAGTTGGCCAGGCTTCACAGACTGTGGCCAAACCTGGCCTAACACGAAATAAGGTGATGCTGTGTGTATGGTGGGATTGGAAGGGCATTGTTCATTATGAGCTTTTACCGCCCGGCAAAACCATCGATTCTGATCTTTACTGCCAGCAACTGATGAGATTAAAGGAAGCAGTCGAGAGAAAACGGCCGGAATTGATCAACAGGAAGGGTGTGGTCTTTCATCACGATAACGCTAGACCACACACATCTTTAGCCACTCAGCAAAAATTAAGAGAGTTCGACTGGGAGGTCCTTGTGCATCCACCATATAGCCCTGACCTTGCGCCTTCAGATTTTCACCTGTTTCGGTCTCTTCAGAATTCTTTAGTTTCTGTAAGGTGGACCTCAAGAGAGGACTGCCAAAACTATTTGTCCCGTTTTTTTGATCAGAAGTCCCAAAGTTTCTACAGTAACGGGATAATGTCTCTGCCCACAAAATGGCAGAAAGTTGTTCAACAAAACGGTACATATATATTGTAAATAAATGTAAATAAACTTTGAAAAAAATGTCTTGACTTTTCATACAAAAATACGAAAAGACTTTTTCCCCAACTCAAGTTATTTTAACGTTCTCTTGTACTCAATTTGTTTAAGTAACTACGAACCTAGAGGTATCTTTTGATTTTTACAGATTAACAAAGGTTTTAAAAAGAAGGAAATCTTGAAAAAGAAGGAATACTTGAAATTAAACCCTATACCAATCCGTCTGGCCAGCGTGGTATTAGTAGGCCAAGTACTTATCCCTCCATCACGGGAGGAGGCCCGTCCCTGCAGACATTAAGGGCTGTTATGATGAAAGAAAGTTTCAAAATAAAGTACAAAATAACAAACAAAGTATCTGCAACAATAACTATAACATAACACTACAATAGTATAAGTATTTTATGTATTTTTGTTGTCATTTGTTTGCTTATAATTTTACTAAAGTTTCTGTTATGGTTGGTGTAAATGTGTATTTTAGACAACTTACGTTTATATCTACCATACAATTTTAAGAGTAGATTAGTTAATGTACACGTACGTAGCGTTCTTTGTACTTGAACTTAATTCCTTGTCAATTAAACGAAATCTTAATATTATGTTAGACATACTAATATTATATATTACACAATACTAATATTATAAAGCGGTAAAGTTTGTGAGTTTGTGACGTTGTAGGGGGTAATCTTTGGATCTAATGAACCGGTTTCAAAAAATCTTTCTGTGTTGAATAGTTCATTTGGGTAGATCTCCAGAGGCATTTTTTATCGTGTCGGACTGGAGAAACCCATTTTGAAATCGATAAACGTTTTCATTACATTTTTTTATGTATACTTTGGTGTCTAATCTATGTGGTGCAGGGCTGAAATTATGAATTAGTTTATTAGAAATATTTAAAAAAAAATCATAAACCCTAAAATCCTGATTGCTCTGGGTTGACCTAACTCCCGATTGAATGAGAAAACATTGTGTAACTTTTTATTGAGAAGGTTTATATGTCCGATGTTATTTTATGTTACATAACAAATAGTTAATCTTCATTGTAATATTTTTTTTTAAATTATATTAACAATATTTTTGGCACAATTTAAATTTATCGTCATGACCTGGCATTTTATCTCATCGCTCTGCGCTAGAGTAAAACATCGCGCTCATCCCTCGTTTTACGAAATAGAAACTCTATTCCCCTCCCCCGGGGTAGTGGTTGTAGTGGTCTAACCGCCGAGGAAGATACATTTGTGCCACGGTCCCCCACTACAACATTACGAGGGTAAGTTTATGATTTATCTGGGTTTGGTTCTCGAATTTGATGATTGATATGGCATGTTTTATAAATTAAATAGTAAGGTTGTAAATGTGCTTATTAAGTGAATTAAGTGATAGTAATGATGTTCTTTATGAGGCGTAAACACAACTTTCTACTGTTTTTATTTTGGGCTATATTAATGCTTTTATGACTTTTTTTGATCGCTATGGCTATGATTGCTCTGTCCAAAAGACCAGAGCGATGATATTTTGCAATAATTGTACGTTATAAAACTACTTTAAGTAATAATACCAGATTGTTACAACGACAAATGTCACGACACAGCTGTCAAAAATTCTATAACGTCACAACTGGCAAAATATTTTCCCGCCAATATTCTATGACGTCACGACTCATCTGTCAAAATTCTATGACGTCACGTGTCACGTGACCAAAATTCTATGGCGTCTACTAAAAATTAGACGATTCTACTAAAAACTAGTCACGTGACTCAGCTGTCAAAATTATTATGACTATGACGAAATTATCAAAATATAATATGATGGAAGCAAAAATTTAAGTTTTCGGAAGTTTTCTTTTACATGCACTATAAGACCTTGCTTCATGCCAAATTTCAAGTTTGTATGTAGACTGGAAGTACCCTGTAGTTTTTTGCCCTTTGCTCATCGAAAATTTGCGACATAAACGGCTATATGTCTTGATTTCGTTAGATTAGAAGTTTGATGTTTTTACAGCACTAAAAGGCAACAGACCTTAGTATTTGGTAAAAATTTCAGCTTGATACCTCTACGCGTTCCTGAGATAAATAGTCTTAAACCCTTATAAAACCGGTCATGTGCGAGTCTCACTCGCGCACCGAGGGTTCCGTACAAACCTATTTACTTTCTCGCCAAATTGTGATGACGTCAGGACTCAGCTGTCTAAATATTATTTTTCCCGCCAAAATTCTATGACGTCACGACTCATCTGTCAAAAATTTTGTGATTTCACGACACATCAGATGTGAATGTGAGAGTTTTTATTAGATTCTGTCAAAAATTCAATGACGTCACGACTCATCTGTCAAAGATTCTGTAATGTCACGACACATCTGTCAAAAATTCAATGACGTCACGACTCAGCTGTCAAAAAAAATTTTCCTGCCAAAATTATGTGACGTCACGACTTACTTATCTGTCAAAATTCTATGACGTCACGTCTCATCATTAATAATATTTGTTGAAAATTGATACCTCCACGCGTTCGTGAGATAAATGGTCTTGACAGACAGACAGACGGACAACGAAGTGATCCTATAAGGGTTCCGTTGTTTCAAAATCGGTACGCTGCCCTAAAAATGAACAAGTTTCCAACTTATGAGCTCTCAAACAGCTCTAGATATATCCCCTAAACATAAAATCATAAAATCTTGTAACATGCAAGACTAAAAATGACTAAATAAATAATATATTACGAATTTTATTATTTTTGTTTCACCATTTATGATCCCTCTAGCGCCTATCATGATTGCTCTGGACGCGAAAATGTTTGAACTTAAATATTTCCATAACTGTTTGTCAAAAATGAAGGCCAATAGTAAAAATGTAGTATTTTAATATCATTATTTTCAATGAGATACATAATTACCAAAAAATATCAAGATCTGAAAAGCACCAGAGCGATCACACGAATACGCCCGATTTGGAGATTGACCCATTTATCGCGGAATGTCATAGGCTATATAGTACGTATCACTAGACAACAGAAAAACATACTTAAAAACATTTTTTTGTAAATACATATAATAATTCATCATATTATTATTATACAGAAAACACCCAGACCAATGCAAACACTCATGTTTATGCACACAAAGATTTGCATTGAGCTATGAACTACTTAAGAGTACTACGTAATTTAAGTAAACATCTGATATGTTTACTTAAATTACGTAGTACTTTTTTTTTTATTTGAATTTTCATAAGCCGCTATGATTTATTAAAATGAGATATCTTTGGCCTAGATATAAAATATGTTTACCATTCCAATAAGAGGAACGTCAACACAAAATATGTTTTTAATACTTATAAAATTTAGAAACCAGGAAAAGATTATATTATTATGATTTATAAATCACTTAGTTTTTTAATGTGATATTTTGTTTTAGGTACATGACGTAAATCTTGAACATACTCCCCTTTACTCATAAACGCCTCTTAAATTTTAGTCAATTGATTAACTTAAACTCTTACGGTTTTGTTTGGCTGATGGTTGGTTTTGCTAATAAAAATCTCGCTAAATAGTGACTAAATTTAAGAGGCGTTTATGAGTAATGGGTATTATTTTTAGTCAAGAGGCTTTTATTTCCCTAGAAATTCTGTCCATGTAGCTCTTATTTACGCATATTGAATTTTATATTTCGTTGAATATAACAGTACTTAGTTATAGTTAAAATTATTGCACAAGATTCATTAATCAACCTTTTTTTACACCCTATACGGTACACCTAACCCTATACTTATACTGTTAAGAATTAAGCCTTGTAATCTCACTAGCTACTGTACACTTCCACCTAAGAATTGTAACATTTTCATACTACTGCTAGGCGTCGGTTAATTTTTTTAGCAAAAATTTAATAAAATAAACAATTACGTTTTTTTTCTTTAACCTGGATAGTGAAATGATAAAATCATTAAACTGCTTTTTCTGTTTTTTTCCTTAGTTTAAAAAAATCTAAAATAGTCAATCAATGTGATATGACCAGCTGGCATAGTATCTAGCATATTATCTCTCTTTACGCTCTGTTAACCGAGATTTTGATAAGTTACACACAGTTCACAGTTCTATGCATGGACTACTGATTGAAAACAATACATGTACCAATTTATTTAAAAAAATGTAAGTAGGTATTTTTATTACTTGTCGAGTATTCATCCTACAAAATGCCTTTAGCTTGAGACCAAATGGCATTGTGTGAATATGTGAAGAATATTATTCTATAATAATAATTCATCATCATTATTAACAAATACTAACTTAAAATACTTTTTACATAATACTCTTATTTCATCTACATTCGTCCGTCTGTAGTTTGAGCTATTGCACTATAAGAACAGTTCTGTAGATTGTTCACACTTATTTCTGTCTTTTAGATTGTTTAATTTTACTTACTTGAACTTGGTCCTTCCATCTTCTTTGAGCAGTTCATCGCTCCTAAACCAGCAGATTTCTGGTTTGGGCGATCCAACCAACTGGCACTCGAAGACAAGTTTGTTCCCATCGTCCTCTTGGCGCAGCTGGGGCTTCTGCGTGAAGCTAGGGGCTAAATCGTCGGTCACCCCCATCGCTAGCTTTTGGACATTACGATCGCGGCTGGACCAACACTGCCGCTCTGATGATAGGCTTCAACCTGGTTAAGAAGAAAACAATGGTAAATGGACATGAAGAAAAGATTTATTCCAGTGAAAGTGCTGTTTCTCTTTCTTAAGGTACTTGGGAACATTCAGTTTTTGCAAAAAAATTGATATTAAAGTATATCATTGTTCTAACATCTATGTTAGAAGAATTATGTACTATGAATATTGATCAGCATGCGTGTTAAAGATATATTAACAAATTAAAGAAGCATATAGGTATAACGCTAGCAACCCCAAAAAACCTTCTACAGGCAAGAGTATTGCAGTCACACTGCTACGTCACTATAATAAATTTTAAAGTTCGGCTTTAATTAATTTTAAAGTTCAATAACCTGCATAAGTATAGAACTTTCAAACTTTCATTCAAATTCGTTAAAACATTGTCAACAGCACCAAAAAGAGAATTAACAACGCCAAAAATTCCCTAATGTACCGTGTATAACTGATGACCTGTAACACAGGTTTTGTACTTAACCTACATCAGGCACCAGTCTCTCACATAGGTACTATTTTTAAAAGGATGTCTCAGCTACTTAACATATAAGACCTATTGTGATGAGAAAAAATAAACGAATTTATTAATGTCAGTCAGTGGTTTGAATTTTCAACAGCTTACGCATTTCAGTTGACGCTTGGACAGAATTACATCAGATACATTTCAACAAGAAGACTGTGAGTAAAAGTACGTATTTACAATGTGATACAAACTAAAGTGGGTGAGTATTAAAGAATTTATTGAAAAGACAATGTAGTCACATCCGAAAATAAACGGCAACTGGTCTTTTGCTCATAGTACCTGTGAAACAGCTGTTTATCTTGGGCGTCATGAATAATGACATACTTTTGGCTTAGGTGGTAGAAGAACTAAGAAATTGATAAGTCATTCACATTTTTGTATGGTGACATAATTTATCAGGTGATGAATCCCGATGAAGTTGGAAGTAATAATAGTTGGTAAAGCTGAACAAATCGTATCGCAAGAGAACGTAACATTTAAAATGATATTCGAAACCTAATTATGACTTTGGATAACTTTATTTTAATAGGATAAATGATCTAAGTTATGATCTCAATTAATGTGTTATACTTAGAAGGAAATAAAATATTTCCTTCTAACTTGCATTTAGAAAACTCAAAAGAATGTAAATAATTATGCCCTTGTTGTTTGTTGACCATTTATCTTACTAATGTTTGTCATAATTTTAAATGGATTTCATGTGCCATATTGATATTTGCCATAATTTTATTAGACATTACGCCAAGTAAGCTTTACGGTGCTTCGCGAGTAACTTAACCTGTTCAAATTGGATTGTTCTAAATAGAGGTGTTAACCATAATTATATTGTAGCAAGTAAATATTAGGCCTCCTCCAAAAGTTTCCACCTTGCGCGATCTTGTGCCTCCCTCATCCATCGGCTTCCCGCCAAACTTCCAACTTTTGGAGGAGGCCTATCTCCAGTAGTGGACGTCCATAGGCTGATATGGATGAAGTAAATATTTTGACCGAGGAAGAATATGGCAAACAATAATAGTACAAACGAGTTTATGGAAAACGAGAGAGTACAACTGGGAGTACATACTCCACTAGACCAAAACTAAAAATTAAGCATCAAATACCTAAATCTCAACTTCTTACCAAAGTCTTGTAATGGTACTCTTTACCAAAAGAGCATTAAAACTTGTAATCAGCATGTCAATTCTCGTACAGTCACGAGCAATAATATGTACACATTTTCAAATTTTCTAAACTATCTGCACGTTTATCTAGACATTACAATATCAAAATGAATTCGTAATTTAGAAGAGGTTCCGTACAGTTTTGAATTAATCTTCGAATTTTCAATTTTGGATTGGCAGAACTTTAGATAACTGGTTTACAAAATGCGAAAATGTGTACATATTATTGCTCGTGACTGTACCTTAAAACTTTTAGTTGTCAAATTGACATGTTTTTGCTATTGTAATTGTAATCTTTTGTGGTCGTGTTAAAGTTTTATTTAGACTGACAATTTGACAACTAAAAGTTAACTTAACCGATTTTTTAACGATTTTAAGGTACGAGAATTGACATGAAGATGTCAAAGTTTATTGTAAATAATCAATTTATAAAAATCTATTTAATATTGAGTTGCATTTATCTGTTTCAGTGGTGTGGTCGGTTCGCAGCTTTCGTGTTAAGGAGAGGAGGAGCCTTTACGTAGGGCATGATTTGTGTGATCTACTAAATGATTATTCTAAATTTGGAGGGTTCTTTGTATCCATGATTTGTTGATTTAAAAGTTGTCGTAAGACAGAGTATTTTTATTCATTTATTTATTTATTTAATACCAACTTAAACTAACAGTACATAACACCACACGCTTAAGTTATAGGTACAGAATTAACAAAATTAAAAATATGCAAACTTACAAAACAACATAATACTTATTATACACTTATAAATTATTATTATTACAGACTAATAGGTACTTTGTTACATACAATTATAATATAGTGCTAGGAGTTGCAATAGCCTCAAAGTAACGTGCACTGATGCTCAGGAGTCTCGGCTCAGGATGACTGTAGATATCGAGAGAGTCATCGAATAACAATATATTATTTAAATGTCGCAAAGCTAAATAGAGTGGACTGTTGGATAAGGTTACAGTACAAACATTGGGAACGTAGAATAGAGGGCGCTTGCGCGCTCGGAGAGTATGAGTGATTTTTCGTGGAACATTTATAGAGATGTGTGATAGAAGAAATGAATTATGAATTGATCCTCGTATGACTCTGATAAAATACTTAATTAATGTTACGTTTCGTCTAACCTCCAAGCTTTGCATGATCCTAAGTGCAGCAGTCTTTTCAAACACAGAAACAATAAACGAAATTAGGTGACTGAGAACGTTTTAAATGAAACATAACTCAAAACAGCCATTAAAATTAACAATCTGGAGTTGTTCTGGAATTTAAGACGTGCCCATGAACATGTTATGCAATTGTCTGGATGTTTAATGACACGGGTATGTATTTGCATCAGAAGTAGTCTTCATATTCTACACACAAGTTTACAAGCTTTGCTTAATTTAGAATTAGGTAGCGTTGTGTCTTCTATACAAAACATCGGGTATGTTGGGGAATATTCTGACAAACTGTTTAGGTATTCTTTTGATTGAATCTTCATTTAATTCAATGTTAATCCTTAAAGTAGAGTGGGGAACTTGTTATCATAATAAACGATTAGCTTAATATTCTTCTTTATATTTGTTTTCGTTTGCATCTATTGCTTTATTTTTTATGTAATACCAATTGATGTGAACTTTACCTACTTTCCTTGTTTGTCTAGGTAGTAATAGTAGCTACGAGTAGATAGAAGTACTTATCAATAGTTTAGTTCTTTATATCTGTATTTTGTTTAATAGTTACTATGTTTGCTATTCTATAGAAATATATTAATTTTTTTTCTGTTAAATGTCCCAAATGAGGAAGATATTAATATAAATTTTATACATTTAAAACACACTTTCTTCTATATTTTTTTACTCCTGAATTAAGTACATTAAAATAATACAGTCTCTGAAGTGATTTATTATATTACATTACATTTTATTCATATCTAATGTAATCTTTATTACTTATTATAATATCTTGTTTAAAAGCGTAGACATTTTGAATGTCGTCAGTAAATGTAAGTAACAACGTTGTTGAAATAATTTTGATGAATGTTATTTCCGGTGTAGACTGCAAAATGTCTTGTAGCAATAATGGCAGAACATTGTCAATTGAGTTATAAAATTTTATCACACTTCATACATTCTTATACAAGAAGCATTGCAATAAAATAAATCTTATTCTACATTTTTACTGTAAAATTTAAATTATCAGCTTATGATAATCTCTGTAAATTTCTAACACTAATTAGAGAAAGCATATAGGTACCTATTCTTTTAACAGAGAATGACAACAATATCCGAAAATCTCGAAGTTTTGTGTCAGATAAAATGAGATAGTGACTCAAACAGTCAGCTGTCGCGTACATTAATATTCAGAAGCTAAAAACCATAGATCAATTATGATCAGTGAGAGCGAAACTGAGCTCTCGAGATCCAATTCACGAAATGAGTCACATAAAGCGCGGTCAGCGCCATCAACACAAGCAAGGTGAAGTGTAACCGAGTGGGTGTTCAGTGTTCATATTTTCACGAGTGTGAACGAAACGAAAGAGTCTCAGTCTATTTCTGTAACTGAAGGCCTCTGAAGCTCGACTCGTGGCGAACGCTCCGCAAAGAAATTTTATAACTTGCAACTGTAACTTCCTCTGATTACCTAACACCAATCATCTCATATGATGCATTAAATCTGTAATGATCCATTCCTTTTGAATCATCCACTTGAACGTTCAAAGTACAATCTGTCAAGAAACAATTTCAAGACTGCTTTACATTGATATTGAACTCAATAGATTGAATGGCATGGAATGCCGCAAGGTATCATAATTGAACCATATAATCTTATGCATGAGATTTTTTCAAACCACACACTTCTTTCTAGCACGTATTGAAATTAAAAAGTAAAGATTACATACCAACAGAGAGAAAAACAGCAACTAATCCAATAGTTACACGGCACAGTTAAAACACATACACATCAACGTTCAAAATACGCTTAAGTAAGACGTTCGAGAACTTGACGAAGCCTGTTAGAAACTAGATTCGTCAGAGAAATCGGGCAGTTTGATCGCCGGCGGCGGGACGCGTCGGGTCGTTTTCGAAATCGTAACTAAACTATGAAAATTTTGGCGACTGGCCGAGGCGGGCGGGCGGAATTCGCGTGGGTGAATGCAGGCTCAACCCATAGGTTGGATAACCGACTCGTCATACGTGACGTTGCCGGTGCAGAGGTGTTTTCCATTGAAGATAGACACTGATCTAATGGAGTCTATTGTTGCAAATATTGGGATAGGGTTTGGGCCAAATTTTATGTCTTTGATAAATGTAGGTGTAGTGGTAACGTTACAATGTTAAGTATGTATTAGCTCATGCGTTTTTATGGTTGTGCATTATTTAGACGCAAAGTACTGTATACACAGGAAAACATCGCCTGGAAAAGATTGTGGAACATCTGCAAATGGACCTAAGACATGGGTTTACTTACTGTTAAAAGTAAAGTATTTCCAAATGATTGCATATGCACCTTCTTATTAGTGTTTTGTAGCTACAACAAAAAGTAACCTTATCCATGGCCTGACAAAAAATCTAAATTGTGACTTTTGTAGTACTCTAACTCAGTTTCTCCAATATAACTTTTTGATCAGCAAGTCAATTCTCGTACCTAAAAAATCGGTTAAGTTAACTTTTAGTTCTCAAATTGTCACACTCTAAATAAAACTTTAACACGACCACAAAAGATTACAATTGCAATAGCAAAAACAAGACAATTTGACAACTAAAAGTTCACTTAACCGAATTTTTAACGATCTTAAGGAACGAGAATTGACAAAAAAAAATTGGGGATATGGCGATATGATAATGGTGTCTTTTGAAAAAATATTGCAAAAGCTGTCGATTGTAAATAGGAAAATGAAATTAAGTAAGGACTTTAAAAAAAACACCAGGAAGAAGCGAAAATTTCTCCTATAGTGCAGATAGCGAGTGCAATTCAGAGCTGAAATCGTTTTCGCCTTAATGTTCCTGTTAAGTTGTGATATCTACTAGGCTATAAAATTTGTTACAATGGCTGTTATAAAAAGCAGAAAAATTACTACTTATTTGCATATTATTTAAGTATTCATCTCACAAACTAGCGTAACCTTGGTCAATTCTCAATCTCTGTCTATTATAAACCGTGTACTTGGACAAATTTTATTATACAATATATTAATAATATATTTATACAAATAATAATGTTTAGCCTTCCACGATTCGTCCAAAAAAAAATGGCTCCCGTTTTATTATAGACTATAAATCAATTTGAGTCGTAAATTTTTCTTCAGCGTTCGTATATGTAGTCCCTTGGCAACTGGAAAAGTCAGGTGACCAATAAATCAACAGATGAATTGTGTCAACATGTTTTAATGTTTTAAGCTCTGTAATTGATGTACTTAATGTGGTAGAGACAATGATTAAGTGTTATTTTATTATGATATTTTGGTTTGATTATAAATGGGTAGCATGTGGATATTATAAAGAACTAATTCATCATAATAGTTTATTAATATGACACTGAATGTTTTTTGTTGCTGAAATGGGAAGATGAGCAAGCGGCCCAACTTTTGATATGTGGTTATTGCCGCTCATGCACATCATTAATGCCTAGACAGAAGTTGTTAAGTCTCATAATTTTGTAATTTCATTACCTTATAACTAAACTAACAACAGTTTGGAGGTAAATGAAGAGATCGAAGCAGTAATAGCAACCAACATGGCCTCTTGCTTTAAGAACCACATAGTAAAATGTTACGGATCTAAACATCTAAAACAAGATATTAAAATCTTTAACGCCTAAAATTTTAAGGGTAAATTCAAGTATTTTAGACTTTATTAATGTCTTTATAGCAGTGTTACTCGATTTGCAATTGTACATTGCAAACGATGCAAAACAGCACGTTATTTATCTTGGCATCGTATTTTCTCGTAAATTTTTTAAGGATTTACATTTTTGTAAAACTGATAACTGGATAGTATGAATAACTGTAATTGATGTCAAACAAACCGATATAGCTATATTCCATTTTTTATACATGAATTAAAATATAAATGGTGTCGTGTTAACAACAGACTAAAGACTAAGATGAGAGATGTTCTACAAATCAAAGACAATCTATAATTTTCAAACGTCAAATCTAAAAAAATCAATGGATTTGCTTTAAAATTAAAATGAGTCAAATATTTAGTGCCAACTGCAATTAGCGGTAAGTTCTAGCTCATCATGTTATGCTGAGGTAGTTTTTTTATGTATTACATATCTTCGGCGTATTTTATAATAATAACGAATGGAATGTCCTACAGCTGATACTCTTTATGTCAACTCTTTTTTTGTATCAAAGTAATATTCTACACACCTATAGAAAAATGTCACTGAATATATTCCTCTTTTGCGACACTAATTGGGTCTAATGGTATAGTCTAGTGGTAACATAAAAGTTTTTTGATCACCACACGGAGGACTGGTAGTATTATACTCGTAATTGCTCAATTCTTCTTTTTGGTTTGCTTGCCAAATCTACGAATAAACAATATTTTAAGTTATACCTAAATTACATCCATCAGCGATTTTTCCGTCTTAGGTAGACTGCTTGCTTCATATACATTTCACTTACTATGACAAGAAATCCACCAACCTTGTCCTCTAGGACAGCTCCCGCACAAGGAATAAAACTCTCTCTCTGTCTGTCTGTGTGTGAATCTTTTTGTTTATAAAAACAACAAGAAACATTTTTTTATAAAAGGAATTCTGAGTCTCATTGACTTTTACAGAAACGAAATTATTGGACTGTGTGGACTTCAGAATTGAGATCTTTTGCAGATTACCTCTTGTAATACAAAACTGATGCACTACCGAAGGAGCTGAATTATTAATAGCAGTTACGAATTGACAAAAAAAATTGAGACAGTGACCTACTTGACTGAGTAAATTGACCTGTTTTTGTTAGATATGATATCCATACTATAGGCATACTATTTATTTCAAGATATCCTGTTTCTTTACCAATGATTGCAATATGTTTATGCATATGCTACTATTTACCTGTCATTCGACACATTTAAGTACTTCGACATAAATGTGTTTTGGATAATACCTACAAAGGAAACGTAAATCTCAATATTGCTTCCAACATCAAAGTTTGATTCCTTAAAAACAACATTATTAATTGGTCTATTATTATCATGAAGCATGAATGGATTGTTGAATGGCAGGAAATCTATTTCAATCAACAGTTTTACCACATAAATATATGCTCAACCCACATATCGAATAAATTTATTTGCACGTAACATCTAGGTACGTGGTGATTTTTAGTATGACGATATTGTTCAAAATAGGCATTACGTTGCAGTACTGCATCCGTCTTGAGTCAGTGTTGTGGGAATAGAATTAAATATACAATACTTGTACGTCAATACGCACGTAGGTCGTGAAAGTTGGATGGAGCAATATTTCATTTGGAATAAACAACAATTGGAAAACGTTGCATTGGTAACAAGAAAAAAAAGAAGTGATGAAGAGTTTTTGACGACTAAATCGAGTCCAGTGTCGTGGGGACTTTTGTAGATAGGTATGAAATTAACAAAAATTTATATCTCACATGGAATTGGAAAGAAAAACTGCTTACGTAGCAACTCGGTAGTGTATGCGACATGATATGATCGAGTTTCCGGCGAGGCAGTTTTTCAGCAATATCTAAACACGATATGCGAGTGCAAACCGCTTGGAAGACTTTTCGCTCGATTGATTATGCGCCGTCTACTGCCCAGGCGTCCATTAGTTAACCTAAAAAGTTAAACCTTAAAAACTATCGTCTTCATAGAGGGGAAATTTTCTCTGGATCTTCAATCGCGTCTTACAAAACCCATCTTACTATATAATTATCTTTTATGAACTTAAAGTGGCTGTAGGCACATAGCACGAAGAACTGACAGCTGGTAGGGGCATAAAAGTTATCGAATGGCGACCGCGTACCGGAGTTGGGAGACCTGTTCTACGGTGGACCGACTGTGGGATACCGATATGAGGGAGGCGTATGTCCAGTATTGGACGTCCTTTGGCTGATGGATGGAAGAACGCCCCAGATCTAGGCGACTCATGAATCTTAAGACAAGTCCTTTTTCTGCTGCAAAACATATAAAAATATAAACAAAAGTAGTTACAGTACTACTGAAGCAAAGTGCATGAATCACCGATTAGTTTATTCGTACGTAGGTAGTCTTCACACTAAGATTGACTTGTACCTTCCTTGCCAAATCACGTGAGCGTAGATATTGATCTGTTGTTTATGTATTAAAGTATTTGTAAAATCGGCCAAAGACTGTCATAAATCAGTACAGAAATTTCAAAGCGCAATGGTAGGCACGCTGGCTTGACGCTAAATGATTTAACTATTGTTTGTCACAGAGAATAAGCCAGTAGTTGTTCTTTAAAACTGCCGGTAAGTCTCATTTGAGGTAATTAAATCGCAGTTTTTGTAAGTTCTTAGTCTGTTAGTTAGATTTCGGGTTTGATTCCCGCTCAATGTAAATCTTTACGTGCATGGACATGATTGTTTGAATTAGTCTAGGTATTTTCTATGTATAATATGTATGTATTTACAAAAAAAAGTATTGAAGTATGTTTATCCGTTGTCTAGTATCCATAGTACAAGCTCTGCTTAGTTTGAGACTAGATGGCGTTGTGTGAAAGTGTGAGGAATATTTATATATATATATATATATTTATATTTGTTAAATATTTCATACAAATACCCAAATTAAAAGACATTATTTAGCTAGCTAGTTTTTTAAGTGCCTTCTTACAAACATGTTCTGGTATGAATAATATCCAAAGTTTAAAATAACTGTTAATTCTTATCTTATCGTATTAAGATTGCCCAGCACAAGATCAGTATTTTTGAAACTTCGCAAGGAAACTATTGCTCTGAATGAATGTTTGTTGAATTCCTCGAGATAGGACTTCAATCGTAGTTCGACAAAAATATGATAAAAATAGACTGAAATATATAATCCGAATTGCCTATTAAATTTTGTAGCTAAACACAATCCATAGAAATCGTTATTTCTCGAATGTTTTGTTTACAATTCTAGGTGGGTTCTCCATGAAACACAAGTCAATGGTTTCATAAAACTAAATATGTAAATTGAGTCAGAAACATTTTTACGAAGAATATAATAATACAAGCTGTCGTCCAATTAGCCAAGTGGTGGGTGACAGATATAATTAAAAAGAGGTTAGTTGTAGGAGTACGTACGTAGGAGGATATCTGTTATTGAAATTTCTTAAATAAACATAGCAATTTCTCTATTTCGTTAAGGAATTTCTTAGTTCAATGGGTACAATCTGTACAAACGGTCATTTTACTGCTTTTAAAATATGATCATTATCATAACAGCCCATTAATGTCCCACTGCAGGGACGGGCCTCCTCCTGTGACGGAGGGATATTTGGCCTACTAATACCACGCTGGCCAAACAGATTGGTATAGGGTTTAATTTTAAGTTTTCTTTCTTTTATTTCGTTAAGATAATATTCACGAATAGTCCCTTAGTCGGTTTTTACGACACTCATGGGATGAGATGGGGAAGTGACATTATATTCTTACTCCGTCACCACACGGAATCCACTTTTAAAATATACTTATACATATTACAAAAAAAGAAAAAAAAATAAGAATAAAGGTGAACAACCCAAATTGTTTGACATTTGTAGCGAATAAAAGAATAAACTAATTTTATTGACATGAAATAATGACTGGGGAGGGATTCATTTGTTTTATTTTATTTGAGTTCCTTTTACGTGCCTATAAGTTCAACGATTGTACATAACAGATTCAGAAAAACTCTCTCTACTTATTTACTAATTAATTTTATAATTAATTTCTCTCTCCGAGCGGTGACGGAGTAAGAATACAAATGTCACCACCCCATCGAATCCCATGGGTGTCGTGAAAACCGACTAAGGAACTATCCGTGAATATTATTTTTACGAAATAAAAAGAAGGAAAACTTGATATTAAACCTATACCAATCCGTCTGGCCAGCGTGGTATTAGTAGTATAAAATATGTATAATGTATGTATTTACAAAAAAAAATATTTAAGTATGTTTATCCGTTGTCTAGTACCCATAATACAAGCTTTGCTTAGTTTAGGACTAGATGGCATTGTGTGAATGTGTGAGGAATATTATATACCTAATATATACATTTATGACAGCTTTCTCTTTGCAATGAAACATTTGGTGAAAGAATTTGTTTGAGTGAGAAATCTCGTAGGTTTGTAATAACAATCATATGTTATGTATTCATCTTAAAAATATTCTATACGTGTGCCAAATTTCGTCCAAATCCGTTCAGCTGTTTCTGAGTGATTGAGTTACGTACTTTTTAAGATTGTCATCAAGTTTTTATAAACAATTAGTAATATTTACATATTTTTGATTCTAGGAATAGACGCTGTCTACCTGCATTGGCTTATGCGGACCGGAGTATTAGAGTCCCGAATGGAAATACGGTTTACTGATCACCAAGCTCACCAAATATTTTAATTGTGTACTTGCATCTGTTTATGGCGAATATAATAATATAACAAACAATCAAAGTATAAAGTTGAAAACATTTAACTTAAAGAAAAACTTACAACTTTATACTTTGATTGTTTTCCTTTTAACATACAATTTTTCCACTAGAGACAAAACGGAAATCAAGGTCTATCTTTACGTAGGATATAAAATAATGACATACATAAGTCGAACATATCTCTGTCCTATATATTATAATTTCTCTTTTTAACTTTGTTTCAGTTTTTATAAATTAAAAAAGTAAAATATGATGCAGTGTTAATGACTAAGCAGATTCATCAACCAACAACTACTACTACGACATAGGAAATAAGAAAGCTAAACAAGAATTTGTGTTGTCAGAAATTCTCGATTACTCAGGGATATTATTAAATAACACCACCTCTTCTCTCGATCATGATCATCCGAAAGTCGAGAAATATTTTAAACGATCATAAAAAGAAGAATGGGCAGTTTTATATGGGGTGCGTCCCATGTGTTGTAACACTTTGTGACCTATATCATTTGAAAGATCTCAGCGCGTGCTATGTTTTATTGTATAGGCATAACTCCGTATCTCGTGCAGGGAAACTGTTATAGGGTTTTTAAAAATTAAAAAAAATAATTAAAAATGTCTTAACTAATTGGTCTTTTAATAACTACTACTAAAGAGATTTAAAGGTAAAGCCTACTTTGGACCCAATACCCTCTCTGCCACCATTGTAAGCGCAGCGTTGAGAAGATTGCAGACATGTAAAATGTGATTTACGGCGGTCCTTTCGGGTAGAAGAGTTCTCAAGCTTGTGGTATGGTACAGCCCTATTCATAATTGTATATGTAAGCATTATGGTAGTAAGTAAATGTTCTTTATGTTAATGTGAAAAGTAGTAATAAACGAGGTTTCGTTAGTAATGTACGTGTTTCTGTTTACTCCTTAATACCTACATCATATGGCGACCCTGCCTGTAACATTGCATCACGCCATCCGGTAACTCGAGACAGTGCAGGTGTACTTTTGCGGTGTAAGCAAATTCGTGCGAACTGGCCCGATAACTCGTCTATTGTGCATCGTTTTATGTCGCTTTAAAAATATGAGTTTTAAAACGAGTCTTCGTTCTTCTGCGCGACAACGTGGTCACGATTTGCCATTTTCATACAATAAAGATTATAAAGGTCAGAGATGGGCAACAACCAAGCTGTAGAGAAGGAGGAGGTGATTGTGGCGCAGACGGCGGCTGGTGCAGGCACCAATTCGGCGCCTGTGGAACAACTTCGGGTGCAAGCAGCCACCACAAATTATATCCTAGCTGCAATATGTACCTTCCTGAGTATAGGTATGCTGTACATTATATACAAAGTCTACCGTAAGTGTCACCGAAATTGGATGGACCATCAGATACGTGAGTTCGCTTTGGAGCGGTCTGCGAGCTATTTTAAAAGGCTCCAGCGTAAGCCGATCAGTGAGGAGACAGTCTAGCACTCAGGTACGCTGTGCCTCCTGTTTGAAGTATATACGTACCTAAATAGACTGTCTGCGGTGGAGTTATAAGTGCGGTTATAAAATATGTGTGCGTAAAATAAAAGTATCATAAAATATGTGTGCGTAAAATAAAAGTATCATAAAATATGTGTGCGTAAAATAAAAGTATCATAAAATATGTGTCTAAAATAAAAGTATCTTAAAATATGCGTGAGTAAAATAAAAGTGTTACAAAATAATTATGCGTGCGTAAAATAAAAGTATTGTAAAGTTGTAGGCGTCTTTAACGGAAAGTTTAGAAGACAACAAGATGACCTTGGACTGAAATTGGTACCGATATTATCATTTATTTCTTTTTATCTTTAGTTAGTTAGGCGAAACGCATTCAAAGTTATTGAGTTATTGTAATAAATAATGTAAGTTTTTAATGCTGTTAACTTAGTGTTGTAATAATTAAGGGTTTATACATATTTTTATATATTTTACGTATTGAATTGCCGAAATAAATGGCAGATGAGCTCATACAGTTACTTGAAAAGTTCAAGCATATTAAAGATTACTTAACTAAGTTAGGACCTAGAAGAAGGACAGCTAAAATAAAGAATGATAAGTATATTGAATCAGAAAATTTAAAAGAGCAATTTGATTTTGTTTTGAATAGTATTAATGTTCTGTCTAAAACAGAGAAATTAGATAACTTAGAAGTAGCTAGAATAGAAAGTTTATCAGATAAAATTAGTAAATATTATATTAAAATAGGAGAGTTGTGTACTCAGTCAGATTACGTTTCTGAGGGAACCTTAATTAATTTAATAAAAATGGAGAACTTTCAACTCAAAACCGCTATTAGTCTTTTACCCGTTATGGACAAAAATGAGTCGGTTACAAAACAATTAATTGCTAATATAGAAATGTACTCTGATATGCTGGAAGTCGACGAGCACAAAAAGCTAATAACTTTCGTTTTAAGGTCAAGGCTATCTGAAAGTGCAAAACTACGCTTGCACGAAAACTATGCCACAGTTTCAGATTTGGTGAAGGATATGAAGGATAGACTTCTTAGCAAAAAATCAGACACGTCACTCCAACAACAACTGCAAAGAGCTCGGCAGAACGACAGAAGTATGGCCGACTTTGGTAAGCAAATTGAACAATTATTCGTTGATTTAACCATTTCTCAGGCGGATGGAGACCCGAATAAGTATGAAGTTTTAAAAACAGTAAACGAAAGGAATGCTATTAAGCGTTTTAGTGATGGTCTGAGAAATAGTCGAATCAGCACTATAATAGCGGCGAGGAACTATACTTCCTTAAACGACGCAATCCGTGGTGCGTTGGATGAAGAGTTATCATCATCAATTGAAACTGGACCCCGAGTGATGAATTACCAGCAGTATAAAGGTAGGTCTAATAATTTTATGCCCCGTAGCAATTATCGCGGTCGTTTTAATTTTAATAGAGGACAACGCACTTATTATAATACCCAAAGTTATCAAGGTAATGGTTACAGACGACATAATAATAATTCTAGTTTTCGAGGACGACAATTGTATAACAGAACCCGAGGTTCGCGTGGTCAAAGTGGTCATCATGCTACTGTGGTACAGACAAACAATGACAGTAGTAGTGTGAAAAATTTGGAAACCTCTAATCATTTTTTTCGATCCTAATCATTTAATTTGCTATTATGCTAACATTAATTCAGTACAATTTAAAGTTCACGATGT
The DNA here is from genome assembly GCA_905475405.1 of Schrankia costaestrigalis. Taxonomy (NCBI): domain Eukaryota; kingdom Metazoa; phylum Arthropoda; class Insecta; order Lepidoptera; family Erebidae; genus Schrankia; species Schrankia costaestrigalis. Next base: position 5,544,703 of record FR997850.1, read on the forward strand.
TATTTATTCTTGGCTGCTCGATACCGGAGCCTCACTGTCTCTCGTTAGGCATGAAGCGATGGTGAGAGATCAGATACCTTATCACGCTGAGAAAATAAAAATTAAAGGCATAGGAGGTGATGTAGTATCAGAAGGCTTTGTTTTTTTAGATCTCTGCTATAAAGGAAAAATATTAAATCATAAGTTTTACGTGTTTAAAGACTTACCTTGCCGTTCAGATGGCATCTTAGGTCAAGACTTTATTTGTAAGTTTCACTGTATTTTAAACTTTGAAAAAAATATTTTAACTATTAATAATGACAATTCTTTTTCGTTGCCTTTACAAATGGGATGTATAGGTCAAAATAATTACATTACTTTACAACCCAGATGCGAATCGATTCATTTTATAGATTTGAAAATTAATCAAGAGTGTATTACAAACCCCAGTGAATTGTGTGAAGGAGTTTTTCTTGCTAGTGTGTTAGTTAGTCCAAATAAAGAAGGAAAAATACCTATTAAGATTTTAAATACTAGAGATGACGAAGTTCGACTCAGTTATTTCATTCCAGAATTAATGTGTTTAAGTGATTATTTAATTTGTAGTTTTGAAAATAAATTAAATAATTCAGACAGAGTAAAGAACCTGTTTTCCATGTTAAATTTAAACCATTTAAATTCTGAAGAACAAATATCTATAGAAAATATTTGTGCCAAATATTCAGACATATTTTTGTTGCAAGGTGATAAATTAGGTGTTACAAATTTATATCAACAGAAAATATATTTAAAGGAAAACGTCACATCATCTTATGTTAAACCGTATAGATTACCCCAGTCACAAAAACAGGAAATAGAAAGTCAAATACAACAAATGTTAAAAGATGACATTATTGAGGAAAGTCAAAGTGAATGGAATAGTCCTATTTTGCTTGTAACAAAAAAGAGTGAAGATTCTAGTAAGAAATGGCGATTAGTAATAGACTATAGGAAGTTAAATGAAAGGATTATGGATGATAAGTTTCCTCTCCCGAACATAACTGAAATTTTGGATTCTCTCTCTGGTGCAATATATTTTAGCCATTTAGATTTAACGCAATCTTATTATCAATTATCATTAGATCCTGAAAGCAGAAAATACACAGCTTTCACAACTGATAAGCAATATCATCTTAAAAGATTACCCATGGGCTTAAAAATTAGTCCGAGTGCATTTAGTCGTTTAATGACAGTAGCTATGGCTGGTTTAAATTATGAAAAAGCATTAATATACTGCGACGATTTAATTTGTTATGGTCGTAATTTAGAAATTCATAACAAAAACCTTATCGATATATTTGAAAGATTAAGGAAAGTTAATTTAAAAGTAAACCCAAGTAAATGCCAATTTTTAAAAAAGGAATTATTATATTTAGGACATTTAGTATCATCAAAAGGTGTACAGCCAGATCCAGAGAAAACTAAAGTTATCAAAAACTACCCAAGGCCTCAGTCTACTGACGAAGTTAAACGCTTTGTCGCTTTTGCCAATTATTATCGAAAATTTGTACCAAATTTTGCTGAAATTACAATACCACTTAATAAATTATTTCGGAAAGGAGCTAAATTTGATTGGACGAATGAATGTGAATATGCTTTTAAACATCTCAAAGATTTGTTATCTAACCCTCCTATATTACAATATCCAGATTTTTCAACTGATAGTGAATTTATTTTGAGAACCGATGCCTCTGGTAAAGCTATTGGAGCCGTTTTGTGTAACCAAAATGACTTACCAGTAGCGTATGCAAGCCGTACTTTAAATAAAGCTGAAATTAATTATCCTACTATAGAGAAAGAGCTTTTGGCCATAGTGTGGGCGGTTCGATATTTCCGACCATATTTGTTTGGCAAACTTTTCAAAATATTTACGGATCATAAACCACTTGTCTATCTATTTTCTATGAGTAATCCATCCAGTAGACTTTTAAAATTCAGATTAACTTTAGAGGAGTATAATTATAAGATTGAGTATGTTACAGGTGCGAGTAATGTGGCGGCCGACGCATTATCTCGTATATCAATTTCGTCAGAGGATTTAAAAGAAATTAGTATACAATCAGTGAATGTAATGACTAGAAGTATGACTAGAAAATTAAATGAAGACACAACTAACAACTCTTTGGATGATAGAATTTTTACTGACAGCCGGACTGATCACCCAGGTGTCGTAGAAGTTACTAAAAAACCAAAGAATTGTATAGAATTGATAGTCAAAAAGAATTTGAAAGGAAATTTTGTTAATTTTAAAGAAAAATATATAATAGGCCTCAATCCGAGTTCTCGATCATGTCAAACGCGAGACGTTTTCGTGAGAGACTTTGGATGGTTTTGTAAAGAAAATAATGTTAAAGAAATTTATATAATGAAAAATAATAAAACAATGAAATATATCAAATGGTTAACCAATGTTAATAAAAAGTGGTCCGGACCACGAATTTGTGTAGTAAGAGAGGCAATAAGAATAAATAATGACGATGATAAACTAGTAGTTCTCAATGATTTTCATTTATTGCCGACAAGCGGCCATGCTGGAATAAGACGTATGCTAAATAATATCAAGAGATATTATTTCTGGCCAAATTTAGAGGCTGATGTTACAAAGTATGTAAGGAAATGTATTAAATGTCAAACACAGAAACATTCCTTACCTACCAAACAGCCAATGGAGATTTCAACCACTGCGCAGGTAGCTTTAGATAAGATATATTTAGATATAGTTGGGCCCTTAAGTAAAGATTATTATAATTATTCATATATACTCACCTTACAGTGTGAGCTAAGTAAGTATATAGAAGCTTACCCATTAGAAAATAAGGATAGTCTTAGTACAGCAAAAGCTTTAGTTGATAATTTCATTCTAAGGTATGGGATACCTCGAGAAATAGCATCAGATCGTGGCACCGAGTTTATGTCTACAACTATGAAAGAGGTATGTAAACTATTAAATATAAATCAGATGTCTTCCACAGCCTATCATCACCAATCAATTGGCGCTTTGGAAAATACACACAAATCATTAAATGCGTATTTAAGAATTCAAACTGATAATAATCCTAGATATTGGAGTACATGGCTTCCGTATTTTTGTTTTGCCTATAATACAACTGTTCACTCTGAAACAAAGTACACACCGTTTGAGCTAGTTTTTGGTAAACAGTGTAATTTACCTAGTAATTTAACATCAGGAATTATAGAACCTTTATATAATGATAATGACTATGTTAAACAATTAAAATATAGATTACAGGTCTCCCAAAATGATGCAAAGTGTAATTTAATTAGTAGTAAAGTTAAGCGTAAATCTGTTTATGATATGTACACAAAACCAGTAAGATATGAAATTGGTGATATGTTGTTAGTTAAAAGTGAAAAAGACAATAAATTCAAACCAGTGTATTTAGGACCATTTAAGGTAATTGAAGATTTAAATTGTAATGTAAAAATAGACCGAAATGGAAAAATTGAAATTATCCATAAGAATCGTACAAAACCTTTTCATAGATAAAAAAAAAAAAAAAAAAAAAAAAAAAAAAAACTTGTAATTTTAGTTTTTTTTTTTTTCTTTTTGGTAAGGGCATGTGGTATGGTACAGCCCTATTCATAATTGTATATGTAAGCATTATGGTAGTAAGTAAATGTTCTTTATGTTAATGTGAAAAGTAGTAATAAACGAGGTTTCGTTAGTAATGTACGTGTTTCTGTTTACTCCTTAATACCTACATCATAAGCTTTCAGAAACGTTTGCGCAGTTACATGGACAAAGAAAAAAAGGCTCCCTATGCTCCCCGCCAATTTCTGCGTCCCAACCTTTGTAACATGTTGCGACTAGCATAAACATGTTCACCTAGATTTTTTTTCTATAAATATATTTTTTTTTCATTAAAATTTTGTGCAGGTCAAAAGTACTGAGCTGTTAATGATAAAATAATTTTTGTATCAAATAAGGCTTTAATCGTACTTTTTTACATTTTGTGACACGGAAACACATTATACTTATTCCACTTATAATAACTGTAGACAATTTACAGTAATCGTTAGTTTAGACCGTTATTAATAAGTACACAGTTAAAAATATATAAGTGAAAATGGTAAAGTTATCGCTAAATAAATCTCTTACATAAATGTACGTTATAGAGTTGAGGTTGAGAAAAAAAAATCCTCATCGCATTTTTCTCTACATAGCTGTTGATGTTGATAAGGTTGTCATAATTATAATGACAGTATAAATATACGACTCCTTTAAATAGACCTGTTTTATTCACATATCTATCAAAATATATTGAAAACTCGAAAGTACAGCTCAGCAACAACACTACACCATGCTTCCAGCCCTCAGCCAATAGACGTCCATTGCTGGAGATGGGCCTCCTACAAATATCTTTACTTCGCCGATCCTGTGACTACCTTATCACTTGGCGCCACCCCGATATCACGCGATATACGCGGTTGCTTTTCGAAAACTTTTCTGCCTCATCGTCATTTGTAAGTTCTTCGTGCTATGTCACCCCTTTAACGGGCAATCCTGAGTGCTCTATCGGTCACTTTAGTTCTCCTGCGAATTATCTCACTTCTGATTCAATTACGCAGGTCAACTCCCAATATAGAGAGCTTTATGCAAATAAAGCTCTCTCCATTCCCCTGTAGATGACCAAAAGCCTTGTGATTTGACGAGTGAACCGCTTCTCGAAGTTGGACTTATCTGGCCTGATTGTCCCAGGTAAATAAATTCGTGGACAACTTTGAGTGTAGCGCCTTCAACCGTGATTGAAGTGGGTGCAACATCAACATTTGCCATGATCTTGGTCTTGTCCGTGTTCATTTTAAGACCCACTTATTGAGAGATACTATTAGGGTCATCGAGCATTATAAATTGAGGTCCTCCTTGGTCTATGACATGTCACCATTTTCATTAGCAAATGAAGGTGCGTGCGTGATATATTCGTCATAATATATTGATGCCATTTCCGTTCCAGTCTAAGAGCCTAAAAGCATCTTCCAGTGCAGCGGTAAACAGTTTCGGAGATATTTAATGTCTAAGACAAGGGTCTTATACCTCGCTATAAATTCATAGTTCTTGATAATCCATCCTCGAGACAAATCAACATAATGGCGTTTCCGTATACTTAAGCACTGCTGTATTATGAAATATCGTTGGTGTACTTGGCATCGTTGGAGAGACTGCAACACTACACCAGTAAGTTAATAATGGCATCTACACTAAGCGCAAACTTATTTGACCGACCTGTAGTTGTTGCAACTTCAGGAGCAGATGTCATATTTGGAACAAAATGGCGGGGAGCATAGGGAGCGTTTTTTCTTTATCTACGTAACTGCGCAAACGTTTCTGAAAGCTTGAGAACTCTTCTACCCAGAAGGACCGCCGTAAATCTCATTTTACATGTCTGCAATCTTCTCAAGACTGCGCTTACAATGGTGGCAGAGAGGGTGTTGGGTCAAAGTAGGCTCTACCTTTAAATCTCTTTAGTAGTAGTTATTAAAAGACCAATTAGTTTAGACATTTTAATTATTATTTTTATTTTTTTAAAACCCTATAACAGTTTCCCTGCACGAGATACGGAGTTATGCCCATACAATAAAACATAGCACTCGCTGAGATCTTTCAAATGATATAGGTCACAAAGTGTTACAACACATGGGACGAAACCGCCCATTCTCCTTTGGAAGCCAATAACAGACCGAGTGGTCAACATAGTTACTACTTAGTAGGTTTGGTTACACTGTGTTAATACAGGAAAACTCTAAGTACTTTTAATGTGACATCTATAGGATAAGAAAAATAAGTAGACATTTTTATCAATTGAAATGATGAATGCACATAAAATATTGATAATGCATTTTTAATCCAATAAAATTAAGTTGAAAGTACTTGTGAGAGGGCAAAATAATAACTAATTGTTTACACCAAGAACAGGTCTGCTCAAGCAACGAATCGAATGGCATACTACGACACTTATGGAGAGCAAAACTTTGTATCCATCACCATCCAAAAGACGAAGCAACATGACTTTAAAATAATTTAACAACACTATTATTAAAGTATTCAATAAGATAATAATAGAAATATCAATGAGAAGAAGACAACTTCAAAATAGACAATGATCAATGACAATATGTCTCGCCCACACGATGCAATGATCATTATGAAAGTAAACATATTTTTAAGACACCTGAAAATCGCTACATACGACATAACTAAAGCGCCGATTACACTAGACTACATGTAGTCATCTACATATTGTAGGATACTAGTCCCCCGGTTTCTGAATGACTGATCAAGTTAAAATCAACTAATTAAGTGTCAAAACTGTCATTTTAGTTCCTGAAAATGATAGTTTTGACATTTAATTAGTTGATTTTGATATTAGTGTCCTACAAGATGTAGTTGACTACATGTAGTCTAGTGTAATCAGCGCTTAAGACTCTGGCATTAAAACAATGAGACGCTAATAATTTCATGTGGGATTAAATATTTAAGAATGATAGAAAACGGAAGCGTCGGGCGTAAATGGCGATCCATGATCTCTGCCAACCCCTACGGGAATGAGACACGAATTTTATATAAGCATGTATGTAGTAAGATTCAATAGTTGTGTGATTAGTATTAATTGAAAACAGAATATAAGAAGGAAAGCAAGCACCGCCAATTGAAGATGTCATCATCATAACAGCCCACTAGTCCCACTACAGGGACGGGCCTCCTCCCGTGAGTGAGGCATACTTTGCCTACTAAGACCACGCTGGCCAGACGGATTGGGATAGGGTTTAATTTCAAGTTTTCCTTCTTTTTACTTCGTAAAGATAGTATTTACGGTTAGTCCCTTATTCGGTTTTTACGACACCCATGGGATGAGATGGGGTGGTGACTTATTGTATTCTTACTCCGTCACCACACGAAAAATTGAAGATGTAGTGACAAGGATCCAGAGATGCATACTAAGATGCATTTAGTGAGATCATGAATAGTGATATCTTTCCTGACTCATTGTCACACCACAATATCTCACAAACCTCTCAAGATTCCTCAATTATTGAAACTTTTTCTTCCTAATAAGGTATGTATAAATTGGTATGTAACATTTTTAGCCCATTTTGTACTATGACCATAGTCTATTAATTGTTATGAGGACAGTGCTAAAAAACTTTTTTGTCAAAAGTAGCCAAGTTATGGACATAAGTGTAGCTTTGGTCGAATTGCAAACGCGGTATGCTGTAACTAAAAACAAAATATTAAAAAAAAAAAACTATCAAATCAACTTTAGCCATGAATTAGGACAATGAAAAATAGACTCTGCAGAGTAATTTGTGAGTTAGGTACTAAATATAATGGCATAGATAATAAAAATCTTGTTAAGATTAGGTATAACAAAAGATTTATGTATTGTTCGCATATTTCTCAAGATTTAACTGGTTAATGATAATTTACTGTTGACTCAGGTACATGTTTAAATCAATTCTAATTTAACAGATCGTTATAATATCAAGGTCTTGAAAGAACTGCAAAATTATCTTACGTAAAATTGAAATGAAATAGTACAAAATAATGACCCCTTTATTTTTACTTGTGTTGTTGTAGTGTGTATATTCTGTACATGATGTTACTACCCAAACTCTTATTCCGTGCTTGCCGTAAAAGCCCTTGTTTTTTTTGCCAATAATGTCTCTTAAAGATATGAATAGGGACATTAATAGGCTGTTAGAAAGCTCGAGTTCAGTCTTGAGAAAAGGCAATAAAGTATTTTGTGTAGCACACTCTTAACACTTTAAATGTTTTAAAATTAGTTAAATTAAGGTTAGGAAACATTCGAAAATAATGGGCCGTTTTTTTTAAAATGCAATATTGACTTTAAAACTTTTGCGTTTCATTTTATTATTATAATAATACTATCGGGTATTAACATCATGCATCAGTATACTCGTAACCATGGCTGGTGTAACCTGGCCGAAACGTCGAGCGGCTCAAGGTAAATAATTTAAGTGTTTACCAAAAATCTATACGCCTTAGTACCCGATAGTATTATTATAATAATAAAATGAAACGCGAAATAAAACAATATTTTTAATCACGATGCGAAAGTATTGACGCTAGAATAAAATCGTTGGATCGTGACTCTTAAGTACGCGTAAAAGAGAACAATAAAATATAGCAACCTAAATATTTTTGAAATAATTAATTACTTACCTAGTATAATAAGGAAATATTTAAAAATTAACTTCACATTTAAACAGTGCTTTTGACGTTATTACGTTTAAGCCACGCGTTGCAAGTCTGCCAAATTATTGGAAAATTTAAAATAAAATGTGACATTGTGACTAAAGCTGCAATGCCACGGGTACAGTGCTGTGTTAAATAGCGTAAAGCTGACTTTAGTACAGTATTTCTTGAAACGATAACTTTGTCATGTGCATCGAATGTGCGATTGCAAATAAATTCTTTTGCTACCACAGCAACGCTGCTTGGTACGATGATAAATAAGCATTAGCCCGGAAATGGTTCCTAACCAAATTAGCCGTATATTTGGCCAAAAATCAGCTTTTTTTGCATGAGTGTATCAAGAAATACATGGATTAAGAATGAAATTAGTTCATAACTAATTTAAATTTGTATTATAAATAAGTTGTAGATAGTTTTTAATTTAATAAATATTTTCTGATATTTTTCAAATTTGGTTAAGCCGCTTTTTAAGTCAACCCCATATAGGGGTAATGATTAATGTATTCTTAATTTGCCACCAACCTTGCTAAAGACAAAATTTGTGGATCTCTAAACCAATTGTCTTGCGTGGAAATCCGAGCCGAAACCTAGTGCACGATAGCCACTGTGCCACCTAGTCAGTCAGATTATTTACAGGATACAGACTAATGTCTATTTTATTATCTGCTGTGTTTTTTAGTGTTTTTACGTAAATATTGATGGATGGCTTGACGTCTTCGAGACTGCGTTTAGGATCACATTCAAGTCGTTTAAATGTGACCTTGGCTCATTATTTACAATTTATTGGTAATTTGGCAAAAGAAATATCGTATCTGTTGTTGTTTTACGTTCACAAAAGTTGTTATAGATTTTCAAAATAACACCTATGATAAAGATGTTTAAACATTTATAGGAATAAATAAATGCAGTAGGCAATATGTTTTAAACACAGTTAGCATTTTTCAAGGCATATTTTTTCAAAATCACCGAACTACGCAACGGATTAGTGGCTATTTTTTGCACTTACTCAACCATTTACTCCCGTGTAGTCATCGGAGTTCTTAATTTCGATCCATCGGATTTTAATGAGTCCTGGCTATTTGTATGTTGACTGTAGTACTATAAATGATATCTATATATGTCGAATTGTGAATTGAATGGTAAAGTGTGAATTTCGAATTTAGAACTATCACTTATCCGTACAGAAGGAATGTTATGGAGTTCCACAGGGGTCAGTTTTGGGTCCTCTTCTATGGAGTGCTGGGTACGACTTGGCGCATTGCGATGTGCTACAAGCTGTAGCGTTTGTAAAATGTTATGCAGCTGACAGACTCGTGGCAGCGAGAACTTCAGCATTCATCACCATACATATCAAAAATAAATCCTAATACTACAATAACTTAATTTTTTTTCACTACTTGAACTGATTTTGTAAGCAAGGTTTTAAACTAACGTCCTTTTTAATATGACATGGTAACAAACAAGCCTTATTATTTGTTAAAAATCTAAAACAATCATCTAACGTCCTCCTCTAATCATACTCAATGCAGTAGACGACGCTATTGGATCGTAAATAACAACGTGAAATAGAAACATTTTGTTATTTGTAACTCATAAACGAAAAATTATTATTATTTGTAACTCATAGATGGAAAAGTGTGATACTTTAAGAAACAATAAACATCATAGCAGCAATTAATGCCGTATTCCGAGTATGGGCCTTGTCCATGTACTGAGAGAAGTTAGCTATAGATATAGCTGAAAGTGGACGGAGGGATTGGTATAGGGATTGTGTCAAGTTTTGTAACAACGACTGTTCTTAGAACGGTATTAAAAGACATATTGATACCACCCCAAACAAGCATTGATAATACCACATGACTAAAACACATAAGATAATAAACGTGTGCTTTCATTTTCATTTAACAATGACCCCACTTTTACTGGCAAGTGCAATATATATTTATAAAAATGTTCATAATTAGATTTCATATTTCGTAACTACTTTGACGGGGTGTTGGCTTCTGGCCATCTTGGAAGAGACAGAATATATATTTCCGCTTGAGTGCGAAAAGGACAGGTGATAATCTTGTGTGAAAAATATTTATGTTAAGGCCTTCTGTTGCTATGAATTCATCTATGAATAGTACGGTCGGTTCACCCGTGGGATATTTTTGTTTCACTCGCTGAAGGTTAGAAGCTTTTACTAGTAACAGAAAATGTTCACATCATTTGTAAACTATCGCGTTGTGTTTAAATTTTCTATTAAATGTTAACAGGAATTAACGCAGAATGCAATTTCGTTTGTTGAATTATGAGTTTAAGAAGGTAACTAGGAAGGTCTTGGTAACTAGGTAGCTAGTCTGCTCAGAATAAGTATTTCGTGTAGTTTATATTAATAAATACAAATTAATATATATCTTTATAAATATTGTAGCCTATTGTTATTGCACTGCAGGGACGGGCCTCCTCCCAGGACGAAGACTCTTCAGCAAAGACGACATAACGTATTATTTTAACACTTTCATACTTTGGCCTAAAGCGTAACTTGATAATCATATTTTGAATTGAATGTAAACCGCGAATTAGGTCCAGGAATAAAAGATAGGAAGTAGTCATAAAATTTCACTTCGTTGCTATCATTATTTATTTTATATCGCAATTATCAGCGTTTATAGGGCTCACTAGCGCCGCCAAGAGAAATAAAATCATAATTCGCTTATAGGATCAATAATGCAAAATGTTGGTAACGAAGTCTTGAGAAAAGGCAAAAAAGTATTTGTACATATAACACACTCTCAACACTTTAAATGTTTTTCATTTAGTTAAATTTCGCATTCGAAAAAAAAACGGGGTTTTTAATGCAATATTTGCTAGTGACCCCTATAAACGCTTTTACGTACTTTTAGGCTTTAATTAGGCAATTTATAAAAGGAAGAACCTGATTTTGTTGACATACCTATATTCTCAAATACCTATTTAATGACATTCTTTACACAGCAGCGTTTCACTTTATTTTTCTTACTATTTTGTTTAATGATTAATCTACAATGCTGTTTTGCCTTCCTACCTCATAACTTGAACTTTTAAGCTCGATATTTTCTCTTGTTCATCATCATTTTCTTCAAACATTAGTTCAGTCAAGACTAGACAGACATTTATTATTAATATTGCTATCTCTGTATAAGCCAGCACAGGCAGCTAATCATGTTCAGGTTTGTATATAGGTACTTAATACCCGTAGTCATTTTTATTTTTATTTCCTAACAGCCATTAATGTATCACTGCAGGGATGGGCCTCCTTCCGTAACGGAGGGATACTTAGCTTACTAATATCACGCGCTGGCGAGACGGATTGGTATAGGGTTTAATTTGAAGCTTACCTTCTTTTTATTTCGTCGGTTTTTACGACACCTATGGGATGTGATGGGGTGGTAACATATTGTATTCTTACTCCATCACCATATGGAGAATTTTATTTTAATTTGTATTTGTTTAATGCCCTATTATTATTATTATGCTTTGTACAGAAAACGAAATTCATTAAATTTAAATCGATATTTGCCCTGATTGTTTGATAACGTGGCAAAAGTATGAGAACCTAGGTTTTAATAGGTAGGTAATGGTTTAATGCATATTCCTGGGTTGGGGCGTATACAAGCCCTTACATATAGTCAAGAGGGCTTTATATCAACTAAACTTACGCCATTTCGCTGACTAATCAACTATTTGTTCGCACCAATGCCTGGTTGTCTGCCAATCTGTTATCCACATTGTAACATGCACTGGCTGTAAAAATCTTTGAATGTGCTGTGTAATAAGCTGCATTTGCCAAGTTGTCAAATCAAATTGCTAATTAGTATAATTACGGATAGAACATAAATTTTCTTGACCGTGTACCTGTTTGTTATTTACAATTGCATTCGTGTAATCATTTATTTATACGCGGGTACTTCTTTATGTTTCAATCCCACCCACTTTTCTACAGCAGTAAATTCTGAAAGTTAGTATCGACTGCGTGGCCTCACATAATAGTTGCGAAACTTCTGAATAATTCGGAATTATTTCGTAGTATTCGACCGGAATGATTTGGAATTTTTCACGCCCGCATCTATAGCTTCACATAAGTACCAAGAATGTCACGTGAATTCTATGAAAAATCTAAAATGTCTAGAATTTTAATGAATTGGCAAACCAAAAAAACAGAGATAATTTACTTCTGAACAGTGCAAAAAAATTGAAAGCAAATATGAGGTTTTAGCATAGTAACATTAACTTTATCATAAGATATGTTTGTAATCCTTAATCACATAGAAATGAATAATTAACTGTTTTAGAACTTTAAATTGTGTCAATCAGCTTTCAGGGTAGTCTCTGGATCTACTAAACCGATTATAAAAATTATTTCTGTTTTGAATAGTCCATTTATCGGGGAGTGTCATAGGCTATATAGTATCACTATATGACTAATAGGAGTGGAGCAGTAATGAAATATGTTTTAAAAAAAGGACGCTTTTTTGTCGCTGCCCAACGAAGTAGGCACGAGTCAGGGGTCAGCTAGTTAAAAAATAATTCTACTAATATTATAAATGGAAAAGTTTGTGAGGATGTATGGATGGATGTTTGTTACTCTTTCCCGCATAAACTACCAAATGGATTTTGATAAAAATTGGAATATAGATAGTTTAGAGTGTAGAATAACATTTAAGCTACCTATACAACGTGAGTGAAACCGCGCGCATCAGCTAGTAAACTATATAAATTAGAATGAACAAAGTTAAAAAGTAATGCATCGAAGGTTCTCTGACTCATACCGGTTAGCAGCCACGAAACCCTGACACGTAAATAAACAAGTTGTTTTTAGATATTTTAAGTCTCTGGAGATGTTTGTCTGATGGGTAAAGTATGGTTTAGGAGGTCAGCTAGTCAGTGTATTAGTTATTAACGTAATATGAAGTAAATATTTCTTAAAAAAATATTTTTATTTCGTTTTGTTGAAGACAAATGTTTAAGTACTGTATTACATGATGATTTACAATCATCCTTTACGGAAAAAAAGTCATCCAAATGCTGGACCTTAACTTTTTAATTATAGGGAAAAGATTTATTTTAATACGGAGCAGTTACAAGTCTATAAGACTACGATCAAAACAGTTACTATAATATTTATTAATATTCATTTAATTAAATTAACAATACATGGCCCAAAATAAATAGGTACGCAAAAACAAAATGTAAGAATAGAACAATGATAAAGCAATCAGTTATAGAAAGGTTTGATACAGTGCTCTCAGTGTCACACTACATAGTCACATTATCTCGAGACCTCGCTGGAATGCGAACCTGGCGTCCCGTTCTCCTTTCAACCCCCGCGCTCGCCACGGGCGCATCAGTACGGTTCATCCGACGCGACGAGACGTCATCGACGCCAGGTCTCGAGATTATGTGACCGGGTTATACATTAGTGCTATTTCTTTAACATCCAATTAGTAGTTAAGTAGGAGCTTTCTACACCGATAGAGGAATACTTGGACTACTTATACCACATTGTCTGGTCACCTGTTCATCTGGATGAGTGTAGGGTATTACGTCTAAGTACTTTTCCTTCGTTTCTTTTCATATAGATAGAATCAGGGACGTTTTCCCTTACGTGCTTTTACAGCAGTGGAATAAATTGGCCCAAATCTAAAAACCAAACGTAGTAATTTCAACTAATCCAGTCGGTGTCGTAACAACATGCCGTCATAAATCTTTCGATCGCGATTGAGTCGAAGCATAATCTATCAGCTTAGTACCAGACGTGTGGCACAGGTGGCGCCACATACAAGGAAGGGCAGCGTTCTAGTTTTACGTTCATATAAAATGTATGTCGAACTAAAAGTGCAATGTACTCGTCTGCACTTTTTGTGTGAGTGAACTTTCAATTAGATTTTATTAGTTGGTCTAGATAAGAGAACACGGAAATTGGACACCTATTGATAATCTCAATTAAGGTAGCAACCATTAATCAAAAAGAGAAGTAGGTACAAATCATTAATTTTCCTTGGACATCATGGACTTGATTCGAATAGAATAAAATTAAGCGTATCTATCAAGGATTAGAATAGACTAACCCCCGGTGTCTGAATGACTGATTAGATAAAAATTAACTAATCAAGTGTCAAAACTGTCAATTTTAGTTCTTGAAAATGCTTTGACGCTTGATTAGTTGATTTTTACTATAGCAGTCATTCAGAAACCGAGGCTCAGTCATCTAATTTAAATTTTTGAGCCGCCCCTAATCCATTGCATGCCACTTATCTGTGTGCAGTAACTCTCTGTAATACTTTTAATATAAATATTTAATAGAATCAAACCTAATCAATTGAGGAGTCAGATTCAAAATTGATTTTTCAAAGTTCTTGAGTCAGAATCGACTTTATCGAAATTCCTCTGAATTAGCTGTGTCGGATTTGCTCTAGATAGTTTAATAAGTATATAATATGTAATTGTTTATCAAGTTCAGAACCTCCAAGAATAGGTATTAGGGTGTGTATAAAATGCACGATTCTCATGCATGATCTTGGTCAGTTTGATATTCATGTTTTGACTCACTTGTTGATATACTTTTACCCCATCGAACATTGCGGCTGCTTAAGGGCCTCTTTGGTCTAAGCCGTGACCGTAATAACAATGGCAAAATAGACAACTGTAGTAAATTAAATGTCAAGTCTAACTCAGAAATTATAAAGAAATCATTTTAGTTATACAAGAAAGTAGATCAAATAAACAAGAAAGAAAATTTTGTTAACAAAACAACAATATTAATACGATATGCGTTTCTATAGACTAAATACAAATTACTGTTGAATATAAAAATGTATATAAATATAAAAGTGAAGCCACGTCCCTACTAATAATGGTGTCACATACCACACGAGCCATGCATAGCGTCAACGGTTAATCAAATTGATGGCCTCGTCACACCTACTGAAAGCTTGGCTAATCGCCTACTCAACACCTCACACTTCCCTTCTTTTATTCACTGAAAATTTGTTAACAATTATACATGTTACATGTTTCAAAGTTCTGACTGTAATCTCGCAAGTTGTTATAGTGAACGGAGCTAGTCAATTATTAGATTAAGTACAATTTATATTTTATGTATGGCAGCTACAGGTTAAAATTTCAATGTTTGTTAGGTCTCCGGTCCAAACAATATTAAGAAAGAACCTGAGTTACTATTTTTTAATAAAAGAGAGAAGGTTTAAGCATAATGTTTTGACATAAATGATTACGTTGTCTAGAAAGAAAGACGACTAGAATTTTAAAAATATGTTGGGTTAGACATTGCATGTTAAGTATAAAGGAATTTTTGTAATTATATAAAAAAATATACGGGTGAAAATAGTAGTATTCTTAACGTAATATCATACAAAACTTATACATGTCATCTAGACAAACGTCATAATTGACTTGCGACACTTATAAAGTAAGTGCATGGGAAATCATGAGCACAGATAATTCTATGTTTCCATTACTTAAGGAGCTAGAGTTTTGCCCTGAGGAACACCTGTAATTATGAGCCACAAACTTTGTTAACGATATTCATTAATGGAAAGCTAACTAAGAATATCGAAGTTCAAAGGTAAGAACTAATGATTCTAAGGATCTGGGCGAGGGCGTGAAATGAGAACGAACTAAAACCGGCTTTATGTATTGTATGGAGAGCTTTAGTGAAATCCGTTAAAACCAATTGATGTTTTGGTTACACTAGCAGTTGTATTTATTTTTATTTCATTTTATTCTAACCAACAGTCACGTTGGTTGCCAGTAGAATAACAAAAACATAGTCTTACCTTATCTCAGTCTTATCACGTTTTGTCTCTTTTATTTTAGGTTATTATTCTCAATGCATTATGTGACAAACAGAAACCACTAGACTAGTATGTTTTTAAGCCACGCTACACAGATTTTAAAGATCTATTTAACCCTTATATATAATATACTATAATATTACAAAGAGGTAAAATTTGTGTTTTTGTGACGTTGTAAGGAGTAATGGATCTACTGAACCGATTTAAAAAAATATTTTTGTGTTGAATAGTCCATTTATCGGGGAGTGACATAGGCTATATAGTATCACGCTATGACTAATAAGAGTGGAGCAGTAATGAAATATGTTTAAAAAAGGGACGCGTTCTTTCGCCGCCCAACGAAGTGGGCACGGGTCAGGTAGTAATTTATATTTTGCCAAAACAGTATAGTTACCTATTATTAAGCCTAAATTATAGCAGCATATTACTATTTATTTATCTACAAAATATGTGTAGTTCCTAACACGCTCGCTAGACGGCTCAACAGTTACATCGCCCTACTTTCGTTCTCAAAAGGTTCCGTACATCTCCGTCTGTCTGTCTGTCAATCTGTCACTACGAAACGTACGGTCTTATTTGTGTCTGTTCCGAAAATAGCTAATTGCTTTATAAAAGATGAAATTTCATAATGCAGTGTAATGTTTTTATTTGTATGAGAAAGAAGATTTGGGAAAACAGATCTTTAGTTATAGAATAGAATATTTATATTGCAAATATAGATATAAAAGACATTATAGATATCAAAAATAAACATAGAGTTCTGCTATATTTTACCTAGGTACGAGTAGGCATGCCAAAACTAAAAGGTATTTTATAAAATTTTTGTTTATTTAAATACCAAGAGTTAATCCCACAAATATGTTAATTGCGTCATTTGTGGATCACACATTCAATAGTTAAGGCTGCCTACTGTAACCGCGGATGCGCGCCATTGTATGTACCTACAACGTAGGCTCGTTTAAAACTATTACTGTTTGCAAAGCTAAGAATTAGTTCATTATAAGTTACGAGTATGTAATTACTCTCTATCTACAAAAAGTTTGCTATACAGGGTGGCTCATTTAAATGGGTCAGTATGGCAAAGTCTTAAACTATAAGTCATACGAAGATTTGTTCTTAGGAACCATGTCACCGATTTTGATAAGAAGAAAAACTGCATTCATACATTTGAAAAAGATACTGCACCCAGTCGGGAATCGAACCCGGTTGTTTTGCAAAAATAAAATTTTACTTTTTTCTATTATATATCGATTCTGTAGGTCTTAAGCAGTAAATGTCTCTAAGAAACATTATGTCTAAAATTAATAAAATGCATTGTTTTCATATACTTAAATTTATCATAGTAGGTATTCGAAGTGGCCACGTTTAGGTAACGATCTTGTTAGGTAAATTGCATTTTGTATTTTCATGTGGTGAGTTTGCGTTAAAATTGACTTTTTGGCTGACCTAAAAGGTCTTCAACGTTATCATAGTTTGTTTTGCACACTTCATCCTTAACGTAACCCAACAAGAAATAGTCTAGAGGCGTTAAGTGGGGCGACCTCGAACAACGGTGGTCACATCGAACACCTACTATGGTAAATTAAAGTATGTGAAAACAATGCATTTTATTCATTTTAGACATAATGTTTCATAGAGATATTTACTGCTTAAGACCTACAGAATCGATATTTAAATAGAAAAAGTATAAGTTTTCTTTTGCAAAACAACCGGGTTCGATTCCCGACTGGGTGCAGTATTTTTTTCAAATGTATGAATGCAGTTTTTCTTCTTATCAAAATCGATGACATGGTTCCTAAGAACAAATCTTCGTATGACTTATAGTTTAAGACTTTCCCATACTGACCCTTTTGAATGAGCCACCCTGTATATCTAATATTGTTAAACTTTACCAAGTGCCATTTTAATAAATATTAGTCATATACCTGTCTCTTAGTCTTTACCTATGAAATTGCTGTTTTGTATAAAGATTTTATCAGAAGTTAGATTTTTCCAACTAACGTTTTCTAAGATTTTTCAAGAATTATAAAACATAATAGAATGAAATTTGGTATAAGTAATAGCTTATTTTATTCCAGCCTGGCATTGGGTGATGCAGAGAAATTTAGATTTGTAGATATTGTTCCTTCAATATCACTTAGTAAATAAATAAATAAAATAAATAATTAATCCTCACACATTCACACATCTAGTCTCAAACTAAGCAGAGCTTGTACTATGGGTACTAGACAACGGATAAACATACTTATACATTTTTTGACTAAATCAGAAAAATTGCTGACTGTCAATGTCGAAGTTATCAACAAAAATTGCTTTAATTTTTTTACGATTTCGTGTACCATAAAATCATGTAAGCATGTGTTTACAAACTCACGTAAGTAGCTACGCAAATGTACAAAATCTCGTAGAGCCAACTACAAAGTTTATGTAAAGATTGTCAATGTTTATGAATAATGATGAATAAAATGCCACAAGATAATTAAGAACGTCTTGCGCATTAAATAAACTGTCACCTTACTCATAAGCGCCCCTAAAATTAACCACTGTTTAGCAAGATTTTTATTAGTAATACCAAACAAAAACGTAAGAATTTAAGCTAATCAATTGAATAATATTTAAGAGGCGTTTATGAGTAAGGGGGTCAGATTTATTATTATTTAAAATAAAGTACTTATTTAACAAATATTAGTAGTAGCTATGACCTCGTAGAAAGATAACCTCAGTTTTATAAATAATAAAATGTTTCACATTATGGTGCAATATTTGTTACATTTGATACGGGCTTTTAAAAGCTTTATTAGTGTCCCACTGCAAATATATGCTTTTTCTACTGCTAGGAGGAAGCTTGGTCTACCTAAGAATGCTGACCAGACGGATTGGTAAGGGTTACAAAGTTCTTTTGTTTTTGTAAAGATAATTTGAGCAACATTTCTGTAAGTCCGCTTTTACATATGTATACTCTATACATTGGTTTTATTTGGGTGTTGACACCGTTTGTTTTTACTGTACTTTATTATAGAGAGGTCCTTCTGTATAAAAACTAAATAAATGAGTCCCGTTTTTAAGTTAGAACCTTCATGAGATAGAACCTCTTCTTTACAGCTTGTAAAACAGAGCTGTAAAGAAGAGGTTCCCTACACTAATCCGTCTGTTCAGCGTGGTATTAGTTGGCCAAGTATCTCTTCTTCATAGGAGGCCCGTCCCTGCAGTGGGACATTAAATGGGCTATTGTGATGATTGTACTTAGCTAAACATGTATGATCTATATACTGTACTGTACCATCTATAATAAATACCCTGTTTTAATGCAAATAAAACTTCATGTTTACAAGAAAGTGCGAGTTACCTGATAGCGAGGAAGAGAATAGAAGCTCTCTAAAGGTAGAAAGAAAAAAGTTAAGGAAGAAAATATGGAAGACTGACCTCATTACCGTGTGGAAATTGTAGTAAATAGAAAAGTAAGAAAAAGAGTGAGGGGGATGTATGTACTAAATAGGTTAATATCAGTAAGCCAAGTCTTGGAGGATATTCGTGTGGTGCAATATGATTGTATGTATACGAGCCACGTGATGCGTAGGTCGCACATTCGGGCACTAACACATTTGTGCCATATTAGCAAAGTATTCATTAAATTGTTATAATTAATAATATTGTTACTCAGTTCGCGTTAACGATCTGTAATCGTATATCATTTAGCATTAACATTCATTATACGGCCGAATACTCAAACGTCTGTTAAAGTTAAGCGGCGCTTAAACTAGACATTTTCACACAAATGCCTACTTTAAGCGCCGCTTTTCTTTAACAGACGTTTGAGTATTGGTCAGTTAAATTTATTCTTTTGTTTTACTGATTATTCTACCCAGGTGTACGGACCGTACAGTATGCTTTTATAATGTCCTATTGTGGAGTTTTACCTGGCTTATCAATACTTTGCTAGCTTAGGTTTGTTTTTAGAATGTTTATTTTACACTATCTGATGCCTGCAGCTTCACCCGCGTTAAATAGGTAGCTTAAATGTTATTCTACATCCTAAACTACCTATATTCCAAATTTTATCAAAATCTAGTCAGTAGTTTTTGCGTGAAAGAGTAACAAACATCCATCTATCCACCCTCACAAACTTTCGCATTTATAATATTAGTAGGATATTTTTCTTATTGTTTTGGAACAAAATTGGAACAAAATATAATTATAATTAATAACTGTAATATTTAAAATCTCTGTAACAAGACATATTTTCGAATAAAAATGTAAAGTTTAATTTGTTACACTAAGTAAACTTCGTATCGTTTCCGAATGTGCTAGAATGTGTTACACTGTGTGCCATATTCTAGTACGTTCGAAAACGTTCATTCAGTTGATAAAAGTGTAAGTTTTGTTTCGTTTCAAAAATTAAGCTGACAAAATATTGATGTAAAAACCTTATGGATGTAATAATTGAAACTTGAAATAAAGAACAACTTGAACCCTCCATTGATAAAGAAAAAAATATTTACATTGGGACCATTTAGAAAGAAGAATTAATTAAATCTAATACAAGATATTTCATATTTGAATTTAAACATTATTCAATGTAATACTAAAATTTAATACTAAATAAAACATTTGTACAATTATCTTTTGTTGATATCCTGTAAATAAAACTCTAGGCCAACCTAACCACCTAGAGATATAATATACTCAAAACTACAAAAAATACACAAAAAACATTACAAAAATCAATCAAGCTTTTTCTACAGAAGCAGTTATAGGCAGATAAAACACTTTCATCCTAGACTAGATCCGTGCCTACTTCGTTAGGCGGCGAAAAAAACGCGTCACTCTTTTAAACATATTTCATTACTGCTCCACTCCTATTAGCCATAGCGTGATACTATATAGCCTACGACACTCCCCGATAAATGGACTATCCAACACAGAAAGAATTTTTAAAATCGGTTCAGTAGATCCAGAGATTTCTCCCTACAACGTCACAAACACACAAACTTTACCTCTTTAGAATATTAGTATAGATTTCTTATTATAGAATATGCCAATTCTTGTATGTTGTATCATAAATACATAATTTTATGTAAAATATTCTGCTTATTTATGTTTTTGAGTGATTTGAGGCCAAGGACTTGCCAATTTAGTGTTAAATTTATTGTGACAAAATGTGGTAAAGGCGGGCTCTACGACTGATGTAGGATTTAAGCTATTAAAAAAATGTTTCCGAGTAAAAGACGATGAAAAACATATAACAAAATAATATAGGTTTTATATTAATGAAATAACTAGTTCTAAATCTATCTTTATATCAGCTTATTAAGAAGCTACTAGTAATATTATATGGTAGGTATGAATCTTTGTCAAATTTTTGTTTTCATTTGACCCCGCAACATGCGTGGGCCGAAACGATTTCATGACGTCACACACTACTTTTTGCAAATAAAACGTAATAATTACACGTGCGACTAATTATATTTATAGTTCTACTTAGTAATTTCTATTTTGAACTCAGTTGTTTTCAGATTAAGGTATATATTTGTAATTATGTAGAAATAAATATTCTGTAAAGCATTAAGAATGAGTTTCGTGAGCGCACGAGCGGTGTCGAAGGCGGGCGTTTGGTCTCGCGCTCAGCGCCCGGTTGCCGAAATATCTCGTGTCGGTTCGCCGAGTCAAAAATAGTACAGAGTCGCGCCCGCGCGCTTCTCCGCTGCATACAAAAGTGGCGAGCGGCTGAGCAACAAAACGCCTTATCAAATTTCCCTGCCCACACTAACTCCCACGCACCTACAAGGGGTACGGGCGACCCCGCATGCGTTAGTATGTTAGCACAGGCCTGCGATGTTATGTCTGCTAGAAGTTCACTTAATCCTTGGTTGACACAGAAGCACTGAGCGAGGGCCGAAGCATTAATTAGTAACATCACTCGTCACTTACACAGTCGTTCTCACAACACTGCCTCACTATGTATAAGTATATGTACGTTCGCGAGCCGAGCAGCACGGTAGCGCTCGAGTCCGGCGGTTGCCACCACAGAACTGCTGCAAGCGGACCCTACTCGCGCTTCGACGTTCCAAAAATACCCAACATTGTGTACACAACACTTATAACACCTAGACTTTAGTTTAAATCGCGGCGGAACGTTATAAATAGTGCGTTTTAATTTGTAAGGTATAGATGCAATACTATTAACCTAGATTAATCGGCCTGGATTGTGTTTGAGAGTAACGATAGTCTGGAATATTATACTGACTGGAAATCTCCATGTTTAGGTAATCGTCGGGCGGAGAAATATCTGCTGTATCAATAGGCTGGCAATTTTTACTTATTTTGAATTATAGGAAGGCACACAATTATAATTTAGATTAAAGGAGATTAAGCAAATAAATATATAGATCAAATAGAAAGAATCCTTGAAAAAAAGACCCGTGTATTTGTAGGTATTAATTTCCTTAGTCACTGAAGAAGAACTGAACTTTCAAGCAAATATAATAAGCATTAATATGTATGTGTAAAGTAAATTAAAAGCAAAATAAACCCGATACTCTTTAATCACGTTTGTATGATGACGTGGTATTATGACGACCTCTGTGGTGCAGTCGGAATATTACATGGCTGCTAAGCAGATGTCTCGGGTTCAATTCCCGCTCAATGCAAATCATTGTGTGCATGAACATGATTGTTTGCATTGGTCTGAATGTTTTCTATGTATACCTAATACCCATAGTACAAGCTTTGCTTAGGGACTAGGTGGCGATGTGTGAATGTGTGAGGATTATAATAGTTTGAGATCGTGTTCCGTCTCAAACACAAAATCATCCAATGGAGTCCTAATTATCTTAAGAATAAAGCTATGCAGATATTTTATCCGAGAAAAAAGCCCACAATGTCCCCTAGGCAGCTTTGTTTTAGTAAGTAAAGTTTCCCTGCTTTTGAAAATCTGTTTTCTCGTATCTATGTATACTGTAACTACTCCGTTTTGTTTTATACTTATTACGAGTTTGTAAAGAGACAAAAAAATCTCTAGCCCCATGGTAAGTCCTATCACTATGAGACTAAAATGTTGTCTCATATTACTCTAATTTCTCTCTATTCATCTTGACACTCTCCGTGTGGTGACGGAGTAATAATAAAATCTGTCACCACCCCATCTCATCCCATGGGTGTCGTCAAAACCGACTAAGGGACTATCCGTAAATATTATCTTTACAAAATATTTTTATTTTAGCAGCGATTAATAAAATAAGCAGAAGGAGGACTGACAGACGACCAAAACAACCTTTTTTGACATAAGTGCAGATACATTAATATGCAAGAAGTAAAAAATAAGGAAGTTTAAAAAGGGACGTCAATTTTATCATATGTATCTACAATTCAGTTAAGTTAACTTTTAGTTGTCAAATTGTCCCACAATAGGTAAGACAATTTAACCCCCTTACTCATAAACGCCACTTAAATTTTAGTCAATTGATTAGCTTAAATTCTTGCAGTTTTGTTTGGCTTGGTTGGTTTTGCTAATAAAAATCTCGCTAAACAGTGATTATAATTTAATTATAGAGATTTATGAGTAAGGGGGTAAAAGTTAACCATACCGAATTTTAACGAGAATTGATACACTTGTTTAAGATATATTAAAACAAACTGCTTGCACCTTGATACCGAGACAGTTGATTTTCCATTTTATATAACAGTCTTGAGAAAACAAATGCTACGAACAGAAGAGTTACATCGATTTCTAAGAAACTCTACAATTAATCGTTACTTGTAAATAAAACAAAACTCTAATTATATCACTGCATCTGATCACGTAGACATTATAATAGTATAGAGAAGACGTCATCATGCAGAGACGAGTTTCATCTTGTGGTACTGTAAGCATAGTGTGAAACAGAAAGAAAGAAAATAGTTTATTTTGTTGCACACTTTAACATACAGTGAGTAATTATCAACATATTACAAAAATGCACACAAAATAGGACCTAACCTAACTCAGCTGATCTGCTGTAGCGTCATAGACACTACAGCGCTGCTATTCTGTTGGAACGTGGTGAAGTCGGTACTAGTTAGACAACACGACCGCACGGCTCGGTGTCTCGCTCGTAAGTCCCCGCCAATATTGCTTACTCACTGACAAAACAACTGACAGTTGACACCGACTGACGTCTACGATATGCCATCTATGACAAGTGTTGCCAATTTAAAAACGAACACACCCAAGCCCGTTCGGGCTTGACGTTTCGTTTGACTATCCACGACATATATTTTATACACCCTATGAAAATTATGTACAGGATATGTACCTTTTTTGATACAGAAGAGTGGGATGTACATTATCAACAGATAATGTTGTCCCACTCTCCTGTTCAAAAGTTGTTTTTGGACTTCTATCCGTTGGCTTCATTTGTGGACTGTACTCGCGCTTTCCATCAGGCTCGATATAGTCATATTGCCGTGTTTACTATAAAAAAAAAGGATATACCTACGATGTTTACTGTAAATTTTTACTCAATAATTTTCATGGGGCGAATAAGTAATAAACCAGAAATAAAAGTGACTAATAAAAATCTTGGTCATCTAACTAAGACTTAATGTTTGGCCTTTACATTAATATTTAATTTTAGTTCTTTTTTGGTTACGATGTTTTTAACTTTTTGGGTCGTCTAAACATTTTTTTTGCGAATTAAGAAGAAGAGAAAAAAATCTGAATAAAATAGTATATTTAACCAACGTAATAAACTTTTTTTTTTGGTTTTTTTTTTTTACGTATTTTGGCCAAAATGGGTTATACGCCAATTGAACCCAGAGGTATCGATATCGTTTATCGTATTCTTATCTTTTTTCTTTAGATAGACAATATGAATAATAATTATTTGTATGTCCAGTTTGCCTATAATATCATTTATAGCGCTAGCAGAGTTAATTATCAGCTAAAAGAAAGTAATTTAGGGACGTAATTACTTTTTAATATGATTATTCTAAAGATATTAATTTTCAAATAATCCAGTCTATGTGTACATAGTACTACAGTAGTTGACTTTTAGATATCGGAGATCAACTGGCTATTGCTCCGGACATATTACTAGGAATCAGTTTGCAGTCTCCGTAACTCCGTTTCTATTCCTACAATCCAATTTAAATATAGAACTGTAATCTATCTCTTTCTAAACGCGAATGTAAGAACGAAATAAAATATGTTCTATACTGTCAAAAGTGAATCATTCGTTGGAAAAAATATGTAGGCATTGCACAGAAAGAACTCTATTAGTTTCATTTTACGTTAGGGTAAAAATATTAATTTGAATTATGTCAATATAATAATAATAAATAAATAATCCTCACTCATTCACACAACGCCATCAAGTCCCAAACTAAGCAGAGCTTGTATCATGGGTACTAGACAACGGATAAACATACTTTTTTTTTGCAAATACATACATGTTATAGAAACACTCAGACCAATGCAAACAATCATGTTCGTGCACACAAAGATTTGCATTGAGCGGTAATCGAACCCGAGACCTCTGCGTAGCAGCCATGTTATATTTACACTACGCCACAGAGGTCGTCAATATATTAGAAATTATTGAATGAATTCCTTTAAATGAAGGTATTTTTTTAAATGGAATCTTTGAAGTTTAAAATTTACTTCTTGACTTGACAGTTTAATAAATTCAAGAATAAAATAAGTCAAACTGAATTATACAAAGTAATACTTGGGAATAAAATTGGACTAAAATATCTGACAAAGTAAGTACACTAGTTTCGCGAATGAGTATTGAAGAGCTCTGAGAAAAATGTGGCGAAGAACTGAGAGAGTACTCTAACCAAATACAAAATTAAATAATAAGTAGGTCTTTACCTATGAAATTGCCGTTTTGTATGAAAATTTTGGGTGAATTATTGATTTCCGAATTCCTAAACCCAGAATAACGTTACCACGAAAACATGCAATCAGGAATAAAGTTTATTCGTGATTGCATGTTTTCGTGGTAACGTTATTCTGGGTTTAGCAATTCGGAAATCAGTAGGTATAAGAGTCGACGATTTTATCAGAAATTTGATTTTTCATACTAACCTTTTCTTAGTTTTATCAATAATTATTAAGTAAACTTAATTAAATTAAATTTGGTATAAGTAAGGGGCAGATTTAAGCTAAGAAGTTACAATTAAACAGACGGAAAATTCCGCTGTTTTAAATTGGACCCATGTTCACAGGCTTATTATTTATACGAATAATAATTATTTTCATTAATTATCTTTTGTTAGATGTTGGTTATATCGTATATTTCCTAAATAACAAAAAAAAAATTAACTATAAATGTTTGAAAAGGATAAAGAGGCTAAAGACTGCGCAGAAATAAAACGGCAATTTCATAGGTAATTGTTCCGTGGGTAAAGACCTATTAATTTGACTTTGTTACAACTTCCAGCAACATGAAGTTTCATGCAAATTTGTGTCATAATTTCTTTCAGATAGAAATGAAACTAATTATTGTTTAATCAGCATTAAAGAATTAAAGAAATTTATTATATCTAATGTGTTAAAGACATCACAAACTCATCAGTCAACACACTAACTACGATATCCGACAGATTAAAGTCACATATTTCGTCGAATTGAACACTAAAAACTGTCATAAAATTATCAAAAACATTTCTCTAAATGCACGGGAACCCGCTCTTCTGTTACATTTTAATTATAATTAAATAAATTATCTTACTATCCGTGTGGTGACGGAGTAAGAATACAATATGTCACCACCTCATCTCATTCCATGGGTGTCGTAAAAACCGACTAAGGGAATAATCGTAACTACTATCTTTACGAAATAAAACGAAGAAAAACTTGAAATTATACCCTATACCAATCCGTCTGGCCTGCGAGGTATTAGTAGGCCAAGTATCCCTCTATTACGGGTGGAGGTCCGTCCCTGCAGTGGGACATTAATGGGCTGTTATGATGAAATTATCTTACAAGTAAGCAACAGTGTACGTATACGTTCTCCGTGTGGTGACGGAGTAAGAATACAATAGGTATGTCATCACCCCATCTCATCCCATGGGTGTCGAAGGAACCGACTAAGGGACTATCCGTTAATATTATCTTTACGAAATGAAAAGAAGGAAAACTCCTATTAAACTCTATACCAATCCGTCTGACAAGCGTGGTATTCGTAGGCCAAGTATCCCTCCGTCACGGGAGGAGGCCCGTCCCTGCAGTTGGACATTAATGGGCAAGTATGATGAAGGAACACTAACATTAACCTCTATGATAACTTGCCCAAATAGCGTATACCACCTGTACGTGTAAAATTTAGAAGACAAAGATCCCATTAGTCTTACTCCTCATTTAAAAGATACAATCCACATGACGACCATTGTGGCGTAGTGGTTATATAACATGACTGACACGAAGAGGTCTTGGGTTCAATTCGCGCTTAAAGCAAATCTTTGTGTGCATTAACATGAATATTTGCATTGGTCTGAGTGTTTCTATGTATAATATGTCTGTAATTACAAAAAAAAGTATATACTTAAATACTAAGTCCATTGTTCTGTTACCCATAACACAAGCAGGTTGAACCTAGCTTACTTTGGGGAAGAGTGGCGCTGTATAGAGATGTCCGTGAATATTTATTATTTATTATTATTAATCCTTCACTGAGCCATTAAAAGCCTAGATCTGAAGAAATAACGAAATATCTATACCAAAACGAGGGCTCAGGTGCAAAGCGTATTAATGCAACATACTCATTTTTGCTTGCTGTTTTTGCAACATGCACTTTTATACATAAAAAGTGCCAGAATAAAAAGTACAAGCCCTTATTGTTCCCTTCAATATTAATTTATGTACCTACCAATTACAACGATGACAATTTAAATAGGTACGTTTATAACAACCTGTCATAATATTCTTGGTATAACTCCAAATGTTAATGAAGATTATTGTTCGTATAATTATTTAAACAACCAGTTTAAATGTATTCGTTAAATAAGCCAATGTCGTTGGACGTAAAACTAAAGTAGGTCGGTGATATTAATATTAGAATAGTAACAGGTATATACTTTGTATATCTCCATGTGACGGAGTAAGAATACAATATGTCACCACCCCATCTCATCCCATGGGTGTCGTAAAAACCGACGAAAAGACTGTCCGTAAATTATTATTCAAAGTTAAATAAAAAGAAGGAAAACCTGAAATTAAACACTAAACCAATCCATCTGGCCAGCGTGGTAATAGTAGGCCAAGTAACCCTCCGTGACTGGAAGAGGCCCGTCCCTGCAGTGGGACATTAATGGGCTGTTATGATGATGTGTTTTTTATTAGCTGATGTGATCTTCATATCAGACTTTAATATCACTGCTGCATGAATAAGTATGCGAGCGCGGGGAGGTGAAAACAACGGGGGCGGGAAATTCGCATTCCAGCGAGGTCTCAAGATAATGTGACCGTGTAATAAGTAACAAATGAATCTCATATAAGCCTCCTTTAATTAAGTAACTACGTGATTCTTCCTTGTATGTACGACCTCTATGGCTTAGTGGTTATAGAACATGACTGCTACGCAGAGGTTTCGGGTTCGATTCCTGCTCAATGAAAATCTTTGTGTGCATGAACATGATTGTTTGCATTGGTCTGGGTGTTTTCTATGTATAATATGTATATAGGTATTTACAAAAAAAAAGTATTTAAGTTTGTTTATCCGTTGTCTAGTATCCATAGTACAAGCTCTGCTTAATTTGGGACTAGATGGCGTTGTGTGAATGTGTGAGGAATATTTATTTATTTTATTTGTTCTTCTTCGTAAAAGCACTTCTTTCTTCTGTTGATAAAATACTTTTTTAATATTATGGTCACTTGACGTACTTCATAAAAAAAACAAGAAATATGACTGGCCGTAACTCAACTGACAGAAATCTAAATTACAAAATCATCTGCCAACCAAATTTCAGTCAATCAGTATATAAAATAAATATTCAATAAAATAATATAAAATAAAAAAAGTTGTATAAGTACATTTAAAAAAAAATGGATAATAGTAAAACGAACATGTAGTTCTGCTATGATAAGTATCGGACTTCTTCTTTTGGTAATGTTGAGAAGCGCCTTCATTGTCGCTCTTCTCAATATACCAAACCCGATAGTTGCTATCTCTGGTTTGAGGAAGTGGTCCAGAAAAGTATTTAACAATAAAATCGACCTCTATACGGATTCTTGCTACAGTGAAATAGTACCAGGACTCTACCTCAGCAATGCCAGAGCCGCCTGCGACCCCGATGTGCTACAAGACCTTAACATCACCCACGTACTTACAATTGAGGCGCATCGATTACCGAAATCCGTGTTTGCAGATACCGGTATTAGCACACTCTTCATTAGGGCCTACGACTCTCCTAAAACCCATCTCCTGCCCTACTTCCCTATGGCCAACGCTTTCATCGAAGAGGGATTGCAGAAAGGAAACGTGCTCGTACACTGCCATTTTGGGGTATCCAGGTCCGCCACCATAGTTATAGCATTTATGATGGAAAGATATAAGCTCACATTTGAAGAGGCATTTTTATTTGTTAAGCAAAAGCGAAGATTCATCAACCCGAACCCTGGATTTATCAAACAATTGAAGAACTACGAAAGATTGAATTATGATGTGAATGGGATATACCGTTTCGAGGCTTATTTGAATGTAAACGCGAGGAAGCACAAGTATAAGATCGTCTCGATAGCTGCTGTGGTCGTCGGGATCCTCGTGCCCCTCGCTGTACTGGTGGGTTGATTTAAATTCTAAATTCACATTAATATATAAACCATTTACAAAATGTTAGAATAAATGTATGTGTTGTGAAAGCTCGTGTTTTTTTATACGCCTTTAGCATGAGAAAAGTAGTTTGGCTTTCAAATATAATAACATAATGTCGTATCAAAAAACTAGGAGATTTCGATATAATTTAAAACAACTGGTTGTCTGGTTGGAAATTCTCTCGAGCCGACAAAAGTTATGTTTATTATACATCATTATAATGTATCGATAAAAATGTTTTAGTTTCGTGAATTTGATAATTCTATCAGCGCGGCGGAAAGACAAGTATTTTGGTACTCATCTGTTAGTTTACATGAGCATCGTAAATTAGAAATATCACGAGTTTCACTACTGATCACGTGGACTGTGTCATATTCATTAATAATAATCATTATCTTTATATATAATGGCGCTACTTCTTCCCAGTTAAGAATATTTAGAAGAACTTTGGCTTAGAATTAATTTGTATTTTCTGGCTTTTTGACATTGATTTGACATTCATATCACCCATTTTAAAAGTGTAACTATTGGTGACTAAGAAAATACTACACAGACTGAAACATTGAAAAAGGAACCGACTATCCTACTTGCCCATTCCACTATATTTCTCATACTTTTAGTACCCTAAACTATCATATATACACTTTTTGCCAACTTTCTATATTGATCGTCAGTTTTAAATCGTCATAAAATAGGCAACCTTTGAAAGGTATTTTATTGTAGTAGTTAATACGTCATAGTTTTATGGTAACCACTTACGATTTGGGCTATTCGATGCAAATGAGACCACATAGTTTTGTCTGAAGCAGAACACGTAACCAATATTTTACCACACATAAGTGTTAGTAAAACGAATCATGGCCATTGTTGGACAAAGTATCTTTTCACATCATCCGTACAAAAAATAATCCCTTGATCCCTATTCTTAGTTTATAGAAACAAGTAAAGAATTACTTCAGTATTCTTCATCCATCTATCTCCAACCTTGACCAGGTTATTTCTCTTTTGTAGACTTCCATCGCAGTCAATAATTTGACAAACAAGATACGCTATGACAACTATATTCTTTTCGCTTAATATATTTTTATCTTTAAATATGATTGCGCAATAGTTTATGAATTCGCTTCAGTTTACGTAATACCCAGTTCCCACTTTACAATATTCTCAACGGGGCGTATACGATAATTTTGTTTATTTAATACACTGTGCCAAGAGAGGTGAACTATTCTATCATTTTGCATGTATTTATTGGTCATTAAACACTGTAGATTATTGTAGATTCACTGTACCGTACAAAAGATTATGGCTGCAATTGTGTTTAGCGAAGTATTTTTGTTTAAAATGTTTTGTATTTTATTTAGATTTGTTGTTCATCTTTGCGTTATTTTTTCGTAGAGACGTTTATATTATTCATGTGGAGATGGTTTCAGAGTAATTTATATTACCATATTTTCGTTTAAAGGTTGGTCTGAGGAAGTAATGATCGACTTCTTGCTTATTATCTACCGTCTATTTAGGTTAAATCAGTAAATTGTACCAAGTATACGAGACAAAACATTTTTTGAATTTCAAATTGGTCGTACTTAATTAAATATTCTTCGATTTAATGTCATTGCATGAAATAGACTATAGGCAAAAGTGCGTGAGTAGTATAAGGGAAATAAGTACTATAAATAATTTTCCTTTAACACTTAGGTCAGCTAGTTATATCATCAAAATCGAAACCTTTTCTGAATCGTTCTCTAACAATCCTTGTTTTGTGGTTTTAGAGTAGGTACTTAAAGTTACTCTTTTATAGTTGTCGTAGCATAGCTGTTGATGCTACTAAGTGGCAGATGAGTATGATAACCACCTGATGGTATGTAGTAACTGCTAAGAGCACAGCCATGTTGGTACAGACCCTAGACAGAAGTCATGAAACTGACTAGACTATAAAGTCTAGCCTATAATTCCACTTGCTACAGCGTACAATACCTAAAGCCCGATTTACGAAGTCGCTACTCTCGCGTCTCGCCAACTTAACTCGCCAAAAAATAGAACGGAGATCTATTCAAATCAACTTAATCAACAACTTACTACTTAACTCGCTACTGTACTTGTGAATGTGTGAATCGGTAAACATTAAACACAGTAACATTTTTACACTAATGCTTGGATTAAGTGGGTGTTTAGAAATTAACTACCAATTGTAATTACTACGGCAAGGGCAATTTTACTTTAGGTACTTACCCTTTTTAGATCAGCGGAGGCTTTTACAATACCATATGGTAATCTTTTTTTACAAATTAAGTACAGCCTATAAACGTCCCACTGAAAGAATCGGTTGCCTCCATATATATAGAAGATACCACGACGATACCAAACATGATTTCAATTGGCACATGACTATAGGTATGTGCCAACTGGAATCGTGTTTTGTGTCATTTCTTCTTTCCTAGCGATAGTGTTTGTTTCATCTCACCCTTAAGATGGTAGTATTATGTGCTTATTAAACCTTTATAATTAAAGAAAAAATTGTCTGTTTTCAGGTAAAATCATTGCCCTTGCACGTAATGTTAATCTAAAGAAAACTCAAAGTTCAACAAAATATGGTTCAAATTCCTTGGCACCGTACACTTAAAACTATTTGGATTGTCTTGTTTATTGTGACGATAAAATAAAATTAATAATAACTAATCGTTGTTGTTTTATGTATGTTCGTTAAAATTCTTGGATGATGTCTTTTGAATGCTATTGCGTTCGTTGATTTATTCTACTTCTAATATAAACATCACCTTGTTTGTAACTAGTGTAATCTGTACCAGCTATTGTCACCCTGCAGGGACGAGCTTAGTAAATTCATCATTATAAGGGTGTGCTACGACATATTATCAAAACGTAAAGGGATCGTCGCCTTTTTCCTCGGTGTCAAACAGAGACGATGCGATTACGTTACGATTCCAATTAGTGTGCGTTGCGGTAAGTTGATACGGTGACGATCCCTAAACAACACCTAACCCTAAACGGAAAACTCGGAATAAGGTTTTGATTTGAGTTTTGGGTGATTCAAAACTCTCCTTTGGTCACCAAACATCACTACCACGAGGGTAAGCTAATAAGGTTAGTAAGGTGTGACGTTTTGTATATGCTTCCTCTATTCATACAGGGGAACATGTGCTACTACAGCTATCATGGCTAAACAAATTGGTAGACTAATCCCCGGTTTCTGAATGACTGATCAAGTAAATCAACTTATTAAGTGTCAAAACTGTCATTTTAGTTCCTAAAAATGATAGCTCGATAACCCATCATTCTTTTCTTAAGATTATTCACTTCTACTGTAACTGGAGGGACCGTCTACAGCAACGTTTATCTAGATTGAGGTTTGCATTTTTTCCTTTCAGAACATGCTATCCTTTATGTATGTCAAAACACCCGTTCCCGAAACATCCGTTTCAACATAGCAGTTTCATAAAATGACAGATTTAAGAATTATGCCATTAATATCGGTATGCAAGCAAAAATGTATACTCCGTGTGGTGACGGAGTAAGAATACAATATGTCACCACCCCTTCTCATCCCATGGGTGTCGTAAAAACCGACTAAGGGACTATCCGTGAATATTGTCTCTACAAAATAAAAAGAAGGACAACTTGAAATTAAACCCTATACCAATCCGTCTGGCCAGCGTGGTATTAGTAGGCCAAGTATCCCTCCGTCACGGGAGGTGGCTCGTCCCTGCAGTGGGACATTAATGAGCTGTTATGATTATGATAATCAGTATGCAAAAAACTTTTGCATGGGTGTTGTATTGTTGCAAAAAATACTCTTATGCGCATACATGTTCCAAAAGATCCGTTTATAATACATAACACTTTTTATAACCAATAGCCTAATTCTAAGAACATCTGTCTATCACATCACTACTCACAATTAGATAAGCTTACAGCATGTTCTGAAAGGCTTTTTTGCTTCGGAAAGTGATACTAAGGCCCAGCGCAAAACGTAGACTCTTGTGTCTATAAAGCTCAGTCTGTACTCACATACGATATTACTCGATAGTTTTACTCCAAACCGAGTAAAACTTAAGGTGTGGACCACAAAACAACAACTTGAAGGCTCGCATCGAGCCGGCTCGATGGATTTATATAAAAAGTAATTTCCTTCGCACCTACTCTAGCGAGCTTCACTCGATAGGTGAATGCTGAATGTGTGGACGAAAGTCCTAGCCGCGGGTTTAACTCAACATGTTTGCTCGATCGAGTAAAACCGTATGTGAGTACTGTGCTTAAGTGTTCTGTGATCTTGTGTCAGATACAAGCTACCGATGAATACTTTATTTTTATAGAACCAGTATAAACATAAAATCATCGACTCCCTGCGCATACGTTGCGTCCAGTTGCTTCCACTTAATACATACTAATTCTACATGTAGGTAAGGAAAAAATCTTGGCTAAGAATGTTTCACAGCCAAGATTTTTACCTTTCCTTAGAGAGTGGAGCTGGCGCAGCTGAGCTATTCCGCAGAGCTAAGAATAGAGAGGTCTTTGCCAAGATGGTAGATGACCTTCACTAGTTGGAGAGGCACCTTAAGAAGAAGAAGAATACATAATACATAATAATGACGTTGGAACCTGAGAAAGTTGGAATTTTGCGAACAAAAGAAAAAAGTGTCCGGTGTGCACGATACCCCTGACGATACCACCAGGGGTATCGGGCATCCGGTAGTTAGTGTATATTAATTTCACAAAAAAGCTTAATAAGTATGGTTACCCGTAATCTACTGTATGAATTTGTGAAACATATTTTGTTGCCACGGTGTGTGGTATTGTGTCTTACTTTCCCAGCGGTAAGTAAGATAAATATAACAGTTTCATGTAGAATCAAGGAAAATGTTTGTTTTAAACAATTTAGCTGTAGGTCTTATGAAAAAGCAATTTAATAATATTTTCCGTAAATTAATTTAAATTAATGTGGATGAGGCTGAAGCTGTTCGCCAGGATCGTGACAAGTGGCATTCTGTCGTCTCTGCCTACCCCGGACGGGATAAGGCGTAAGTTTATGTATGTATGTATAAATTAATTTTGCCCCCATTCTCTCCCGAAAATTATCAATATAGATTACGTTCCAAATATTTTGTTTAACATAAACAAATGATTTAATATATAATAAACAATATGTAATCGCCAAACTAATCGTCTGAATAACGCAATAAAATTTTCATATAATCCTAAAAAAAACAATGGTTAAAAGAAAATCTGTTAAAGACACGACCGCCATTCTGAAAGTCTAGAATAGAATAACAAAAATAACTGTGTACTCGTTTACATTCCTCTAGATTACGTCACTGGCCACGAATGAAAATAGACCGTATTATTTTGGATTCCGTTGCCAGCAGACGTATCAATAAAATGGGTGGATGTAAATGTACTGGCTTAGCCGGACGGACAGCCGTCTCACGATTCACTGAGTTTTGTGAAAAGTACTATAATTTTGTTAGTTGTACTATGGTGGATAATTTGTACTGCTAACCTTTTTTTTATACGGCTCCGATTGGGAAATCCAACTTTCATGTTGCTGCATCTCTTGTAATAGGTTCCTAAATAACAAAAAATATTTAAACAATATTTGTTTTAAAACAATATAAAGACTATAAGACTGCGCAAAAATAAAACGACAATTTCATAGGTAAAGACCTAATATTTACAACCTTTAGGCTTGCCATCACAATATACTACAATATCTTACAATATAATACAATATATCGTAGAAATCACACAACGCACGGCATCTAGGCCCAATCTTTACAGTAATATGCATCAGAGTTACACAAAGATACAACTATTTACAAAGATGTTGTCCGAGTTGTCTAAAATACACAGACTATCCCGGTCACCAGCTAGTTTTGCTATAATAGCACCGACAATAAGGTACTCTCCGTGTGGTGACGGAGTAAGAATACAATATGTCACCACCCCATCTCATCCCATGGGTGTCGTAAAAACCGACTAAGGGACTAAGTATCCGTGAAAATTATCTCTACGAAATAAAAAGGGGGAAAACTTGAAATTAAACCCTATACCAATCCGTCTGGCTGGCCAGCGTGGTATTAGTAGGCCAAGTATCCCTCCATCCCTGGAGGAGGCTCGTCCCTGCAGTGGGACATTAATGTGCTGTTATGATGAATAAGGTACTTTAGGCACTATTTCCTACACCTAACGTTGCTGATGCTGCTACTGGAGATGTTTAATCAAACTCTTTATGTACTGACACTGTATTAATTTTATTTATAGGTAAAAAAGATACTAAGCTACTCATAGCAGCATGTGCTAAATGCCGTAGGAGAGCTGTGTTTAGGACACTTAAATGCCGCTTAAGGGTCGTAGCAGATATATCAAAAAGTTAACGGATCGGCACCGCCTCGCCTTTTTCCTCGGTGTCAAACGTCAAAAATCCGATTACGTTACGATTCCGATTAGTGTGTGTTGCAGTAAGGTGTATCATACAAATAATACTGAACGGCTCGAGTTGATACGGTGCCGATCCGTTTACGTTTTGATATATGTGCTATGACCCTAAGTTGTAGGGACGTGTCTAAAAATCAATCATTAAACCTGTACCGTACTTACAACAGTGAAACGCGAGCAGTGCTTGCAGAAAAAGCAGCGTCTGCATTTCACGGATAATATGAATCTG
The DNA here is from genome assembly GCA_905475405.1 of Schrankia costaestrigalis. Taxonomy (NCBI): domain Eukaryota; kingdom Metazoa; phylum Arthropoda; class Insecta; order Lepidoptera; family Erebidae; genus Schrankia; species Schrankia costaestrigalis. The sequence goes on from FR997850.1 coordinate 5,581,261, forward strand.
CTGTGCCGATAATGTGGATTTTTAGTGGTAAGATCACATTTGAATCCACCTACTTGCAATCTTTGAAGATACTGCCTACCGATAATGATGTAGGTACATAAGTACCGGCTATGTCGATCATGCCATACGCCACGGAGTGAGATCTGAAGCCTTGTTCATAGAGGTGTATGGAATTTTATCCGAAACTAGCTAATCCGTGCCCACTTCGTTGGACGGCGAAAAAAACGTTATCGAACCTCCCTTTTTTAAATATATTTCATTACTGCTCTACCCCTATTAGTCATAGCGTCATAGATACTATATAGCCTATGACACTCCCCGATAAATAGTCTATTCAACAAGAAGAAAGAATTTTAAAAATTGGTTCAGTAGATCCAGAGATTACCCCCTACAACGTCACAAACACACAAACTTTACCTCTTTATAATACACTTCTCATCAAAAAAATCGAAACGGTGTGCAAGTTTGTGTTTTGTAAGGATTATCTGAAAAATGTGTATATTTAGGATTATGTGTTATATGTCATTTAATAGGTAATTTAATGACGTTTTTAAATAATAATGGTAATGTTCTAAATTCAAATTAAATTTTCATAGATTTCGGATTTTGTTTAACAAGTCGTTTTTACCCTGTACGTACTTTGCCGTAAACTGATAAAATGACTCACGTAAATAAAAAAAAAAGCTAGGAAATGTTTATTTAATAACTCGTTTACCCTTTCCCAGCCCTCATTACTACTTCTGTACGGTTCTTTATCGATAGGATGAGAGTCACGATCAAATATAGTGCGTCCTATTCCATTCCTCTTGGATTGCATTTTAAAGCTGGCTAAGTGTTTTTGAGGCATGTTTTTAACACTAATTCGTCATTTCTATTCATCTCAAAGATGTTTAGTCGGATTCATGTCCAGGCCTCTTGCTGGCCAATCAATAATAAAGATATCGACTTCAGTAACATAATCTCTTACGACGGTCGCGGTGTTTGCCCTAGCATCCTCGTACATAAATGTCAAACCGGGGTCAAATAAATGTGCATAGGGCATCACAAGAGGTTCAAAATACTGTTCGATGTACCTATGACTGTTAAGTAAGGGCAGACGTGACCCTAACACAAAAACAAACTCTGTCTTGTCGTTACACTATTTTCTCCTCAAACAGTCCATGAACCGCCACCATGGATGGCCTTTTCTTTTAATCCTGCATGGTGCAAAGCATTCTTCATCACTTCTGTAGACCTTAGTCCTTCCATCGTTACCATACAATACAATTTTGCACTCATCAGAAAGGAGGAACTTGTTCCACTAGATGTATGACCAATTTAGGTAATTACGTGAAAAGTTAGGGCGCGCTTTTCGATGATCTGCAGGTAGTTCCTCCATATTTGCTGGCTTGTACGGTACAAGTCCACGTTTCTTCAACCTTCTTCTAATTGTAGAGTCATTTACAGCCACCATAGGTTCATCTTGAAGCTGCTGCTGCGGTTGAAAGACATTAAGGCGTAGATTTTGTAAGAAAGGTCTTACTATAAATCGATCTACTCGGTCAGAAGTTACCTGTTTTCTGCCAGATCTCTAACGGCGCGTGAGCAAACCAGTCTCCTGATAGCGTTTGCAGATTCTATGAAAAGACGACAAGCTTAGATGCAATCTTTCAGCCGTAATAACCTGACTAAGTCCAGAATTCAGCAATGCCACCACTTGGCGGTTTTTACGGGTAAACATCGCGTGGACGCAGCAATAAGAGGAGCGAGGAACTCTAAGTGCGCGATACGGGTTATTAAAATAAACGTTGTCAGCTTTTTTTTTCATTTACGTGCCTAATTTTATCAATTTCCGTCATACTACGCACAGGGTAAATACGACTTGTTAAACAAAATACGAAATCAATGAAAATTTAATTTGAATTTAGAACATTAACATTATTATTTGAAAACCTCATTAAATTCCCTATTAAATGATATATAACACATATTCCTAAATATACACATTTTTCAGATAATCCTTACAAAACACAAACTTGCAACTGTTTCGATTTTTTTGATGAGAAGTGTATTAGTATCGATAAGTAATGTCCCGACAACCCTTTCCGTGTTGGGCAACTAGAACTAAGCGAATAAAATAGTGCCGAAAAAAAAAGCACTTTATACAATATATGAATGTTACAAATATTTTTATGATGAAATTAGATGGTTAATACTGCTAAAGACGTCGCTCTAGACCTCTGTTCAGCCATCATCCAGACTCCACAGCTAGTAAGTGTTGTTAGAAAATAAAATAGGTGCCTTATAATTTAGACTGACTATACTGACGGAATAGGAATACAATATGTCACCACCCCATCTCATCCCATGGGTGCCGTAAGAACCGGACTAAGGGACTATCCGTGAATGTTATCTTTACGAAATAAAAAGAAGGAAAACTTAAAACTAAAGCCTCTACTAAGCCGTCTGCCAAGCGTGGTAGTAGTAGGTTAAATATCACACCGTCACGGGAGGAGGCCCGTCCCTGCAGTAGGACATTAATGGGCTGTTATGATGAGTGTAGGTCCAGTAAAATAACATAAAAGTTATAAAAAAAACAATAAAATATTTTCATAATAAGAAAATTTTATTTAATAATTTCATTAAAATATCGTCACAGATGCCACGTTTGTTCATTCAGAAAAACATTAAAAACAAATAATTTATTAGACAATACAAGTTCTATTACAATTTGTGCGTCGCTTTAAATAAAAATTAACAATAAAAAAACTTATATCCTAATAATCTCAATGATTAAAGTAAAGAGATTCAATGTTATCTAAACAATGATTCGTTTTGCTTTAAGTAATATAAAAAACTAACTAACTATAATTACATAGTTTACTTATTAAAGTTCAACAACGCTGTAAAAATTCTAGAAAAGATTTGTCTATTTTGTACAATTTTTATTTTTTATTTTAATTTTATTTCTATCTAATAATCTCAAACTTGAACTTATTGTATCGAGATCTTTTAGCTTAGCCTGGGGTAGGAACATTTTAAATTTAAAAAATTAGGCGGGCCCATTACGTTACTATGACAAGCTATGTCTTTGAATAGAAAAACTATTTGTGAAGGGAAGTGTGGTCAGTTCATACCTAATGACTGACATTGAGAGCTTGCTAGTCACGAAGAATGCCCCTTTAGAGCATGATGACTTCCGTGCATTCTGATTTCAATAATTACAAACACAGATTGAAGATAACTCAATGAAAAAGGATAGTATCTATTGAATCTATTGATTGTATCTATTCAAGCGAAGGCATGAAATCATGAAATCAGACACATTAATTACGTGTAAATTCACGCACGCTGTAAATATGATTTACATAATTGTCTGTAGGAATATATAACCAAGCGGATTGATAAATTAGAGACGATTGACAAAAGCTCATAATTATTATTATTAGAATCTCAATGAAAAGCCCCACTGAAACTTTATTCCTGTACTAAAGTATGTCAACTAAGAAAATGAATTGGATATTGGTTTCCATAGAATAAATTACCAGGCATAATCTACTAGTAGATCTCATAACATTACAACTGAATAATATAAACAATATCAGTAATATGTTCTGTTTAAGGCACTGTTACCCTTGTAATCTTATTTACAATGTAACTTATGTACATTAGGCACTTAATATAACTTAAACATAATCAATTAAACTTAAATGCATTACAATAAAACATTATCACTTATCTAAATCTATTTGGAAGACGTAATACAGATATTTACAATGAATATAAAAAACATGTCTTTTTAACAAAAGAAAGAAAATTTTATAAACTACTGTACTTCATAATCTGCCTAGAGATTCTAATAATCCCTAGACTACAATATAGTTTCTTAGTTTAATAGCAACCAACAGTTCCAGACAATTTAATAAGAGTTTTTGACATTTGATTAAACTGCAACGCCCAGAAACAAGACCCTAAATTTATAAATATAAAATTAATCAGTCTGGGATATAGTTCTTTACAACCTTCAGTTACGCTTGCACCATTTAACATATTTTAGATAACTACTTAATACACTAAAAGTTTTATTTTATATAAAGTTTTTATCCAATTCGTAAAGAATTTTAAACTATTGTATCATCTGGAGGTATTGATTTTCTTCATAAAACGAAGATAGAGATGTCTGAAGATCGTTCACAACCATGTTATCGCCACCTTGTAAAGGATGTGTACTACTCGACACCATTTCTGAACTCTTCCAATTCTCGCAGCTCTCGACGTACTCCAGCGTTCTTTGATACGTGTCTTGGCGCATCGTATTATTACTATTTTGAGGTTTCTTTCTGCCATTTGTTGCTTCTATTTGTGATTGGGAAATGTCCCACACTTGGACCTCACTGGTGGGATTTTGATTTTGATTTTGACTCCTCAAGCTGTTCATACTGCAGTCAGTCTGTTGCTCAGTCTTCATCTGGTTGATTGGGACTCGTACGCCGTTGATTGGTTTCTGGCTTCCAGTGGACATGTTTACGGAATTTTGAGCAGATTTCTGCATGTTGTGTTTGTTGAACTGGTTGCCAGGGTAGTCCCATTGATTGTAGGGCCTCTGATGATTGTAGTACTGATTGTTATTCATCATGGTTTGATTATATTGATGATTGTTTTTCGGAGGAGGCGGGCCCATGACGTTTGCAGCATTGACAACTGCGTTATAAGGAGGAGGTTGCGGATAAGGTTGCATATTTTGATTATACTGAATATTTTGTGGTTGTGGACACATGTTTTGCTGCTGTTCGCAGTAGTTATTCATAGTTCCCCTACTCATGTTACCACTGTTATCAACACTCATCATTGACGATCTTGACATTTGTAATGGATGCATCTGGTTGTTTTGGTTGGGATAGTTTACAGGTTGGTAGTTCATCTGGTTGTTGTAAACCATGTTCTGGTTGCCCATTGGATGCATCGGCATTTGATTTTGATTATACTGTTGTTGCATCATTTGATATTGTTGCATATTCTGATTCCTCATCATATTTTGGTTTTGGACAGGGTAAGGAGGTGCTTGGTTATAATTCTGATTATGATATTGATTAACATTATTTCTATTAGGCGGCTTAGTGTTGCAATTTGTTCTATGATTAATATAGTTCTGATTGACAGGCATCTGTGTACCTTGGTTCATGTTCATTAGTTGATTCTGATTTGGCACTTGTCCATTCATAGCCATATTCGACATGTTTTGTACCATAGGACTTGTCATGCCTTGACCCATTGGACTTTGAAGGCCAGGATGCATTGGACTTGGCATGCCGTGACTTAAAGGACTAGCTATGTTTTGATTCATAGGACTAGCCATGTTGACCATTGGACTAGCGATGTTTTGGGACATTGGACTTCCGATGTTGTTGTGTCTTGGACTCATCATGATCTGGTTAGGCATCTGCGGGCTCATTAAGCTCTGCATACTCTGTGGGCTCATAGCGTTGTGTTGCGGAGACATGACACTCATCACACTTTGAGGACTCATAACATTGTATACGCTCGGTGGGCTCATGACGCTGTGCGGAATGTTGTGAGGACTCATCACACTTTGTGGACTCATAGCACTGTGCGGTAAACTTTGAGGACTTAGCATGCTATGAGCTAGATTTTGAGGACTCAGCACATTCTGAGACATAACTACAGTCTTCGGACTCATAGTTGTCTGCTTTTGAGGTATTTGATTTGTACGCATCCTATTCGTCGGCTCTGTTTGATTTGCAGTCATCGTTTGTAGAGATTGCAGTGGGTTTGCGGCCACTGCATTGCTTGCTTGCTTTGTATAATCTTTGTCACAATTTTCAGTTGGAACTTCAGGAATGACTTGCTCCTGTAATGGAGTTTTATCATCGGGAGATTTGGAGTTTAGTAAAGATTCGCTATTACCCGACATACTAACGTCTAAGGATCTTAAATCGACTGGAATATCACTTATATTGAGATCACTTCCTATGGCACCTAGATTTTTAAGTAGAGAATCGTCACTATTTGCTACGTCACTGATTTTGTCACTAGAATTGTTTGTATTTTCACTGGTGACATTGTCTTTGGTTGTACAATCCTTGTCTGTGTTCTTCTCTTGTTCAGGTTGGTTGGTGGAGTCAGTTTTAGCTGGTATTGCCGATTCCGTTGCCAATATTGATTGGTTAAGATATTGCATCATTTCATCTGGTATTACCAGCTTGTTTTCCACCATTTCACCTTCGGCAACCTGAAATAAAACATACTTATTAAGTCCATATTTTTTATTTTATTAAACTATTTATTTTATTATTTAATATGCTTTAGATCCTTACCTGTTCCAGATTAACCTCTTGGTTCGGGTGGTGAACTTGAGCAGTAGTGATGACCACGGTATTGGTGGAGTTGGAGCGGGACTCCTTAAATGTAACCGTTTCCTGATCATCTTCCGTCTTGAATGGGAATGGAGCATCACCCTAGACAAAAAAAAATCATGTAATTTCCACATACGAATATCATTGTAATTTTACTTATTCATTTATATTTATTTTTTTGCTCGTGTGGTGACGGAGTAAGAAAATCATCCTATAGGTGTCGTAAAAACCGACTACGGGACTAACCGTAAATATTATCTTTACGAAGTAAAAAGAAGGAAAACTTGAAATTAAACCTTATACCAATCCATCTGGCCAGCGTGGTATTAGTAGGCCAAGTATCCCTCCGTCACGGGAGGAAGCCCGTCCTTGCAGTGGGACATTAATGAGCAGTTATGATGATTTATATATGATCCATAAGAGAGAAAATAACTTTTTATGAATTCAAAATCATTAGTTTCATTCGAGCCGCAAGAAATTGTCCACAATTGGACGTAGATATTTACTGATTGTTATTGTTCATCTGTTTTGTATCGACCTCTCACAGTTCAACAGCGAAGCTCTCCATTCGTGACTTTATTTCGAATCCTAAATAGCTTTATCTATTACTATCTGATGCCCGCGGCTTCACCCGAGTGGTATAGGTAACCTAAATGTTACTCTACACCCTAAACTACCTAATTATTCAAATTTCATCAAAATTCGTACAGTAACTTTTGCGTGAGAGAGTAACAAACATCCATCCATCTTCACAAACTTTCGTATTTATAATATTAGTAGGATCATATCATTTGGATAATTTTAATATGTTTAAAACGATTATAGTACGTATACTCTAAATGTGAAATAGAAAATACAATATCATGGTCAGGCAATATCAGCAAATGGATGTCTACTCCTCGACATAGGCCTCATTCAAATATGGATGAAAGAATAGAAGAAATCCCCATTAAACAACCAAAACTTCAAATACTTACCACATCATCATTAGCACAAGGATACTGCTGGTACTGCTGATCGCTCAAGTTAGATTGTTCAGACAGCCTCCTGGCTTCTTCCTTCACTTGCACGTTCGGGTCCAACTCCAGCGCCAACTCTTCAGCTCTCACTTCTGAACAGGTCACTCCTCGAAGAAGTACGGCCTGGAACAAAAAAAAACATGGTTTAGAATAATAAATAAATAATTCTCACACATTCACACAACGCCATCTAGTCCCAAACTAAGCAGAGCTTGTACTATGGGTACTAGACAATATGGGATAAACATACTTAAATACTTTTTTTTGTAAATACATAGATACATAATATTATACATAGAAACACTCAGACCAATGCAAACAATCATGTTCATGCACACAAATATTTGCATTGAGCGGGAATCGAATCCGAGACCTCTGCGTAGCAGGCATGTTATATAACCACTACGCTACAGAGGTCGTTTAGAATATTGTTATAGTACGCGCGTTATCATCTGAGTAATCTAAAAAGAGATAGAAAATATTATAAGAATAGAAGACCAAGCAATAAGTGCAAGCGAGATAGATACAGAGAAACAATATGGCCATAAAACTTTAACGCGATATCAATAGCACCAATTTTTTTTCTGATATATATCCGGCGTTGGTTGAGTTGTGTTCTTTGTGCCTGGTGTAAGATATTTAAAACTAAGAAGATTACCTGTTTAGAATTTTTCGGGGACGAGATTATTTTTTATACAACATGGTGACGAAGAACAAGTCGCTCGCGTAATTGTAAGGATGCAAAAAATACCAATGCTTTTCATTTGTAAAGAAATTAAGCTGTTCAACAACATCCCGCTTACTTTACTTACTTTAACCTAAACACCGTATGCTTTGCGTATTACAGCTTGGCTTGTGATCAAGGCCAATGATCGTGCCTAACAATAGGCGGCCTCTAGCTGAAGAGAAAATACATTGATTGTTAAAATGCCTTACCTGATTGCCTTGCGATGTTCTGACGGCTTGAACGGCAGCGAGGGCCGACGACGGTGCTGGGGCGTAACCCACACATGATACTTGACTAGATCTGGAAATAAATAAATAGTAAAATAGTAATTAAAAAACAGAGCTAATCAAGTTAACTCTTACAATTTCTCAAAAACTAAGAAAATTTACCAATAAACGTTCGCTTCTTTTCAATGTTGCAAATACACAAAAAACTTATCTTATTTTATTCTTAAAAAAGACAATTTTCTATTAGGGATAGAGCTCTGTATTGCAGAAAATTTTACAGACATGAAATTTACCGGACACAAAGAACATACAATAATGTAGATCACACAAATTGATAACTTATTTCGGAAAGGATGCGAACCCGTGACTTTGTTCATGGCATCCAAATTCACGTTTCCTTTTACACCGAGGAAGTTATAAATATATTACTACTAGTCGATGCCCGCGGCTTCACACGCGTGAAGCTACCTATACGTAGCCTAAATGTTATTCTACACCCTAAACTACCTATATTCCGAATTTCATCAAAATTCAGTAGTTTTTGCGTGAAATACCAACAAACATCTATCCATCCATCCATCTATCCATTCGAATTTATAATATTAGTAGGATAAGCCTAATTTATTATTAATATTACTAAAATTCAACAATGTAACATACCTTCTACTGCTATCAGGCGACAGTTGATCATAAACGGTAGTTTGTTGAGAGACAAGTGCTCGCCCTGCAACTCCAGTCGTAGCAGCTACTGCTCCGGATACTACAGATGCTTGACTGCTTTTCCTGGATATATCTGATGATCTGAGAAAGAAGGGAACAATTTAGTTTAACAATAGTGTGGTAGCGCTGATGATCTACTTCAGGGACGGGCCTCTTCCGGGGACAGAAGAAAACATGGGTTACTATTACCACGGATTGTTTTACGGAAATTTTTCGTCTAACTAAAAACTCGTCTTTTACGATGCCCATGGTTAGCAGTGTCTATTGTTACTACAAAACAAATTCGATGATTTTTTCAACTATGGTTTAAACGCATCATAAGACCATGATACTCGTAAACACTGGAATGTGTCATTATATACTGTTTTATTTTATCAACTCATGAATACGTTAAGGCACCTTAACTGAGTCAAGAAATGACTGATTCCAGAGTTACCAACACCACAAAATATCACCGAATTGTTAATTAACTTAATCACTTCTAAAACAATAAAATCTGCTATCATAACCAAAATTTTATGCTAGGGGGGACAGGCTTCTTTTAATAAATCTATTGACACTAATTGCCCTGCCAGTATGAAATGAAAATACCTATCCATGCATTAAAACGTTTATGGTATGGACGAATTTTCAGCTACTTAATAACACTTACCTCGCACTATACAGACTACTGCCAGACGAGATCCCAGAGTCTCGCCTCGTGTTAGGAACTCCAGTCTTCAGTTCAACAGCCACGCTTGTACTGCCAAGCTCTGTGCGGCCTGGGGCTCCACCTGTTAAGATAACAATCTTTAGTTTTAAACAAGTTTACAAGTAGATATTCTAGGAGGCGCTGTTAGTATAAGTTAAGTAAATAAATTAAGTAACCTAACTTAACCTAACCTAGACCAAATCATTTTTCGACCAATAATTGTTAAGGGATGTATGGTTTATTCAGCCAATTATCGAAAGCAACATTTAATCGACCAGTTGAATTTCGGAATCGCGTGAAACCCTAAAATAATAGACTATCCAATCATTGCAATATCTGTAAAGCCATGGACATACTTATGCATCAAGACTTGGGACCGGGTGGTCAACGCGACTGGAGCGTTTGCACAGAAAAGACGTGCACGAAAGTGTTAAAACTGTTAATACAAAATCAGTTTTAACACTTTAGCGTTAAGACTGATTTTGCAATAACAAATTGCAAGAACAGTGGTTTTGTGACGTAATAAATCATGGTTTATAGTTAGACCGTATTTTGTAATAAGGCCGCATATATTTATTTTCAAAGCTCTGCTTAGTTTGGTACTTGATGGTAACATAAGTTAGCGAATTTACAAAAACTTAATTAATCATATCAGGAAAAGAATCATCATCATCATATCAGCCAATCGACGTCCACTGCTAGAGATAGGCCTCCTCCAAGTATTGCCACCTCGTGCGGTCCTGTGCCTCCCTCATCCATCGGCAAAAGAATGCTTAATAATAATAAAAATAATGGGTGGGTCTTAATATTTCATCACGTTTGAGTGGGTCTACCTTTTTTTTATATTTTTAAATGTGTTTATTTTTATATCTATATTTAAAAATGTAATGAATTGTGAAAAATGTAAATAAAAATAATAATAATAATAGGTCTAGACATACAATAGTTTCTTCGCGAATAATAGGGTCGAGTCGTCAAAGGGCTTATCACCAAAATACAGAACTTCTTTTAAAATAACTAAACAGTTACCTGGTGCAATATCAGCATGAGGCGGGAGCATTCTCGCGACACACATCTTGTTGGCAACTCTTGGCGCGTGGTGATGAGCTCGTGGAGAACCTATGGCTACCATGGCACGGAGCATCAGAGGCAGCTGCCCTACTTCTCCTACTACTTCTTGTTCCACCTGGAAAGAAAAGATTTTAGTATGAAAAAATGGACAAGATGATGTTTATTAGAAAATTAAAATAAATTGAGGGTAAAATGAAATACTCTTTCTTTTATTGAAAAGAACTTCAATAAATCTTGTTTAATTTAATTCAAGGTTTTAATCAAATTCCAGCACCTGTTTAATTAATGTACTAATACGGAAGAGTGGGTACTTCCAACACAAGTTTTCTGTTACTCATTAGGAGAATACACTTAGCTATGCCATTTTATGATTATAAGTTAAGATATCAAACATATTAATATATTTATTTAAACATGTTTCTTTCAACAGAAATCTCTCTGTTGATTGTTCTATGAAACATGTTATAATGGCGAAAATAATAGCAAATAACGCTTATCTTACCTCTCCATCCAACCTGAAGTAAGGTGCATTATGGTCATCACCAAAACCACCCAGTCCAGAACCACCAAAGTCCAGCTCGCCACCACATTGTGCAGATAACTATAATTAAAAATACATTTGTAAAGAAAATCTGTATAAGAAACCACAGATTTTTATTTATTTCTTAAAGATCTTATTACCTATTGTTTTTTCTTTATCGTGAGGACTTTTACAGACACAAAATTAACAGACACAAAGATTATCCAGGCTTAAGACAATAATTCGTGGATTATACAATCAATTATTTTGCGTGGGATTCGAACCCGAGACCTCGTACGTTGCCACATATACCGCCGCTTTGCTACGATTGACAATCATCATACATAACCCATAACACGCTGACCAGACGGGATATTATACGGTATTAGTTTTTATTATTTTGTTTTTAACCTTTTGAGGAATAAAAGGGTAGGGAGACCCCTCACACGGTGTACCGACGACCTTGTTAAGACGGTGGGAAACACATGAATGAGTGAGGCACAGGACCGCCCAAGGTCGCCTATGTTCAGCAGTGGACGTCAATTGGCTGATATCCTGATGATGATGAGGAATAAAATATGCGAGCTTTCCTTTAGTCGGCTTGTACTACACCCAATGCATGAGACACAACTCCACACGGAAAGTTCTCAGGCATTTAAAAAGGTTTACCGTGCTTATACATAATGTAGTAAAATTATAATAGTTTTGTTTTGTCATACCATCATCATTACCTGATGAGCAGGTGTATGTAGTCCGTGTGGTATGGGTGAGGCTGGACTCTCGCTCTTGACTGACGCTGATGATGTATGACCCCTGACTCCGAGTGGTACGCCTCCTTCTTCGGAACGTGGTGAGGAACCTGCTCCTCCGCCACCTGATTCTGCTGAATCGTCTCCGCGACTGCAACCTGGAGATGAAAAAAAACAGCATTTATCTAAAAGTTCTTGTCCTGGTTTTCTCTATCTATCTAACTAAAACGTTTTCTTCGTCTTACTAAAATTACAGCTCACGCAATGGTATGTGGTTGGCCGGTTAGCTTTCAGAGACGCTCGCAAGTACCAAAGTACCAAAAAACGACCTGATCTAACCTTTTGAATAAGGCAACGCAACTGACCAATATAATTAGACTTGCAGTTCACGTTAGACGCATTGCAGAACTATTCCCTTCTCCGTAAATGGAGCAAAACTTAACCTATAGATACCACATTGGCATGCTAGGATAACGCCTACCTACCGTAACGATAGCAACTGAAAAAATCAGATTACGATAGTCCCATAGGAACCTGTAGTAACGAAGGTGTTCCCCAAGGCGTAATGTTTGGTCTTCAATTTGGTTAAATTCTAATACATTGATATTGTAGCTAATGGCCGAATACTCAAACGTCTGTTAAAGTAAAGCGGCGCTTAAACTAGACATTTGTATGAGAATTTCAAGTTAAAGCGCCGCTTAACTTTAACAGACGTTTGAATATTGTAGCTAAGTTTAACACAGAAACTGAAAATATAAGTAAAACTTACCCTTATGCTTTTTGCTGGCATAAAATTCTGCACCATGAACAGTTTTCACGTGTTTTCTAAGTGATGACGGATCTGTGTAACGTTTCGTACATCCAGGAGCTTTGCATACATATGGTTTCTGTAATAACATAAATTATAACTTAAGGAGATAAAATGGAAGATAGGCATTGATATTAAAGCTACAAACACGTTATTATTAAAAAAAGTAATTAATTATAAAAAAAAAACAATTACTGCAGCCTACGAATCTACTAATGAAAAAATGGGCGTCGACTCTAAAATAATAGGAAACTTAGATAAAGACTATTTTTAATGTGATTTCGGGCTGATAAGACGGTCTTTCGCTTCCTCTGAGTTGAAAAGAAGACACTGTATATTTTTATTCCGTCTTCGGTATAACATTACTGTGTCCGATATAAGATAATTACGTCTCTTATTCGCATTTCAAAACCCTTTTTTAGATGAAACAGGGTTATGCCAATTTAATTTCTTTAAAATTACCCACCCTAACGCAAAAACCGCGCTTGATGTGGAGTTGCAGAAAACAGCCCGCCATACTATGGTACGAGTACCATAGTGTATGGTATGAGTATGGTATGGTATGCCATAAGAATAAAGTCTAACACCGGAATCAATAAATTGGAGAATGCATATTGGGACAGAGTATACAGAATCGATTAAATATTCGACGGCCTCTGTGGCGTAGTGGTTAAACAACATGACTACTACGCCCTCTGCGTTCGATTTCCACTCGATGCAAATATTTGTGTGCATAAACATGATTTTTTGCATTGGTCTGAGTGTTTCTATTTATAATTGTATGTATTTACAAAAAAAAAGTATATAACTATTAATATCCGTTGTTTTGTTTACTCATAACACAAGCAGGTTAAGCCTAGCTTACTTTGGGTACAGATGGCGCTGTGCAGAGATGTCCGTGAATATATATATTATTATTATCCAATATTTAATTAAAAAACATTACATACCTCGTTACTATGAGTCCTGTTCTGATGCTTAGCTCGGTCGCTGGCGTTGGAGAATGCCTTCGCGCAGCCAGGGTACTCACAGGTGTATGGTTTCTCACCAGTGTGACTTCGAAGATGGGTCTTTAGGTTCTCCAGGCGGGAGTAGGCTTTGCAGCAGCCTTCGAACTGTAGATTTAAGGGAAAGGAAAGTTTAAAATGGTATAAATTAAGATTATTAAGGCATTTTGAACATACTTATATTCAGATTATGCGAGTTTTATTTCTGCCTCATCATTCATCTTTTGCTTTTCAGTTACAACAGGACAGTAAACCCGTCAATCTTTTTTATAGACCTATATTTTGCACAGCCAGTATAATTCCAAAAAAATGGCTATTCAGATAATATGACCAATTAACAAAAGTAGTCCAAGAAACTTAACAATTCGATTTAGATTTTTTTTCATTTATATCAATACCCTTATTAGGAACAAAGTTTTCAAAAAAGCTTAAAATATGTACTTACAAATTACTTTTAGAATTTAAGATTATTTTGATCGACTACTTACGGTACACTTATGTGGTTTCTCCCCAGTATGCCTCCTCATATGCACCACCAGCATGTATTGAGCTTTGAACGGTTTCTCATCTCTGGAACAGCCGACCCAACGACACACAAACGCTTTCTTGCTAGCGTGGATGTGATCTGTGTTTATATGTTTTACTAAGTCGTCTTGAGTTGGGAACTCGAGTTTGCAATCCACCTGAAAAAGTACAAAACACATAATATTAAGTAAAAATGTTTGAGGTTGAATCTTCCATTTAATGAAATCTATACTAATATTATAAAGAGATAAAGTTTGTTGTGTTTGTTTGTTTGTGACGTTGTAGGGGGTAATCTCTGGATCTAATGAACCGATTTTAAAAATTCTTTCTGTGTTGAATAGTCCATTTATCTGGGAGTGTCATAGGCTATATAGTTTCACGCTATGACTAAAAGGATTGGAACAGTAATGAAATATGTTTAAAAATGTGACGCTTTTTTTTCGCCGCCTAATGAAGTGGGCACGAGTCAGCTAGTTTTATAATAAAATACTATATCGATACCAACGGTATTACAAAATAATACTCGCCCTAATTTAACGAACATGAAAAACCATTTTCGTGATAGTCATGTGTCGATGTAAATACAATTTATTTACCACCCTATTTACTGGTGTAATATGTGACAACGAAAAGTGAAACAACGATGTACTGTTATTCGAGATCGCATGACTTCGGTGTTATGTTATTCGTTGTGGCATTCATTCCTTTTCAAGTGATTCCTATTAATGAAAAAAGGAGTCTTGTTTTTCGAGGTCGCATGACTTCGTTGCTAAGATATTCGTGGTGGCGTGCATTCGTTGTTACGTGATTCGTTGTAGTAAACTTACGGGGTCGTGGTATTCGTTGTTTCACTTTTCTTTGTCACATATTACACCCTTTATTTACATCGACACTTTCGTGGTGTTTGAACCCGCGCCCTAGGTCACGGCAGGCGACAACGGCTTTACAACCAAGACAGTTGATAACTAAGTCGAAGTACTAACTTTATTAAGCACTCTACTTACCCAATGACAATTAGTTTCAATAAAATCTCCAGGTTCATCCTTAGAGTCCAATCCATCGTGGACAGTGCTCTCTGCAGCGGCTGAAAGTGGTTTATTGCTGTGCAGGCTCTCTCGGTGGCCCATCAGGCTTTGTGGAGACTTACGTTGTGTCATGCCTGAAGCGCTGTAAGAAGTTATAAAGGTTTTAATAAAGATTCGATTTTCTTAGAACTCGATAAATAGGATTATACATATTATGTTTGTGTTATGTTTTCGATATTTTAAAGATGTACTGTTTTCCTTCATGACGACTGGGGAAGGTAGACCGGACGTGAACTGGAGGTCGCGGTTTCAATTCCCGCGTCGTATAAACATTTGTGTGCGCAAATATGGCTTAATGTATTCTATGGAGGTAGATAGTTATGTATTTTATTTTAAAAACATAAAAGCAAATCCATCGAATTAAGAGTCCTCTCCTTGTTTATGAAAATAGTATTTTGTTCACCCAACTCATGTTTTGTGTCACGAGAGTTTTAAAGACATCAATTTACCTATCAGCTTCCATAACACTGGTAATTTCAGGCTGTTGCGGTGGCTGCTGAAGATGTTGTGGCGGCGTCCCGTCAAGCGTCAGACCAGGTCGTACATCAACGGGACCACCCATCAGGAGTTGTGTCGGAGATGATATGTGAGATCTAGTGGGGAACGGTAAATAATATTAATTTTATTTGTTTTATTACTAATTCTGATTTAACTATCTTAGCTATACTTTCATTTTATCGTTTAATTTTGTTAAATAGGCAATGCACAAGGGATCGACCCGTGTGAGATGGAACTTTTCGCTAAGTTTTGAAATATTTTATCAGATATCTAAATTGTAGCCCTGACAATAACATTTAAAACATATAAAATAAAACAAGGTGTCTGAATTCCTTTAAACTAACATCTTAAGACTTAGTCATGCCTATTACTGAGAATTAAGACAACATTTTTATAATTTTAAACATTTTAACTATTAAGCGTGTATTAAATTATGTAGCAGGGACTTGCTAACTGACACAATTCACATGGACGATAGCTGATCAAAAAAGTCCAAGAAATAGTTCTTCTGCTAAACAGAAGTGTTAAGGTTTTGGACCTT
This sequence comes from Schrankia costaestrigalis, assembly GCA_905475405.1. Taxonomy (NCBI): domain Eukaryota; kingdom Metazoa; phylum Arthropoda; class Insecta; order Lepidoptera; family Erebidae; genus Schrankia; species Schrankia costaestrigalis. The sequence continues at coordinate 5,597,802 of FR997850.1, forward strand.
ACCACAATATTTTTATAGGTACCAATATTGTCACCAGTTCTCAAAATTAACAACGGCGTGAATATAAATTGTTCGGCAGACTTCTTTCTCAATAATAGACACATTTTACTTTCTACTCTAAACAAATAGACATTAGGTATGTTTTCACTTACTTAGGAAACCATAAACTCACAAAACAATAAAATCACTATACCTATGAATCCCCGCGACAAGATGGGCATGAGCGGCATGGTGTGCCGCAGCTGCTGCAGCCTGTTGATGAGCAGGGTCCATGAGGACCCCACCGGCTAGAACCCCACTGCCTCCCACCACGCCGCCTCGCGCTAGCAGCTGCTGCGCCAGGGAGGCGTGCGAGAGGGATAATGCTGGGGATATTGCTCCTGTGGAAATAGGAATGTGGTTTGTGAAACATTTTAAACACAAACAATATCGACTGACCTTAAAAATTTTGCTAAAATGACAAATCCTATTACGTTCTAGATCAAAACACGTATTAATTGATACAGTCAACTAGAAAAGCTGATTAACTCATTCATTATTACAATAGACCTCAACGCTAAAAGGTTCCATTAGTAAGTATCGTGACTAGAAGGCAAAATAGTGTTATCATTAGTAACGTCAATGATTATCAATAAATACTGAACACCAATTTTCATAAATCGCTGAACATAAAAAGCGACTTTGGATTATGGATTTGGTAATAAAATTTTGTAGTTCATTAACCTCAAACTTACTATTAGTTAAACCCTTCAGTCGACTGGAAATTACAAAGGACAAAACTCATAAAAAACAGCGAAACATCTAAATCAACGATGTACAAAAAAATACATTAAACATCTTAAAGAAGTATAACGTACCAGCACTAAGATGTCCATAGCTCCCAGTAGAAGCCGCTGACGGAGCCCTAACAGCCAGGCTGGCAGGCGAAGCCCTGATCACCGCAGCCAGGTCTAACGACTCAGCTGAATATGGGCTCCAGGACACCGCTCTCTTCCTATTGGCTGAAGCACCAATAGCACCGCCGGATAGCCTTAGACGCGTCGGAGAGGCTATTCTTGATCCTGAAAATTTATTAAAAAAGCCTTTAAATAAATTTTAAGTTATGATAGGTGGCTCATCATAACAGCCCATTAATGTCCCACTACAGGGACGGGCCTCCTCCCGTGACGGAGGGATACTTAGCCTACTAATACCACGCTGGTCAGACGTGGTTACGGAGTAAGAATACAATATTTCACCACCCCATCTCTTCCCATGGGTGTCGTAAAAACTGAGTAAGGGACTATCCGTGAATATTATCTTTACGAAATAAAAAGAAGGAAAACTTAAAATTAAACCTTATACCAATCCGTCTGGCCAACGTGGTATTAGTAGGCCAAGTATCCCTCCGTCACGGAAGGAGGCCCGTCCCTGCAGTAGAACATAAATGGGCTGTTATGATGAATAATGTTTGGATAAATACTGCAAAAAAAAATGTTAAGTGTTTCCTTCAAAATATTGTTAATTTGTAATGTTTAATGGTAATTTACTAAATAATTTGCTTGTTGTAATTAATTTTGAATGACAAGCAGATTTAAGAATTCTCACAAGCTAGGAGCTTTAATAAAATAACAGTGAATAAGACTGGCGCCGTGGCCATTAGCATACCTGATACACTTTGTATTTGCACATTTACAAAATAATGATAAAATCATTGTTATAATCAACTCATCTGCTTAACTTCAAGCTGTAGTGGCGTAAATTAAATGGCTATGGAACTTAATTAATAGCTTTGGTAGTTATTCTGGGCTTTAGATTTGACTAGCTGACCCGTGCCCACTTCGTTGGGCAGTGAAGAAAACGCGTCTCTTTTTTAAACATATTGCATTACTGCTCCACTCCTATTAGTCAAAGCGTGATACTATATAGCCTATGAAACTCCCCGATAAATGGACTATTCAACACAGAAAGAATTTTAAAAATCGGTTCAGTAGATCCAGAGATAACCCCCTACAACGTCACAGACACACAAACTTTCCCTCTTTATAAAATTAGTATAGACAATCAAAGATTTTCCTATTCCTATATGGTTGTTTAAAAATATATTACACCGACTTGAATAAACTGTAAAGTATTAAACATGTGGTCTTATGAAGTGTTATAAAATGTTTATTTATTTAATATTAAAACATGCAATAAAATATTATATAAATAAATTTAAAAATATATATTAAAATCTAAAAATAAGAAAGACCACACAATTATATAATTATAAAGACATCTCCGTGTTATTATTCATATATTAAAACCATTAATTTGTCTAATCGTTCACTGATTTATTAAAATGAATACATTTATAACTATATATTCATAAGGCATGCATAAAATTTTAAAACCCCTATTGTTCTTCGTTATATTTCGAAAATAAAGAGACCATAAAATACATCATAAAATTGAGACATAAAATTGTTCATGAACTGCCATCTAAGCTTTTAATATGCAAAGCTTATGAACAAATTGGTTGAACGTATTATTTATAAGAAAAACCGTAAATATTATCTTTACGAAGTAAAAAGAAGGAAAACTTGAAATTAAACCCTATACCAATCCGTCTGGCCAGCGTGGTATTAGTAAGTCAATTAGTATCCCTCCGTCACGGGAGGAGGCCCGTCCCTGCAGTGGGACATTAATGGGCTGTTATGATGATTATTTATAAGGACTTGTTTAAGTCCTGTAAGTGTAAGTCCCACTGCAGAGATAGGTCGTGCCTTTTCATGACTGTAGTGAAAGTTTTAGTAAGTACATCACAAAAAATCTTCACAAAAAATTATAATTATGCTAATCAGGATGAAATGTTATTATGAAACCTATTAGGTTAGATAAGGTGGTGATATTTTGAATGATTAGTTTGTTACACGTCGACTGTCAGTAAAACTTTTAATGCCATTTAAAAGTTTTAAATTGTGTATATTTTTCTTTTTACTTTGGTCCTGCCACAGCTGTATTATTGTCAGTTTTATTTATTTTATTATTGAGACGACTTTTGTCATTTCTTTTAAAGGGCCTTTACGTGGCTCACTCACTAGTGCCGCCAATAGAAAAAAAATCATAATTCGCAAATTTATTACGGATAAATAACGTAAAATGTTGATAACAAAGTCTTGAGAAAAGGCAATAAAGTATTTGTATAACACACTCTCAACAATTTAAATTTCACATTCGAAAAATAATGCAATATTTATTTAATTGAATAACATTTAATATTAGTATTTAAACTTATACGATCCTTACCTTCTAAACTAAGTTGAAAGTCTTGGCTAGCAAGTGTACTGCCGGCGTGTAGTTCTGGATGTAGACTCCTTGCTGCGCTTAAGTACTCTAAACCTGCAACAATCACAAAAAATATGTTAATAAAAGGGGGAAAAAAAAAGAGAAACACCTCCTCATTTTGGAGTCTTCTTGTCCCACTTTGACACTTGCTGCATAAAGGATAGGGAGAACAAGAACTATTTGAAAATCTATCCTATAATTATCTTGTAATGATGATGGCAATAAATAGTGCTAAAACTTAGCTGAATAATTTAAAGTTAATGTAATATTTTATTATATTTAAAATTTGAACAACAAACAGCTACATTATAGATAAAAACAATATAAATAAATTAACATTATAATACATTAATATTATAGAACTAATAACTTTACGAGGCTTGCAACAAAGTTTTTAAAATAGAACTACAATAAAAACCCCAAAAAAAATCACAACAATGTATTCAAACAACAAAATATTCAAATTACCGTAAAATATCTCCTAAATCAAACCAAAACTAAAACTTTGTAATTCAAATTAAATGTTTATTATCAATAAACATAAAAACGGAATGTCTTCATAGAGCCTTATTTAAAACCACAAATCTGCGTCGCTTAGTCACTCTAGCCTTATTAAGCTAAGATTGAGTTGTCAACATGTAACTTCGATTCTGCATATAAAGTGGTCACTTAACGCCGTATGTGATTAATGTTGTACCGGATGTATTCAGAGCTATTTCGCGGGAACTGATTTTATGCTGACTAAATTGGGAATGTCCTAATATGTCGCTACTAATTGGGCACCCTACATAACTCCTGCGATGTGTCTCGACGTGGCAGCTCTAAATCGTTGCTTGAGGCGGGAAACACTGTAAGTACTTAATATTCTATTTTTTTTATATGGTAAGATTTACGCATGGTTTATTTTAAGCTGGTAAAATGCAGCGAAAACCATAGGTAACGTTTAATTGCAAGTTGTTTTAATGAAGGAAGGAAAATTTGTCTGCTTAGGAATCTAAAGTCAGATATAGATAGGTAGGTTGGTTTATCTTAAGTCAAGGTTATTTTTTTTTTCCGCAGTGATATCTGCTAACTTTGACTTACTCCTATTTTACGACAGCCGTGGGAGGAGATTGGGTATAGATCATGTATTTTTACTCAGTCACCACACGAAAATAAAACAAACGTACAAAAAAAACGACATAAAAATTTGCATATGCTACTATAAAAATTATCGATTTAAAAAAACATATCTATTTGATCTTGTAATAAAAATACTTTAAAAAAACCATACCAACACTACATTAAACAAATCTTTACTAAATAAGAAATCACTTTTAAATAAACAAAAAAAAACATACTTAATCGTTTTGCATTTAAAATACAATCCTATATATTTATAAACATTAGTCATCCTAATTAAAATCTATCCTTCATTTTCGAGGCGTTGCTTAAGCAACAAATTTCCATAATAATCACATTTCAAACGTACGAAAACAAACACGCCGCGGGTCTCGACCGAAAAAAAAACAAAATAAAAAAAGAAGCGTAGCGTCCGAAACGATGTGATTTGTTGATCACGCTTTGCCTGCTTCGAGGCGGGCGATTTACCCAAAAATAATAGGTTGATGCAAAAGGCGTCAGCGACCAACAATTTTGCGGACATACGAACGACCCAACAAGAAAATAATACACAAAATCTCACGAACATAACGTATGTGGTCTCCTTTTGACGTGCCGCTCAACTTCCAACGTACAATTTTTAATATCTTTATCGCCTGGACCTTCGGAAAACGAAATTCGTGTCCTTTGAATTCAAATAAAAAACGATCGAATTTTGAGGCTAATCCAAACGAATTCCATTATTCGACTATGGTCACCCTAACGACATTGCAACAACCGCAAGCAAAAAACCTTATCGGAAAATTGTCTCTATGTTCTTTTTACTTATAGACGAATTTCGAATAATCGGTGCGTTGAAGCGAACCCGTTTTTGTTTCAATATGATTCAACTCGATTTGATATTGATGTATTAATTTTTATTTGAATCGATTGGGCGTAAAATTAGTATCTCGATGTCTGATATCTAGTGGTTTCGTGGTCACGTTTGGCGTTAATATATGAATGTCAATGTCTTTGTTCGGCGGTGTCTTTGGCCGGGCGCGTAGTGACTTTGTAACAGCGTATACTAATGAGACTCGTTGTAAATTATGAGTTTGGTTGTTATTCGAATGTGCGGCGAGATGAAGGCGTTACGATGTGAATTTGTAATGTCGGCATAGATATTTTTTACGATCTCACCATATTGAATATTCACTTCGTAATAAAATAATAAGAGGAAGTAATATTATCGTTATTATATATTCATTTTAGTTAAGGCCAAAGTAATAGTATTTCTAATAAAGAGTACTTAAAATAAGAATGAGTTAACAATCAATAAAATACTCTTACAATTTAACACCCAGTGGTCTAGTTTTTGCAGTAAATAAGACAAAAACCCCACCCTATTTGTTCACCGTTATAATTCACAAGAAAATAATATTCTCATTAAACCATCAATGTCGTAAACCGATTAGTACGATCATTAGTATAATGCAAAAAACTTGCATCATTCACTAACAATGTTTTTATAATATAAAATAAAGGTGATATGGGAGTGTGATGCAGGTAGTCAACTAGTTCACGGAATAAAAAATAAAATACGAAAATATATGATAAAGATACACCCGTCATTTAATTTTTGATGGAGTTAAACTTGATTGAAAGATCTTAAATTGTTAAAAATGAATGCATTAAGTGGATGTGAAAAAAGTTTGAACTTAATCTCTGGTATTAAGGCAATGTTTGATAAGAGTTTTGAGGTGGTACTTATTTAAAGTTTAAGGCTTTAGTAATGAGACTATAAAATATGAAGCTTGAACGGTTTTTTGCGAAGTCATGGCAAATATAAATTCGCCTTTCATATTTTTCCTTTTTATTACACGTTTGAGGATTTTTTTACACGTAACATAAACAGTTACAAGCAAATCTGATCATATTCTGTCATTAGTGTTTGTAGAAAGGTATTTAATATAACCAGAGCAGATAAAACTTATTATAAAGAAGCAAAAATGTATGTATTGATTGGTTATCTGATTTCACTAAACGCCTGATACAGAATTTTATTGGTGTTTATGAACTTGTTTAAAAAAATATTACACCAACATAACAATTTTTAATTATAGGTAGTTAATCTGCCTTTGGTAAGCAAGTAAAGAGTTTTTAATGCAATAAGTAATGATCAAGTTTCATTTATAATGTTTACAAGTAATACAAGTGACAATACACAGACAGTCATTTTTTTCACAATGTTATTTGTAATAACAATACTAGTAACAATGGGAGCAAGTGTCTGCACTGTGGTCAACCACACCTTAACCTTAAACCGTCAACGCCCGCAGACACATTCGGTTACTGTGAACCTTAGTCGTGCGGGTCACAATACTGTAGGCTGTCTCTAAATAATAGTTGTAAACAAGTCTGGTTATAATTAAGAATATAATATTACATTTCATTATCTGACAGTCGTAAAAGCCTATGAAGAAAATATTAATCAAATTAGATTAATTTATCTGACAATGTAGAAAGTTCAGTTTCTATCAATCATTAAAAAGTAGCTCGTGGAAAGATAATTCACCAACCAGATTTTAGAACCAATATCGATTAAATTGGGGAATTTTATCGATATTGATTCAGTACTTTAACCGAGTCTGTGAGAGAGTACAAAGTATCTATGTAACAAGTAAATAAACTTCCTCACAAAGTAATTAGCAAAGTGTCTAATGTAAGTCTATTTTTTCAAAATAAATTTTCAAAACTTAAAATATATCAACCAACAAAATCTCAAACAGACAGTTTTAACATCTTAACAGTAAGAAAAAAAAACTGTAAAACATAAAATGTGACGTATGCATCGCTTTAACAACACAAAATTATATTCTTAACAGCATAATTACACCTTTGAGGATCTAGTTATCCATCTCTCGCTCGCTCTTTTACCTTTTTCATATAACGATCTCTTTCTAATGGTCCCTTTTGATTACGTTTTGCAAGATGATGGTTGATGATTTATTCATAAGCGATGGTATTTAATTTTTTTTTCTTTTTTGATAAGTTTTCTTGGAAGTGGTTTAGAACTGTGATTTGGATCACTACTGGGTTTGATTTTATGTTTTAAATTAGATATGTTAAAACCAACAACTGTTAATAACTCCAATGAGTTACGTTTGAGTTTGGATAAAAAGATTAAGAGTTTAAATATAAAAACAAATCAATTATTTGTAATGTTTTTTTACAGAGAAAAGATTAACAAACTGGTTGTTTGTTTCTCTTTAAGGTGATCGACTGGTTGAGTATCAAATAAATTTATCATAATCATCATTGAAGCAAAAGACTTGCACTGACGGGCATAATTTTTCTTATGAATTTTACATTCCAATGTTGAAGATCGGTACTTCTCCAGCAGCGTAGAATACTTCTTCTTCTTTCTGCCCTGAACTTATATAAAAGCTCTTATACTTTTACAGCATTCATTGAAGGAAAACAGGTGATTACATTATATATCTATTTCCGATTAAAAAGATTTTTACCACACCAAACAATATTTTAAAGCCTATCGTGAGGATAGGCTTTAAAATATTGTAATCCTTTGTAAGGGTCCTGAGACTAGAAAGTGTGATGAGCCTGGTATATAAGAAGATGTCTCAGTCTGGTCTAGGATAGCAAATGCGATGAACTAAGCCTCATTGTCAACTTTAAATTAATGAAATAAAATATCTTTCCTTCAGGCAGTTCAATTCTTGCCCATTTTTTTTTCCATGAGTAAACTTTTACTTTGAGTTCAATATATTAACCACCATGATTGGCAAAGACTCTGACGCTGTTCTGCATTCCCGATGGTAGGTACTTAAAAGCGTCAGGTATCTTCCCGAAGCCATCATACACAAAATTATTTATTTTTAACCATTGATTTATAAAAAACCCAAGATGCACATTTTCAAACAAAACTAACAGCCAAAAGTGTCACCAAATTAAACATACGCAATAAATACGTATAGTAATATCGTAAACATATTTTTTTTTCAAATTCAATCTTACACGCATGACATAAAGTTGTATTTAAAAAGTAATGCACATACAGCAATAAAATTTAATGATTGACGTTTGCCGGTAGAACAACGCGATACTAATTTAAAAAAAGTGCACAATGCGCCTATTTGTTGCGGACGTTTTTGGGAAGTGGAGTGTGTATCTTTGGTTTTTTGTAAATCAATGTTTTTAACTTACCTACACATTTAATAAGAAGAACATCCTAGTAAATGTCTTCATTAGTAAATAAAGACGTTTTCTAATTAGGTCACGGTATTCCGCTCGTTTAACTCTGTCGCATCGCAACGTCAAAATAAAGTAGAATTCGTATAAAAATAAATTTCAATTTGTTCCATTAATTATTATTTTTGTTCCACTGTGTCAACGTTTTATGAAACATTTTAAATATTATAATTTTTATGAACACATTAGATAATAAATAATGTTAGGTTTTTAAGAAACATTTTTTAACACGAATTTCTACTAATATTTTTGGCCCAAGAAACTAGCCTATTACTACATATGCACAGTGGTATATATTTTAAATTCAGATCACTTCCTAATATTCTTATGCATTTAGTTAATTAGCGCCTTCTTAACAAGTCATCTAATTAAGTTTCAACCGTAATTGGGCGTCAATATATTAAGAACAAATATACAAAAAATGTTGACCCATCTTTTCATACATCATTATCTATAACACAGTTCAAGATACGGTGGTATTTTTTTACATCCAAAATTAGTTGACACTTTCTTACATGTTTGCTTTTAAGGCGAAGTTTTATCACATAGTAGCTTACGGATTAAAACTTTAATAGTTAAGTAGACTCTCATTAATATCAGTGCTTTTAAGCAAAAATATTGAACGAAAAAGTATTCGAATACTTTTATTAACATGTATTGTCAAGATAATAAATTAAAATACATAAAAAATCACACAACTCTAACCCAGCAGTTCCAGATAACCTAGAGAGTTAAATATCAGGACTGACCATTAAACTTGGCACCCATTTAGATCTCACTTCTTTTGTCGTTGAAATCAACAACCAAGGCATTTATCATAATATTGAATCTCTGCTATGCTCTCATTTCACATTTATGTTTTTGATTGGATTACGCTTTACACTAAGTATTGGAGACACTTCGCCTTAACCTTAAGTACCAACTTACATTGGTAGAAAGGGACGGTATTTGTAAGCTGAAACCAGCAGGCTGTGCACATATGTTTGTACTTCCGGCTGCACTTAATTGCTTGTTAGAAACATGTACTTTAATTACTGAATGATGTTTTTAAATAGGCAATGCTTATAAAAGTGTATTTTTAGATGTTGGTCTTTAATTGTTTGTAAATGTTCATTCAGTTATCAGGATAATATGAATACAAATGCATCATAAACATTGAATGTAAAGGGGACAACTTGGTCGATTCTAGTCAGATGCGTTAGTGGTTTGCTAGAGATATTAGCAATTATGTAAACGTCTCCAATGACCTGGTCCGGTAACCATTTGGTAAGTTATAGTTAAAGTTTGATATAAGAAACTATATAGATATGAATTAACCTTAAAAACTATAAAACTCTTGACTATTCCATCAGGACTGCGTGGTATTAGCACGGCAATTTTACATCCAGCTGAACAGTAGGTAAGAGTTTAAACACGTCTAAACGGGCTCTCATCTCTCTCGGGTATATAATTAAGAGAGGAACACATTGATTAACAGACGGTAGACGTATTATCCGTGTGGTGACAAAGCAAGAATACAATATGTCGCCATCACCACCCCGTCTCATTCCATGGGTATCGTAAAAACCGATTAAGAGACTAACCGTAAATATTATCTTTACGAAGTAAAAAGAAGGAAAACTTAAATTAAACCCTATACCAATCCGTCTGGCCAGCGAGGTATTACCAAGTATCCCTCCGTCATGGGAGGAGGTCCGTCCTTGCAGTGGGACATTAATGGGCTGTTATGATGACCGTATTCACCCGGTATTTGATGTAAAGCCAGTAGACGACCATCAAAAGATAAATTCATGCACAGGTTATATACTCGTAATTATCTTTTAAAACACAGCTTCCGCTCTTTCGATATAGTTTCACCTTGTAAAACATCCTGAATGAAAAGCAATTATCCAATCCAAAATATAAATAAATTGGATACCTACATACCAACACAAAAATAACTTTTAAAAATGTCACTAACGATTTATTATCTGTTGGCTAATGAGAGAAAAGGATAACGTTCGAATCCCGAGTCGTTAAGTTTTTCTTTTTTTTATTTAAGTGCTGATTTGCATGTTCTTGATTATTGGGTATAGAATTGTGTGTGAATTGTTTTGTTCGAAATGGTGATGGCACAAACAACTTAGTCACCCGATGCGCGTCTTAAAGACGCTAAACGAGATGCTTATGAAGCTAGTGCTTTACAAAGCTGCCTCCTCAACCTGAGATGGAAACTGGTAAACCTTATAGTACTGTATTTAATTTTGTATCCCTCGGTTTAAAATCATCAAAATTAGCAAACTGCAGCTTAAAGGTGAATTAAGAGGGCATAGCGTTAGAACCAGCTTGGACAACCTGGTAATTACCTACCAAACAATTTCAACTTGCAAAGAGTAAGTTAATGTATTAATTATAACACCGGGAAACCAATGGATAAAATAGGCATAGGACTGCACATCATAACAGCCCATTAATGTTCCACTGCAGAGACGGGCCGTCTCTACATTAATGGGCGGGACTCCTCCCATAACGGAGATATACTTGGCCTACTAATACCACGCTGGCCAGACGAATTGGTACAGGGTTTAATTTCAAGTTTTCCTTCTTTTTATTTTGTAGAGATAATATTCACGGATAGTCCCTTAGTCGGTTTTTACGACACCCATGGGATGCGATAGGGTGGTGACATATTGTATTCTTACTCCGTCACCACACGGAGATAGACTTCACAAGGTGGAATTATTTAGACAGGACCTATGTCCAGCACTGAATGTAAATTGGCTGTTGTGATATAGCCAACCTAAAAATTACCCTTTCCAAGTAAAACCCTTGGCGCTAGGTTATTTAATATTCCACACATGTCAACAATACATCTGTACAAAATATCTTATTCCAACAAACACAAAACTGTAGGAACATGTGTTGAAATTCGCAGCGTAAACATAAAAACACTTTTTGTAAAGTTGTTAATTAACTTTCTTAGAAGAAAGAAAGAAAGAACGTTGAGTTTCGAGATTCTATGATTTATGTTTCCTTCCCAAACATTCCTGTTGACATGGAAATGTAACATTGAGACTATTAATATCAAAAGCGACAGTTTTATTAATCTAATTTATCAATTTGAAGTGAATTTATGATGTTAATATGTTTTAATAATTGAATTCTTGGTTTGTGGTAATTTTTAAATACGTTTGAGGCTGTTTAATAACAATTATATTCTTAATACATTCACACAACGCCATCTAGTCCCAAACTAAACAAACAATACACTTAATAATTAAACTTATAACAATACAATGATATTTAAATATATATTTATACTAGGTTTAAATAATATACTTAAATGGGACCCATAATACACAAGTGGTGATACCAAACTACCTTTGAGTTTAATATAAATAAATATAAAATTCTAACGAAATAATTTCGTAGGACTCAACTTGATATTGTTATAAAAGTTGTCTAGACGCGGAAGCACATTTCTTAGTTCAATGGCAATCATTGTCAAGTTTATGGCAAAGAACGGGCATATAAATACAGATAAGATAATGGTCGCTTAAAGCCCGATTTACACATTGACAAGTACAGTAGCGAGTTAAGTAGTAAGACGTTGATTAAGTTGATTTTTTTTAATAGATCTCCATCCTTTTTTTTGGGGGATTAAGTTGGCGAGACTTTTACTTTGTACTTAACTCGCCAAAAAATAGGCTGGAGATCTATTTAAATCAACTTAATCAACAACTGTGGGGAATATTATTATATTATTATTATTAGGTAATTTACTCGCTACTGTACTTGTCGATGTGTAAATCGGGCTTAAAAGCCTGCCGTGCACGTGGTCGCGGGTTCAATTCCCAGTGCACGACATTTCTTTGTGCAATCCACAAATTATTGTTCCTGAATCTGAATTTTATTTGTGTTCGTAAAATATGTTTGTAAAGTCCTCATGATACCAAATATGAATTCGTGAGTAGTTTTAAAAAAAATATTTTAGAATGTTTGATTTATGATTATATTTTCACAGTACATTCATAATTTAACAAAATATTAATTTGAACTATGAGTATAATGACGTATTAAGTTTACTGACCCCTCTATGATTCAGTCAAGCCGCCATTAATAATATAACTATTTTAATTTATAAATATAACAGAATGACAGCTGCACGATTAATTATAATTATTATTTGAATTTGAAGAATATATGACTTCATTCATTCGCAATAATATTTAAAAAATACATTCATCATATATCTTCAAGTATCGCGTTTCAAACTAGATACAAAAATACAGAGAAAAAACATTTCCTTAGATTAAGAACTCAAAAAAAAAATCCCTCAAACACAACTTGTCAGTCTAGCGTGATACTGCAACTCCACCTAGACCTAAACTAAGCAGAGCTTTTACTATAAGAAAAGAGAGTGGAAAAACATAAGTAGGTTATGATTATAGGTAAAGTTTTTTTTAATGGCATTCGTAATAAGTAATAAAAATGCATTAATGTTGCTAAAGCTGGAATAGAACCCGCGACATTTGTATAGCAACCATGGAACATAACCACCACGCTACATTATAGTTTTTCTTCTTTAAAGAGAGACAAAAACCAATTTTTTCAGCAATTATTATTGGTCAATATATTAAATTAATAACTGCAAGTAATAAGACTGCGACATGTTTAATAATGACAGACTGTCACAAATTATGAATGTTAATTAAAAGGTCAAATATTTGCTTCATTAACTTATCTACATAAGCCTGGTGATAATCATAACTTATGCTAAGTTAGGCATTAAGCTTAAGCGATTTATTATATAGTTTTACTAACTTTTCTTGTATTGGTTTGGGTTTTTCTATGTAGGTATATTATGTACTTATGTACATATTTACAAAAAAATGTATATCATGCCCTGACTACCGAATTAGGCCCTGTGTCGCTTGAACTTTTACATAAATACATAAATATCACGAAAACAAAGAACATCCAGGCTCAGGGTCAAATTATTTATTTGTGAATCACACAAATTATTACCCTGCGCGGGTCTCGAATCAGCGACCTAATATGCACAACAGACATGTTTACGAATTTACGACTGCTTTGCTACAGACAGGGGCATTAAGTGAGAAGTGAAACCGAGACCTCTGCGTTGCTGCCATAGTCTCTACTAAGCCAAAGACTAATATTTGTATATTTATAAACATATAATTACTTATTAAAACTTTCTCAACTATCAGTTTAGAATTAAAACAAAGCCAACAATTACTGTTGGATATTTTAAACACCATGGTAAGCTTTCTGGGAACAATAATTCTTAGTGTGGGTGTTGGTGATATTACTGTAGTGTATGACATAAGATTTTAGCGACAATTATTCAACACTTTCTATATTTATTTCTACTTTTATAATTAAACACTTTCAGTAATTAAAATTTTAAAGACATAATATTTCAACATGTTTTTTCTGAATTGTAAATAATACCACTTCTGCAGTAAAATTAAAGGCTTATGTCGTAGGTATTATTACAGACTTAAATTAATGGATACAGAGTGCATTTAAATCAAGACAATCATTTATGAATTGCAGAAATCATTAGTGTAGTAAAGGTAGTAATCATTAGTGTAATAATCGAATCCGTGAACTCGAGCACTGCAGCCGCTTACACAACCCCCTTGCCATCAATGCAGTTAACATTATAGCAATGCTACCAAAATTAACAAGCACAGACAATATAAATCAAAGGAAATCAAAACTATAAAGTAAAATGTTGTAATCCTTCTTTTTTTACTGATTTCAAAAAGAGGAGAAAATTATATATTTATTTATTTATATATGTACATATTTATTATGGTATGATTAATCCATTGCCTTGTACCCGTAGTACAACAAGCTGGCATAGATGAAGATTAGATCGGCAAAGTGTGAAATTGAATATGTTAAGAATATAATAAAATTATTTTATAAATTATGAGTAGAAATCACATACCAATAGTTTAATAAAGTACTTAGTCAAATCACGTTTTAAAACACCAACCAAATAAAAATAAAACTTTTCAAGTCTCCCAAAATCAAGTAATTTACAACCCGATCTCTTATCACTTAAGGCGGCGCCTGCGCAGCGGCGGCGGGCGGAACTCGTTCCGAGATGTCTCAATCTCGATAGAGACCGGATCAATCGATACCGACCTACGGTTTTTTTCATCGATCATCGATTGAACTGGTTTTCAATCGGAAAAAAATTATAGACCTTTGTCGTTTGATACACCTTCGACTGTTTCTATGTTCGTAATCGGTTCTTTGAAATTGATAGATGGATAGTTTAATAACGATGATTTGGTAGAAATAAATAATAACACGATGTTAAAAAAAGATATGATGAAAGAGCAAAATAATAACGGTTTGTTGAAAAAACAAAGAAGGTGTACCACAGGGAACTATAATAGGGCTCATAATAACCACCATTTTTTTTTCAATATAAATAAATATATTTTAGTGTGGTCACGGAGTAATAAAACATGGTGTCACCACCCCACATCATCCCATGGCTTTATTACCTCTACAATAACAAAAGGAGGAACAGTTTATATACAATCTTATACAAATCCGTATCGCCAAAGCGCTAATAATGGTCATAACCTTTGCAGAAAAAGGCCTCGTTCGTCATTAAAGGGTTGCTGTAAGAAAGATTTTTTGTAAGTATATTATTTAGAAATAAGAAATTGACATGGTTAAAAGTATGTCAATATAAAAGCAACTTTCCTTAAATGGTCAGCAATTATCGCAAAAAATACCGATCAATTTGAAACTTAAATATAAAAAGAAGAATGTTATCAAGAAAGCAAATAAATTGCTCCATTTATATCGAAAGGCTGTAGTGAAGAAATTATCGCCATTAGCGTGGGCTTAAGGCTATTTATAACGTTGGCGATATTCCACACTCAGCGGGAAGGACTAGGGTACGAAGTACGGTCGTCAATCATTTGGGTCAAACGGGCTTTGAACAGCGGTGGTTTCTGATATAAAAGGGGAGAAATTTGACTTCGAAACAATGCTGGTTCTATAGGATCAATTTTAGGATTCATTGAAATGTATTTATTTATATATTTACTCGCTTTATGTATACCTATAAATTGAGTCAATTCCTAAGGCATTCTTTACAAGTTAGGCTAGTTGTTTAAATTAAGTTTAATAGTTATCTTCTATTTCTTTTGCATTGTCATTTAAAACGAGAATTTAAGAGAAATAAATGTGAAAATGCTCATAAAGCTTTACTGCAAAATTTACAGAACCGTAAAGTTTACTTGATAAATAGATTATCAACTGTAATTTATCCTGTTATACCTACAGAAATACTTGCTTTCTTTAACGATTACTTTGTCACTGTTATCTTTGACCTGAATTTGCAATAACATCGAATATTGACTGCCCTGAAACCAAACAGGAGAGAGGAGTCTTCAAATTCCATATAAAAATTATTTATGTGATCCACAAGTGATTTTCTGGTTAATGTCACCGCGACTTGATCCTTACACACCAATGTAATTAAAAAAAGACATTCTTTCAATTATACGTACAATATGAACAAATTTTAGTGAACTGTGAAGATTTGAAACGAAAATTCTGCTCTTTTTACATTTCCTTGTAGTTCTAGTATTCTTGTTAACAGTTCATTTCTGTTATGAAAAAAAAACTCAAAGTAACTGTCCAATTCGCATTTTTATATGCTTTAAAATGCTCGATATCACTTAAGCCCGATTTACACATCGACAAGAACAGTAGCGAGTTAAGTAGTAAGTTGTTGATTATGTTGATTTATATAGATCTCCATCCTATTTTTGGCGAGTTATGTTGGTGCGCGAGAGAGGGGGCTACTTCGTACTTAACTCGCCAAAAAATAGGATGCTGATCTATTCAAATCAACTTTATCAACAACTTACTACTGTACTTGTCGATGTGTAAATCGGGCTTTATCGCTTCCAAGCATTTGCATTTGCGACGTTTAGCATACTTACATAAAAATCAATAAGTACTTAACTCTTAAAAGCTTACGATAATACATCTCACTACCAAAATCCGATAAGTAATGCTCCATTAAGTGTAAGAAGTGCATCGACGAACATTAGTAATTCGAAAGTGACCCTTAAAATACACCTGAATAAAAAAACCGTTCAATTAAGGAACCCGAGATCAGAATTAAGCCTTCTTCGTTTAAAATACATTAATCCGTTCACTCGCGGTCATGCGCGGGCCCAATCGTTCCATCCCACTCTAAAACCCGTTCCGGTTAACCCAACGTTTCTCAAATCTCGTTGACAAAGATTAAATTTCGGGACATTGTATTTGACAAAGGCAATTTAAAAAAATACCAGATTGAACATGTCAACTTTGTTCATGACATTTTGTAAATTAAAATTTGCCGCGAAAATTATGTGAACTGTGAAAAAAAAGCTATCAATCTTCCTCTATATTGATTGAACTCCATCCATGATCATGGACAACAGTACTATGTTATTAATCTCATTTAAATTGCTTCCTCACTGGAATTTCTTTGAATTATATATCCATATTTATAGTTTCGATAAAACGGGCTTTGGTTGTATTTTCTCGTTTATTCTTTTTCGTTTTTGGAGTAACATGAATCTCAATCTCTGGCTCACAGTTTTCACGCTCAGTTAAATCAAAGTCGGGTCTTAATTTACGATTATCGGCGGATAAAGACATATATGTTTAATGATTATAACCTCTGTGCTTATAGTGATAATATTTTTGTCGATAACTGTGACATTTACGACACCAATATCGACGGTGTCCAATGATCGGTAAGATTTTACGATATTGAAATATTTGTAAATTACCAAGAACAGGATACGTGTTCATTTTATTATTATTATTAATTATATACGTTTATTTCTCTACATAAAAAATGTGTATAGTAATATAAAGTTGATTGTGATTGGCAGCTGCGCCCTTAGTAACTTTATTATAATATTTTATGAAATAACTTGTGACAAAAACTGCAGGCAAGTAAATGTAGTGATTAACATTTTCGACACAATAAAAAACACGGAATAATGAAGGGTATCGGTGCGAACAACTTTATTAAAAAGGCAAACACAAGAAGCCAATCGTTCGTCAATCTTGTTACCCTTGAACGATCCCAGTACAGATTTTATTGCTGTATAATAACACAAAATTTCTTCTATTGCTATTTCAAATATTTCATAAACATTGTATTGGTCAACGTTATCTGTGTAACAAGAATGAAAAGGGTACAAATTGAGTGAAAAAGTGTCCCAATGAACCTTTAAATTGTTCTCTATATATGTCTGGGGAACACGATCTTCGTTTACATCATCATTTCATGACTTATCAGATGTATGTTCCTTGTTCAAATCTGATTCTTATTTATTTACAATCAGAATACGTTTTTATATGTTAACATGCAGCACGTAGTCTCTTACAGCATCATTGTCTTTAACTAAAAGTAGTGTAGCGAAACTACTTATATATGAAACTACAACTCTGTTACTGCAACGGTAAAGCTTTTTGTTGTTTGCATCTAGATAGTTAGTACTCGTTGAAGTATTTGATACTTTATTCAATCGATTTAAGGTAAGATTTCGTATGTGTTTTCTTAGTTGAATAAGCGGTTATTTGTTTTAAGGGGCTTTATCGCGGCACGTAGGCTCGATTTGAATAAAAATACAATTTATATGTGTCGGAGACTTCGGTAAGACGGTGTAGGGTTACGGAGCCGGTCGGACAACTCAGCTCCCAATTTGCTGGTGCATTTCTGAGTAAGTTATTAAGTTTCGGCTTGTCACTTCGGTTGCGAAATTTTGCAGTCCACTGATGAAGGTACAAGTTGATATTTTGTTTTAATAAGTTCAATCGAGTGTGTCTAGGGTCCGTTTTTGCGATGCCATGATTGATGAGGATGTTATTATTACCTACTATACAGCTGATAGTTAATGACTTATTTCAAAACTGCATATTCTACATAGCGATTTTAGTAAAGGCAAGAAACAATACCTTGTTCCTAAACGTTGTAATATTAGTGTGATAGAGGGAGATCTAATGTTACTAATACCATGATTGCGAATTGTTTCAGGGTTTTCTAGCTTTCTTTTGCTTTATAGATACAGTAAGTATGTTGCTTTAAGTATGCTGCTTTGAATACGTTATGATATGATGGAGTAATTTAATCAAAAGTAAAAACTGTGATTTTAATACGGCACAAATTACTATACTTACCCCCTTACTCATAAACGCCTCTTAAATTTTAGTCAATTGAGTAGCTTAAATTCTTACTTTTTTGTTGGCCATAAGGTTGGTTTTGCTAATAAAAATCTCGCTAAACAGTGATTAAATATAAGAGGCGTTTATAAGTAAGGGGGTTAATTTTTACATAATTGTATTACATGTCATAATATTTACACAAATTAATCTAATGACAGTTTTGCCAACCTACGAGTACATAGCGATTTTAGTAAAGGCAAGAAACAATACCTTGTTCCTAAACGTTGTAATATTAGTGTGATAGAGGGAGATCTAATGTTACTAATACCATGATTGCGAATTGTTCAGGGTTTTCTAGCTTTCTTTTGCTTTATAGATACAGTAAGTATGTTGCTTTAAGTATGCTGCTGTAAGTATGCTGCTTTGAATACGTTATGATATGATGGAGTAATTTAATCAAAAGTAAAAACTGTGATTTTAATACGGCACAAATTACTATACTTACCCCCTTACTCATAAACGCCTCTTAAATTTTAGTCAATTGAGTAGCTTAAATTCTTACTTTTTTGTTGGCCATAAGGTTGGTTTTGCTAATAAAAATCTCGCTAAACAGTGATTAAATATAAGAGGCGTTTATAAGTAAGGGGGTTAATTTTTACATAATTGTATTACATGTCATAATATTTACACAAATTAATCTAATGACAGTTTTGCCAACCTAAAATAAAAATAAATATAATGTAATATAACATCAATAATACACATACATACACAGAATAGATAAGGTAAGAACGTAACGGTGCCAGCAGACCTGGTGAAGGTCGTGTTCAAATGGGTCTCTGGAACTGGGTCCGTCCGGTGCAGTAGACGGAATACGATACGTCTGATATGCGCCGCTTCCAGTTAATATGCGCGGATGGCATACTTGGATATGGCAACAAGAATATTTTGTTTTTGTGAAAAAAAATGTGTTTCGGTAATTTACTTAGATTTTAGAACCCAAAGATTTTCATATTTTTTTTGTGCTGAATACACATAGAAATCTGATTATTAATGTTATTTTAAAATGTAAATATTTATCACTTTTTCACACAACCCCATCGAGTCCCAAACTAAGCAGAGCTTGTACTATAAGAACTAGACAACGGATAAACGTACTTAAATTCTTTTTTTTTTGTAAATACATACATATTATACATAGATAACACCCAGACTAATGCAAACAATCATGTTCATGCACACAAAGATTTGCATCGAACCCGAGACCTGTGCGTAGCAGTCATGTTACATAACCACTACGCCACATAGGTCGTCAAAATTATTCTAAGGGCCAGATTCAGAGACCGCACTTTGTCTTTACTTTAGCAAAGTCTAGTTATTATCTCTGAATTTGAACAACATTAAAGTAATTTTTCGCATGAAAAAGTTTACTGTCATTATTTATTACCACAAAGTAAACTTTTCATGCGAAAAGATTACTTTAATGTTGTTCAAATTCAGAGATAATAACTAGACTTTGCTAAAGTAAAGTCAAAGTGCGGTCTCTGAATCTGGCCCTAAGATATACAAATTATTATAATTAGTCTTTGCGACATAAGAATCCTCATTGTATGAGAGCATTCTGGTGTCTAAACGTTTGTTCCTGGTGTGTTAAAACCATCAGGTGTCTTAACTGAACATCAAAAACTGTTTTTGCGGCGTATTTCTAGCTAGCCATTGACTCATATCTCCGTGTGGTGACGGAGTAAGAATACAATATGTCAACACCCCATCTCATCCCACGGGCGTCGTAAAAACCGACTAAGGGACAATCCGTGAACATTATCTTTACGAAATAAAAAGAAGGAAAACTTGAAATTAAACCCTATACCAATCCGTCTGGCCCGCGTGGTATTAGTAGGCCAAGTATCCCTTCGTCGTCACGGGAGGAGGCCCGTCGCTGCAGTGGGGCATTAATGGGCTGTTATGATGATGTTATGATTGACTCATATTATAAAAACCTTCGTGTTAATAAAGTAATTTTAAAAAGCTCAGGGTTTTATTAATAATTGATACATTAATTCTACTTCTATAATTGGTAGGTTGTTTTAGTTATCATACCATATAAAATAGACTTGTTTAACAAATAAGAACTGACGAAATAATTATGTCTGAATTTGTAATTTGAGTTCTACGAAGGCTGGTTTTTTTATTTCAAATTGTATAGCTATGTATTTTTATGTTAATAGATTTTGTTAACATTAAAAACTTGCTGTCAAATTTGATTCAAAAGTAGATACCAACACTATTCGAGATCTTCAACTATTCACGAATTTACAAAATTACTCATATTGGTAGAATTTACATTAATACCTTGCTGTCAAATTTAAGGTCAATTAGAAGTGTCCGTGTGGTGACGGAGTATGAATACAATATGTCACCACCCCATCTCATCCCATGGGTGTCGTAAAAACTACTAAGGGACTAACCGTAAATATTATCTTTACGAAGTTACAGAAGGAAAACTTGAAATTAAACCCTATACCAATCCGTCTGGCTAGCGTGGTATTAGTAGGCCAAGTATCCCTCCGTCACGGGAGGAGGCCCGTCCCTGTAGTGGGACATTAATGGGCTGATATGATGAGAAGTTCCACACAAAACTCCCAATATACTGACCATGGCAAAATTATCAGCATTGCTTGCCATAAAACAAAAGAAATCTGCAATTATAACAATAGAAGAAGCCAATAACTTCAAAAAATGACAAGCATTAAAGGCATATTGCCATCCGCCATTCAGCCAATTTTCGGATAAAATGCGGCATTTTTAGTACTAAAATATCTATTGTAAAAACTTTCCTTAAGATTCCAAATCAAAAATATTTTCTAAAAGCCATCCACATTACAATAAAGTCATTAGGTCCAAGTTATTCGTCTCTCGCATTAAATGAAGGATCAAAAACAGATTCTCGCATAAATTTTGAGTTCCGTCAAAACATTGAATGGCATTCCTGGTCAGTTTCTAGACCGCCTACTACTTACACAAAACGAAAGCATTGTACATGACATTGTTTTATTTTTTTTGTAATTTTGTGTAATTGTCATTAAAATAATCAATAAGGGAACTAGGTAGAAGTACTACCTTTTTGCTCAAATTATCATAACTTTAGAAAGGAAAAATAAATATAATTTGATCCGTGCATTTTGTTGTTTTAAGGGCCGGCTAAGAGAAATTTTGCTTATATTATCTATACGAAAAGGGGATGAAAGTCCCTATACCAATTAGACTGACCAGTGGATGTAAGTAGGTAAACTTGGCACAGGCTATTGATAAAGGAAACCCCAGAAGAGCCGGCCTTTCCCTGAGACGGGAGACGTTATGTATTATTAAGAATAAAGGGTACGTATCGGTTTCTAAGCAATAATATTGCTCTCAGAAACGGTTGCATAGCACCCGGTTTAACAGACATCACTACCACACATACAGTATAACACCATCCAAAAATTACAACAAAAACCGTACCTAATTGAGCGTTATCTAAAGATTGCTATACCTCATGTAAGTCGACCCTTAGCTGCTAAGTAAACAGACACCATTCGCCATTTTTTTTAATAACAAACAGTTTCATTTCAAGCCTAAAATTACGGCGCAAGTGACGGGTTAAGTTACAGTTCGTGTCAAAATTATGATGTTAAACGTTCCATCTGTGAATATAGTTAATTGTCCGTGTTGTCGAGGGTTAAAAATATGTTCATTAGTTGCCTACAATCGTCGTCATATCTTGATAGTTGCCAATCGAGTATATCACATTAATTTTTACCAATAATGCAATAAGTGCCTGACGTGAGTGGTAAATTTCATAGAAGAGAAATTTCAATAACACTTTTTTGTTTCAATTGCAGTGAATCATATCAGTAAGGATTTTATGAAAAGTTTTCAACAGCCTTATAAAATTATATCAAAAGAGAAAACAGAGAAATACAGCTTAGGGTCCCGAATTCGACTTCTGGGGTGAAGGGTTGTGTATTCTTAATTCATCACTACAAAACATAGAATAGGATCTAATATTCAAAAGTAATTCCGCTTTGTATCTTGACCTCTATGTTAATCTTATAATAATCGGTCATAAGGATATAGCATATTCAGGGCGAACAAAGCTCCAAATAAAAGCCTTAACGTAGGAGGAAACTAAATATGTCCACAACGAATCGCTAATGTGCACTGTAGGGCTCTTTGAGCCTAACTTGCAGGTATACCACAAGGTTTTACGTTTGGTCCAAGATAAAAACTTTGAGAGGTACAAATATTTTTTAAATATTTTGTATAATATAACTTGTTAGTTATAAACTATAGTATTAATTTAAGAAAATCGTGATGTAAGTATACATAAGTATAAAGCCAACAGTGTTTTCAATTAATCATGTTTTACCTTTTTTAAATATTCTGTTAATGTTTGCACTAGGGAGTTTGCAACAACGGGCAATGTATCCTCTGGTGCCAAAAGGTTAAGCATAAAGTAAATTCGAACGTCTTGATTAAAAAAAGAAATGTTATTATATTAATAAGAGTAAATTTTTAAGATTTTGTTTAAGGTTTTTATTTATTATTTAGAGAAAATGTTTATGAAGTATCCCCAAGTTGGTTGTAACGACAGCTTTGTTATCACATTGCATGAAATTTAGTATTTTAAACCTGTCATCACAGGAAATTAACCTGAAATAATAAGTTTGCACCAACATGTGCGCCAACCACTTTGATGATTGGAAAACATTATCAACCATTATAACAGTACATATTCTTTAAAGACATCGGATATAAGAACAGTTTAAAAAACATTTAAATAAGAATCAGGAGAATGAATGAAAAAACTGTATCATTTCCTTTAACGCTTCCTCTTATCGTTTAACTCGAAGCATTTACTTAGCTTCGTACTACATCCACTTTCAATACATCGGCTACGGTATGAGGTAGACTTTAGCGAAGTATCTATATAAGTATACCATAAGAAATCTGTTGAGATACAAGAGTGCTATATTAAAAATAGTACAAATAAATAAGATAAGGCGTTAATCACTAAAATAAGGCTGTTTAAAGGAAATCAGCGAAGTCATTCCATAGATGGATGACTGCTCAGTGGTCGTCGTAGTAATACCGTAGTTAAGCCATGACAGAAGCCTATGTGCAGCTTAAAAAACTGTGAACACCAGGTTGGACACTGACCAAATAATATCAAAGAAGATAAATAAGAAAGAAGAGGTTTAATACATTAAACAAGAGCAAAGAAAAAAATTTCTAGCGTCTTAGGGTCGTAGCTCACATATCAAAACGTAAAGGGATCGGCACTGCCTCGCCTTTTTCCTCGGTGTCAAACGTCAAAAATCCGATTACGTTGGGATTCCGATTAGTGTGCGTTGGAGTAAAGAGTTTCATACAAATAATAGTGAACGGCTCGAGTTAATACGGTGACGATCCCATTCCGTTTTGATATGTGTGCTACGACTCTTAGTCGCCAGCAAGCGAGCAATCTTACTGGTTTAGCTAGTTCAAGAAAAATAGATAAAAAACCTTCTTATTTGTTCTTTTAGGTACTATTTTGAAAGGGTTGTTTCGTCGATTGTTACGGTCGTAAAATGTTGAATAGATCCTAATTATCCATGACATTTCAATCACAAACGATTGGCAATAAAGTAGAATCGATCTGTTTTAAACGGCGTGAAATTTTTATAATGATATTATTTTATAGATGTAATTATTAAGGAATTATCGAATTTCATGGTGCTAGCTGTGTGTGTGGCGAGGGGGTTAGCATTCATATTTCATCGTATCCAGAGATTTCCGAAAGCTCTTCAAATAGTATTGGTGTTTAGAATGAAATATAAAAAGTATAACATTAGGAACACTAGCAAGAAGTGATGAGGTCCTAAAACGTGCAAAGAATTTTAGCAGCAAAAAAGTTGAAGAAGAACAAAATGAAGAATCAAGATGCAATCTCCTAACAATTTGGAAGACTAGTACTAATAGGACCGCAACAGAATGAGAAATAATCACGGAGTTCATAAAAAGTGTAGTTTCTATAAGAGCTATATTGTTTTCAGAGGGAATTACGCATGAAAACTCAGTAGGTAATTGTCTCTAGACTCTAGACGACTCTAGATCCGAATCAGATACACTGTTTCATAAACTCCAAACTCTTCACAACTAAAAATAATGATGTAAAAATAGCTTTTACAACTTCTAAAATATTTATTTAATATGGGTCAAACAAACTCTTTCATTAGAGGCATATCAGAAAATCTTTTCGCTTCTAAAATACGTCCGTATATAGAAACTCTGGAGGTAATCTGAAACGTCTTAATTGTTAGGTCGAAGCAACCCTTCGTTACTCCAATGCTTGCCAATTTTAACCCATGACTTACCAGGGACGTCCTCTAATAGCCACTTTTACGTATCTGTCATCTAGAAAGCTTCAGGCAATTTTGAACTTTGCTGCTAAAATGTATGGTTGATTTTTGGTTGGAGGTTGTTGGTGAACGAATGGTAACAGTCGTGAGTTCAAATCCTAATTAACACCTCTGTTGTAGATAAATTGTGATGATAGTGGTATTCTGTGCATTACATTGCTCTCTGTGAGATATGCAATGTTATATGTTTATTGGAATTTGAAAGCGGGGAAGTGAAACCATTGAACTTTTTAATCGACTGTCGACTGTGCTTCGCGTAGTTTCGTTGGGTAATATGGGAACTGTAGTCGTTTTCTTAGTTTTAGTGGTTTGTCTTGCCTAATGAGTTAATTAGATCTGTTTTTAAATGCAAGAAAGGGCCTTCTACAATGATAGAGAACGCCTTCTAATACCGCGTTGGCCAGACAGATTGGGTTTAAGTTATTTTCCTCCTTTGTAAAGATATTGCCTGGTTGACTATTTTCTTAGCTGAAAGTTACAATCATCCGTGTGGTAACGGAGTAAGAATACAATATGTGACATCTCATCCCATGGGTGTCGTAAAAACCGACTAAGGGACTATTCGTGAATAATCCGTGAATACGAAATAAAAAAAAAGGAACACTTAAAATTAAACCCTATACCAATCCGTCTGGCCAGCGTGGTATTAGTAGGCCAAGCATCCCTCCGTCAAGGGAGGAGGCCCGTCCCTACAGTGGGACATTAAGAGGCTGTTACGATGTTATAATGAATTTTGCACATGGCGTTAAGTAGTCTATGATTACACCCATAGGAATGAGGTGTGATTTTATGTATTTATGTTTATAATTTAGTGTTTAAATGAATGCTTCGCAATGCCAGGCATTTAAAACGACTGTACATGCATATAATTTCGAATGGCAAAGTTAGGAGTAGTATTACTCCTTAATCAGTGTGCTTTAAATGAGTTCACACGGTAGGGCTACCACGACCGATAGTATTTATATTGATTAAATAAACTGTCTAAGATGCCCTTATGGAGTATGATAGTTATATACGCTCGTGGCCTTTCTTGACATTTTCGGAAAAGGAACTGTGTCGTGCGGGGCAGTATCTTTTGTTTTCTTTTAAAGATACCTTTCTTACCGAGAGATTTGTGGCAAAGACTTTTACAAACATCATTTTAACGGACACAAGGGATAGCTTCTGCTTCTTTTGATCAATTTGTTTTCGAAAATTATATTTTATTTTTAAACTGTTGTTGGCCTAAAATGGAGGTAGATGATATTATGATTGTTGTATTCATAATTATTAAAAAAAATATAGAATTATTAATATCATTTCGATAGGCTGACGCTACAGTTATGTTATTTTGAAATTTTGTATTACAATAGCTTTAACAGCTATTAGAGTTTATTAATGTCAGTCTCCGTGTGGTGACGGAGTGAGAATACAATATGTCACCACCCCATCTCATTCCATGGGTGTCGTAAAAACCGACTAAGAGACTATCCGTGAATATTATCTTTACATAATAAAACGAAGGAAAACTTGAAATTAAACCCTATACCAATCCGTCTGGCCAGCGTGGTATTAGTAGGCCAAGTATCCCTCCGTCACTGGAGGAGGTCCGTCCCTGCAGTGGTACATTAATAGTTACAATTGGAAGGCAATATTTGAAGGAGGCCTATGGTTATCAGTGAACGTTTTTTGACTGATAATAAGATAATATTATATTATCAGTATAATAAAAAGCATTTACCTAAATAAACGTGGCAACCCTAATCATTACAGTGCAGTTAATATCATGTCTCAAGTTTACTTATCGTATTGTTTTTCATCGTTATGCAAAAGGTGTTTTATGATTATATCACTTTTTATAGCAATGTCTGCCTTACTATCGTTACAATACATAAAATATACATAAAATATTGAGTGTCAATACACTATTCTTATCGTATGAGTATCGTAAACGGTGGCTAAGAGAACACTACATAACATTCCGTAGTAAAAACTGACAGCCGTTGTGGTAGATAAGTCCTGGAATGGTAACAATATACAGAATACCTACCTGGTTATAGCGGTGAGTAAACCTTGATAAGGGAGGCTCAGGATCGCCCAATTCAGATTCATTTAAAGAAGGCCTATGTCCAGAAGTAGACGTCTATTTATCAAATACTAGCTGACCCGTCGAACTTTGTTCCGCCTTAATCGCAATAAATAAGCAGACGTTTTCTTTAATTGTAAAAAAAAAAAAACAAAAAAAAATTAATACTATAGGTAGGTATTTAATTATTCATTCATATTACATACCTATGCATTTAATTAATTAACATTCAGATACATTAAATTAATCATTCATAAATTATTTCTGTATTTTAGTACATAGGTTGCTCTTCATTTAAGTACCTTGTGATACACGACATTTTTTGTTTTATTATCAGGCGCAAAAGCAAACAACGCAGATGGTCTTCCACATGCCACGTATAATTGACCATGGAAAAAAACATAAATGTTCTAGATTTAAACCACAAACTTTTAAGGATTGGGCTTGTGATTTGTTGATAGTCATTGCAAATGCAAGACGTATCGGAAATTGAAGTCTTTTAAATTCAAACGGCATATCGGTTGTTCATCAATTTTCTAATCACCACACGCGTACCGTTGCACAGTTTTGGCTGGTTTATGTTTCGAAGCATGATTACTATTTAGCCAACCTTTAGGCCTAAATTGTGCGGTGGTAAGCCAGGCACGTCCAAAGAGTTTAAAAATTCAATTGGATAGTTGGTGGCTTCATCTTCATTTGTGTCGCAGTCAATAGATTTGAATGAATGCATTGTTCCAATGATCTTATTTTGAATTATGTAGTTTAGGACATCTAGATCTTTATTCTTAGCCGCTAAAATTGCTCGCTCACTCAACCATTCATTATTTTTGTAGTTAGAAATAATTTCTGGAAATACATTGTTGATAAGTTCGTCTTTTGATGAGACTAAATTACAGAAATTATTTAAAAAAGGATATTAAGCCGCTCGATTCATCGACAGGTACTTGACCATTACCAATAGTCAGCAATTTCTCCGAGAAATATTCAGCAGATGTATCACTAAGCAATGTAACTTTCATGTTTGTTGTCAGTTGCAGTTTCTTCACATAGCGCCAATGACGGCACGACTCCGCTGTCAAAAAATATTTTCCTGCCAAAATACTATGACGTCATAACTCATCTGTCAAAAACTCTGTGACGTCTCGACTCATCTGTCAGAAATTCAATGACGTCACGACTCTGCTGTCAAAAAATATTTTCAGTC
Organism: Schrankia costaestrigalis; assembly: GCA_905475405.1. Taxonomy (NCBI): domain Eukaryota; kingdom Metazoa; phylum Arthropoda; class Insecta; order Lepidoptera; family Erebidae; genus Schrankia; species Schrankia costaestrigalis. The sequence continues at coordinate 5,626,381 of FR997850.1, forward strand.
AAAATTATGTGACGTCACGACTCATCTGTCAAAAATTCTATGACGTCACGCCCATCTGTCAAAAGTGACAGCTGTCAAAGTGACAGGTGCCTTAAATATTTTTCTGCCAAAATTACTATTACGTCAAAACTCATTTGTTAAAAATTATGTGACGTCATGAATCATCTGTCAAAAATTCTATGACGTCACGACTTAAACCCGTTTTTTTCAAAATCGTTACGGAACCTTAAAAAGTATCCTATGTCCTTCTCCTGGCTCTAAGCTACCTCCCTACCAATTTTCAGCCAAATCTGTTCTGCCGTTCTTGAGTTATAAGTGGTGTAACTAACACGACTTTCTTTTATATATATAGATAATAATATTGTGTTGTGATTCAGTCAAATCATCATCGTCAGCAGTAGACGCCAATTGGCTGCTATTGAGGTCCACTGCTGGACATAGTCCTCCTCTAAATATTCCCACATCATTGGGCCCTATGCCTCACTTATCGTTCGGTAAAAACTTATGAATAAACAACTAGCAAAATCACTTACCTCTTAAAGTATTAGCTCCATATAGAGGGTGGTCGTAAGGCACGGGGCGGTAAGCGGGGTGTAAGGCAGCGAGGTAGCTCAACTCACTCGTAGCACCTGCTGCCGCCGCGGCTGCTGCAGCTAATCTGTTGAAGGAGGTACTGGTTAGTGATAGAAAAATAATATGATGATAAAATAGGATCACCCTTTCTCTTTAGTGATAATGAACAAGATTACAAACCGAATTTTTAAAATAATAATGATAAAAACTTGAATTTAATCCTATATAAGCCCGTTTCCGACGAATCCTTCTGACCAGCATCGTATAGTAAGCCAACTTTGTACCTCGTCCTTTCAATGGGACATTAAAAACTGGTATGATGAATTACTACATACTACATGTTATTACTTTCCTACTTATGCCAACTATATTATCATATGGATGACATAAAAGTCAACCAAGAAAGTTAGATAACTTAGAAAAGCTATTTTTTTTTTAATTTTTGTACAAACACGTCCTGCGTCCAATAACAATATATATGAATTGTATTGCCAAAAAAGATCTACACAATGACACATTTGAAAGTTTTTACACGAGACCCTATTCAAGTATTCGGAGTATCGTTGTGGACATCTCGGTGAGACCTCAAGGCTTAACAGTGGGGTTCCGCAGGCAATAAAAAGAGGTCGACCGCTCGCAACCCACCGGCATCCGTGACGCAATATGTCTGGACGTTTTTAAACAAAAACGATTTACAAACAGCTGGATGTTGCAGGCATGTGCTAATTCTACAAACATTTAAAACATAATTTAACATTGAATGTATTGATATTACTGGAATGTGGCCGTTTTATTTAAATTCGTACTTTGAGTCAAATAACTAATTAGATACAGACGCCTGTGACTATTCATAGCAATAACATGTCACTCTTCTTAATATAAACGTTTCACACTCAATTTGTCGACTATCTATTAAGAAGACATTTTACAATAAACAACAAAACAATAGATAAATCAGATAAACAATGAGAAAACAATCCATTCCCACGTTTAAAACAAAAAACAAAACATGAAGCGACCGCTAAAAGCGCAAAGCTAAACAAAAATAAGAGCACAATAGCTCGCGCGCATGCGCAATGCGCCCAGTAATAAAATTATTAAACAAATCAACCTCATAATAATGCGGCCCCAGAAAATTGTCGGGTGGGCTGAGTAGGATAAAGAAATTATCCAACTTACCAGGCACGAACGATTGCGCGCCCCGGCCGAACCCGAACAAAGACGTAGCTCGAGAAAACGAACAAAAAAAAACCTGGCGGCTAACAAAATAAATAAAACAAGTGCAAGAACACTCGCGCGCCTTCGCCCCGCGTGACGTCTTCATGTACTCTGTCCCACTCACTCACGCTATCTGTCTGTTAAACACAACAAGAGCGACAAGGAGAGCGATATGCACAGATTGTCCTCTGAATACGAAGAAAGTTTGAAACTGTTGCTGGATGTGAAACAAGTTTTACAGATTTCGCGCAGACGGGCTTTTTGATTTGACGTTTTATTTACATTTTTTTAAATACGTATTCTTTGCACGGATTCCGATGATTAGGAACACAATACGGTAGCCGATACGGAAGATTATTTTGAAATTACACGCCGATTTTTGTATTTTTGAGTTCAATTATGTTACCTTTTTTTGAAAATATGTATAAGAACAGGTCATAATATCTATTTAGAAGTAATACTCGTTACTTATAGAAATAAAATTACGTTTTGCCCATAGTAATGAGTTTAATAAGTACAAAATATTAGACCTTATGTCCCATTCTAGAGCCGAAGGTCCTTCACTAAAGTAGGAAGCTAGGAATTCTAAAAAAAAGAAAATAATTCGTCTTTTACGACACCTAAGAGATAAAGACACCATGTATTTATAATTCATCACCGCGCAATAATGAATAACAGATTGTTTTAATAATGCCTGTACGCAAAATGAATATGTTTAAGTAAAACTCGTGCTTATTTTTTGCTTATTTCACAAGTAATCATCAAAGTGAACTACCTCCAGCATTTTAAAAGTGTAATTGCCCCGGTGTAGCGACTCAATCATTGCATCATGAATGTTTCATGAAAACCCGTTGGCAATTACACCGCTCGATGTACTTTTTAACTTCTTAGTTTTTTCGTCGAATGACCAATTAGTAGCTACTACCTGCAACACGACTGTCGCATGCGTGTAATATTTTTATATAAAATTTCTAGTTAAATCTATACTAATATTATAAAGAAGTAAAGTTTGTGTGTTTGTGACGTTGTAGGGTAAGTAATCTCTGGATTTACTGAACAGATTATAAAAATTCTTTCTGTGTTGAATAGTCCATTTATCGGGGAGTGTCATAGGCTATATACTCGTATTATCACGCTATGACTAATAGGAGTAGAGCAGTAATGAAATATGTTTAAATAACGGACGCGTTTTTTTTCGCCTCCCAACGAAATGTGCACGGGTCAGCTAGTGTGAAAGGGCATAAAGTGTATTTTATACTATTATTTTAGGTTAATGTCCCGCAGAGGACATCTGTTGACTAAGTATACAATGATTTGTTAGGAATGCCGACTTACTCAAACGCGTAATATCACCTTGTTCTCTCATCCAAGTGTCGTAAATATCGACTAAAGCTTCCGCCTTACTTCCTTTTTGCTTATTTTATTTTATTTTATTTATTAGGTTTACCAACAACTAATACATTAAATCTTTATAAAGGAAACACAAAATTAACAGCTTAAATCTAAATGTTTAGTTACTTATAGGTAAACACCACATTCCTACTAATTATGAGCTATGTGTTACATATTAGGTACAGAGTTATATTAAAACGCAAACTTTCACAAATGTATACACACACACACACACACACACACACAACATAGATAATGTATATATAAATATATACACCCACACATATATATACATATACATACATACACACACATATATACATACATAAATACACACACGCATATTAAGCTCATACACAATTATTTTTATTTACTAATGTGCCACTAAATTAAACTTATAAACAACTTAAGCATAAAGTCACTGTAATAAAATTGATGATTTAAAAATCTGGTTACAAAGTTTTGTTTTAAAGCCAATATTTCGTGCTATCATAGAATGAGGCCACTTGCTTAGCAGTGGGACATTTAAAACTATTTTTAATAATAAGACAGAAGAAGTACTTTATGTAAAATATACAGATATAAATATGTTTGTAGTGTGACTAACTTCACACTAATCAATTACTTAGCTGTCATACACGTGAACATAGTTTTATCATTACGCTTATGCGCGTGGGTGAGTAACAGTAGTGTAGATTGCGACACAGTAATGCAGGTTATTTATTCGTTATTTTTCTTTTACTTTTTTTTACTTACATTTCTTGGTTTTAGCTTTGGGACTTTTTTTAGCAGACAAAAAGTATAAACATACTCAAGAAAAATTATTACACCCATTTACCTTTCATGGTATTCGAACCTGGTAACATCAGGGATCTTTCTTTTAATTTATTGGCTAGTAAGAAAAACAATAACCGTGATGACTGAATAAGAATACTATAGTGACACATTATTATCTCATCCGATGGATAATACGTAATATACGACTATGGTTTACTAGCCAAACTTTCTTTTATTAAATTACGAGGTCCCAGTAGTAAGAATAAATCAATGTATTTATAAATACTTAGGTATATTAAAACCAAATAAAAGATAAAATATAAATGTAAAAAAAACTCGCTAAAAAACACATTTAAACAAAAAAATAACGAAACGATGTGTTTCATTATACAAGCTATCGTCAAAGAAATATCACTTTATCATGATTTTCACAAGAATATAATGCAAAATCCTTTAATTCTTTGATACTAAATGTTCAAATGACAGATTTATTAAGGTCTCGAGGAAGAACTGAGGACAAAAAAAGGAACTATAAGCTCCTTTTCGAGTCCAAGAATGAAGCCGCCGAATTCTGAAGAACGATTCTGTTGTATATTGGATGATTTATTTTATGATATAAATTATCATTTTGGGAATTATGATATCGGAAAGGGTTGTAAGAATTTTTGTTGGAAATGTTGTTAAAGGAATATTTTTCTTGGGAATTTAAAGAAATTTTATTAATCTGGATATCTATTCTATAAGGTTTATTTATTGTTTATTGTTTTTTCAATGAATCTTAATTTATTACATACATACTCTAATTTGCGTAAAACTAAGTCACCAATTTTAATATTTATCATAAAACAACAATTTTCACGCTAAGGATTGTATTAAAAGAGCGTTTATAGGGCTCACTAGCGCCGCCACTAGAAAAAAAATTATAATTCGCAAATAAGATAAATAATGTTAAATGTTGATAACAAAGTCTTGAGAAAAGGCAATAAAGTATTTGTATAACACACTCTCAACACTTTAAATGTTTTTTAATTAGTTAAATTTCGCATTCGAAAAAAAAACGGCCGTTTTTGTTTATAATGCAATATTTATTTAATTGAAAAACATTTCAATCGTTGAGAGTGTGTTATTCAAATACTTTATTGCCTTTTCTCAAGACTTTGTTATCAACATTTAACATTATTTATCTTATTTGCGAATTATGATTTTTTTTCTATTGGCGGCGCTAGTGAGCCACGTAAAGGGCCTTAAACCAAAATAGTAAAAGTTGAAATACTTAAGATTTTACACATTTTAAAGTACAAGCAACATAGACATGTGCAAAGCTACATGGAAATACATACTTGTATATAATAATAAGGACTAGTTAGTAACGAACACAGCTAGTGTCAAACAGCTACCTGCGACTTCGCTGTTATTTCAATATCCTTTGTAACTATATATTTAAATAAGCAAAGTATAAATGAGTCACTTCTGCACCATGAAGGTCTTTCCGAGAAGGTTTCAAGTGGTCACCGCGGGGGCCCTCTGTAGGAGTTTTGTTTAAACCTCGTATTTTATCGTAACACTAGTCCTGCCACCTGACGTTTTTTCCTCATTTTGTGCTATTTAAAAAGGTGCCGGATGAAGATATTTCAATTACAAAAAAAAAGGTTTTATACAAAAAGTTTTTTGTTGAAATATTTTAGATTGGTCTCGAAAATAACTGTGACGATCGTTAATTTGATGTTTTAAGATTTTACGGTACGTAATAAACATATATCATTTGTAAAGTACACCTTTATTGATCAGATTAATAATGTGATGGAGGGTTCAAACTACCAACTATTGATTACTATCGGTAATCAAGCTTATTATAGTGTATGCGTTATCAAGAACAGTTCTGCGTCATCTATAAAATAATAAAATTCATTGGTATATGAAAAAAAAGCAGGAAAAGTTAAAACCTTGATTCGCATAAGGTTTGAGTTTTTTCTTCCTTTAATCTATCTGGTCAGAGTGGCAGTAGTAGTAGTTTGGCCCTCCACATTAACGCATTAACATTACTACACTACAGCTTGGAGGCGATGGTATATCCCTAGACGAATTCTGAACAGACCTACTATCAGATATTTACCAATATAGTTTACAAATGAGTCATACTAAAGCGAAACTCGATAAATATTTGCGACTTAAAAGACTCGATCTCATTCAATCGTACCGATCTACACGGCTCATGGTGACATGTCAATCGCGTGTCTGAATAATGCAGTAGCATGTTGAAGCACGCTGTATATACACAATACATTTAATTGTTCTATAGGGTTGGCACGGTTTTGAAAAACGTTTTGAAGTTATTATTTTTACACAGTTTATCGTGTTCAATTGTTTGAATAAATAGTTATCGAAGACATAATAAAAATGTACTTCTAGTAGCCTTTTCAATTTCCCACTGCAGGGACATGCCAAGTTAAAATACACTTAGACTAATATCAATCTTTTGAATTCTTAATGATTTTCTTCTTCAAATTCTTCTTGTCGAATTTTCGACCAACAAGGGATGAGCTTGTGATATTTATAATCAATCTATCACTAGTTAGGCATTGTAATTTTTTTATTTGGAATTATTCTTACATACATAAACTGGTTATATATCTAAAAACTAATTTGTTTCTCACTCAATATTAGTTCGAATACCAAACCAGACATTATCTTTTTTGCCAAGTGGCATCCCTACTGAGCCAGTACATCTTACACAGTGTATACAGAGTGTAGTATATACTGTAATCTTGTGGCATCAATAATAACAATAGACGATCTATAAGTACTATTGTTTAGTTCTATAAACCTATTGTTATTTAGCTTACAACTTATTTTGTCATGTTTATTTATTTGTTTGCTTATAGACTAGAAATACAGTCATAATGTTTGCATGTCTTCTTCTGACAAAAGTGTAGTAAAAGTCGACTAAAAGATATTAGACTAGACTTAAAGAAAAATGGAAACAAAAATGTAATCTAGTCAATTGCTTGCAAGGCCAGCTTAATGATAAATGCTACTACTTATCAGGTGAAGTTTCTTCTCATCACTAGTGCCATATTATTATATCATGTCCATGTGGTGATGTAGTAAGAATTCAATATGTCACCACCCCATCTCATTCCATGGGTGTCGTATAAAACCGACTAACCGTAAATATTTTTTTACGAAGTAAAAAGAAGGAAAACTTGAAATTAAACCCTATACCAATCCGTCTGGCTAGCGTGGTATAAGTAGGCCAAGTATCCCTCGGTCACGGGAGGAGGCCCGTGCCTGCAGTGGGATATTAATGGGCTGTTATGATTATGATGATGACTAGTGGCATACCTGTCCCAGTAATGAGACATTTAAGGCGGTTTTAGAAGCAGACAGGATAGAATTCAGGAAAATTCTTTTATCGTTTTCAAACATCGAAAAGTCAATAGATGTTTGCCAAGCGTGGTATAATCGAGGTTGGTTGCCATTCGTCAGAGAAGAGGTTCATTCCTGCAGAGGGACATTAACTATTATGACAAAGGTTTTTATTAAATATTCTTAGTATAACAAGTACATAAAACCAAGTTATTTTATATTCAACACAATATCTTAACCTCTCACGGAACGCATTCCCGCTCTTTGAAATCAGACATGGCCGCGCACGCGTTGAATTGTAACACGGTGTTACCATACTAAAATATATTACGGGATATGGGAGATTCGTGGTTGTTTTGAACTATATTATCTTTATTTTGAAAATATTGTGTTGTTTTTTTTTTAAAAGATAATTGATGTCACCAGCCCCCTTATTAATCATCTTTACGAAAACAAAATAAGAAAAATTTAATTACAAAGATTCTACTACCACTACTTGTCCCTTGCATGTCATAAAGGTTGACTACTAAATACTCGATAAGCCAAGTTTATCACAAAGAAAAAAAAGGTGTTTCAAAAGACAAGGTCAAGTGTCTTTTCGTCTCTGAAGCGATCCGTCCTTTAAGTGGGACATACGGACAGCTAATAAGATAATTATGTATATATTTACCAATCACCAGCTCTATATACTTATTGTAAAGTAGGTAATAGACACGATACACTAGACCACACTATAATAATTATAACCACTAATCCGCCCTTCAATTTTCTAATTAACACGGGTGTTGCTAGCGGTAAAAAATAAGTTTACAAGCATTAACAAAATGGTATTACCACAATATAATTGTTGCCCATAAACAGGGGCAATTAGTGGTTTCAATGGGCATGTGTTAAGTATAACAGTACCTAAGTTAAATGTGTTTAAGTGTAAGTAATTAAGTAAATTGATGAGAGTACATGTGCGTCGTTTATAACTAGATAGCGTAATTGTTAGCGGTTAGTGGTGAATTGAAAGTCGTGGATTTTGTTCCTGGGCTGGTCAAAAAAATTTTTGGTTTTTTGGATGTTGAAGGTTCGGTTCCCAAACAAGTCAAATATTTACATAGATTGGTAGGTACTCTATGTACTTACATATTATTATCATTAAGTTAGTAATATCATTTCAGCTTTATTATGGCTCATGTATAAAATGGGTCTCGCGTCTCGCTGGCCAAAGGGCTTGCATATGGTTTCTTCTTAACCGACTTCAAAAAAAGGAGGAGGTTCTCAATTCAGTTGTATTTTTTTTTGTGTTTTTATTTTTCATCCTCTAGGAATGAAATTATTTTTCTTCCTGATTCAAGATCCCTAAAAAAGATTGCAATTCTGTAGACCGGCGTAACTAACAATCATAAGTCTACTTCTCTAGCCTACATGCTAAAGTCTTATGCTTCCCTTATCTGTCGCCAATGCCATCAGTTTGTAGTCATTCAATCAGTTTCTATTCATTCTGTGTTTTGCAGATACTTTATTAGACGTTATCATAACACGAGCGGCTACTTCATTCATAAAAGATATGCATTTAGATATTCATTCATGCATAACGCATCTTCACAGACCAATTTATAATACATTACATTGATCTGTGACATCCAAAAGTTTACAAATAGATAACATGAATGAACAAAACAGAGATAAGCACAGAAGTCTAAAGCCGAACGTCCACCGCCGGCTAAACTAAGTTGGTTTAGCTTAGCTCGCATAGTTGAACCGGTTTTTAATATATGTGGCATAGTTTGCGGTGGACGCACATGTATGAAAAACTGGCTCAACTATGTGAGCTAAGCTAAACCAACTTAGTTTAGCCGGTGGTGGACGTTTGACTTAAAACCTCAAAAAACTTAAAATTAATTTCAAGCTATTATTTATTACATAGACGCCCTTTACGTACACTTTGGTACAGTGCGAGCGCAAGTAACACTTACTTAAGCGCCGATTACACTAGACTGCATGTAATCAACTACATGTAGTCTCCTACAAGAGTCTCCTACAAGATGTAGTCACCTACAAGATGTAGTCTCCTACAAGATGCAGTCTCCTACAAGATCTAGTCTCCTACAAGATGTAGTTGACTACATGTAGTCTAGTGTAATCGGCGCTTTAGAAACCGCTTAGGCACAGTAAAGAATATTACGACCTCTAAAAACTATTACCTAGACACCCTCTTCCGCGCACATTGAATTTTTTATCCGATTTTTCTACACAAGCCAAAGTCGACAACCCGCTTTTTAAACGTGTCGTAATCCGGAACGGACTTCATGATGCTGGGGGTTGCAGTGTCATGAACGTGTCAGACTTGAACTACCTAAACCCAAACATTTTTCCCAGTTGTCATGTGCCAGAGGATCCAAGCAAACCCCCAGAAAGATAACCTTAGAGGTCATCGATGGAAATTGATCGCAAATATGCTTTAGTGAATACAGGACCACGTAAAATGAAGATTTTATTGGAGGATCAGTGGATGTCAATAGACCGACATGATGATGATGCATCAGTAATCTTGTTAATAGGAAAGTCTAGAATGCTAGCATAAACGTCGATTGTAGGCATGAACTGTGCAATACATAAATATAAAATGGGACTTCTGTATCGACTTATCTAGTGACAAATGTATATTTTGTAGGCTAAGTAAACTTAAACACATTAGACATATAATTAAAGATGAAATTACATTGACATTAAGACATTTATTGTCAATAAAATAAGGTTAAGATATGTTTAATTTCGTAATGGGTAGTTCACTAATATCAGAGAATTTATCTATGCTCCCGTTATAGTAAAGAGTTTAAAGGTTAGTTGTCATGTTACGAGTGTTTAGAAGATTGAAATGACAGCTTTATACCAATCGTTTAGTAATAATACTTTAATGTTAATACTCCTAATAGATTGATACAACGCCAACTACACACACAACAGCTTAGTTTGTTCTAGGAGTTCTAAATCCTATCCTATCCTACTAATATTATAAATGCGAAAGTTTGTGAGGCTGGATGGATGTTTGTTACTCTTTCACGCAAAAACTACTGAATAGATTTTGGTGAAATTTGGAGTATAGGTAGTTTAGGGTTTAGAATAACATTTAAACTACTTATACAACGCGAGTGAAGCCGCGGGGGCATCAACTAGTAACGGATTAATATACTTACTCGTACTTCAATACTTTGGTTGTGTAAACATACAAATTTTATAAAATAACCAATGCAATCCAGACAATCATGTTCATGCATACAAAGCTTTGGCTTAAACGGGAATCGAGCCATGTATCGCGGGTATTATTACAAACATTAAATTAACGGAAATAAACTACGTAAAGACCCAAGACAGTCTTTTGTAGATCTAACAAACAATAGTCTTGCGTGAGTTTCCAATCTGCGACCTCATGCACGTGCTTTAGCACCAAGGCGAATAAAAATACATAAAACAAGACATTAAATAATGTCCAATTTCTGCCTCATAACATCCAAGTCTGCCTCAAATCGTAAAAACAAATCAACTCACACAATCCCTACTCATCTAACAACATATTTACAGCCATGAAACCCCAATTCCCCAATCACCATTATAAATAAACAGGTCAGGAGTAATAAACCTTTGCCCTATACAACGTATACCCCTATAACTATAATCCGGCTAAATCGTAAAACACAATAATATCTTGTTAAGCAATTACTGGATGTAACATCTTAATTTGTTGGTATATAAAATATTATATAACTTTTATTTGTGTCATAACTTTGACACCTATCTTGCTGGTTGTTAATTTTTACCAGCTTTATTTAGTGTTTAGATAACTTCCTTGTGGGGCCTACTGCTAAGACGGACTTTGTTCAATGACATAGGATATTCGACTAGTTAGGTACCAAATAAAACGAATTTAGAGAACGGATAGCTTTACGATCAAGACTGGTATACAGTTTTTTGAAGTGAAAATAGCCTGTCCCTAAAGCACGACGTTCATAAGATCCTAAGTAATAAGAACGGTAATAATAAGGTTCCGCCCCAGGGTGGGTTGAAGGGTCTGTCAGATTTTACTGACCAAAACCCCTCAGTATTCCGCCCTTCACTTACGCCGAAAGCTGCGTGAAACAATGATTCATAAAACTAATTAAGCTTTCAATGCCAAACAATTAAATTTTAATCACAAAAACTAAGGTTAGCAATTAATAATTACATAGAAGTTAAAGCATTAACTAATAATGCAAATAGCAGATAACTGACACGTGTTATTCATTAGTCATAAGAGACTTGCTTAAGACACCCCAATCCCACCCACATAGACTATGACCTGATTAAATCAATATCAAAAGTAGTTATATTAAAGACATAGTAAATGCCGAAGAAAACTACGAGTCATCATCATAACAGCCCATTAATGTCCCACTGCAGGGACGGGCCTCCTCCCGTGACGGAGGGATAATTGTCCTACTAATCACGCTGGCCAGGCGGATTGCTATAGGGTTTAATTTCAAGTTTTCCTTCTTTTTATTTCGTAAAGATAATATTCACGGATAGTCCCTTAGTCGGTTTTTACGACACCCATGGGATGAGATGGGGTGGTGACATATTGTATTCTTACTCCGTCACCACAGGAAGAATTAATTTAAGACATAGTGAATGCCAAAGAAAACTACGAGTACTTATGCTATAATGCTGGTTAAGCAACATCGGCGAGGCCATTTTATAGAGTAGTGCGAGGAATGTAGTTACACCTCAACCCTCTAACCAATCGGTGAAGAAGGAATACCGTGGCTTTTGCGAACGTCCTCACCTGGTCCAAAGGAACATTTGCGGTCATGACAGTAATTAGACCTTGCAACACAGATTTAGGTTTTGTAAATTATATTTATTTATTTACACTTTATGTACATAGTTAAATTATTGTTCAACGGTACCTAATGCCTTATACGTTTACTTCCAGTCAACCTTTGGGTGATGCAAAGTGAATAAATCAAGGTCTTGCTTGGGATCTGAATCGACCACCACGTAAAAAACACCATCATACGTGACCATTGCGCCATTAAGACATAATCTAAATATATTTCCTAACGTCTACATACTAGTAGAATATAAAACACAAGATATTATAAAGAACACATAAATAAAAAAAGCAATAAACGCTCACTATGGAGTTTTAGAAGCTTTTTAATCCATATGCAGCAAAAATAAACAAAATCAGCTATTGTAAACAATTACTGGGTGCGTATGCGCAATGTACAGGGACAGGCGAATGTGATAATTAACGTAACAAAATAATGTATTTTTTTCATGTCTTCATAAATAATTGGCAAACAGAAGCCACGGATCAAGAAAAATAGAATTCCAAAGGCTTTTGCCATGCAGTGGGACACAGTATACGATTTTAAACAAACAATAATTTACTTTTAATGTTTTTGGATTTGACTGTATTGAAACGGATAGGGAACAATTGCAACTAAAGGATAACTATCTAGCTTTAGATCTTTTTGTCAATTAATTATAAATTAGTTTCATTTATTTCTTCATTACTAACAGCGGCGGTAAGTGGTAACCCTGTTCATGGCCGTTTAAGTCCTTGCATTGCCTTCTCTAAGACACGTTTTTATGTCCTATATAGATTATTAACTATTCTAATATAATTCATCTACATTTAAACACCAAACAATACCATATATCAGTCATCAACATCCACATTATCCTTTAGGTATACACAATATAACGATCATACGTTGACGGGCACACATCGCACATGCTTACAAATAAATCATCATTATTTTATTGCCGCACGCCAACGCCGCCGCGCGGTGTACGCTTCCGCTGGTACAGGTCATCGGACGGTACACGTGAGCTATGGTGGCAGGGTCACCACTTGGCATTAATTTTGACATGATACATTAAAAAAAAATAACTACTTCTTCTTCTAAAAGACAACTCCAGCACTAGAGATTACACCTTGCCTCGCAGGGACTATACAAACATCAATTTAACGTTTACAAAGAACATCTAGTCTAGACTCAGGACAATAAATTGTGGTTCACACAATAATAAATTTCTAGTAAGAGTGGCTATCCGTGTGGTTACGGAGTAAGAATACAATATGTCACCACCCCATCTCATCCCATAGGTGCCGTAAAAACCGACTAAGCGACTTTCTGTGAATATTATTTTTAGGAAATAAAAAACAGGAAAACTTGAAATTAAACCCTAGGTATACCAATCCGTCTGGCCAGATTGGTATTAGTAGGCCAAGTATCCCTCCATCACGGGAGGAGGCCCGTCCCTGCAGTGGGACATTAATGGGCTGTTATGATGAGAACAGCTTATATCCTAGGACAGGTGTCGCCTTAAAATTTAAGGCGACATTAAATGGTGCTTTGGCATTGCTGACGTCTATAAGCTGCACTTACCATCAGGTGAGATGCTTGCACACCCGCCAACTTAATGCATTAAAAATTCTCTCACAATTTCACTATGCTCTCAACGACAACTTTAGTGTCTATGGTAAGCATTTGAAGTTCTCTGATTGGTTACCAAAGTGTCAAATTTGACATTAATGACGTTTGTCATGGAACATTTTGAAATATAATTACTGTGTCTAAGTTTTATGCATTAGTATGTAAGCTTGATAACCCTAAGTAAGTTCTACCAACGGGAAGTCTCTCATAGATTGTTTAGATTTTTAACTCGGACAAAATATTTGGTAGTTCCTTCCTGTATCGGCGTTAGGTCGCCATATGCCTTTTTTATTACGTCACAATTACACAGTTAGGTGTTTAATACCTATCTTTAGTTAGGTTTATATAACCAATAGTCTGTATAAAGATAATCAATTGATACAGGGTTTCACAATCCCTGTCTTATCCCGCGAATGTCGTAAAAAAGTGACTTACACATTTTTTTTAATTCAAGCTAAAAAAAATTGTGCGAGGAAATTTTGATATAGCTATTAATAGATGTAATTAATCCCTACTGAAGAATAAATGATTCCTCACACGCAATCAGGTTCGTGCACAATAAGCCAAATCGAACCCAAGACCTTTGCTTATCAGTCATTTTAGCAGGTTTACTATAAATTAATTGAAATTTATCGAAAATAAAATGTATTAACTATTACTTGGCCTCCTAATACCACGCTGGCCAGACGGATTGGTATAGGGTTTAATTTCTTTTTATTTCGTAAAGATGATATTCACTGACAGTCCCTCAGTTGGTTTTTACGACACCCATGGGATGAGATGGGGTAGGGACATTTTGTATTCTTACTCCGTCACCACGCGGAGAATTTACGACAATGACAATTCATGTTTAATAAATTGATCAAATCGACTCTAAAGAAAACACCCTGTCTATAATTTATGTAGTAATAATTATAAATAGGTTATCACTGTGTTTAACCTCTTTGATAAATGATACAAATGTGTATAGTCTGTATAGTCTGTGGTTCAACTTTGTTGTGTGATATATTATTTCGCTAATAAAGATAAGTTTCAGTTTCCGGTATAGAATAAAGTTCCTATCTTTTGAAGTGGTATAGGGAAAAGCGACCTGTTAATACCAAATTGGCTGGAATATAATTATTATTGGTGACGAGACAAATTTGCCTGGCGTTAAACTTTACGCTTGTGTATACAAAATGCTAGATGATTCCCGTACCTGCAGTAGGTCATCAATTGCAGACGTGGTCTACATTTCAGAACTTTCCTAATAGCTATCGGCTTTGAGTGCTATGTGACCTGGCCGTAGGCACTTTAATAGAGCAATTCTTAAGTCCTATCTTCTCTTCTACATTCTCCTTTTTTTTCTTTCATTATTCTTTCTCCTAAGTATCTCATTATGATTATTGTCCTATTAATTTGTAAGTGTGCAAATATAAAGCTAATTAGGTATGCTAATGGACACGGCGCCAGTCTTCTTATGTGTTGTTTTATGAAAAGTTCCTATTTTGTAAGAAATCTTACATCTGCTTGTCATTCAAAATTACATCAAGCAAATGAGTAAATTCCTAAATAAAATTTAAATTAAACTTTATCTTACAATGAAGCATTTAACATTTTTCCAAAGCTGATTTTTAATTTATTGAATACCTTGAAACACATACTTTATTTATTTTTCAGTAGCTAGTGTAATTACAGAGCTACGCTACTAATTAGTATTCTCCCCATGACTAATTACATTATTAAAAACATCAAATTTTTTTTTGTGGTGATTGAGTAAGAAGACATGGTGTACACTACCCCATCTCATCATGAATGTGTAAAGCCAACTTAAGGAAAAATGGCAGATTTAATCTGTACTACTTAAAACAAAAATTCGGAGTACGGAGTAAGAATACACTATGTCACCACCCCATCTCATTCCATGGGTGTCGTAAAAACCGACTAAGGGACTATCCGTATCCCTCCGTCACGGGAGGAGGCTCGTCCCTGCAGTGGGACATTACTAGGCTGATGATGATGACTTAAAACAAAAGAAGGAAAAATAAAATCAAGTACTGATTCCTCTGTCCAGCTTTGCCTTAGTACCTTCATTACTAGAAAAAGCTTTTCCCTGCTGTAAGACATAAATGACCTGTTAAGGTAACCATGCAAGTCAAATATCAAACAAAACCTGCCCTCTAAAAGCTAACATATCAAAAGCTTCTACATACAAAAGTCACAAACAAATGCCAATTTAAAAAGTCGTCATCTAAATTGATAATTTCGTTCATTTAGAATACAGTACCAATTGCTACAATTCTATAGTACATAACTGATATATTTGTGTACTATAAACGGACCAGTGTCCCTTTCAATGCTTCTATTGACCTTACACAGACAGTCTCTGTACGGTATATTTAGATTTCAAGTGCCGAGCCACTTTCTAGATAATGACGTCACATACTCTTGATACTAATGTGAATTCCGTATTTGTTTGTCGTATGTTGGTGTTTGGTGTTGTAGTAATGAAATTAAGTATATATGCTTAATTAAAATGTTTTATTTTGTTTGTCGAAATTGGTCTTATCGTAACAGTAATCTACTAATTTGCACTGGCTAGGACAATGCACCATAAATAACAGAAGGAAACCTATTCCAATAATATGACACTAGTCTAGTTTTTGCACAAATAATATACCTATAGGTACGATTTTTATCAAAGTTGTACCCACGGAATTAGTGATAGCAAGTATTCTTTATATGTTTACATAGGATACAGTAGTTTACGCTATGACCAATAGAAGTACAGCATCAAAACAGAAGATCCTAAAAAAAAAGAAAAAAAAAATACGCAATTCCCGCAAAATAAAGTTTAAAACTAAAGCAACAAAATAAAATACAATGCAGAAATCTACAATGAGCTTTTGTAAGTTTAACTTCTTAATTTACACAAACACATCACTTACACACACACACAGGCTTCTTATGTAAGATCATAAACTTGTGCATGCTCTAGCCCTGAGTTCGTTTTTATTAAGACATGTTTTACGATCCCCTGACAACACTACAGGGTCATGACCCTTCACACAAATAAAGGGATAACAGATCCTTAGAT
The DNA here is from genome assembly GCA_905475405.1 of Schrankia costaestrigalis. Taxonomy (NCBI): domain Eukaryota; kingdom Metazoa; phylum Arthropoda; class Insecta; order Lepidoptera; family Erebidae; genus Schrankia; species Schrankia costaestrigalis. The sequence continues at coordinate 5,643,253 of FR997850.1, forward strand.
TTCTATTTACTTTACAATCCTTTTTAGTTGTCAACAAATTGTTTTAATCTGATAACATGTAGGCTATTTTAATGACTTGATTTTTATCTAGTAGCTATTTTCTTTTTGTATATTATAAACCTTATTTTTACACAATTATGTTTACGTGAAAAAGTTTGTTGGGGTTACCTTACTCTCACTGTCTCTCTTTTTCATTCAGGTAAGAGAAGAAAAGAAGAAGAGATACAGGAGGGATATTATTAGCCTTATTTCTACACAGTTTTTGCTGAGATTAAGTATAAAGTTTCGAACGAGGTGCGTTGGGGTTATCTAACAGTAACTATCTCTCCGCCGTGCTTCGTTTCCTCTCAGGAAAAAGGAAAAAAGCAAGAAAGAGATTATTTCTCCTTTTTTCTTCCTTCCCTCTCGATCTAAAGAGGGGAGGAGGACAATATTCTGGTATGATCGGCTGTTATATTTAACATCAACTGAATCGCTATAAAGTCGAATGACTGTAAAGTATAACACATTTTCTTATGTATTAATTAACTCTTCGTATTCCTCAGACCCAATAAGGTGTATTATAAAAGTTATTTTCAGAGTTATAACATTTTTATGATATCGATATCACAAAAACCCTAACTGTATTTTTGGCGATAAAAATATAGACATGACTGTCACATTGCAAAGTGGCATCGTAATCAACACGCTTTATTTTTATTACATTTTTTGACATTTGTTGCTCTCAATTTAATAAAAATATATATTTTTAATAATCGTTTTGCACTTACATGTGTGGGCATTGCAGAAGGAAATATCACATGTGTGCAAATTTTATTATTTTTAAATTGCAACAGCAACAAAAATATCAACGTTTTTATAATAATAACGAAAAATACAAGGAGTTAAAAAGGTTATTAGGTATATAAATAATAAAATTTACGTTAAATATATAAAAGTAAATAAATTTAAAGTTATTTTAATGGACTAACTTGCGACATTACACTCTCCACTGCATAAAATACCATTCTACAACTAAATTTACTTAAAATGACGCAAGGCATAGGCGTTAGCGTTTTATTAATGTTATTTTTCCATTCACACAGGAGGAGTGAACTCCTAGATAATATCTAACTTACATAATAACTCCTATTTTATTAGAAAATAATAAGCAAACAAACATTGTCGTAAATTAGGACTTTGGTTAATATTTCTTAACCAATGAGTGCAACGATGAAAACAAAGAATTTTTCATCATACTTTAACGTTCAATAGAACAAGAAAACTTGAAATCAACCCTATACCAATCCGTCTGGCCAGCGTGGTATTAGTAGGCCAAGTATACCTGGGAGGAGGCCCGTCCCTGCAGTGGGACATTTATGCGCTGTTATGATGATGATGACTTCAACGTTCTCAAGACTATTTACACCTTCTGGAAGTTCTATATTATTTATAGTTCCATGAATTTGTACGTCTATCATTGAATATTTTAACACTTTGTTAAAATTTTGACATCCTAAATAGCAAGAAATATATATTGAACTTTAACTTGAATGCCACCTTAATTATGCACCAAACGTATAAGTGAATGATGGATTAGTTACGACATAGGCAATGATGGAATCCTACTAATATTATAATTGCGTAAGTTTGTAAGTGTGTATGGCCATCCATGGATGCATGGATGTTGGTTACTCTTTCACGCAATAACTACTGAACGGACTAAGTGAAAGAGAAAGACAAACAGGCATACACACTTTCCGGGTCACTATCATCTCGTCTTAAACGCAACTGGTAGCAGTAGCATTTGGTCTAAAACGCAGCTGGTTACTAGGTATAAAACACAACTTGTCTAAAACGCTACCGGTCTAAAACGCAGCTGGAATTTTATAATATTAGTATGGATACTGCATCCGCTTCAGTTAATAACATAGACAGCAATCAGTGCATTGTTTTTTCAGTAAACATTCACAGGTGCCACGTTTCCGAACAAGCGCGCTTTGATATAGTATACTATTACACTACAAATTGTAATACGGTTTTAGAATATTTCTCTAAAGTAAACATTCATTTATCATTTTGTGTGTTTGTTTGATTTACAACTTGTTTCCTGTGTCAACTTTGTGATATTAAGATGAAATATCACTAAAGTTGGTCAAGATAGTCTAATATCCCTTGTTATAACTTTTCACCGTCTTTGGTTCTTTAAGCTATTATGCTTAAGAAACCTCGGCGATGACGTCTACGGAGGTAGATGACATCGTCGAGTATGTCTACAAGAAGTTGAAGTACAGGCCGAGGGTACAGTTATTGTAGTCTCACCGTAACGTGAACTTCAAACTTCAACTACTCAATTTATAGTAAATTAACTACCCTTTAACCATTGATTTATAAAAAACCCTAGATGCACATTTTCAAACAAAACTAACAGCCAAAAGTGTCACCAAATTAAACATACGCAATAAATACGTATAGTAATATCGTAAACATATTTTTTTTTCAAATTCAATCTTACACGCATGACATAAAGTTGTATTTAAAAAGTAATGCACATAAAGCAATAAAATTTAATGATTGACGTTTGCCGGTAGAACAACGCGATACTAATTTAAAAAAAGTGCACAATGCGCCTATTTGTTGCGGACGTTTTTGGGAAGTGGAGTGTGTATCTTTGGTTTTTTGTAAATCAATGCCTTTAACATATTTTTATCTGTATAAGTACCAACGACTTTTTATTATTTTGTATTCCTATTTAGTTCATTGCTTTTAAGGACTATTAGAACCTAAATGATTTAATTTAATGTTTGTTGTCCTAAATAAACGAATATAAAAATTAAAATACAGGGCGAAAAGTAACAAATGCCTTAATTTCCAATAATAAGAATGGTACTCATAAAAACTTTAATAAGGAAAAGAAAGAATGAAATAAAGAAAGAAAGGTAGGGTCATGCAACCTCGCGTGCGAGTGTAACACTGCACAGTAGCTCGGGAATACAATCGTCTTGGATGCTCATTAAAATCTTAAATGCGCATACGCATGTTGGGATAGATATGGAAATGAGAAATGTTTTACTAGGAAAGATTTCTTTATTGGATTTATTTTTACCAATATCTGGATCTTGAGAGAAAATTGTGTGAATAAATTCAACAATAATTTTAAGTGTTTGGATGAGGCTATGTGTAGCAGTAAACGTCAATTGGCTGATTATGATATTGATGATTCAAATGTAAAGTATACATTTTTTCAAACTAGCTTTGCACTGCTACAGCGTATTTCACGAGCTACTATACCCTTCCTAATAAACACTTTAATATTTAAGCTCTACTTAGTCTAGAACTCTTCTCCATGTGGTAACGGAGTAAGAAAACAATATGTCACCACCCCATCGCATCCCATGGGTGTCGTAAAAACCGACTAAAGGACTATGCGTGAATATTATCTTTACGAAATAAAAAGAAGGACAACTTGAAATTAAACCCTATACCGATTCGTTTGGCCAGCGTGGTATTAGTAAGCCAAGTATCTCACCGTCATGGGAGGAGGCCCGTCCCTGTAATGGGCTGTTATGATTATGATAGTCCAGAACTATTGGTTGTTTATTGCATGGAATATAATTCATCACAGACGAGACAATAATGCTTACATAATTAATTAGTAAACCATTTTAATACAGGACGAAGTACTTGTGTTGTTATACCAGTAATTGTATATTCACGACCTCTGTGGCGCAGTCGGTATATTACATGGCTGCTACGCAGAGGTCTCGGGTTCGATTCCCGCTCTTTGTGTGTATGAACATGATTGTTTGCATTGGTCTGAGTGTTTTCTATGTATAATATGTATGTAAAAAAAAAGTATTTAAGTATGTTTATCCGTTGTCTAGTACCCATAGTATAAGCTCTGCTTAGTTTGGGACTAGATGGCGTTGTGTGAATGTGTAAGTAATATTTATTTATTTATTCATTTGTTGCCTCTAACAATAGCTATAATTCTTATGTTAAAAGGTTTAATAAATTTAAGAGGTACTGCTGAGCTATTAGTTGCGCTGGCGTCGTGTATAAAGTCATCATCATCATAACAGCCCATTAATGTCCCACTGCAAGGACATTTCAAATATACTTTCATCTTTGTGCATTTTGATACACATTCTGTCTATCCCCTTTCTAATAAAAAAACCGACTTGAACTCCAGTTTTAATACTGACGCAATTTCGTTAACATGAAGACCTGTCCTTGCAGTGGGACATTTAAAGGGTATTATTAGAACAAAGTGGGAGATGACAATAAATAAACGACTGCGACGAGTTATAAGTAATTAACCTAAATTGTCGCACATTCAAATATACTCAAATAATAGTTCTTGAAATAGATAGATAAAAATAGAAATGAAGTTATGAAATTATTTTGTTATTTCAGGCAAAGCTTGTACTTTTGATGCGCTTTTTTAATAGACGAGCTGACCCGTGCCCACTTCGTTGAGCGTCAAAAAAACCGTGTCCGTTTTTTAAACATATTTAATTACTGCTCCACTCCTGTTAGCAAAAGCGTGATACTATATAGGTAGCCTATGACACTCCCCGATAAATGGACTTTTTAACACAGAAAGAATTTTTAAAATCGGTTCATTAGATCCAGAGATTACCCCCTACAACGTCACAAACACACAAACTTTACCTCTTTAGTATAGAAGTATAGATTACGCGAAAGAGATGAAAGGTCAATTGGAAAAACTATTTCGAATACTATCTTGTGAGTTCTTCTTCTACCCATAATTTGCGACTAAGTCATTTTCTACGACACCAACGTAAGTTTAAGAAATATTTTTCCTTACAATAATTAGGTGGTCAAATTCACTGTCGCCCATATTACCTCCTCTACCAATCCAAATTTGCTAAGATCGCTACAACACTCTTTTAGAAATATCCGGTAGTAGAAAACAACATATTGTGGAGCAATGACCATGTCTATGTACTTATAGATAGATGTCTTTTAAATTACACAAAAATCTATAAAACACAAAATCAACAAACACAAACCAATCAGTTTGTCTAAACTAGTGTTGTAAGCTGAAACTATTAAGCGCGTGTTCCCAGGACCATTCGAGGCTATTTATATGAAGGCGCGGTTCGGATACAACGACAACCAAACGGGATGTGGAGGGACAATTTACGACCGGAACTCATTTATGGTGATTGACCGATCAAGGAACCATTTTGGTCAATTTGGGGACAAACCATTTTTTGTATACATTAAAGGACAATGCTTTTAGCAAGTTCAGTATTATATTGGTCGTATATAGCGGCCTTTTTTTGATAACTTTATTGTCAAAAGATAATGCTCCGGCATCCGCTGTGGCCTCTATTTCTAAAATATTTTTATCGTTTAACACAATCTATCTATTCTTAATTTTCTTTCCGGTTATAAAGATTATTGACGTTGTGGGTGTATTTCATTATTTAGTTTTTAATAAAACACTGTGAAAGAAGAGGCGAATAAAAGAGCAATGCTTTGCGTTTCCTGCATTACATAATCTGAAATGAGGAAATTCGCAGGTGAATCAAAGTGACTGACGTAGCTGTTAGAAGCCCAAATGTGTAGGGCATAAAGCACGAAGAACCGATAGAACAGAAAAAATCTTGAATAGTGACCGCAGCTCGGATGAGTTATAATGGGTAGACGACCAGAAAAGATGGCATGAGGTCTAGGTATGGATAAGACAACCCACGCTCGTTGGAAACACCTAGAGGATTCCTTTACCTTGAAAATGTAATCCACCTGGGATCAATCCAAATTCGACTAGAAAAAAACTTAACTTTTCATTTTCAATATAGTCACTTTTATAGATAACTAAATAAATTATGTGTACTCCAACTTTACGATAAAAAATACATTATTCTCAATAGTTCCCAAGAAATAAACGATCATAAAATATGAACGACTTAAGTTTCCAATCTTCGTTAAAATAAAAAGACTAAAAAAATAGATTCCAACTATTCGTAGTATCACAGCTCCGATCGATTTCAAATTTCCATCTTAACTTTTTTTTATTTCGATGTCTCTCTTTACCAATAACTGTCATTTACGAAACAAGACGTTATTTTAACTTCTAAATTTAAATGATAGAGTTATTCATTGTAATTGAAGAAGGTTTTCGTGTTTATGTTGAAACAATAGCAAACCGCACACGACGTTAAATCAGGCATCGATAATGCTTATGTTTCTACGTCAATATTTTTTTCTGATCATTTGTGAAGCCAGGACGCTTCACAATAAAGAAGTGAGATGCGGGCGACTAAATAGAGCTTTTATTGTCGCTTTATCTTTTGTGGTAACAGACACATGTGCACTACATAGAATAGTAGACTACAGGAATTTACTTGTTAACATAAGAGCTTATTCAACATCGTGATTCAAAAACAGTTTAGTATACGTCACAGCTAATGTTTTATTTATAGAAACTGATGTTACATTGAAGCAATGAATGGTACAAGATATATGTGATAACAAATAAACCACCAAGTTGAAATAGTGGCAGCGATGCCAATGATGCAAAACAACAAAACTAATGGGATAGGACGACATGCAACTGCATCTAAAAAAGTCCAAGTAGAATTAATAGGGAAAATAAAGTGCCTATATATCAGTTCAAAAGGGTTCTAGTTAATGAATCAAACGACAGACGACTCGCAACACCTCTTTTGAGGCTGAACAAAATTGACTTTGACGAAACGAACGAAGCCAAAATAACCGATCGTGTCAAACCCATTGTGAGTGCTATAATTAGAACGCTTGGAAATAAACACGTGGTGGCAATTATCGCAGCAACGGGTTAAATGAGGCACCGAGAAACGACCGTTAATAGGTACACCCATCCGGCGACGAAATCCTTCGCCACGGACCGTGGATAAAGCATTACTGGACTTCCGAGAAAGCGGACGTCTTTATACAACCAATTTCATACCAGATTTTACATTCACCATAACGAGTTACACAACCAATATAAATAAGACGTAGGAAATAACGAGTTTATTGCATGTTCAGCCTTAAATATTGAGACAGCCTACCTGGAGATTTAAGAATCATCTGCAAAATGCACCGAACGATATGTTGCAATTGATGCAGTTTTATTAATATTCAATACAAGAACATAAAATACGGCAATATGAGGAAGAAGCTCAGTACATTCACATTTATCAGTTAAATTCGAAGTGCTTGCTAAATTAACATTTTAAAAGTTTTAATATTTCGTAGTAGTGTGCGAGGGCAGAGAAAAGGCGTGCCTCAAGGCTGAGCGCTGCGGCATTAATCATCACAGCCGGCCGACCCGCCGCCATACATCACCCACCCTTCGAGCACAGCGAGTAACTCATTTGTTGAAACGCACCGTCCTGATGTTATTAACGTCCTAACATTGTAAATGTCTCAATTCTTCTGACAACTTCCTGTTCATCATTTGACGACGCTTCAAGGTGTCGATCGAACCTTTTTAGTGTTTACGATCACATTTTTATATCATCCTGTTAAGGAAGATTAATGTTGTCATCAAATCTGGCCGCTCGGTGTCCAATGTTTTGCAATAAATTACCATTAAGGTGATACATTGACAAAATGCACTATCTTTCATCAACTACTACAGGAATATGAAAAGACCAATGAAGCTAGAATTTTGATATAGGTAAATTGATACCTTTAACTAGGCTATTGTAATTACGAAAACGCGATAGCTTGATTTTGGCTCGATCATATTTATTTTTGAAAACACCTCTAAAAAAACAGGTTTTTGCATATTACACGGAAAGTACACTATCATTATGCATATAAATTACTCAAATACATTCGTAACATCAATATTAGTCTTACTGTAGAATATCATTAACATAACTACAACCAATGACTTTTAATTAAGACAATAAGATTTTAGCAATATCACAGCTCTCTGGATCGTTGCGGGCGCATCGCAATTTCAGACCTTATACCTACTCGTTAACGATTAATACAGAATGAATACGGTCGACGATTCAGTCGGGCGATGGCCCTCTTCGACGCCGGACCTGTGCATGTCGACTCACCGTTCGTACTAAATTTTATCGCGTAATTTTTAATCGTAGGTAAAATATATAGGTTAGGTTTAAAATATTTATACCTAAGTTTTTATTAATACTTTGTTCTCTTTTATAAGTAAATAATAGTATTATAATAGTTATTTCGATAACATTGGTTCGTCAAATATTTTTGTAGTTATGTCTTTTATAAAACTTAGGTAAAGTTCGCCATAACTCAACTAAGTACCTAGTTACTGTTGACCCTTTTGATAATGCAAGCGTTTGTTTATATAAGCGATTTTAGACTATATGCTCAAGTGTAATAAGTTTTATAACCGTTTTCGTCAAGATCACGTAATTGAAACGGCCTCAGTGGCGCGGGCAGTGCGGCCCGGTCGCGGTAGTGGCTTGCGTGCACGAGGTCGCGGGCTCGAATCCAAGCAAAAAAGTTGTTTGAGCGATTTACAAATTACTGTCCTGAGTTCGGATGTTCTTTGTAAAAGTCTCCTCGACAGTACGTAGGAGTTGTGTGAAACTGAAAAAATCAAAGAAATAATATTACTCACCTATTTTATTTGCAAGCTTAGGTAGGTAGGTACTTACTGATAAGATCTAAATAATACTTTTTACTTTCGCGGAAACTTTTACAAACATGAAACAAACGAACACAAAGAACGTCCAGACTCAGGACAGTTGTTTGTGGATCACACAAAAAAATTGTCTTACGTGAGATTTGAACTCTCATGCACTCCACCGCGGGAACGTTTACAAACATGAAACAAACGAACACAAAGAACGTCCAGACTCAGGACAGTTGTTTGTGGATCACACAAAAAATTTTCTTACGTGATATTTGAACTCTCACGCACTCCACCGCGGGAACGTTTACAAACATGACATAAACGAACACAAAGAACGTCCAGACTCAGGACAGTTGTTTGTGGATCACACAAAAAAATTGTCTTACGTGAGATTTGAACTCTCATGCACTCCACCGCGGGAACGTTTACAAACATGAAACAAACGAACACAAAGAAACGTCCAGACTCAGGACAGTTGTTTGTGGATCACACAAAAAATTTTCTTACGTGATATTTGAACTCTCACGCACTCCACCGCGGGAACGTTTACAAACATGAAATAAACGAACACAAAGAACGTCCAGACTCAGGACAATTGTTTGTGGATCACACAAAAAAATTGTCTTCATTTTTATTCATTTTTACACAAACAAAAAGTAGCAACAAACAACAATAGGCATATCGCGAGAAGCGAGTGTTTTTATTACAAAGTTAATATATACTCTATTTCCTAAGCAATACGGTTCATTTTTACATAAAGATTTCAATTTTTGCATCGTTTTCCCCCTCTGGTGGAAAATCACCTAGAGTTCAAATCTCACGTAAGACAATTTTATTTGTTCCATCCACTAATTATTGTCCTGAGTCTGGATGTTCTTTGTGTCAGCTAAGTAAATGTTTGTATATACCCCGTGACACAGGACAATAGTGGGACTATTGTATTTTTTTTAAAGTTCTATTGTTTTGCGTGAGATTCAAACCCGCGACCTCGTGCACTGCGACCGCTACCCCGAGGCGGTCAAATTATTTTTGTGATCCCCAAATCATTGTCCTGAATCTGGATGCGCTTTGTGCCTTCAAAATACCTTGCGCGGGTGTAAATTAAAAAAAAATAGGGGCTACATGTATAAACATAATAGACCGGTAGATAGGTTTTTCTGTAACAGAATTTTCTGTTACCTACCGCGGACTGACGTCACAGTATAACCAGTAGTCAAACTGGGCCGAATATTTATTATAAATGGGTGCGCGGTACGTAAACAATAGTAAACATGCGATCTACTTTGTGTTTCCATTTAGTTTTGTAATTGTAAATTAATACTTTTTATTTTTCTATTTTATATTTAAATAAATAGGAAGTGTTCTGTAAAAAACGTGTTGTTTTATGATTGATACATTTAATTTAAAGAAACATGTATATGTTTGTATTTATATCCACCATGTTTGTGATATAAATAAAATACTAAATTATAATATTAAGAAGGTACTTAACAAGTCATTCAGTAAAGTAGGTACAGTACCGGGCCGTTTATATTGCAAATCAACCTACAGAAAAATACAATCGGTCAATTTCGGCTTCGTAGAACGTCAGAGAAAAAGTCGATGTGTAATATTTACGGCCGGGTACTGTATTTATTATATTGGCCATGTTTGTTTGAAATTGAATTTATCGATAACCAAAACCAAACTTTAAACAGGTCTATTAGATCTATTCTAACGTCAAAATAAAGGCATCGAGGTCACTTTATGGATGGGTGACCAATCCATTCAAAAAATGACATCGATGTCATTGCTTAAATTTACCTAGATCAAAGTGAAAGAAACGCATGGGGGATTACATAAAGGGGGGCTAAAGTTTATTTTCTTTCTTTCTTTCTATCTTCTTTCTAAATTTTCATTATTATTGACCTAAGTACAACAAACCGTTTTCGTGATAAAAAAAATACTATATTATAATATTAAATACCTAAGTCATTTAGTAAGGTAGGTATTTATATCAGCCATGTTTGTTTGAAATTGACATATGAATAATATATTTAGTTTCAAATTATAACACACAGTCCGCTCGTTACTGCGGCACAGTAGCGACTGACTGTTCCCTCCGCGATCGTGAGCGTGTGGGTATAAACTCACGTTTCGTCCGTTTCTATGAAGTTGAAATACTGTATATATTTGTACTATGGCACAGAGCGATAACGTGTCCTTGAGGGCCGGCGGCGGGACGACGACGGCGCACACGGCGCGGCGGCGCGTGAGCGAGTATATCCGTCTCATTCGCGCGCCGAGGGGCGCGCCCCTCTGGCCACGGCCGAATTCAACTCGAAAATTTCCAAAGTAGCGTCTTAAGTAACACGTTGTCTCACCTGGAAGGGGTTTTATGATCGTCCGGCCGTAAAACACAGTTAATACGCCGGCTCTAATCTAATCTAAAAGTTCTCTACCTGCTCCCGATATAAATTCCTTTATAGAACATAAAAAAGTTGGAGTAGTTGGTATAAATGTAATTTTGCTAATGGAACACGATACGCATAAAAGTGCACATGAAACTTGTATGAATTTTATGGTTGATAAAGTAGGAACAGTTTTAATTGAAATCGAATACTACAAAGTGGATGTTATGAAGTACAGTTAAGTTAAAAAGGTAATGTATGCAATTATGTAATAAAAAGGTTTCGCAGCGTAAACTGTTTAATGAACCACTCTAGTTTATAGAGCTACCCAATAAATGGCAGCCATTGAAGAGCGAGTATTGTGGAGCTATCATAATATTAAAGGACACTTGCCAAGCAGGAGAATCAAATAAAATTATATAAAATATGTAGATGTAATCGTTTGATGCGATAGCGTCTTGCACCTGATGCTAGATTATGACAAGGTATATATACTAAAGGTTCATTTTACTAAGTGTATTGAAATGTAATTATTGAAATAGTTTTGCGAATGTGCGTACTTTAAATTTGATAAGTCTGATTAAATATATTTTAAAATGTTAAATATCTGACTGATTTTTTCCTAAAAAATAACCTTCTAAAATAACCTAAATCGTAATAGATTTTAAACTATCGCGATTTGTATACATAATACTATTATAAACGGGTCTTACTCGCGGTATATACTATAGCCTAGATACTGGTAAGATAAATACCTAGGTTTTTCTCCGACGTTTCGGCCGACTTGCAAGGGCCGTGGTCGCGGAGGGACTACGACTACGACTATCTAGGCTATAGTATATACCGCGAGTAAGACCCGTTTATAATAGTATTATGTAACCATCTAACAACATTTCAAATATCAAAATCCGTAAAAAAAATTGAGTCTAAGTTCAATCCAGGACAGTAAAATGCAGTATCCAGAATAAATGGTCCTAAGTCCAGCTGTTCCTTGTATCTCTTAAATGTCAAAAAGTCCCTGCAATACAGGATATTGGAGCAAACAGGCGTACTACCTCTTTTTTTTTAATTTTGTTATAAGAGCGAGTGAAGATATGTATTCTTTTAGATTAATTAAATCAGGTTTGTAAGTATTGCTCTAGGCACATGTTCCGTAAACTTCTTTAAATCTCCAAGGAAACTTAATACCATTATAATACAATATATTCAAAAACTTACTGTGCATGATGATGATAATGCGTCGCGTGATGCATCGCCGTGGTAGGAGCACCAGGTGGTGTGGAAGCATGGAACGCAGCAAATGCTGAAGGAAACTGCAGTGGAAGGAAACCTCCGCTACCACTTCCAGGACCTCCCACCGACTCCCGATCAGGCATTGCTTACAATCCAATCACTGAGCCATAGTTCTTCACCTTATTAATTAACACTTCATCACTAAGTTCGATTTTATGTATACGATTTTCTATTTCTTCTTCATCACTAAGTTCGAGCACTATTGTCTTAAAGTTTTCTATATCTTTTGTCAAGTTAGCTCTAGTCTTATTGTTTCCATTTTGATCACTGATGATTTCATTTTATTGTAACATTTCTTGATTTGCATCGCTTTTTACTTTATTCTTGACTTCATTTGTTAAGACTCTCATTGTTATTTGTTCATAACCTGCAACAAAAAGTAAAAATATTTGTAAATTAAGTTGAATATTTAAATAACAAATAAAAATATTATACAAATATTTGATAATAAAGTTGAATATTTAAATGACATTATAGCAGTTTATTAATGTCCCGCAATGTAAATTGGCAAAACTTCAAATAGGTAATTTAATTGCTAAATAAGTTTAAAATGAAATTACTTAAAAGGTACCCGCATCTAATTATAAAGTACAAAATAAAAGTAAAGAAGCTAAAAAACAGTAAGATGACGTAAATATACACACAGAAATTATAATAATTGAGTAAGAATACATAAGTGGCAAAACTACTTTAAACTAGCTAACGTAAAGTCCCGCAACCGACCTAATCCATAGAAGCTCTTTAAATGTAAATCAAAAGAACACTTGATTTACAAAACCGCTGACACTAATAGAATTTATAATAAAGACGATATAAACTAAGATAATAAATAACATACTAATTTACAAATTAACGTCAAGCGAATGCAAACAACAAAGAATATTATTATAAAAATAGTACAAATATACATTACTAAGGGCCTTTGCACACTACGTTTATTATACGCGCTGATGACGCGCGTTTTTGACCAGTACGTCTAATTTTGCGTCATACAGTTATAAGGTCTGAAACGTCAAAGAAAAACACGCTTGTACTTGTACAATACAACTGCATATAGAAAGTACACATAATAGTATTAGTAATACACTATTAGTAGACAGCAAGTTTACCCGAATCATAGAAACATTGTATGGTTAGGCGAAACGTGCCGTCTACGAACGATTACTTCTATAAACCGTACTTGCTATTCATATTAATATCGTACATCCATGTTTCTGTTTCCACATACATTGTTATCAAGGTAAAAACTAGACTTCAGTCTTACTTTTACTGAGAGTCTTGATAGCGTTCTACTTGCGTCGTCATCGCGTCAAACAAACGTAGTGTGTAAAGACTCTAAGCAAGAGTTAAACGCTTCTTGAATAATTTGTCTCGCTCAATCGTAAAATGAAGATATAATAGAGGTAATTGAAGTAACAACGGACAGACACGCAATCTTAACGCGATACTATTTACACATTTTACTTAACAATACATAATTGGTCTAATTTAAACCATACAACTGCTACTGAATTAACTAATTGAGTTGTTGTTTCTTTATAATTATTACTACTGCACTAGTGTTAGGAGGTTTGGATATACAACGGTTCGCGCAATCTTACTTGGCTGTAGTCAATTGATTAGCTTAAATTCTTACGATTTTACTTAGAAAAATCACGCTTTAATTTAAATTTTAAACTAATCAATTGACTAAAATTTAAGAGGCGTTTATGAGTAAGGGTGATAGTCGTTAAGCCACGTCAGATGCAGTTAAATTAATGCTAAGCAACTATGTACAAACTAATAGCCTAAGTAAAGAGGAAAATATTAAGTAAGTAAAATGTTGTCAACAGGTTTCTTAATAGCGCAGTATACTGTAAGCACTGTTTAATGTAAAGAGAATTACTTTAAAGCTCGCATCTTTACCGTTTATTTACGCAAGAAGTTCAAGTATTTTTTATGCACCACCACCTCTTGTTCCAGAAATAACAGCATGACCTTACAAAAGCACAAATCTTAATTATCTAACTATCGACCCGTGCTCACTTCGTTAGGCGGCGAAAAAAACGCGTCACTTTGTTTAACATATTTCATTACTGCTCCACTCCTTAGTCATAGCGTGATACTATATATCCTATGACACTCCCCGATAAATAGACTATTCAACACAGAAAGAATTTTAAGATCGGTTTAGTAGACCCTAAGATAACCCCCTACAACGTCACAAACTCACAAACTTTACCTCTTTATAATATTAGTATTAGTAGTCGGTATCACACGAGGAGGACTGACAACCTTATTGGTGACCGTAGACCAATTATATTAGTAAGTAATGCCACGGCCCGCGTTAACGTTTTAAGTTGTTTGTCCAATAGCTAAAATTATTTTTAAGAGGAATTGTCACGGTCTTAACCAAGTTCATAGTTCATTTATTTTCTCAATATAATGTTACAAAATAACAACTTATTGACGTCGGTTTAAAACTACTTAGTCTAAGTTTAAATAATAAAAGTTTTTCAAACTTTACCACCGCTTCCAAGGCGCTAGTAGAGAAGAGGCGGCGTAACAAACTCTAAAGCAGCATTTTTTAGACGTCTCTATAATTTTACAACATCTTTGTAAGAGCAACAAAGCCTCCTAGGTACCGTGTTTATATTTCTCTAAACGCTTACCAATAGGTGACCATGTAGAACAGTAGAAATGACAACAATAACACGTGCCATTACATTTCAGCCTGAAGATAAGCAATAACTTGTCCGTTTAAGCTATTAGGTTAACGTAAGCGTTTTAGCTTAAGTGGACAATAGTAGGTTCGATGTTTGCCTTAAGGCATATAACTGGTTACTTCAGTTATTCAGAGCATACCACTTTGACCATTATTGGTATAGGATTTCCTTTACAATCTTCTGTTTTCGTTGCGATGTTTGTCAATTGAGAATCTGGTAAGTTGAGAATCTGGTGAATTGCGAATCTGGTAAATCGAGAATCTGGTGAACTGCTCCTGAGGGTTGGAATGAGCCCAATGGGATAAGAAGGGATGGTATGTAGTCTTGCATTTAGTCTTACTATGTCACTGCACAATATCATTAAACATAATAAAGATAAACGGAAAAAAGTCAGAAAATTATAAAAAAAAATTCAACAACACTAATTAATGAAACATGTTGACTGAGTACATATTATTATAACTGACAAAGTAACATATCAACATTAACACCCGTGTACCTTATTTAGTTGAAATAAAGCACGTATTCCAATAAAAACGTTTAAGTTGATATATTTTGTGCGAACACCGACATTTTTTTAATCAAAAATTATATAATTAACAATAATTAACCGAATTTGTTCAAAAAAATAATAAAGCAACTTTTTAAAACAATTATGACATAATGAAGTTGTCGTTACGAATTCTTTAAAAGGCATTAATTAAAAATATCAAGACTTGGGAAATGAGTTTAATAGTTAATGTTCACAAGTCAAGCGACAAAAAGTCAAGCGGCAAAAAGTCGTGCGACAAATTGAGAGAGCCGTATGACTCGCGAGTCGTCATTATGACTTACTTGGAAATTGGGATGGTGTCAGTGTTAGCGACGAGGTGAATATTTGAATTTAAATATGGAATTAATTAATTTAGTTCGACGGCATAAGATAATTAAGATAGGGAAGTTTTTTGTAGCTTTACGGCGGCAACCAGGCTTACTATTGGTTAGTGGTAATCGCCGCTCATAGATGTCAAAAATACCTGGTATTTTTGACATCTATGAGCGGCTTGACATTTATGACATTTATGTAGCGGCTTTGCCTAGTTAAAAGTTGTTAAGTCTCATTTACTGGCTTCTATACCAGTCCATCTAACCACGGTAACATTTCATGAACCCAATGCATTAACCTTGAAATAGATAAAAAGACTACCTTTTGTAAGTAGTAAGTACTTCATTGTCACAAAGTAGCTAAACGCATAAAAAGAAAAAAATGAGATTCTAACTTAAACGATAAAAAAGCTTTTAATCGATAAAATCGCTTCAGGTGATAACTTAGACACCATCACTAGGTCAGCATCGGAAAAATTCCTTCTGTAATTAATGAAGATGTGATTGTTTGGGACGTGACTCGAGCATTGTCCTCAATAAGGCCAACTACACACGAGTAATGAATCGATCGTAAAACTCGATATCGATATATCGATACTCATTTTCATTCAATGAGATTTACGATGTTTATGCATGCAAAATTGGCGGGCGTTTCGAGTGTCGACTTTTATTTATCGGCCATTCAAAAATGGTATTGTAAATTTTGAATGCGTCGGATTAATGGGATGCCTTTTTTATTTTTTTCTTGAAGTGTCAAGTGATTTCTGTGATTTTGCGTCGATCAGATTTTTTTCATACTTTTACATATTTTTAATCACTACCTGAAAGTACTATTTTTTACAGAAAACTTTTTCTTGTTAAATACATTATGGAATATATAAGAATTTATGTTTTCATTTCTTAAATCTTTTTTATTGGTTATTGATCATAATATTTTCATGATAATAATGTATGTATGTATTAAAAGTGAACTACATAGTATGATTTTTAATAAAATACATACACACTTAATTTAAAAGAAATACATTTTTACCTACTGCTTATCGACAATACGATGAACGTCAACGGCACATCTCTACACCTAAAATGAGCACGGCAATGCGCGGACGCATGCCGAGTCTCTTAATACGGCCCTTAATTACGATTTAATTGTTTTTAGAGGTGGAATTGTTCCAAGCCCTTCTGGGAAAAGAACCCGGAGCGAATCGATGGTGTTTTTCACAGCATTGTGATCATTCTAGACCTCGAGGAGAATTTTAAAAAGCATTAACGTGCCTTGAGTTAATCTTTTTAACATAGGACTGCTTCACTAAACAAACTAATGTAGATTCTTTGTAGTTTGTTTTACTAATTTGTAAATTATGCTTAGGTATATTAGCTTCCTACTTTCCCTTACAATATGAAATACTATTTTGGTCTAATGGGTTGATATTTATACAGGTTTTTGCATTGTTTTTTTTTCTGTCATGCTGATATTATTGACGTAATTTCTCTAATTAATTTTGTGCTAAGTTTCATTTGATTGCTACAAATCCCCGGAATTATGATTTTTTTCAGTATTAAGTATTTAGATGGGTTACTTAGGTCACTAACAAATACTAGAGTACTAGTTTAATTTGTTGCAGTATTCATAATTTCATAGTACCTACAAGCAGAATAAAGTTCAGAACTCTTGTAGCAGTAGTAAAACATTTTAATCCAGTACCGTTTACATGATAATAGTAATCAAAAATACCAACGTCATACTCATAAAACACTTTATATAGTAACTGCACGTAAAACGTAGTAGTTTTAGTACCTCGGGGTACACAACTGCGCTAAATTGAGAATGAGAATGAATTATTCTGGTTAGATATAGCTAATACGGACGTAATACTTTGATCGTTTATAATACCTTGGAGTCCGAGTTATCCATTTATTATCCACTAGCTGACTCGTGCCCACTTCGTTGGACGGCGAAAAAAACACCTCCCTTTTTCAAACATATTTCATGACTGCTCCCCTAATATTAGTCATAGCGTGACACTACATAGCCTATGACATTTCCCAATAAATGGACTATTCAACACAGAAAGAATTTTTAAAATCGGTTTAGTAGATCCAGAGATTACCCCCTACAACGTCACAAATTCACAAACACACAAACTTTACCTCTTTAAAATATTAGTATAGAAGTATGGATTTGTTGTATATTTGAATAGTCTCCTAGACTGGTAATTGCAAGTATATTTTTAATACGTGAAATATTTTCATTATAGCCGATACATGTCCCGCTGCAGGGTTTCTTTCAGAGACGGGAGGAACTTTGCTTTTTAATTTATAATAATATAATAATAATTATCGTTTTGTACCATTTTCCTTCTTTTTTTTTTGTAGAGATAACGTGCAACTTTCCCTTATTTGACTTTTACAACACCCATTAGAAGTAATACATTTTCGTGTAGTAACCATAAGAATATAACATATTTAATAAAAATAAACCAAACAAATTAAAATTAAATATTTATGTTTAAGCCTTTTTCTCTCAGCCTTTGGCAATCATTATAATGAGCACCCTAAGACACCTTTATCTCGATAATTTTCGCTCAAGGAAAGACATACGTTTTAAATATATCATTAAAGATAATGAAGTAATAACCTTTTTAAAAATTAAGTACACTTTATAATCATAATATACAATACATAGTAATGCTTTACTTGAGAATGCCAAAAGAATTTATCGATATTGATGATATCTTTGTGATTGCACGTCCCTAGTCGTCACGCTTGGTGTAAAACTGTTTAGTGAAATTGCAATTTTGATTATATGAACAAATTAAGTCACTCTGACTTACTAAGTCACCCTGGTTTACTAAGTCTAACTGACTTGCTACGAACTAAATCATACTACCAGCTTGAGTAATACTAGGATTCTCGTGGTATTAGTAGGTCAAGTATCCCTCCGTCACAGCCCGTCCCTGCAGTGGGACATTGATGGGCTGTTATGATGATATGATAACTTATGCTATGATGATAACTTAAGCTATCTGCACTTCCACATTTCACTTCAAAGTCTTACACGAGCCACAAATCGCTCCTTAACTAAACTAATAAATTAGCATCTTAGTATTAATAAAGCACCTTACTAGAATACAAAGCTACTTGTGATCATTGTATACCATTAATCTGTTTAGAGACTACAATAGCATTTTACGAAGTACTTTGTATTGTCTGTACAGATGACATCATTGCATCTGTTAAGGTTTAGACTTAAGATGTAAGGTTCTAGAGATTTCTATTTCATCATTTATCAGCATAGAGTTTTGTCAGATTTTATTGTTAGTAACACGAAAGGGAAAAGAAAGTTGGGAGTTTCAATTTGTATTTAAATCAAAAATAACATCTGCAGGAGGGTACGTAGTATAGTAATCGACAATGAATGTGAAGGGTAAATAGCGCAAAGAATTGTATACTCTCGTGGCGAAAAAATTCTGGAATGACCACTACTTAAAAATCCAGGATGGGTAAACGTCATGGTAGACAGATGACTAGATACAATACATTTCCTAGTTCTTCAATTTTTTACAATACCCATCTAATTTCATGAACTAGTGGACCATATTCCTAGCATACTATTCATCATAACAGCCCATTAATGTCCCACTGCAGGGACGGGCCTCCTCCTGGGACGGAGGGATACTTGGTCTACTATTACCACGCTGGCCAGACGGATTTGTATAGGGTTTAAGTTCAAGTTTTGCTTCTTTTTATTTCGTAATGATAATATCCACGAATAGTCCCTTAGTCGGTTTTTACGATACCCACGGGATGAGATGGGGTGGTGACAAATTGTATTCTTACTCCCTCACCACACGGAGTGAGAGGTTAGAGCTATGCCAACGAAACATAGCGCCACTAAAACTAATGCCATCAAATTTATAAGGTCACAAATTTCACTATCTGTAGAAAGTCAAGAAGACCTACGCAACCTTCAGACCATATAAGACCTTGAATTATACTAAACATAGGATATTAATTAATATTCATACATCAACCATATCCCTATAAGTAGGAACCTCGAGCCAAACTTTGTCTTGTAGAATCATTAACATGTCCCATCACGAAGTCATTGGTTATAATTCTTCACACAATAGGCTGCCTCTATAACATATGGCCTCTGAGTTAAAGCATGTGGTTTGAACGCGAATTGTCTTATTAAGCACTATTAAGACGTCTGTACACTTGCGATTTGTTAGTCGTAAAAATGTCTTGAATTGTGTTAGTGTCTGCATGTGTATTAGGCTTAATAATGTTGTAACGTGTTAAGTTTGTATAAATTGAATGGTCTAGATCTACTTATTTGTGGTTAAATCCGTGTTTTACATTATTGATGATATGGGTTTAGTAATAAATTGTAGCTTTGTAGTAAAGAGGTCGTGTAAGGCTGTAGATTGCGAGGTCGCGTTTTTAAAACTCGCGGAAGATTTATTTAAGCGATCTACTAATAAATTAGTCTTGATCCTTGATGTACTTTGTCTCTGTATCTTTAGTGTCGTAAAAATCGACCAAGGGAGATTCAACAAATGATATCATTAACAGAGAAGGAAAAGGTAGAACATTATTAACTTAAGTCGACTATTACGACACCCATACATGATACGACTTAAAGAGATGCTTAAAACTTGTATTCTTCCACACACATTCATTCGTTAATTCAAAGTTACTACGTCTTAATAGTAACTTGTATATTTATCTAAACTAATCTGGAAACACGAGCGGGTTTATCCTTTCATCGGTGTGTTAGCATTCTCATAGCACTGCGGAGGGACACCCATCAATTACAATGAGTTTCAAGCCGAACAATTCTTATATGGCCCTTAAGACGTGCGCGTCCGGCGATATGGGTTTGTATTCCAGTGAGAGATATAGTTTTTAGCTTGGTCATAGTACAAATATATGCAGTATTTCGACTTCATAGAAACGGCAGTAGTCTATCTCGACCGAATATTTAATATACGGCTACGGCTGCGCGGTACGTAAACATGCGATAGGGCTGCCCACCTCCAGCTTTTTAATTACATTTACCTACTTTCCCGCTCGTAACTGCGGCACAGTCGCGACTGTTCACTCCGCAAAGCCACCTCTATTGTGAGCGTGTAGGTATAACTCGCGTTTCTTCCGTTTCTATGTCTAAATACTGTATATATTTGTACTATGGTACAGTTTACAAGTATTAGTAACAGATATACTTAAAATATAAACGCCTTTAGTGGCAGACTTCCTTAACTTAAAGCAAGGATAGGCACGTTTTAACAAAGTTAACACTCTTTACTTATATAAGTAATGTATTTAAGTGTGGTTTTAATATGCAACTTAGAATACAGTTATTTCTTAACTATTACTTACTTAATGACAATTTTATAAGACATCTCTATCTTCCGCACTAAGTTTAGATTCCTCTGTCGCGGTTATATTTAAGGACAAGGAATTAACGAATACATAGGACAACCAGGCTCTGGATATTTTTCACTTTAGGGACATACCAGTGTCTCTGATTTTCAACAGAAATCTACGCCTATTTTTATTAAGTAGTAGTTCTCCGTGTGGTGATGACGTAGTAAGAATACAATATGACACCACCCCATCTCATCCCATGGGTGTCGTAAAAACCGACTAAAGGACTGTCCGTGAATATTATCTTTACGAAGTAAAAATAAGGAAAACTTAAAATTAGACCCTATACCAATCCGTCTGGCCAGCGTGGTATTAGTAGGCCAAGTATCCCTCCGTCACGAGAGAAGGCCCGTCCCTGCAATAGGACATTAATGGGCTGATGATGATTTGCTTGTCTAGTTTTCCTTTAGTCTACTTCTAAAACAACCACGACTCCGAAAGGTAAAAATGCATTTTATATCCTTACTCCTTCACCACACAGTATATTTTAAAAAATAATTAAGTATTTCAAGTAATATAAAATCCGTATTTAGATACCCAAAACCGTTGTACGTATCACTTTTAAAAGTATTGCTAATACGCATGTCGCATTCAAACTACTCCCTACATACAACATAAAGTTATTTTATACGCGTATCCCAACACTATGTTAGTCAATGTTCATTCACGGTAAAACTTTATTTATATTTTCTAATTTTTATTACTCTTTGGCGTCGACTACTTAATGACCTGACGTAGTAAAACAAAATTATCTTTTGCTGTCCAAATATATCAAAATGAACACAATTAAAAGGCGATAAAGTCTATTTTAGTATGTTGAGGTTTTTTTGACGTGTGTTTTTGTCTGTTTAGCGTATTCACACCACGGTAAAGGAAGCAAAGAATAAAACTACTAGATCCAAACAATAAAGTTTGTAGGTGAAAACGTTCTTTATTTATTTACATTATAAATTTATTTTTACACATTGATTGGTAGTCATTTTCTCGATTTATTGGCGGCAGATACATTCACTTTATTGCCTTTTTTTAATGGTCCGTGTTTTTGGGAACCATAAATTTCGTGTGTGTTTTTTTAACGTCTTGCCTGTAAACGGAGAATGAATTTTAATCCGTTTATAGACAGCTATTGGGATTAAATTGGACATCTGTTTAAGGAAATTGAGTCTGTGGCTGTCTTGTGGTAGTTGACGAAAATAACAACATCGGTTTGTCCAGTTTAACAGGTGAACTTATTGATAGCAATGGAGTGGATACATGAAGACTTTTGTGCTGCGGAAGCTCATGCCTGATGACCAGGCATCATCTTGATCATCAGGCAAGATGATCAGGATGTATTTTGCTGGATGTAGCATACAGTGTGCTAAAGAAAAAGCAGCATGGAGCGTTTCGTCGGACTTTATGGGGAAATAAATCCTCTTACGTAAATCCTTAATTAAGACATTTTTGAGCGTAAATAGACAAAAGTGGTGGTGGTGGTGACAAATTGGGGTTAGCACCAAAGATCCAAATTGGACTATGTGATCCTTATCCCAGAGGAAAGAGATTAAGATGTATGAATACAAATTGCTTGAGTTTAAAATTGATGAAGGACTACTGTTTTTCCTAAATAAATAAATCAATATCAACCATTTACAAATGCTTTTCATAAATCTATTTCAATACAAAACGTCCTTCAAAGAGAATAAAAAATAAACATAGAAGTGTTTTCATATAAAATCGATTAAATAAATTATATATATATATAAATATTTTATCGCCATTAAATAAAATAGAATCAATACAAATCACACACTTGATCTTGGCCCGGATCCATGGTGGAAGCAATTCATTATTTTTGGAGTATTTTCTATATATATTTCTTGAGTTTTTCGTGTGGTGATGAACTATGATGGTGTTACCATTTTATGGGTAATACCCATGGGTGGCTGAGGTGGTAACTATCTAAGAACATACTATATGTTTATTTATTTATTTTTATGGGTCTCCAACAAAAGCCATACAGGTACATTTGAATTACTATAAAAATCCACAGGAACATTGTGTCTATTCGTTCAAGGAAGTTATTAATCCCCTTACTCATAAACGTATCATATCTTAAATATTAGTCAATTGATTAGTTTAAATTCTTACGGTTTTGTTTGGTATAATATAAAAATATCGGGAAATAATGATTAAATTTAAGAGGCGTTTATGAGTAAGGGGGTAAGAGTTTAGACACATATTTTATTTTATGCCGAATCACGGTGCAGGCTAAGCAAACGATACAAAGTGGACCCACAATCTGAAAAAGGTTAAAGTCAGGTTCATTGAAAATCTTTACGTTTTTGTCAATTTTTTGGCGATCAGGTCTGTCTCGGTCTTCATCACGGGAGGAGCCCTGTCCCTGTAGAAGGACGATTACGTGTAGTTATGATGAACAGTTATAAAATAAAGGGACCTTCTAACAGAGCATTATTTCATACGTTCGGTCACCTTAACCATTGTCATTCCATGTCCTAGCGACTACTGTTTCAACTAATTGTAAAACGGCTCACATCTTTTACTATTGTAATGTAAATATTTTGAAATAGTAGATTTGTCAAGCTTGATGTAACTGTTTTAATTTGAACGAGGTATTAGTTAACTCTTTTGATAGAGACAGAGTGTACTGTGCCATTTCGTTACTTCTGTCTTTATCATAACTGCCCATTAATGTCCCACTGCAGGGACGGGCCTACTCCCGTGAGGGAGGGATACTTGGCCTACTAAAACCACGCTGGCTAGACGGATTGGTATAGGGTTTAATTTCAAGTTTTCTTTCTTTTTATTTCGTAAAGATAATATTCACTGATACTCTCTTAGTCGGTTTTTACGACACCCATGGGATGAGATAGGGTGGTGACACACTTTATTCTTACTCCGTCACTACACGGATAGTTACGACACCTGAATAATAAAAATTATGACGACTTATTGTTATACAGAAAGCAAGAACAATAACTTGATGGTAAATACACACGTATTATACATTAAAAACACCCAGACCAATTCCAACATTAATGTTCACCAACACAAAAAAATCTATATTAATCGGAATCAAACCCGAAACCTTAGCATATGCAGCCACTACACCACAGATATAAAGCGAGTATATTTAAGAAAAAAGAAAAGTAACAAACAAAAAAATTAGTAGTGGAAATTTAATAGTAGCACGTAAACCAAATTACAAACGACACAAAATACATATCAATGCCATCATTGTGTACAAGGTTCGCATCCAAAATTGACTTCTCGATTTATGAATCGAGTGCCGAAATCGATGTGTTGAATCTAAATTCGGTTACATACCGAGACGACAGCGGAAGGCGATAGTAAATTTAAAATTTCAAAACCATATGTCCGAATTAAATGTTGTTGAGAATTTGAATAGGTTATACTCGTAAGTAGTAAAATAGACCAGTGGTACTAGGAAGGTTTCGTAAGAGGAAGGTGAAATAGAAAAAACAGCAATAGTTACCACTTGAAGTGAGTGGAGGGTAACTTAGCTTACTAACACTTAATAAGATGGCCAATTCTTTACACAAAATCTAGCAGTATTAAAGTACCTCTCCCCTTTTTGTTTGGTCGTGTAGGAAATGCTTTAGGCATACACATCCTCACCTGGGGGTGCTGGTGAGGTGGTTATGTCAGACTCCTATAGACCGGTCTACTGACTAAAACCTCCAGGGTAACCATCTTCGGGGTATATAAGGAGTCCCGGGAACTAGAAATACAACATCCGAGATCAAAGTACCTCTCCCCTTAACCTTGAAGAAGGCATATCCTTGCAGTGGGCCCTTTATATAGTATAGTTTAACTTTTAAACTACAAATAGATAACAATAGTATTCCTCTCTACAGTATGTTACTTAGGTATAACGCGTGTCAAAACCGCAGAACCTACGTCTACGCGTGCTGTGGTCAAACAATTTCTTTTATAATTTTAACTAAGCGTGAAATGTTTTCACCACAATATAGTTTAGTATATCTGTACCTACTAATATTATAAAGAGGTAAAGTTTGTGTGTTTGTAACGTTGTAGGGGGTAATCTCTGGATCTACTGAACCGATTTTAAAAATTCTTTCTGTCTTGAATAGTCCATTTATCGGGGAGTGTCATAGGCTATGTAGTATCACGCTATGACTAATAGGAGTGGAGCAGTAATGAAATATGTAAATATGTTTAAAAAAAGGACGCGTTTTTTTCGCCGCCCATCGAAGGGGGTCAGCTAGTATTATAATATTGTAGCTATAATGTTAAGTGTAGAGGAAGAAATAGATTGTGTATAAAATACAGCTGATTTTAGGTGTGATAGCCAATTGGGCGAAGTGTCGCAGATATTATTTATACAAAACAATACATTAAAAAATTAACACTAAATCTGTCTGGCCAGTGAAGAACTTATGAGTAAGCCACTCCGCCAATGGAGGAGATCTAGCTCTGTAGTATAGTCTGTGAAGTTTCACCACTGTCACCACTCAGACTCACGTTCTGTGGCTGTCGTAAAATTAGACTATGGGAAATTGTTCAAGAATAATAAGCGAAAGAAACCTCAAAAACATCCATTTTGTTTGCTTAAAAGTTAGCTAAGAGCGCGAGAATGGGTAGTTAGTGTCAAATAGGAAGAGTTTAATTGGTTGTTATTTGAATTTTGTTATTTACGCATTGTATATTGGACTACTCCGTTCTGTATAATGTTCAGACCAGTAAATTAACTTTGAAATTTGAAAACGTATCCTAAAAAACAGAATTTAAAATTGAAACTTAAATGCGTTTATATACCAACTAAGACCACGATAAAAATAATATTTTCCGTATAAACATAATTTCAAAATCTATTTGTTTATTAAAATAATTAATACAATAAGAATCATTGTTAATATAAGAAAAAAATATGAGGCCATTGATAAGGAATACAGTAAACAGTAGTCGCTAACCATATGCGGTAGTGGGCGCATGTCAAAGGTCTCAGGTTCCTATCTCGATCGAGTCACGCACGATACCTACAAATAAGCGCACCTACATAGAGGAAAGATAAATATTTATATGTTTGTAATTACGTTTGAATTAAAATACCATTTTGTTTTGTTAGTCAATATTAAGACTCATCATAACAGCCCATTAGGGATGAGGGATACTTGGCCTACACGCTGGCCAGACGGATTGGTATACGCTTTAATTTTAAGTTTTCCTTCTTTTTATTTCGAAAGATAATATTCATGGATAGTCCCTTAGTCGGTTTTTACGACACCCATGGGATGAGACGGGGTGGTGACATATTGTATTCTTACTCCGTCACCACACGGAAAATCCCTTTTTTGTAACGTGTGTTATTCACCAACTTCAAGACGCGGCTATCGTTATCACGGAGGCATTAATATCAGACCAGAACCACCTAAAACCACACATGTTTTCCTTCCAAAATTCTTAGATTTCATATGCAGGGGACTTATTGTAAACCTTAGAAAGTATAACCCTACAGACCTGATCCCTAGAGTTGTCTAAATAACAAATAAATTAAGAATATCATACCATATCAAAGGCAACATATCAATCGATTATCCAAACACAAACTTATACAATAATTCAATAAAATATAGCCTTAACATTCTTATACAAATGACGTGACGTTGAACACAGGTAAATATGTAAAATGTAAATGGTAGAAAAAGCACAATAAATTGAGTGTGTCGCTGGTTTTATCTGGTTTCTTAGAAACGGCTCTAGCGGGCTGCCTTGGCGCATACCAAGCTTTTACCCGATTAAGGCGATGACTTACAAGGTAAGGAATAAAATTCAATGTTTTTTTTTTATAATGTTACGTTTGTTAATAGCATATTTATTACTGTATGTTTTTTATAATAAGCTGCAGGATGGCCTTACTGGTTTGTCATCTAATACATTTTCCTTCTTTTAATTCAAGTCCTGCCTATGAAAATGACAATCTTAGCCAGAGATTTAAAGGTGGAAACATTGCTGAAGGCCTATGTCCATAAGCTGTAATTGTAACTCATAAGCTGATATGATGATGAAAAAACTCAGAACAAGCTTTTATAGACAGATGGAATAGTTAATTAAGAAAGTACGATACTCAATCAATCAATCAATAAAATCATTTATTCATTTGGAATAATACTTTTACGTATATTCACATAACGGTATTTTATCATACTAGAAGAACTTCGCCTTAAACACGCATACATATCTCTATAAGAGCGCGTCTCGATACATTTGTTAGTGGATTATAATAACACTAGAGTTGACCGTACTACTCTAGCCGTTACTATTGTAAGAAGCCTTACATTTTGTAACCACATTACTATAGTACAAATATATACAGTATTTCGACTTCATAGAAATGGACGAAACGCGAGTTATACCTACACGCTCACGATAGAGGTGGCTTTGCGGAGTGAACAGTCGCGACTGTGCCGCAGTAACGAGCGGGAAAGTAGGTAAATGTAATTAAAAAACTGAAGGTGGGCAGCCCTATCGCTTGTTTACGTACCGCCCAGCCGTAGGCATTCATAATAAATATTCGGCCGAGATAGACTACTGGTTGTACTGTGACATTACTATTGCTTATGATATTATACTTTATATATTTACTTTTTTAGCTGCTTTCCCACGGATTCGTCAGAGTGAGGATTAAAAAAATGATGTTTCAATATTTTTAAATAATAAATAGGTTTATACAGTAAGCAACTGCAGAATTTTTTGAAAATATTTTATAGTAGGCCAAGTATCCCTCCGTCACTGGAGGAGGCCCGTCCCCGCAGTGGGACATTAATGGGCTGTTATGATGATGATGATTTTAAAGGAAAAATGTTGTAGTAATTTAGTTCACGTCTGCCGCATTATACAACAATAAAATTGTTAAATAAAGAAAAGAATAATATTGATTGCCTTATAACTTTGCATCCGTTGCTCAATCATAATCCCAGCAACATTATTAATACACAATTAAGCTCTAAAACAAAGTTTATTTCTCGCAAATGCAACAAGACAAAAAAAAGACAATAATGTACAAAACGGACATGTTAGCAGTGCAGTCATGAACAATATTTATGTTAACAGAAATATTGAAGTCAACGTGTCTAAATGTTTGTGTACACACAGCAACACATCAAGTTAAACATTTTCATTTGAAATTGTGTCTTATTTCAAAGTATTACGGTACATGAGTGTCTAGCTTGATTAGTTGCTGTGTGTACAAGTCACGAGATATTTTGAGATCATATCATTCGTATACGGGAATATATTGTTGACTTATGCTTGTATGAGTATTATTGATTAATGTAGTAGCAATGTTGTCCGTGTGGTGACGGAGTAAGAATACAATATGTCACCACCCCATCTCATCTCACGTGTATCGTAGAAACCGACTAAGGGAATCTGTGAATATTACCTTTACATAGAAAGAAGGAAAACTTGAAATTAAACCCTATACCAATCCGCCTGGCCAGTGTGATATTCGAGGGCCAAGTATCCCTACGTCACGGGAGGAGGCCTGTCTGTGCAGTGGGACATTAATGGGCTGTTATAATGATGATGATAAACGCCCTTTGAAAGCACAGACATAATGTCTTTAAACTTTTGTCTTTTCTTGAAAAAAAAGACAACCCTCCACTGGATTTGAGCCATGTGTTGCAGAAACTATTACAGCCCTGAAATTTACAAACACAATGCACATCCAGACTTTAGACATTAATTACACGAAAAATATTCCGGGATATTAGCGCACGGTAGCTGAGATAAACTAATCTATCAATCAACGAACAATCTCCCAAATATTGAAAATCCAAAGCAGATAAAATGAAAAGAACATCATAAACATAAAACAAAGCGAAGTAAACAAGCAACTACAATATCAAAGCCTACTTAATTTCCCTCTACAATAGTAACTTCAGTTAAACACATACGCATGTTACAAGAGCCCCATTAATTTAACCCGTACGTAACCTAAGCTACATTCTCGAGCATTCAACCCTGCACATGCTTCTTACAGTCGTAGTCCACTTTATTTTGTCATTGTTTTAACAAAAGCCAATGAGTTAGTACAGCAATATGTATTTTTACATTCACTACATACATTGTATGGACTCTTCAAGCATTGTAAGTCACGCACGAAACGGTTTTATAGGCATGTTTACTAAATTAAAGTTCCCTTTAATACTTTTTGTAAACTAAACAGGTCTGAACACAAAATGCTTTCTTTTTAATAACTTTATGAACGTAAACAAAATGCATAGGAACAAACGGGTGCGATGTTTTTTGCTATTTAAATTTTTTTAGTTATTTTTAAAGGCGGTGTTTTTTGTAGAAGTTAATTATTGGGTTGAGGAAACTGTTAGTGTTAATGTTTAAATTATAAGGTGAGTAGTGAGTCTAGCTAGAGTGCCCCGTGGAGGGACGGGAAGTGTCTATGCATGAAGGGAAACTAAACCACCCGATAATAAGCTAGACATACAAGTTGGTGTCAGGTTATGTGTCAAGTTTTCCTTCTTTGCCAAAGATATTGTCTGTTAAGTAGATATTTCTTTTCATCTTTTACCCTGTGTGTCCCTGCAGTGGAACAATAAAGATCTATTATCGACGTAAGACAGAATTATAATAAAGACAAAAATAAATACGCTATATAAAAATATTAAAGCGCGCTATAAAATATCATCAAAATATATGACAAAATGTCATTTATGATTATCTGCTATTATCAAACGAGATATGCGAATGAACTAATTTTTATTATCTATAGCATTCTTTAGAATTTATTGCTCTTAAAAAATAAGAAAAAAAGCATACTTGTATTATAAGAATGGCGAATTGGCAGCAAATAAATATGTTATAATTTTATTACGAAGTAAGAAAGGTACATTTCTTGTGAATATAAAATTCTGTGTTGTCAAAGCTGTTGACTAGTCTGACTTATTAGTCACTTTCTACTACAATATATATTGTAGCGCAGTGGTTTTGTATGCACATCTTGGTAAGTACATAGAAAGCACTATTGGTATAATACGCGGTTTATAGCTATCACGTTTCGCCATATGCTTTGTTGAAAGAATCATAAATACCTAGCAGCTACCTATAAACAGATTTATGTAAAGAGTGATTTCGATAAACAAAATATCTACAAACAATCATTCTACCAACAGATTTTCTGCGTAACTTTATATCTTACGTTCCACACTCAAAATTAATCTGATTATTAAACTAAACCAATCGCATCAAAACTCAATAAACTATATAACTTACAATATCGTCTTTTTCCAAGGCATACCCTATCTTCATAACCACTTAGCACTTAAATTAAAAATGGCTAATTACATTGACAAAGTTGTATAAAATGCAGGTGCATGCTTATATACCACTTACCCTCTTCGAACCAAGTCGTAAAGATCATAAGCGATAACTAATTAATAATAGTACAGTAATTACTGTGACTGCTTACAAAGTATTTTTTAATTAAGGGTGCGTTTTAAAATGGCGTGTGTTATGCTCGATGATGAGGACAACTTTTTAGTGTATTGGGTTACAAATCGTATACCTATAAAGATATATTTTTTTAATTTTTGGTTTGGTTTTTCATATTTTATTTTTGATGTGTATTTGGATCCTGCTAATAAAATATAATTTTCCTTTCTATATAAGTAGATATATATACACACCTCAACAAAGTCTAGGGATATTTTGTATAAAGTTGTGAAACTCAAAAAATTTGGTTTGTAATTATGTTTTTTTTTTAATTCTTTTGATGAAAACTTACTTTGTTAACCTTTTTCAACCATTCTAAATTTGAATTTGAAAAATAAAATTTAAAATAAAAGATTTACGCGGCTTAAACGTAGTCAAGTTCGAAAATTTCATTTACCAATAGTAAGTTTAGACTGCTTTTTTGTGTAAAATTTAAGTTTTATAACAATTTAAACGTTTATTTCGAATAAATGATATTGTGTGCATTAAGCAGCGGCGCCATTTCATCAGAAACAAAATGTTATGGGCAGTAGGCATGCTCCCAGCTGCGGGTACTAAGCGGAGTATTGCTGAAGAGATTGGAACAATACAAAATATGAAATCAAGGTTATGGTCACGTTATCGTGCTACTGGTGAAGTGGCTGAAAGATACCACAGCAAAAAGTCTATCACCACTCAACGAAATGATCGATTTTTGCAAGTTCCCGCGAAAAGACACCCAAATGTTACTACCATGCAGCTGGTTTAGAGGCTCCAGCTCTTGGTGGAGACTCTTGCGGGTGACCAAACTGTCAGAAGAAATCGGCACAAAGCCCACCTTTATGCTCGCATACCGCTTTATACTCCAGCACTTCGCCGAGCGAATCGCGCACGACGACAAGAGTGGGCTCATGAACATTTGCTCAATAAAGATAACCTGTTATCTGTGGTGGTGTTTACACATGAGTCCCGGTTCGGTTTCCACTCGGATTCACGTAGAGAACGTGCTTGGCGAGTTCCTGGTTGTGATAGCCGTCTACAACGTCCTCAAGAAATCTATTCATACCACGATAGAACAATTATGGTTTGGACGGGAATTTGTGTCGGTCGAAGAACAGAGCGCGTTTTGATCAGAAACACTATGACGGCTGAAAAATAACTTAACGAGGTACTAGTACTAATAATCTACCCCCGTAAACTACAATTGGGCCAAATGTTCAAGTTCATAGACAATAACACCCGTTCGCATAAAGCGCGAGTGATGACGAGCTGATTGCAGGAGCACGATGTATCGATTTTATGCTGAACCACTCAATCCCCTATCCTCAAAACCATAAAATACGCGTAGGACATGTTCAAAAGAAGGGTTTTGGTGATTTTTCCTGCATAAAATTGCGATGTAAGGGCTACTTTTTTTGCATCCTAGTCGGACCTGGAACAATATACCGCAACAAGACCTAGATAACATAATAAAAGCATGAAAAACCATTGCAGGACCGTTATTTACGGTTTTTTTAATGTGCTGACTACTGATTACTCACATAACATTTAAAAACAGATTAATTTTTGCTTATTTTCACTTTTGCTTAAGAAACACAGTCATTGTTAGTTTCACTAATTTTCCAAGCTTTTTATTTATTTGAATAAAAAATTATTTATGCAAAAATAATTCTTTTATTTAATTCTGGATTGTAGCCTGATAAATTGTCTTTATAAAAATATATACATGTTATATGCTATCTTCAATAATTTTAAAGTTAATTGAGTAAATACCAAATATCCCTAGACTTTGTTGTGGTGTGTTTATTAAATAACTACTTAATTTTTTAAAGCGTTTTACCCGCCTAAACTAAAAAATTAAGTTACTAAAAGTGATAACTTACTGCTTAGTTGTACTTGAATTGTCACCATTCAACATCTGCAAACAAAACAAATAATAATTAATTAAAGTACATTTTTCCGTGTGGTGACGGAGTAAGAATAAATATGTCACCACCCCATCGCATCCCATGGGTGTCGTAGAAACCGACTAAGGGACGATCTGTGAATATTACCTTTACATAAAAAGAAAGAAAACTTCAAATTAAACCCTATAGCAATCCGTCTGGCCAGCGTGGTATTAGTAGACCAAGTATCCCTCCGTCACAGGAGGAGGCCCGTCCCTGCAGTGGGACATTAATGGGCTGTTATGATGATGAAAGAACATTTTACATGTTATTTTAATGAGAGCTGATAGCCACAACTATTTTTTTAGTTGTAGTAACTACTCCGCCTGTTCGAAAAATCCTCGAAAAAAAAGCATGAGCTGTTTTTTACACTCCATAAAAACAGCAATGTATCAGTAAAAGTCCTATGAAAATCAGTACACGAATTTCGGATATTACCCAGAAGAAACAGACAACTACCTACTAGTTTTGTTTACTATTTAGCCCATCTGAGAATATGTGAGGGATAATATTATTTTATTACAAGAATTGACAGTTGAGTACTTAGTTAAAAAACCCATTTGCCTATACAACATATTCAGGGTACAAATTATCAAGATATTTACAACGTATAAGGGTTTAAAAAAATACATATCGATTTACTTCCCCATAACAGTAGATTAAGTCGGAGTGGTATTACCTAAAATAGTATTTTTTAATATTTCAAATTGTTGACACATGTGGCAATCAGACATGTCAGCTGTTTATACCGTAACACCTTATTACATAGGCATAAAGACCATTTTCCTTTGTAAGAAGAAGTACTTGTGGCACGGCCATACGTGATATTTTAAATTACTTTTTTGGCGTATAATTTATTGTTTTTACACAGAGCATTGATTACTATATTTATCTTTGTATCGTATATGATGAAATTTATCTTAATTTTGATTAAGAAATGAAGTAAGACAAAAACAACTTAATCAACCACCAAAAAGTACCTACATTAAAAATGTTACTGTGTTTATGTGTAAAGCCCGATTTACACATCGACAAGTACAGTAGCGAGTTAAGTAGTAAGTAGTAGTAGTTGTTGATTAAGTTGATTTGATCTCCATCCTATTTTTTGGCGAGTTAAGTTGGCGGGATGCGAAAGACGCGAGAGAGGGGGCTACTTCGTACTTGACTCGCCAAAAAAGAGGATAAAGATCTATTCAAATCAACTTAATCAATAACTTACTACTTAGCTCGCTACTGTACTTGTCGGCTTAAGGGTTTAATAGCCAGCTACTTGTAGTTTTTACAAAAACTATGCGATGTATTCACCTTTTGGCCATCACCATGTGAATTATTTATACATACTTAGAAACTTCAATAATTAATATTTTTTGCTAAACAAATTAATTCCTCACGGCACACGTTCATTGGTTACCTTGATCTAAGACAGGCTGGAAAAGGCAAGCCTGTTTTAAAGCAGCTATAGGATGATGAAGATTAACGTTATACTTTACTTTAAGTAGCATAATTATATTAAAAAGTCCCTTAGTCAACTTTACACATCCAAATCTTATCTATAACTCTACAAAACTAATTACTTCATCAATACAAAATATGCATCATAAAATCATCATGAACATAATAAAAATAAAAATGGCTACATCAAATAAAACCTAATACAAAATAAAAAAGGGGTCTCATCAACACCATATATTACTACACGTCGGCGTCAAAAATTAACGAGCATGCAACGGCCACAATTATGTGACATTTTTTTACGCTCAATAGTAATTATTTGTTTCTCAAATGTTTTTTTCGTGGATGGGTGCGCGCACCGGTCGTGAGACAAAAAAGCTCTCACGCGCTCTCATCAAGTCGGACCTTTCGATTATTCATGCGCTACGCTGTTCCGAGATACCGGCGGATTTATATAGAGATGTTACTACTTAGTTATACTATCAAAGATATGAGAAGTGCTTTGAAATTTTATATGACTTCTTAATTTTATTATGTTTGTTAGGTTGTATTGTTATTGTAAGGAAGATTCTCAACTCATCATTCAAAATGTTACTATATATTTTTGTCCCATGGCCATATAAGTTGGCTGATAGAATTTCAACAGGACTCGATAACTCGAAATAAACTCTAGATCGATCTGTCTGGTATACGTAGTAAAAGCAAGACAAGTTCGCTTTTTCAAAGGAGAAGGCTTTATTACAGGAGTAGGATATTTTAGGAGAAGAGAGGTTTTTAAATAAGCTCAGTTAATAATAACAAAACCCTTCTATTAAATATATACAAATATTATACAAACAAAATATACTAAAACAATACTTTGATAATAATTTTATTTTTATCAACGGGTGTATTAACAGCTCTATATTTATCGCAGCAGCGTAATCGAGTGACGGCTGATAGAGTCGGCTGAGATAATGACATCTGCGGTAAAAACGCGGACACTCGGTTATTTATCATCCACTGGCCTCTTTAATTATCTGACGATCGCTCAGTGTGCGCCCGCCTTATGACTCGAGGTGTACCACCAACCTTATGAAGTTATCTCACCTTATGAGGGGATGATTTTTGACAGTTCCAATTTGTTCGTTTTTTTTTTAATTTTCTCTTGATTGAAACGAAAGAATTGTTCTTTCTAATGTAGATTTTAGTTAGTCGATTATTATAGTGTTGGAGTTAATATCGATTAAATTATTGTTTGTGTCGAAATGTGAAAATTTAATCGAGAGAATCGTAAGTTTTTTTGTGACATTGAAATTATTACTTGGATAATAAATATCAGGTTTTATACAATGTAATGAATTGTCCGGTTGCCGAATTGAGAGTGTGTCGTGTTATTGGGTTGTGTACCTACAACTGTGAGCTCAATTAATGCGAAAGCTTTATTTTTTTACATTTATATTGCCTGAAGGTGGCAGACGAGCGTTCAATCTGGTGGTAAGTGGTTACCTAATGGTAAGTGGTTAAGTGGTTACCGCAGTTTTTGGACGTCAACAATGTCTAAACATAGGTGCTGCTGTGTACCCTGGAATACAAGCTGTTATGTCCTATAACCATGCTTTATTAACTTTTTTCTTTCTTGTTTACTAGTGTTTTTGAGTGATAAGTAGTCTCTTAATCACTTTTTACCCTCAGGGATATGATGGATTCAGGGCACTTCATATTTTAAATCCGTCACTATACGGACAAACATACGCCTGTTTTTAATATGAAAATAAATTTATCAATAAAAAACTAAAATCTAATTAAATTAAATATCTATTAATTAACAAACTGTAACACAACAATTTATAACATCAATACAAATTAATCGAATCATCGTAATAGTAATTCGATAATTGTAATATTATACATCGCTAAATCGACTAAATTAATCGCCTATTTTAAATCGATACCGTTATAAACTGACATTACAAATGTGTTACTTTTAGTTTAAAAGTCTAATTATTTAATTTGTTCGTTTAAATTTAGAATAGGCAGCTTGAAGTACTAATTAAAATACGTCTATTTACTTGAAGTAATTAGTTACTTAATTAAATACTGTTAGGTATAACGTTGACTGCAAGGCTTTGACATCCAATTAGGCGAATATTGTTTGGTGTTTTTAGTCCATTGATGAACTTTCGTAAAATAAACAGCTTAGTCATAATTATCATAAGAAATCTAAAAATGCCCCACTGCAGAGACGGATTTTCTTTATGTACGGAAGTAATCTTGGTCTAAAGATAAGAATTTTATGTCAAGTTTTTTTTCTATATCTCTCTTTTACGTCAACCTCATGATGGCTCAATAAGATGACGTCGTTACTCTTTTATTCCCAGTTCATCAACTCACGATGTAAAATGTAGCATTAACATTTCTGTTTCCTTTATAGTTTAGACAAAAACATTTACCTACTTGCTATTTTCTGTATGGATCTAATGAAATATAATGTAAGTACTTTGGAAAGTGCGTTTAATTTTAGTACATTTCCAAGACCAAATCAAGAGCGGTAAATCTACAGCCGTTCTAACCATACTCAAAACCAATATTTTAAGAGAAATAATTATAATATTATGTATGTAAACCCTCTAATCTATAGAACCAATATCATTCTAATAAAAATTACAATTTATATAAAATAAATAATCCTCACACATTCACACAACGCCTTCTAGTCCCAAACTAAGCTGAGCTTGTACTATGGGCACTAGACAACGGATAAACATACCTTAATACTTTTTTTTGTAAATACATATTATACATAGAAACACTCAGACCAATGCAACAATCATGTTCATGCATACAAAGATTTGCATTGAGCCGGAATCAAACCCGAGACCTCTACATAGCAGTCATGTTATATAACCACTACGCCACAGAGGTCGTCAAACAAATATAAAACAGAATCAGTACAAAAATATACATGCAGGCATAAATTAATTACATATAATTTAGTTCATTGGCTACTTCCATGCAAACGTGAACATGCATAACAAATAGCTGGCTAGATACAAGTACATGCATTAATCATAGTTACTGGAAATTAACGTTTCTGAACGCAGAAATTACT
This sequence comes from Schrankia costaestrigalis, assembly GCA_905475405.1. Classification (NCBI taxonomy): domain Eukaryota; kingdom Metazoa; phylum Arthropoda; class Insecta; order Lepidoptera; family Erebidae; genus Schrankia; species Schrankia costaestrigalis. Next base: position 5,680,500 of record FR997850.1, read on the forward strand.
TAATCATTCCTCATTATTACAATCGGTCTAGACAGAGCAATATACCTTACACAAAAAAAGTGAATCAAATAGTAGAATGGCTATTTTTTCCACCACGCCACTTGTAGTTCCAAATTTAGCAATATAGTAGGTACTGGAGAACTTAAGATATTTATTACTAATATTTTTTGTAAGTGCGTACACACGTACACACAGACTAAAACAAAAAGCTAAGTTTATGCTCACAAATGACTGATTTAAAGATCAATTCCGTCATTTTCAGCGTAACAAACAGACTCACAAACCACTATACCATGTTGTAGTTAAACCAAAATCAATAAACACTAAACTAATCGACTACAATCGGAAATCGATACATTTTAAGTCGATATATCTTTTCCGAACATCGCTACGATTAACAAGTACAAAAAAAAATATTTTTTTAATCATTCTATATATCAATTAACCTCAATATGATATGTATTTTTAAGATAACCGGTATAGGTGATTCGTTGGCACTATATCACGAATGACATCGTATCAAGGGAGTGCGATAAATCTTGTGTGGGTTAATTAACTGCCAACACAATGCTTTATAAGTGTTTAAGGATGCATGTATGGCGAAATGGATGTAGTCTAAGACTTAGGATGTGGCGGGTTGAGATTTATTTTGAGGGTTCGGCCTTAGGGGGAACTATTGAGAATTAGGTACTGTCATTGTGTGGATGTATTTCTAGACAATGTTTCACGCTATTGCTTATACGTTTAAAAAACAGTTAAAACGATCTTATAAGTCGCAAGTGGTGAATAGATAATACAAGACAGAATAAGTTACATTAAATTTTGGTTTGGTACAATATGAATTTATGCGCCAATGTCTCTGTGGGCAAAATATATGCCATAGAACCTAATTGAGAACTATATTATGAGTTCTTACAATTGTTTTATATCAGTAAACCAAACACAAAGTTTAACGAAGAAGTTAATAAAGAAATTTTACTTTATCTGCTTTAACAAATTTTATATATCTTGGACCACACTCCAAGTCCCGCGCTAATACATTTGCCGATTAAGATCTTAGCAGGAACTCGATACTCGAGTTATCCAGCATCATCGAGCGGTATTATCGCGCCTAGACGACAAGGGAGCTAACTAAAAAAATTTAAATAGGTACCTTTACTACATCGTTCAAAGGCCTGGAACTTTATACAGAAACATTCTTGTTTGATACGACTACATAGAAATAATATCCGTGTGGTGACGGAGTAAGAATACAATAGGTCACCACCCCATTTCATCCCATGGCTGTCGTAAAAACCGACTAAGGAACTATCCGTGAATATAATCTCTACGAAATAAAAAGAAGGAAAACTTGAAATTAAACACTATACCAATCCGTCTGCCCAGCGTGGTATTAGTATCCCTCCGTCGCGGGAGGTGGCCCGTCCCTGCAGTGGGACATTAATGGGTTGTCATGATGACATAGAAAGAATTTCTAATAAAAGTCACTATTCACAGACAGCACGCTTCATCGAATCATAGGCATATTCTATAATTCGACTACACGTTCTATATACGTATAGTGTACTTCGATTACTTGTACTTTCTGTATGTAGTCGTACAATCGTATTTCTGTTTGACGTTCCAGACCCGTTCGAAAAGTTTCGTGAACTCCATTGAATCGAGTTCTGAACTATGCAATCAACTTTTTATATTCAAATACTGATTGAGCGTCCGGATCTGGGAGTTTTGGTATTTGGGGTCATTACATTTTCAATGCAGCTACCAACTATAGGTACTTAAACTTGTTCAGTGCCAAAGCGATTGTGTATGTGTATACGCCTGCTGAGGTTGCAGTTTGGAATCCCATGTAAGACAATGATTTGTCTGATCCACAAATGATTGCCTTGAGCTTAGTACTTTTGTGTCCGTTAATTACATGTTTCCGTGTGGTGACGGAGTAAGAATACAGTGTGTCACCACCCCATCTTATCCCATGGGTGTAGTAAAAACCGATTAAGGGACTATCCGTAAATATTATCTTTACGTAATAAAAAGAAGGAAAACTTGAAATTAAACCCTACACTAATCCGTTTGGCCAGCGTGGTATTAGTAGGCTAAGTGTCCCTCCGTCACGGGAGGAGGCCCGTCCCTGCAGTGGGACATTAGTGGGCTGTTATGATGATGATGATGAATTTCATGTGTTAAAGTCCCTGTGACAAAAGGCTCCATCCTAAGTTCAGGCAGAAGTTGTAATATTTTTTTAAAACAAAAAATATTGCCCCGAATTGTAGTTTTCTTTATCTAAGCTTTCAGAATTGCAAACCTGGCGAGCAGTTGGCATAAGATTCTAAATTCAAATGTATTCAATTCATTGCCTGTTTTTCCTTTTTTAAAGTCTGTTAGTTTGTTTTTCTGTTTCAATGTAATCCGGCTGCATATTTTATTCATGGAACCCAATGGTCTTTTAAAAATTACTTGGGTTGGATGTAAGTTATGCGATTATGGAATAATGGGTGTCATTTAGTTCATGTAATGATCCCAACTCGCCGTGTAAGTGTTGTAAAAGGCGACTAACAGAGTTCTATTTCGCAGTTCATATTTTACAGAAGTAAATAGTAAAAGTAAGTAACTAGTCAAATGAGGGCTAAGGGGACATCACTGCTTGTGTCCCAGGAAGGCTATATTAAAATATACGTGTAAATTATCTAAGTACATCTATGCTAATAAATTCTATCCTTGCACCAAAAAGAACGTCAATAAACCCCGCCATCTAAACACTGCAAAAAAAAACGACATTAAAAAAAACAAAAGCTCTTACGATCAAGAATTAATAGTATAATAATACTAAATCTCACGGAATAACGACTACTACTATTACAAAACACTAAATCAAGTCGCAACGCTAATAAAACCGCAATATGCGCACTAGTACGTGTACATATAATATAGATTATAAATCTTGAACGTTCGACAAGGTAAATATGGCGGGAACCAACTAGCTGTGGCGTTGTCAGCGAACGATTCGCGCGAGATATCGATGCATCGATCTGACGACCACACGTGACGCTATACCGATTATCGATTTAGTCGATTGCATTTGGTTTGACACTAGCGGGGAATTCTAATTTTGAAATTGACATTCTGTTTTCGATTTTGTTTTGTTTATGACTGGAAACGGTTTAGATTTTTATTGTTTAGGAAGTTGGCTTTTTACTACTAAGTACCTATTAAGAATTTATAATTTCTTTTTTATTACCTTTAATAAAAATACGAAGATCTTTGGTAGTGAATGATCAATGATACTTTTCTTTGCATATGTTGTAAATAATGATAAATATTGAAAATACTACATAATAACTATGAGTAAACAATAAATACAAAATATAGCAAACAAAATTACTATAGGGAAGCATGGTGAGTTTGACGTAAAGTTAAGGTTACCTTACATTTCTTTTACAATCTCAAAATAGAACAACTTAAATCAACCTAGTTAAATTTTTAGCCAAACTCCATAATCGTGACAACCCTAATCCAAAGATTTTCAATGCAGTGTTAAAGTTTGAATCATCTCTATTCTAACAAACTTTCCTACGTCATCATCCAACTTATAATAGTATAATTGCTCAGCATTTTTTATCTCAACATTTCATAACCTATAACAAGAAATATAATAGACAACATGATTAAAAAGAAAGACTAACAATCATGCTTAATCAACCTATCGGATTTCTTTAACCACAAACACAAGCCAAACTAAAATAGTGTTCGGAAACGACCACAAACGTTAATCGATAATCGATTTTATATATTATTAAAATTACGTGTCTGAGATATTATAGTGATGTGAAAATAAAAATTGTATAGTATCGATATATGTATCGATAAATATCAATGAGTATCGACTATGCGGGCGGCCACACGTACCGATCGTGTAGTGGTTGCATGCCTGCGATTATTAAGTAGTATACATTTCAATTGGCCTACGTGTGCTTACTTTATTTATTGCACCTTTTCAATGGCTGAATAGAGATAAACACCACGTTCTGTGTGGATTAATGTTGTTTTTGTTCGCTAAGAATAAAAGACTGCTAAAAGTAGTTAGTTACATTTTGCAATCTTTTGCTAAAATCTGTCTTTTGTTATTTGAATTTTTGTTTTTGTTAAGTTGTGTAAATATACTTGGGGTTGTAGGGAAAAGCTTTAAGAAGGTTTAAGGTTACATTTATTCATGGATTCATTCCTGATTGTTATAGTTCTTAGTTTTTATGACGACCTCAAAAAGGTCTCTGGGTCGGACTGGATGCGGAAAGCGCAGGAGCGAGTTCTGTTGGGACAAGCCTTTGTCCAGCAGTGGACTGCGATAGGCTAGTTGATTGATTGATTGATTAGTTTATATCTTAAAGAAACACATACTCATCATCAGACTCTCATTTATAAACTAAAATGTTTGTTTTTAGAGTCAACTCTCGCATTAGTGATCACGCCTTGTGTAGCGAGGAAACATGGGCTCTTTTACAAACACTGGCTCAGGGTAATAATTTGTGGATCTTACAAATAATTATTTCTCCGTGTGGTGACGGAATAAGAATATACCATCCATACACCTTATCTCATCCCATGGGTGCCGTAAAAACCAACTAAGAAAACTTGAAATTAAACCCTGTACCAATCCGTCTGGCCAGCGTGGTATAAGTAGGCCAAATATCCCTCCGTCACGGGAGGAGGCCCGTCCCTGCAGTGGGACATTGATGGGCTGTTAGGTTGGTGACAAATAATTATCGTCCCTGGTATTTGACCTCTCGCTCAACCTCACGCCAACGACGGTGTCATCGTTTATAATCCAAATTTCTTTTTTCCGATTCAGCACTTCCGGATAACCTTACAAAGATCATAACTTAATGTCTTTCTTTGTATAAACATCACATATTAACTTAAAACCTGTCGTTTGAATCACGTTCGAAATTAACTTAAGTGATAACAAATTATCGATTCCAAGAAATACTCATCGCTGAAGGCATGCCTAATTACGAGGCGCAAAAATAAAAAAAAAACTTTAAGTATCAAAACCAGATACTAAAATGAGAAATTCGATAGCAATCCTTCAAAGAATTTACTGGACCTGTCATTATACGGTACCGAATTTTAGACCCCCGCGTGGGTGCTTAATATTAAATTCATCGGTTAATTAAGCTTGTATTTTCATGCATATTGGAATCCTTAATTCTAAAAACAACTAATATTTTTATTGTCGAAATATTATTACTTTTGTATTTACAAAGTTGTAGTAGAAGAAAAACATGTTTTGTTTAATAAACACATTATATAAACCTAAGTATGATTTTGTGTATTAATTTGATATTAGATATAACAAAAAGATGATAAATATGTTTAAAAAGAGTATTTTGTTTTTATACTAACTACAAGGATTGATAACTTAATTTATTTAAATAGTGAAGTTTATTTTTTTAATTTGAAATCTTACATAAATCTTCTATAAATTATGCACAGAAAAAACGCCAACCATCTTAAATTTTCGATAAAATCATAATAACTTAATTCACATACATAATTCAATATTCATTTGAAGCTGAATTATCATTTAACTGTGCCAGATAACCAGAAATGCAAAACCACACACTTCACCTGTCCCTGCACAAAATGTATCAATTTAATGACAACCAGTTAAATAGCCACTGGAATTTGAATTCGTGCTCCGATCACTGGTTCATCTTAACTGGTCGAATTACCACAGCAACTGGTCAAAATACACACGAAACTGAGATCCTAATTGCGTAATAGCCTACAGCGATTACGGTAATTCTGACAGGATTTTGCAGTTCCTAAAAAAAAGAGGGATTTTAATGGTAAGATTGAACATATGGTATGAGTTTTAAGATAGGCTACCATCTTGTACCATAGTACCTACATGTGTATGGCCCTTAACCTCGAGTTTAAGACAGTACAAAGTTCAAGTTTTACTGATCAAAAAAGTTTTTCAAGTAAAAACTTTTTAACCGACTTCAAAAAAAGGAGTTTCTCAATTCGGTTGTATTTTTTTGTGTTTGTTATTGTCCATTTATGTCTAACTGCAAGGATAGGCTATCATTCTATTTAAGTTTTGCAATTTCTTGCAACCAAATAATCTGCCTTTAAATCGATTTAGTCAATTTTTATAACACGCTCTAGATACAGTGTGCCCAAAATCACTATAAAGATAAGCAATTTATTATCAATATTCGTTTTTACAATCCGTCTGGCCAGCGTAGTATTAGTAGGCCAAGTATCCCTCCGTCACGGGAGGAGGCCCGTCTCTGCAGTAGGACATTAAAAGGCTGTTATGATTAGTTTTTACTAAAATAATATTAACAAAACTATTTTAAAATTAGTTTTCTCATGGTTTCAACTATATATCCTTAAACTAAAGTATCCATGAGTGGTATAATGAAGCCATTACGGGAAGGAACAAGCTCGCTTGCAACTCGTATGAAAAAGAAAGAAAGAAAAACAAAAATGGCCGAAAACGCTCGAAGGCATACTCGTGCGCCGACAAGCAGTCTTGCCAGTATAGAAAAAGATATAAAAAACGTGTATTATTTAAGTTCGTTAAGGTTTGTTTCGTGGTCCTGATTTTTTAAATGTTTTGACTTTTTTCGTTGTTGGTAATTTCACATGATGTTGGAAACAACTTTAGAATAAGGAAGATAACTTTTGTGTTAGGTAGCATAAATAGAACAGACTCAGTTAAATGTTGATATTAAGGAGGCATCAAAAAAGTTTTAACAAGGATATATCCTTGATTTAATACAGATTTTTGTAAAATAATATAATTAATACAGATTTTTGTAAAATAATCAAATTACATAGGTTGCGTATTGGAGAAGGGCCAAATCGAGAGCACTCGTAACCGACGCGCATGTAATTACTCGATTAATGAATGTGCGTGGTTTTTGCGTTAGCAGCACATTTTTCTTTGTTTATGCAAGTCAAATGGACCCCATGCCACCTGATAGAATGAGGTGAGTGAGGACTCATAGTAAAGTAGGTAGGCATAGACAGAGGAGTTCCGTCCCTGCAATTGGTCTTTCCTAGTTGCTATTATGAATCAACATTCACTTAGCATATAAGCTACGCTTTATAAAGAAGTCAAAATAAGAAAAGAACATCGTCTCAAGTATCTCTACACTCCAAGTAGCAACATCATCATAACAGCCTACTGATGTCCCACTGCAGAGATGGGCCTTCTTTCGTGACGGAGAGATACTTGGCCTACTAATACCACGCAGGCCAGACGGATTCAATTTCAAGTTTTCCTTCTTTTTATTTCGTAAAAATAATATTTACCGGGATGAAATGAGGTGGTGACATATTGTATTCTTACTCCGTCACAACACGGATCAAGCATAGCTATTATTAATCAATATTCATTTAGACAACGCTTTCAAAGTAGTAACTCAACACTTCAAGTAGCAACATAATAACTCTAGAAGTCATACAGTAGTATTACAGTATCCTTAACATCAATTGGTAATATAAATAGTATAAGATCATTACCCTGTCATTTCTAAAACGTATGTACAAAGATAGAAATAGTTAGTTTACGAGTAACCGATTTTACTAGTAGAGTTTTATGGCCGCAGATGAAAGGTAAATAACCGTACACAATATAATCTTTCATTCCTAAGTAAACTAGAAACTCGTTAATATTATTACTAAGTTATGGTTTAAGTGGAAATACTACCTTGTCGTACTGTTTTAATTACAACTTAAGTATATTATAACTGGATTGTGTATTTATTTTTATATTATGATGGTACTCGTCATCATCATCATCATAACAGCCCATTAATGTCCCACTGCAGGGACGGGCCTCCTCCCGTGACGGAGGAATCCTTGGCCTACTAATACCACGCTGGCCTGAGGGATTGGTATAGGACTTAATTTCAAGTATTCCTTCTTTTTATTTCGTAAAGATAATATTCACAAATAATCCCTTAGTCGGTTTTTACGACACCCATGGGATGAGATGGGGTGGTGACATATTGTATTCTTACTCCGTCACCACACGGAGATTCGTAATTATTTTTTTACTAAGGAAATATTCTGATGAGAATATAAACAAGACAGTAATTATTGTACAGATCAATTAGACAACCACATGCAATAGGCATATAAGCCATAACTTTATAATGAAAATATAATCATGGGACTCTTAAGTGAGATCTCAAACACAAGAATTTTAATGACGTATCCATACGATGGGATACTAAAATATTAATTAATTACTTACCAAAGAAATAGCAATTCATTCAGTCATTAGTGTTGGCTTCTAACTTAACAGATACACCATGACTTGACTTAACTTAGTATACAATCACTCATGTCATAATCATTCAAGTTCAACTTGAAAGAATTTAAAAAAACAAACAAAAATATACTTAATATTTATAAACACAAAGTTCATAATAATATTGAAGCTTTACGCAGGATACACACTTAAAAGTAAATAAAAATAAACTTAATTACTACAGAAATAAAATAATATTGTAGCTTTAAAAGCAGGATATAAGAATATTATACAGCCTGTGCGCAAAGTTGAATTGTAAGAAATTAAATATAATTCCTTTGGATTAATTGCAAGAGTACTAATTACTGTTTTACTTAAACAAGTATTTAATTATAACGCATGAGTAGGGATACTAAACATATATAATACTTATCATTTATTATTATGACAAGTAATCTTTATCCCTTCTTCAATTAAAAGCCCTCTGCTATCATTTGTATCGTAAGGGTTTTACTGCTAAATTGGCTTGTGGAGGCTAATTACAGACAGTAAATGAGGTTTATCTATTTATGTATTATATGTAACCACTTTCCGTGTGGTGGCTGAGTAAGAAAATAAGGTTTCACTACCCCAGCAAAGTCATAAAAACGGAGTAAGGAAATTTTGATCTCGTTTATTGATACTTAGTTCTTAATTTTACATGAGTATTAAAAGCAACGATCTATATATAGAATATCTATAAAATATGCTGTAAAACAGGAAACGATACTGTGCGTTGCAGTAAGGAGTTTCATACAAATAATTCTAAACAGCGCCATCTGTTCCCAATGTAAGCTAGACTTAACTTGCTTGTGTTATGGGTAATAGAGCAACAGATATTAGTACTTATATACTTATATTTTTTGTAAATACATATATATTACACATAGAAACACTCAGACCAATGCAAAAAACCCGAGACCTCTGCGTAGCAGTCATGTTACATAACCACTACGCCACAGAGGTCGTCTAAACGACTCGAGTTGATACGGTGCCGATCCCTTTACGTTATTTTATATGTGCTACGACCCTTAAACACCGAGTTCGTTAAAAGGCAGACAATTTTATACTACTCAAAATCTCCTATCCTAAGCACAATAGTCTAAAAAAAAACTAAAACTTCGACGTCATCACATACCCATCAAACATTAACCCCATGATCTTCAATGATAAAAGACAACGTAATTACCCTACAATACCTTTTTAAAAATAAACCAAAAAGGTTATAATCAATTCATAAGCAGAGCGACAAACTAACGCCCACATATCCGTGGTATCACCATAAAGGCTGTATTATTTAATATATTTAGTTAGAATGGTGGTTCTTAATTAGATAGGTTTAAAGAGCATTCCGAGTACGTATGGTAACAGAGTAAGAATACAATATGTCACCACCCCATCTTATCCCATGGGTGTCGTAAAAACCGACTAAGGGACTATCTGTGAATACTATCTTTACAAAATAAAAAAGAAGAAAAACTTGAAATTAAACCCTATACCAATTCGTCTGGCCGGCGCGTGGTATTAGTAGGCTAATCACGAATTTACATTCTGGCATCGCATTGCACTGTCGTATTTCTAACCTAACCTAATCTTTCGATAATGTGTAGAGCGACGTCAAAATGAAAATTAGTGATTGCATGTTTTCGTGGTAACGTTATTCGTGATTGCATGTTTTCGTGGTAACGTTTTTCTAGGTTCAGTAATTCGGAAATCAGTAATTCATCCGTTATCTGATATTTGTGTAGTCCCCGCGAAACAGCATGATCCAACGTAAGGTTTTCTTCTTAAAAAAAGAAAAAGACAAGAATGGGTATTTTTAATTAAGATGGTTTTTAAAATAGTAAGTACCTGATATCTGTAGTTACGGTATCTGATCCGTTATTAAGTTAACTGAAATAAATAATACTCTTTATTGGATTCCAGTTTTGTATGCTTGGTAATTTATTCTGATTCGATCGGAGTTTCCGTGGCTTAAAATTGTGTAGAGAATGTTAAAATAAAAACAGTTTTGTGTTTTTTTTTTATGCATCATACATGCTTGCTTCGTTTACGTTCATACAATTATCTTCATACATGCCTGTCGTTTCCGAATACTACGAACTTACTTACCCTTAACAATATATTTCACACACATACATACTACGCCATCTAGATTCAAACTAAGTAAACTAAATAATGTTTTTACTAAAGGTAATAGACAACGGAAGAATATACTAAAATATTTTTGTTTCGATATACATACATATTGTATAAAACACCCAGATTGGGCAAACAATCATGGCACAAATATATTATTTGCACTGAGAGAAAATCGATCCCGTGACGTTAACGTAACGACCACACTCTATACCTAACCACTAAGCCCAAAAGACTATCAATAACTTAAACATAATATTAAACTTATTGCAATATAAACACAACATCTTATTCAATACTACACAAACAAAAATCATACTTACATACAAAATACTCGTAAAAGTTTGTATGTATGTAAGTATGTAGATAAAACAATAAAACCATTATAATTTGCCTATATTCAAGTCGTGAGATATGAGGTTATTGCCCTCCACCTTGTAAGAAAGGGCACGAAACATATCTACTTATACCACACATAAAACTTTGAACAAAGAAAGACTAGTACCAAAAGAGAAAACCTCTAAAAAGGGTATAAAACCTTTATATAAGGGTAAAATTACCAGTTGTAAAAGGTAATTTTACCTCATTATCATAACAGCCCATTAATGTCCCACTGCAGGGATGGGCCTCCTCCCGTAACGGAGGGGTACTACTAATACCACGCTGGCCAGACGGCTTGGTATAGGGTTTTAATTTCAAGATTTCCTTCTTTCTATTTCCTAAAGATAATATTTACGGATAGTCCCTTAGTCGGTTTTTACGACACCCGTGGGATGAAATGGGGTAGTGACATATTGTATTCTTACTCCGTCACCACAAAAAGGGTAAAAAACCTATCAAATATGGCTAAAAGTACCCGTTGGAAAGGGTAATTTTACCTAAAAACATCCTAAAATTAACTATGATAAAAAATATTTAAATCTACAAACGTGATGGTAAAATACAATATTGATGTAGAATTGTGATTCCTATGGTGTTGCGGGTGTCCAAGGGCGGCGGTGATCACTTACCATCAGGTGACCTGCTGGCTCGTTTGCCTCGCATAAAAAAAATGATATAATAGACTCATTTATAGAGAAAATTTTGAATGTCCTCGCATTTTTACAAACAATAAGAGTTGTCTACTACCAGTAAATCTGGCTAACGTCGTGTTAGTTAGCCAAAGTTCCTTTCATCTAAAGCGTTACCACGAAAGTCTTCCAGTCAGGTTTGAATCATCGTTAAGATATTGATTACCATCTTATTACTAAACAAGATATTATTCAGTTCTCTTTTCTCTCGATGATATTCTTTGACATGCTTTAACACACCCTCAAGCTAAGTCAAGATTGGGTACTCTAAAGTCACAATCATTAAGCTTTTTTTTCAACAAAAAAGTTCGTTTAACATATTTAAAGTTAATACAGAGCTACCCACGCTCAAGGCTCGTTATAACACGCCTTTATCAGTTAACTTTGTCACACAAAAAAACAAAAAAAAACTTCTTAATTGAGTTCAAATCTAACGCCATACTTGAATTTCCGTCTGACCGTATCAAAATCACATTAAGACGTCGAAAAAGCCGACCGCATTAAGCGAGTTTCTGGTCTGAGATAGTGCTGTACTAATAACTCAATCCTTAGATAATTATACAGAGTCGGGGCACATCACTATTATTATGTCTCGCTCGATGCGATACTGTGCACCGAATGTGCTATGAAAAGGCACGTAGAATAGTGTTGTTAGTTTGTATAATAACTTTTTTATATTGTAAAGAAGTAATTTGTTATAAGAAAAGGTGGTTTTGTATGGTGAAGTTGATGAAGTAATGTTTAATATAAATAGGATAGTAATCTCTTACTGTATAAAATTGATCAATAAGGTTGTTTGATTATAAAAAGTTGATTAAAGATGAAGAAACGTAAAGATTTGATCAGTGATTTGATGTTTTAGTTGACGCGAGCGATCACACTAAGCGGGTATGTCGTATCTTGTGGCTGGTGAGAAGTTAAATTTATAATACGTTTACTATATTTATAACATTATAGGTACCCCAAATATTAGTGACAAAAAAGTAAAATCTTTTTTAATTTAAACTAAAAATAACACAAAAACCAAGGTATATAAAATGCAAAATACCTTCTACACACATTACTTTCAAATCAAACAATTTATATTAAGATTCTATCATATAGCTAAAAAAGAACATTTAAAACACGATAATAGCTATCTATAATATTAAATAAACTATAAAAACGTGTAAGTATATAAATAATTAGAATTTAAATGAATAAATTTTATCTTAATAACATTATTTCGATAGACAGGAAGCATTTAGCTGTAAAAAGTTGTTAATAGCTGCTTTTATAACCTGTTTTTTACATCTTGATGTCATAGATATTATGATATTGGAAATCAATGGGAAACTCCTACCGTGGTCGTAATTATTGATTGATTGGTTTCTGGCTACCAATGGAATTGGCTTGTTTTTGCAGAATGATAATCATTATTAGTAGGAAAAGTAGCCCTCCGTCACGGGAGGAGGCCCGTCCCTGCAGTGGGACATTAATGGGCTGTTATGATGATGATGATTAATGTCTCATTGCAGGGACGGCTATGAAGTGGGACAATGGGTTGTTACTCTCCACCTCTGACGAGGAGAAATTCGGTCTTCTAATACCACGCTTACCAGCCGGATTGGTATTATAATTTTATTTATACCGATTTTAACTTCTTTTATTTTGTAGAAAACATATTTTAAAGATATCGTCATCATTAATATCCCAATCCTGTGCCGTCTCTCATTAAGGGGCTGTTGCCGTCCTAGAGATGATTAAAAACTTGGTACACTATTAACACGGTGACAATCTTACAAATTGGAATAGAGTTTTAAATAACTTTTTTCTTTTGATTATAGGACAGTCTGGTGACACCATGTAATACCTACATGGTACCTACTAAATATTGTCAAAAACTAACAACTTACCTAATAATTGTACCTCATAGTTCACTTAGGTACTAAGTGCACTATTATCAGCCGTATTTACAATATCGATATTGGTATTGTAATACCAATAAATATGTACATGTTCGTTGTTAAAAGCAACCACGCCCAGTCGGTTATTGTGAGAAAACGTTGCGGTTTATCGATAAATTTAACTGACCGCACTAGTGTAATACTAGTTTTGTTGTAAACTTATTTTGTTTAGTGTTTTTACATAGAATATTTAAATGGAAAGTTGGGATGGCGTTTGTTTTTTTTAAATATTGATTAGTTTAATACGTAGTAATACATTCGTAGGTATACATTCGCAAAAAAGGTTATGCCCTTTGTCGCAGGGACTTTTAAAACATCTGTGTAAAAACATCTATGTACTATCGGGGAAGCTCCTGCTCGATCAGTTTCTAAACAAATTGCCTTAAACAGCCACCGACAGTGTGACACGCACACATAGATACAACTACCCATTGCTATGACCAATGAGGTTGCATTAATTTCTTAAAGCGCCGCTACGACACGCCCCTAAACATACTCCTGTTTCTTAAATATTATTTAGTTGCAATTCGCTCTCCGGCTATTAACAACGCGCTATTTATTTTTTTCTTTCTACACTCACTACTTAGTTTTGTTTAACGGACTTTTGGAATTTTGCTCTAACGCGGACCGGGCTTAACTTATGGACTCCTGAATCCTTAACGTGACTTGTGCTTGTGATATTTGGACCGTCGATTTATTCTTTTACTGTGGACCCGTGCTTGCTATATGGACTTTGTTATCTGCTGGACTCGTGACATTTGGCCAACTCAACCTACACGACATCATGGCAAGGAATCTCAATAGAGAAGAACGGACGCGAATCCTTGTCCTTCACCAACAAGGCTATAGCATCTCCCACATATCACGGGAATTAAATGTTACGGTGAGTCGCCAACGCTTACTATTATTTATTTTAATAATACTTTTTTTATGTCTTTTTTTTAATTGTATACTACATATACCCATTAGACCATGCCTACCTATAATTATTAATATTTACAGAATTAACTAATGATCGATAATTAAAATTAAACATATTCCTACACGATAGCCCTTATTCCTACACGATAATACAACCCGTTAGAGAGTTAGGTGTAGCATTCCAGCAGGGTGCACAGTTGAGTTATACGGGTTGTAACTAATCGCTATTGCTTCAGTTTCCAAATTACGAAAAATATTTGAACCCCATGTTAAAGTCAGTCCTCATATAACTAGTCGTAGAAAGTTAAGGTAGAGACGTATTATAATATTGTATAGCCGTGTGGATTCCGTCAGAGTAGAATAAACCATTCCATTTCTTTCCTTGGATGTCGTAAAAGCCGACTAAGGGATATATTATATTCAACATCAATAAGGCCTCCCCAACCTGGCCAGCGTGGTGAGAGTAGGTCAAATCCTCTGTCCGCTTCTTGCGGAATAGAGAGGGTCGTGCTCCAGTAATGGAGACTAAAAGTAGTGACCTGATGATTAAATAATTAATATTGTAATTGCTCTAATATGTCTCCAATAGGTCTTAACCTATGAAATTGCCGTCTTTTTTTCTGCGCAGTCTTTAGACTCTATATTCTTTTAGAACATGTATTGTTTAAACAATTTTCGTTATTTGGGAAATATAATAGGAGGATAATGTTAATAGGATATTACCAACATCTAACAAAAGATAATAAATAAAAATAAGTAGTAATTAGTTAGCTTAAATGTGCGCCATTACTTACACCTAATTTAATTCTGTTATGTTTAATAATAATTGAAAAATCTAAGAAAACGTTAGTATGAAAAATCTAACTTCTGATAAAATCTTCATACTTACAATACAAATATGTTTATTTTTCCACATAAAAGTACCGTTCCACTTACAGACTATTATAATTTTTATCAAAATATCAACTAATATTTGTTAGTAGTATAGTGAACTCTGGTATCCAAACTAAGTTTTAACTTGTGTTATGGATACCAGTGCTCTCTTATGATTTGCACAGTTTTACGTTATAGTATTAGATGGTTTAGTGATCAACAATTACCATACAAAACAGCAATTTCATAGGTAAAGACCTAATATTTTAATAATTCACATTTGCCAAGTTACATTTTTCTTAGGAATCTTATCTTATCTTCTGCCGACCCTGTAACTGGTTAGTCATGTAATGCAATAAAAATTGAAGAAGCCGTGAATAAGTGTTATGGTTATGTTACTGTCCCGTAACATAGATACTAGACCTATGTAGATATTTTGTGAGAAAAAAATACTTACAATTATTAGGCTATCTGACACTTATCTGAGGATGGTGAAACGGGTCCTAAGTATTAGTTCATTTGATTGTTCTATTAATTTCAGTTTTATCATAAAAGTCCATTAATGTCCCACTGTAGGGACGGGCCTCCTCCAGTGACGGAGGGGTACTTGGCCTACTAATACCACGCTGGCCAGACGGATTGGTTTAGGGTTTAATTTCAAGTTTTCCTTCTTTTTATTTTGTAAAGATAATATCGACGGATAGTCCCTTAGTCGGTTTTTACGAAATGATGAAATCTCTATACAACCTTCGTCATGAATAAATTTTGTGGTCTTTTTAGTATCTTGAACACTAGGTGTATTTTATACTGTTTACTTAGTGTTAAAATTTCTTTCTTCTAGAGAGCAACGGCTCGTCGGTGGATACAGAGGGATGCTGAGGAGGGGGGGTCTATTGCCGATCCACCCCGTATGCAGCCGCCTCGCATCATGACTGCGGACCGTGTGGCACATATGGTGCAAACTTATCAAGAGCGACCCTTTACCAGTACGGCTTCATTTGCTCAACAATATTTCTGCTCCATGCGAACAATAAGAAACGCGTGGCATGGAGCAGGTATTCACCATAGAAAACCGGCAAATAAAATAATTTTAGGTCAGGCCCAAAAAGAAGCTAGAGTGCGTTTTGCTCGCGAGTTCAGATGTTTTTATTTTTCACACGCCATATTTTCCGACGAAAAGTCATTTAAATCTTAGCAATCATACATTCATTGTAAAAAAATCCGTAATTACAGTAAATTTAGTAACTCCTAATGGGTAATGTCCAAACAGTTCTTATAATCATTGTTTTTGTAATTGTATTGTATAAAATGAATTAGTAATAAATAACCTTAAGCACAGCCTTACGGTAAAGTATTTCATTAGGAATAATAATACCTATTGTCTCAAAATAATAGTTCAAGTTAAGATTTTTAAAATGTATTTTCTTCATTTATAAATAATACAATGATTATAGGATGATTCAGACTTTTACTAAGAAGAGCTAGTAAATCTTTATGTTTACCATAGTTCGGGCTTTTACAATAAATACAGTATAAAACTATCAAACAATTTTAATTTATATTTTATAGGAGTTTACCTTATTTAAGTATTGTGGCCACACCTTTATATTTAGCAATAGTAGTAATATTATAGTAGGTAATGTTAATTCTATACAGGTAGGTAATAAGGTTTAGGATGCACTGACTGACAGATAGACCGACATCATAATACGACGACCTCGGTGGCGCGACGGTAGCGCAAGCGGCTGCCGTGCAAGAGGTTGTGGGTTCGATCCCCACGCAGGACAATAATTTGTGAGATCCACAAATTATTGTCCTGGTCTGGATGTTCTTTGTGTCCGTTAATTGATGTTTGTAAAAGGTCCCCGCGACACAGGGCATGATCCCTAGTGCGGGAGTTGTCTTTTAAAAGAAAACAGAATAGTAAATAACGCAAATAAGGTCACCCCGCGACAGCAGTCCCATCGGATAATTTTACTCAATACATCCTAAACCGTATTTGTATAGAATTAATATTATTATCTTATTACTACAACCGTATTTATAAATAAATATAGAGGTGGGTCCACAGTATATTTAAATAATTATAGTTTCTAATTACGAAACTCTAGAATTCGAGATAATGTAAGAAGTAACTTTGATAGTTAACCTCTTAGTAAGTGTCGTTTCGTTTTTTTGAGCGGGTTTTCTTAATACTTATTAATGATAATTTAATGACAAAATATCTATTGAGACTATCAAAGTTATTTAACTTAATTTAATAGTTAAAATTTAGTTTAAATTATATTGATGTTCTTGTTTGTAAAGCTTATATCCGGAAACTTTATTTTATTTTATTTATCTAATAACCAACTTAAACTTACAGTTACACCACACGCTTAAGTTATAGGTTTAGAATAAGAATAGAATAAACAATTTAAAAATACATATACAAAATTATAAAACAACATAATACTTACTACTACAATACCTACTTACTAAAAATGGCCAAATAAATTATACAATTATAATTATTATTATTACTAATAGGTATTTCTTTACATAATATTATTACATTATAGTGCTAGGAGTTGCAATATTCTCAAAGTAACGTGCACTGATGCTCAGGATTCTCGGCTCAGGATGACTGAAGATATCGAGAGAGTCATCGAATAACAATATATTATTTAAATGTCGCAAAGCTAAATAGCTTTGTATTGAATAATAATTTAAATATAAAATGCATTATTTATAAGACTTATACTTAGTTTATCTGTTAATATTGTTAACCGAGCTGACGCTTTAATGACTAAAGCGTCTACCTAAATAATATGCTCTAGCTTGCAATCATGACGTAACTATATAAATCATTTCTGTAGCTATTCTAGTAAGCAACAAACACTGCCAAAACTAAATAAAAATGGTGAATTCATTAAAAACTTATTATGCATAACTAATTTTTTATAAATATTAGTACTAGTAGTATTAGGAATATAATAGGCTCATGCTTCTTTTTGACCTGACTTACGGCCGAATACTGAAACGTCTTTTAAAAGTAAAACGGCGCTTATACTAGACATTTGTGTGAGAATTTCTAGTTTCAGTCGCCTTATTTTTAACGACGTTTGACTATTCGGCTGTTAATTTTTATTTAAATAGCTGAGTAGGATACCTTTACTCACCGGAAGGCTCATATTCCATTTAGTTCTGTAGTGTATTATCTTATTTTATTTATGTTTTAAAATGTCAAAATGAATGTGTCTTTAATAAACAGTTTTCTGAATCTAGACAATGTTTTTATTTATTCTAAATTATTTAATCTAGTAGGTAGGTATTACTAGAATGTTTACCTACTAAAAACCTAATTTTAAGCTGGTATTGGGCTGATATTTGGATACTCTCCGTGTGATGACGGAGTAAGAATACAACATGTCGCCACCTCATCTCATCCCATGGGTGTCGAAAAACCAGGGACCATCATCTTAACGAAATAAAAAGAAGAAAAACTTGAAATTAAACCCTGGATCAATCCGTCTGGCCAGCGTGGTATTAGTAAGCCAAATATCCCTCCGTCACGGGAGGAGGCCCGTCCCTAGAGTAGGACATTGATTGGCTGATATGATGATTGGGATTGGCGGCCATCTTAGTGACAGCGCGGCCCATCAGCACTGTTCGCAAAGCGCAATGTTAGTCTACCTATTTATAGTTGTTCGTTATTATTGCCTTGTAATCACGACAGAGGGGCGTACGGGGCCTAACAGCCATCTTTAGGGTGGGTAGTACGCGGCGCGCCCTGCTGACCAAAGACCGAGGCTCTGACTACCCGCCAATACGCACTGGACTAGTGTGGCGGCTCATGGTCCAAAAGCTATGAGTGAGGGATAAACATATTATGCGGGAGGCCTGTGTCCAAATGATGAATCATAACAGCTTTGTAACGTCATCCAACGTTAAAAAGTAAATATTTCATAAAAAATTAAGTAAAAAGTTCTTATAATTAGTTACTACATAGCTTCTGGGCGCGGCTCGACTCGTCTGGATGTAGTTTATCGTGAATCCCACAAAACATTCTATTCGGGATGAAAAGGAGTATATTTATGTGTTAATTCAGGGTTTTACCTATGTGCATGCCAATTTTAATCAATGAAGAAGTAACAAACACACTCACAAACTTTCGCATTTATAAAATTACGTAGTATGATTGAATGGACTGTTTAGTGTTTAGACCTACACCTAGTTGGTAAATTTAAGGTAAGGTGTAATAATATTTAACTTTACCTAAAAAACAAAATAAGAACATATTCGGTATGAGGTAGATACTATTTAGGTATATGTGATAATGATAATCACGACTTTTTCTCATGTAGTACCCATGTTAGTAGGCATTTTTAATTTAGTAGTAGGTAGTCGCTCTGGGTTTTTTTAATCATAAGCACGTGCAACTCTGCTTCAGTCTAAAACTACATTATTTTACGAAAAATTTCCAGTAATTGTATTTTACGGTCTTGTAATTATTGCCGACAAAGGATTCCTATTCTTTGTTCACAAATTCCTATTCTTTGTTTCAAATTTCTGACGAAAGCAATAAATTACTTATCTCGGATTGAAATGTGGGAAAAAGTTTTGCACACCATTGTTTGTTAAATGTGTAATATTTGTTAAGTTTTTTTTTTAAATTATGTATCTATTTTATTTATTTATTTAAAAGAATTTACTACCCGTGAGAAAGAGTTTTGCAACACTTTCTCATAACATTATTTTTAAATGTTTAATAATAGGTCTTTACTTACGAAATTGCCGTTTTTTTTCGCCGCAGTCTTTAGCCTCTATTTTCTTTAAAAACATAGATTGCTTGTATTGTTTTTATAATTTGGTAAATACAGGGCATTACCAATAACTAACAAAAGATAATTAAGAAAAATAATAATTATTTGTATTAGTAATAAGCCTGTAAATATGGGTCCAATTTAAACCAGCGGTTTTTACCATTTAATCAAATGTAACTTCTTCCCTTATATTTTGTTCTTATGATTAAAATGCTATAAGTTAGCTAAGATGTGCGCTATTACTTATACCAAATTTCATTCTATTTCAGTTTAATAATTATTGAAAAAACTAAGAAAACGTTAGTATGAAAAATCAAACTTCTCATAACTTCTCCATACAAATCGGCAATTTCATAGGTAAAGACCTAATATTACTTAGTTTTTTTTATATGCAATTAAGTATATCTATTTAAATCATTACCTATTTAATAAATAATTTACCCGTGAGAAAGAGTAATGCAACCCTTTCTCACTGGTAATTTTCCATTTTAGATATTATATTATTTATATTTAAATTCAATGTGTAAATTTGTTATCATTACCTATCACGTATACCTAAACAATATCTGCCAAATTTAGTCTTGTTTTGTTTTCTAGGTAACAGTTAAATATTAAACCTTATCTTATTTACTAACAAGGTGTAGGTTTAAAAAGTTCATTCAAAAATAACCAATTAGGTATAAGAACTTATGAATTATTTGAAATCCCTACTTTTTTACTACATACAGCTGTTATTATGACAAGGTTACGTCCTAATATTAAATTGCGGGGCTTATCTGAAACTACTGTAACCCATGGGTATTGGTAAGATGTTCATAATGTTGCAGTAGAGTAAGTGACTTTACCATTCAATTTTTGTTTACCTACTTATCTCGAAATTAATAACGAAACTGCTGATAACCATTGTGTTGTGTTGTGCATTTTCACAGAGCACTCAGTCAAATTAAATAAAACTGTTAAAACATTATATTTAAAAAAAAGTATTTAAGTATGTTTATCCGTTGTCTAGTACCCATAGTACAAGCTTTGCTTAGTTTGGGACTAGGTAGCGAGGTGTGAATGTGTGAGGTTTATTTATTAAAAAAAATTATTTATATTTTCATTCCTTTAATATATAAACCTCCATTCCCTCAAGGAAATAGCGCTAATAAATAAATGATAGGTTTCATTACTACATTTTGAACGTAAATAATATTACGGTCAGTTCTGTTAGCCGTCAGCGTCGCCCGCCGATACATTATTTTAAATTAACTATAAGTAAATGTAATTTTTCGGTTAAATGTCACAAATAGCTCCGAACTGTAGAGCGTTGGACGCGAGTAAGTTTTTAAAATATGTACTAATATAAATCAGTTACGTTAGAGGGAGACAAAGCACAGAGCTATTAATAGAATTTCACAAAGCCCGCCCCTTTAACGTCGGTGAGTCTATCGATGTGTGCGTGCCACGTATCGCATGCGCCGCGTGCCAAGCGATTCTCGCCTAAGGGTGGTCGAGCGGCAAATACCCCGATTGTACATAACTTAGATTGTCTTTGTAATAATTTAGTACTAAAATAATAACTTCAGGTTTTTTTACATTCTTGGTTCCATTCATATAAATCTAAACGAAAACTTACGTATCTAAAATGTTTTTCGCCTCGATTTACCAGGCCAATATGACTGATTTAAACCATAACTGATTTCCTAAATAAAAACACAAATCTCTATTCGTGTATAGATCACATCATAAGCAACATGTCTTATGCAACAGGTGAATTGTTACACTTGGACATTTCTGATCACAACACTGCTCAATTACTTAACATACCAACGGCAACCAAGGAAATACAACCGTTAGAATATTTTATTTATAAGAGGAATTACAGCTTAGAGTATATACACAAGTTTAGGGAGTGTTTATCAAGTCTCACATTTAGTGAGATATTGAGTGAGCCCATCTTCGAGTCAGCTTTTCAGTTATTTTATGAAACACTTCTGCTGTTCTATAACCTATGTTTTCCTAAGACTAAAATAAAAATATCAAACAAAAACCGGCAACTTAAATGGACCACTAAGGGCCTCAAAGTGAGTTGTAAAACAAAACGTTCCTTACGTTACAAATGTTATGGAAATAAATGTAAGAAAAACATTATAAAATACAAAAGTTACTCTAGGCTTTTGCGAAACTGTATTAATCAGTCCTCAGTAAAGCCTCTGTACAAAAAAGGGGATAAGGCAAATATGGACAACTATAGGCCAATTTCATTGATACCAATTATCTCTAAAATATTCGAGGCAGCTATGAATAATCGCCTTAATAGCTTTATACAAAAGCATAAAATAATACGACAGGAACAGTATGGATTTCAAAAAGGAAAATCCACTACTCTTGCATGTTTTGACTTAGTGACTAAGGTACTAGACTGTATTGACGATAATAAAATAGTAACGGTCATCTTTTTCGACATGTCTAGGGCATTTGATCTTGTTTGTCATAAAACATTACTTCAAAAGCTTTCTCAGTATGGTATAAGAGGAGCAGCTTTAAATTGGCTACGAACATACCTAGATGACAGAAAACAAGCAGTTCAAATTGACAACGTAGGTCACGATAAAGAGCTTAAGCAAGTTCGATCATCTTATCTGGTGAATAAGCACGGTGTTCCACAAGGTAGCGTCCTGGGGCCGTTGCTATTTTTAATATAAATTAATGATCTTCCTGACATAACCCCTAGTCCCTGTATTTTATTTGCTGATGACGTTTCACTAATATTAAGTTGCGACAAAAAAACTGACTATAACACATTTAATTCCACACTATTAATTCCATAATAAATTGGCTTACTGATAATAATTTACGGGTTAATATAAATAAAACTAAATACATGCAATTTAGCACATACAATGCGCCTCACTTAGATTTAAAACTTAATTACAATGACCAAATAATAGCTGAAACCGCAGAAACAATATTTTTAGGTATAACTATGGATAAACACCTAAGCTGGAAACCACATATTGACCATCTATGCGCTAAACTAAACAAATTTCTTTATGTTCTCTACAAACTACGCCAGACATCTACTGAAAAAACCGTACTAGCAGCATACCACGGTTACGTATCTTCTGTCCTGAACTACGGTCTGGTAGTTTGGGGAAATAGTACAGACATAAATACAGCCTTTTTAACACAAAAAAAATGCGTTAGAGCCATCGCCGGGATACCACCTTGGGAAACGTGTAAACCGCTATTTAAAAAATTTGGAATACTTACCTTACCATGCATGTACATTCTGGAAGCAGCTAAATTTGTAAAATTAAACCCTAAATTATTTAAAACAGCTAAAGACATATTCCCGCGTAATACTAGGCACCCAGACAGAATTGTACTGCCCAGACAACCTAGAACTACTTTGTACCAAAAAAACTGTACTGCAATGTGTGGGCGCATCTATAATGCCTTACCAGAGGATATAAAAAAATTGCCTACTAAAATGTTTTGTAAAAAACTAAAACTATGGTTAATTGATAAAAGATTTTATTGTTTGTCAGAATTTTTAAAATGAATCATTTAATTTGTTAATTAATTATGGATAATGTGTTATTGAATTATTTAATGTGTAAATTGTGTTTCTGTAAATTGTAAATATTGTATGTCACAAAATGACAAAATGTATACGGATCGACAAATACCCTTATCACCTTATGTACCTACATTTTATTTCATTTCATTTCTATCAAACACAACAAACACATTTAATTAATAACACTAATAACATAATCGAGAAAAAGTATCGATATAATCGAGAGTCAACACTATAACAGATATACCCGTATATCTGTTATAGTGTTGACCGTGTCAACGAGTCTAAATATCGATTGGACACATGCAGCGAGTTTACCATGCTACAAACCGATATGGACTACACCCACGCAATATTATCTATTAATACTAGTAATATTGTTTTTATACACTTTTATTATTTTTTAATAAAAATAAATTAGATTTTTAATAGAAAGAAAATTTAATGACAAAAATATTGTTTATTTATTTAGTAATTAAATGATAATATTACTCCTTAAGCAGGATGGGGCATACGATGTGGTAATGTTAAGGGCAGCACCTTCACGCAACCAATGCTTGAAGGAGGCACAGAACAGGGATTTCGAAACTTTAGAATATTTCCTATTTTCAGCAATGGACATCTTTAGAATAATTCCCCACACATTTACACAACCCCATCTAGTCCCAAACTAACTAGTACCTACTACGGGTACTAGACAACAAATAGACATGTACCCACAGTAAACAACCAAACCACAGACCCAAACCAAAAGTAAACTTTTATGTTGCACTTGAACCCCAGCAAAGTAGCATTATTCGGCTAAGAATTTATCCGTTATCGTTTACCATCCTTGCAGTGGCCCTTTGAAGAAGGAACAACAATGATTACTTAATAGTTAACCCAGGTATGAATAAAAACGAAGTATCACTCCGTGATCTTGCGCGCTTAGGCCCCGGGACGCAAAGGCTAAGTATTTCTTCTTCTCCATCCTTGCAGTGGCCCTTTGAAGAAGTAACAACAATGATTACTTAATAGCTAACCCAGGTATGAATAAAAACGAAGTATCACTCCATGATCTTGCGCGCTTGGGCCACGGGACGCAAAGGCTAAGTATTTCTCTTTCACCATCCTTGCAGTGGCCATTTAAAGACGAACAACAAAGATTACTTAATAGCTAACCCAGGTATGAATAAAAACGAAGTATCACTCCATGATCTTGCGCGCTTAGGCCCCGGGACGCAAAGGCTAAGTATTTCTTCTTCACCATCCTTGCAGTGGCCCTTTGAAGAAGTAACAACAATGATTACTTAATAGCTAACCCAGGTATTAATAAAAACGAAGTATCACTCCATGATCTTGCGCGCTTGGGCCATGGGACACAAATGTTGACACAGAGGCCGTGACGCGTCGTCGCAGCTTACTGCCACCGTCAATATTTACACTGCTGCATGCGCGCGACCGTCTACTTAGGGTTGGCACTGTTTACTTTTTTTGATAAATATATAAATAAAAAAAAAATTAGTCTCGCTCATATATGGCAAGACTAATTTATGAGCGACATAGTCAAATTGTGACAAAGTTCCTTAAATAAAGATTAAAAAAAAGACTAATTTATGTCATAACTAGCAATAATATTTTTTTATACTAAAATGTGTAGTTTATATATTTTTTTTTTAATTAAGCTTAATCTTTTGTGGAAAACAATTTGAAAGGTGCACACTGGTAAAACTACCGGACAGGTTAAGCAACATCTACCATTTGCAGATGTGTGAACTAGCCGTTCTATATGGAATGAGAGTAATAAGGACACATGCCTTGCAGATATTAAACTAGGCAGAACGGTTAAGTAGTGTCAAACTGGGATTTGTAACTATAAAAGTAGCGTTTAACTTTAATATACTCGTTAAAATATTACAACGAAGAAAAGATAACGCCTAAAAGATATACAAAGTAAATAAAATTTATTCAAGATAATTTACACATATTTATCTTACCGTTGACAACCCTAAGACAGACTGTATGACTAGAAGCTTTTGTAGAGCAAACTTTGCGATGAAGGATATATTATAAATTTACATTACATTGCCAGTCTGGCATCCGTATGATTTTCACGCATATTTGAACATCGTTCAATGGATTAAAACATGGGGATATTATAATTAATATTTACTTTAAGTTTTTTGTTGACATTAATTTTGTAGGAGCTGTTATTTGAATAGGTGCCTTCGTTTAAAATAATATTTGTTTTACCTTGTCATCTCTGATGATCAATTTTTGTCTCTGGTAACTCTATATACATATAAATTAATGTTTACATAATCTTTTACGTGTAAATGGAAGTATACATACGATGATACATCCATTTAAAAAGTAAATGAATCTAATACGTTTGTAAGTCGTTGTGATTATTAGAATTTATAAGCGCGGTCAGATGCAATTTTCTTTTTTTAGGCAACTCTCGCATGACGGGTCGACCCTTTTGTCGTTTGGACTTTTATTCATGAAATTAACGGACACAAATACTTCCAGTCTCAAGAAAATTATTTATGGATCTCCAAATATTGCCTTGCATGTAAATTAAACCCTCGATCTCATAGCTCATAGCTCTATCGTTGTAAGACATAACCTACTATGATGACATTATTATCTATTCTAACAACTACAATTAACACCAACACAAACTTTACTTAAAAATACATCTTATTGTTTAATAAGTAAAGTGTTAAATCCATTTCTCAAAAAAGATCACCCCTATTGAACTGGTTTAAACTGGTTTGTACCAATATTTGCTAGAACTAGAATCCGAAATATCAATAAGCTACTGTACGCCATACGCCCTCGTTTGGTCAATATTGGATATACTTAAAACGTCTTCTAAGAAACAGCTTTAGTATACCACTGAGAAATTATGAACAAACTGGAGAACGTCCAACATAACTTGACCTCTTTATCTTTAAGATTAATTTTACCGCGTGGGTCTTTTAAGGCTGGATGGTTGGGCCGCATATGCCCTACACTAATTGATAGGTAGGTGTTACATAGTTTGACTTATGCCTATTTATGTGCAGGAAGTTACAGGGCTGAGAATAGTATGTTGTGACTGATCGATTTGTTGGATTTCAAAGCTTGATGAATAAACT
Source organism: Schrankia costaestrigalis (assembly GCA_905475405.1). Classification (NCBI taxonomy): domain Eukaryota; kingdom Metazoa; phylum Arthropoda; class Insecta; order Lepidoptera; family Erebidae; genus Schrankia; species Schrankia costaestrigalis. Next base: position 5,707,246 of record FR997850.1, read on the forward strand.
TTGCATTTTATGTTGTTAGCTAGAAATAAACTTAAGTATATTTTGTACTTATATAGATGATATTGATTCATTGTTTCCCTTTGGATTTAAGTTATGACCAGCTCAGGGGCTTAGCGGTGTTCTAAGCTGCGGTACACGAGGTTGCGGGTTCGAATACCACGCACGCAAAAATGATTGTCTTCAACCTAGAACTACTTTATCTTCTTTAACTTTATGTCTTTAAAGGTCAGGTCATCGCGGGCAAGTTTAAGTTGTGTTGTGATTACTCGACTTAACAATTTTATTTGTTTGACTATCATAATTAAGGCTTAAATTGTCTTAACCATATCTGTTATTTGTTATCACACTACTTTAACCGTATGTAATTAAAGTGTACCCCATAAAGGCAGTCAAGATTAGGCTGTTTCTTTAATCTTGTGACTTATTATGAGTCTCATTTTAAAGTGGTTGTTTAAATAAAGATAGAAGCCTGAAAAAACATTTAAACTTACTACTTAAGTTAATCTTCCAAAATTATTAATAATAACAACTAACCAAAAAGCTTGTTTTTTTTTAAATAATTTTTACAAAAAAAGAAACACAGAAGCTACCACAAATAAAACACAAAAGTATTAAAATAAACAATTAAACTCCATGAAATAACAAAATCTCAAAACATTTATGTAATAATAAAACCAAAAATGTAAAAAAAAATATCTTACGCCGTGACAGCCCTATAAAAAAAATAAGGGATCTATCATCACTTCCTAAGTACCTTTCTATTCAAATATTAAAACTTATAATTTCTCACAAATCCTTTGCACCCTTTGTTACCCATACATTTAACCTGTCATAGACCTTTCATGGAATGTAAGAGGACAATGGGGTGTATTCACCATACTCAAGTGATGGGTCCACTTGTTCAAATAATTCCACTATTTGAGATTAAATATGTTTAATCTTTTCTTATATTAACTCTGTATTGCCGCAAATTTTTGTTGACAATGTCCCCTATTTGTAAAGAGAATTGAGAACATACTTGTTAGTTGATTTTTACAGCATTTTAGTACTTTGAAACTTAAGGACAAAATAGGTTTAAAAGAAGTAGGTATGGGTGGCCTAGTCAAAGGCTTCTTAGGCGCTAAATCTGAAGGTGGAGATTGGAATTCTGTCTGATTGAAAATCTATTGTCGTTTCGTAACTTTCTAGGTATACTTTAAATTTTGACATGTCCGTGTGGTGACGGAGTAAGAATACAATATGTCACCAACCCATCTCATCCCATGGGTGTCGTAAAAACCGCCTAAGGGACTATCCGTAAATATTATCTTTACGAAATATCAAGAAGAAAAACTTAAAATTAAACCCTATACCAATCCGTCTGGCCAGCGTGGTATTAGTAACGCAAGTATCCCCCCGTCAATAGGATGTTATGATGAGTATCATTATTAAGTTGTAGGGTTGAACCCTAGAAGACCCCACAAACAATTTTATCCTCATAAGATTAAAACCCACGACCGCAACCACATAGCATATTTAAAAAATCAACACTCTAATAAATCTCAGAGAGAGACAGTTATAAAAAGTAGATATCTAGTTGTATATATATACCAATGGTATAGACTTTTATTCTCGCGAGCTCATCTCGTTACTTTTCACGAAGCCTTAAGGCTCCTCGTTAATAATAGCTTTTGTGTTTATAGCTTATATATTAAAACGTAAAATACAACCTTCGTATAACATATTTATGTTAGCTTTTTGATTGCAAGTGCTTAATTGCAGATTGAGATTTGTTTCTTTTGATTTTCATTTAAAACATTTAAGGCCTACGCAGACCGGGACGGCATGGCAAGGGATTTTAATTTTTACTAATGGAAATTCAACCGTACCATTACAGAAATACGACATAAATTGCTATGCTTTAAAATGAAAAATGCTGTGCGATAAAATCCCTTTCAATGCCACGGCATCATTTTAAAGCATAGCAATTTATGTCGTATTTCTGTAACAGTACGGTTGAATGTCCATTAGTAAAAATTAAAATCCCTTGCCATGCCGTCCCGGTCTGCGTAGGCCTTAAAACATTTAATGCATTGCCTTGTGTAAGGATTTAAGACTGTCATTAGATGTATTTCTTTCTTTATTGGAGTGAAAGAAGGATATAATTGAAGATTTCTTGTTTATTAAATTAAGTTGTTTGATATAATATGAATGTTTTATTGCATGCTGTAAAATGATATACCTCACACATTCACACCACGCCATCTAGTCCCAAACTAAGCAAAGCTTGTACTACGTTTTTGTAATTACGTACATATTGTACATAAAAACATCCAGACTATTCATCTTTACGCACACTGCAATTTTCACTAAACGGGAATCGAACCCACCTTTGCGTAGCAGCTATATACTTTAACGTAATCACTACATCTTAAAAGTCCTTCAATTACCACTAGTGGCAACTGGCAAAGAATCCATGAGAAAAAACAATTTTTACCACCATATAACCTGTGACAAAATCTCACTATAAACAAGTAAATATTTAGCCATTACTTTGACATACAGACATACAATAAACTATCTATATCTAATACTGGTCCACTTTACCGTAAACAAACCAATCTATAGTGTTACGTCACAATAGTGTCCGGCCGGGGAATCAAACCTTACGCCTACACACATTCTTTAGGAACTGGTTTGTAAGTACTTATTAGTGCAATGTTGGTTGTTCCTAGGTGTCGTGTTTTGGTATTATTTTAAGTATTTTATTAGAATTTTATCAATGTGTATTAAATTATTAGAATTTTATTCAAGTAGACGTACTAACGTTAACTCAAGGCTGTCGTGTATAGATCTACGTTATACTATTATTGTGATCAACAAATAACTGCCCCAAGCCTGGGTATCCTACTTTATTTAAATAAGTACTAGCTTTTGCCCGCGGCTTCGCTCGCGTTAAATTCGGGGTAGCAATGTACTCCTTTCCTGAACACAGAAGAAAAAAGTTGTCTATGTTACTCTCCATCCCTTTAACTATCTCCTCCGTTTTGCCTTGAAAGAAAGACAAACAGACACACTTTCCTATTTATAATATTAGTATGGATATTTTATTAACTAATTGGTCACTTTAAAATATCACATTAATTTTCGTGTATTTTTTTGTTGCCAACAACAATCAACAATATTATTATCCACCATAAATATTATGTATCAACACCACATACTTATTCATAACTCACGCCTAAGCTTACGTCGGGTAAGCAGATAATAATGTCCAAACATAGAGAAACAATATTAGATCGAGAAGCGAAGCCAGTAGCTAGCACTACCACGCTAACTAGCGGCGCAAACTGACATTATCACCTACCTTGTAATGTGTTTGTACTAAGCTTTTTGTGTTTTAGGAATTTTCTTTAAGAAATGGTCTTTTTATTCGTTGGTTTTTTATCTGGAAAAAGTGTGTTGTTGCAGTTGTTGGAGATGTGTGGTCGTGATATTAAAAGATAATTTATTTATTTATTTATTTTTATTAGGTCAACCAACGATTGTTTCCACAGTTACATATTGTATTATTCATTTACATATTTACATTTACTTGTGTAACAACCACTTACTGGCTAACCCCGCATGCACAAATTCCAGGTTTTATACATTAATTATAATAATAATTAATGTATAAAAGATATTACTAGAGATATATTGATAAATTGATGGTTGCTAGCTCAGACAAATAACCGCTCAATTTGGAGCTTGACTAAATTATTAATTTGTATGCTATTTTTAATACGTTAAATATTTTAAAAAATACATCACACATTTACACTAGGCCATTTCTCCCCAAAATAGAAAATACCCTAACATTCATCATCTTAATATACACAGACTTTTGCATTGAGCGGGAAACGAATCCGAGAGCTATGCGTAGCGACTATAAAACCATCAACGCATTATATATGGCAAAAAAGACATGCAACACGAAACTATATCTTGTACAGAATCCGTTATCTCAGATCTTATCTAAGAATTAACACGCTCACAGCACTGTATTAGGATTAATATATGATAATTACAGTAATATAACGTAATTATAATTATTAATTATCTTACTAATAGATAGATAATGAGATAAAAAGAAAAAATATTGTTTATTTTAATTTATTGCAGTAAGTACACATTACTAAAAAAATATTGTGATGGGAAATGTTGTCGTGAGTTTACCTAAATAACATTCTTCACAAAACGCCATCTAGTCGCAAACTAAGCACAGTGTAAAAGCAATGTAGATACTGGGCGAAGAATAAACGTGCTTAAATATTCGGAAATCTAAGTCGTGACATAGAGGTAGTTAACGTGAAGAACATTCCTCTTATAAAAACAACATCTTCCGCCCTTGCGATCATGTACTGTTAACGGGGAAGCTGTAATAAACAGACACAAAAAAAAATCTAGACTGAAGACATATAGATCACACATTTGTACCTTTTATAATAATATTATGCAGTTAAAGCAGTTACGACCTCGGTGGATGGCGCGCCGGTAGAGCCAGCGGCTGCCGCGCATGAGGTTGTGGGTTCGATCCCCACGCAGGACAATAATTTGTGAGATCCATACATTATTGTCCTGAGTCTGGGTGTTCTATGTGTCCGATAATTGATGTTTGTAAAAGTCCCCGCGACACAGGACATGATCCCTAGTGCGGGAGTTGTCTTTTTTAAACAAAAAAAAAAGAAAAAACCTTTGACCTAAGACAATTAAAGCTCAAAACATTTACTATTTTAGCTACATTACTTTAATTTAAAAAGAAACCCAGGATTAGTTATTTAAACATACTTAAACAAGCCACATCACCTGTCTTTGCTCAACAAGCATTAGAACATTATCTCAAGCACCGGAAACCACAAGTATATAAGTATCATATTAAACAATCAAAAGATGCTGTACGTCTGAGTACTATCTTATCTGTACGGACAGACAGACAGGATGGACGTGTTAGCTTCCATGCTATATGAGTGACAGACGAATACACGGGTAAACAGACTTGTTGTAGAACAAAATGTGATTGCTTCATGGTGTAAAAGGATATATAAAAGGGTATGCTTTCACTGGTCATTGTTGGTTTTTTACCCAGCCTGATATTATAAAAGGAAGCTTTAAGGCAATAAAAAGGTGGGTTTAGCTAGTAAGAGTCTGATATCACCAGCAAAGACCTAATCTGTGATGGTCTCTCCTCCGTCTGGTGACGGAGTAAGAATACAAAATGTCACCACACCATTTCATCCCATGGGTGTTGTAAAAACCGACTAAGGGACTATCCGTAAATATTATCTTTACGAAATAAAAAAGAAGGAAAACTTAAAATTAAACCCTATACCAATCCGTCTGGCCAGCGTGGTATTAGTAGGCCAAGTATACCTCCGCCACGGGAGGAGGCCCGTCCCTGCAGTAGGACATTAATGGGCTGTTATGAAACTTCTCTCCTTAGCTACCGAGAGGTTCCAGGCGGAAAAAAAACGAAACATCGTCTTATTTGTTAATTGTAAAAATAACTCCACGTAAAAATTATATAACTTCCCAACGTAACTCCTTTCTTATAAACCAAATAAAATTACCACAACTTTCAATGGCCGTTAACCAATGCATAAGCGCAAACACCTTCACTCGAACACGAAACACATAAATTTTATGTCAAGTCACACACAGGAGTCTAGAGTTTAAGTAACATAACACATAATAGCATATTATTCATTCTACATCACGTATCACCTACAAAATCGTAAATAACACCCCATTTGACAGTTCAAAACTAACCTCAAAAAATATTTTTTTTCAAATCGCCACGTGGTTTCGCAGAATTTTAAATATAACAGTCAAGTGTGCCGAAAAATCATTAAATGCTTGGCTAACAATGAATGTTTTGTATTTTTGGTACAAGTTTCACAGATTTTTGGGAACAAAAAAGGTGTATTTTGATTTTTAAATAGACACATCACACGCAGGTAGTTGGGTACCCGGCACTGTTCAAGTGAAAGAAATGTCATTAATTTTAACGGTCCCCCGTCCGGCGCGTATTGGATAGTTTATTTAAATTTCATTGTTGATTATTTGGAATTTGATCAAGATGTGAATTTTATGTGTTTTTCTTTGATTATAGATTTGAATTTTTAGTTGGACTTGTTTGTGTTCCTTGTAATATCATATTACCACTTTGTTTGAGAGTAATCATATAAATAGAAGCTCATTTATGTACCAATGCAGGGACGGAGCTTGTCTAGTGATGGAGGCAAACTTTGCCCAACTAATACATGCCTGCCAGATGCAATGGTATAGGTTTTATTTATCAAGTTAATTTACGTGGTTTCAAAGTTTCCTTATGGTGTTTTTATAGAGATTATTATTAGCTATTGGATGAAGATATCTATGTGATATTTTTCAGTGATAACAGACACAGACATAAGAGCCTGGCCAGCATGGATGTAGACATGCATAGAACATAGACTAAGTGTCTCTCTACACATTACCGAGATCCTTGCAGTAGGACGCATAAGCACATACGTATCTAAAAAAAACTAGCATTCAACCGAAAATTTTATTACTTCCAAAAATTTCGGAACATTACAATCCTAATGGTAGTCAACAAAGAGAATTTATACTACCTGGCTGTCTCTGGCTTCCATTGTTCCTCAAAATCTGGTGCGTATTTTTTTTTCTTTTTTTTGAAAGAATCCCTTGTTAGCAAGTCCTCGGATAGATCTCTTTTGTGAGGACAATGGAGGTTACATATTTATAAGTGGGTAGGTAGGAGGAGTTACAGGTGTTTTGTCTTTCCACTGTCCGTATCGACGAAATCTAACATAGTTGTTCAATAACTTTATTTCTCTATCGATCGAGTGATCAATTTTGATTGATACGGATATCTTTTTTTTTATATAATCTATAGAAAAACATGAGTAAGCAGTTATGAATTTAAAATATAAATAATTTTGACTATATGGTATACTTTCGATGTGGAATACTTTTGAACTAACGTGCATCGCGGTGGAAATCATTCGAAATTATGTTATGCAAAGGCGCTAACTTTTAAGAAAGCCGTACTTTAAAAAAGGGTTTTTTTTAATAGGTATCAAAACAATATTTAGAAAAAAAAACTGTCTATTGATTTTTTTTTAGTAGAACTTTTAAACAACTGAAAATTAAGTAATACATATAGGACAGACTATTACTAGTAAAAACAAGCTATTTGTCTAAGTCGTATAGCCTTAAAACAAACACAGGAAACTTGATCAACAAACTATTCGTTCGATTCTCGTATCAAAAGAATCTCGGCGGTCAACATCATCATTTTTTGCCCCAACAACCTCACGTTCCCGCTTCGGAATCAAAATAGTGTTACAGGGCTTAACAAATAACTTTTTAAAGTATAAGCCCAATTAGTTCTGCCCGAGAGATGGCTCTTTCGAGTAGTTTTAGTGAGTTTTTTGTGAAGAAAAATTTTTATTTAGTGAACGCGTCGATTTGTTTCGCTTCTGTGTGTTTATTACTTTGCTGACTGTACAAATATTTTGTTTAGTAGTTTTCTGGTCGTGTCACGGTCGTGTTAGGTTACTTGTTAATAATTATGGGACTAATTATTGTTTTGGTTGTTTCTCATGTTGTGTGTGGTGTGGGATTTTAAGGGTGATGTTGATATCGAGTAAGGGTTGCTACTTAGGTAATTTTGTCTCCGCGTGGTGATCATAACAGCCAATTAATGTCCCACTGCAGGGACGAGCCTCCTCTCGTGACGGAGGGATACTTTGCCTACTAATACCACGCTGGCAGACGGATTGGTATAGGGTTTAATTTCAAGTGTTCCTTCTACAATTAAAATGTATTCCAGTACAATTAAAATGTATTCCAGTAGCTATATGAAGCTAAAAGGATAATGCTCAAAAAAAACCCAGGCCCCGGCGCAAGCGTATTTCCCTTTCCGTGTTCAGTTGGCGACTAAAACCAGCACGGTTTTGTATTACTAACCAACTCGACAAACCCGTGCTGAATTGGCGCCAACTGAACACGATTTTGCGATCAAGCAACTTTACCAAACGTGTTACAAAATCGTGTGCGAACATTTCCGAACAATCCGAAGAGAATGTTCGGAAATGTTCGCAATAAATCGCGGCACGCGAAGTAGGTACTTAGGCTAGCCGGCATTTGGCGCGCATCGCGTATGAACCCGTTTGTCAACGCAGCTTACGTGTTTGATATTGTTTTCATTGGTAGTGCTTAATGGAAGAGTTTAAAAGGATTTTTAGCGAAATTACCAAAGATTTTGAAATACTTAGCTATGATGGGAAGTCTAGTGATAGTTATACGTATTAGTAGGCCAAGTATCCCTCCTTCACGGGAGGAGGCCCGTCCCTGCAGTGGGACATTAATGGGCTGTTATGATGATGACAGGTATTTAAAATTAAAATAAAAATCTTACTCCAACCAAAATGTTGATACTAAGAAAATTCATCTATACTAACATCGCGTTAGACAGATATTTTACGTTATTCGCGCATTATTTTAAAACTGAGATATCTTTCAAACTAATAATCGGATCTCATCGCTGTAAAGGTCAATTATGTTTAAAATTAAATAAATATAATGATTAACGTATTTATTTTGATAAGGGTCGATACCATGTACACAAAATACCTTTCCAAACAATGCACTTCTTTAAATAAAATTTGATTATTATAAAAAAGGTCGTAGTGAGTTAACCTTAGAAGATAGATATATGCTATCTTTGACTTAATTGTAAAACTTTTTTAAAGGTACAATTCTCTCATACATCATTTCAGTATATTATCTCCAGAAGTTTAAGCAGCAGAAGCAAAATAAACGTTTTTAAGCGTCCCTTTTATAAACATATTTCATTACTGCTCTACTCCTATTAGGCATAGCGTGATACTATATAGCCTATGACACTCCCCGATAAATGGACTATCAAACACAGCAAGAATTTTTAAAATCGGTTCAGTAGATCCAGAGATCACCCCCTACAACGTCACAAACACACTATCACACAAACACAAACTTTACCTCTTTATAATATTAGTATAGATAAGAAGGTATAAATACTTATATAGATATACAAATTAGGATAGAGTACATATTTATAAATAAACAAAAAAAAAAAATTCCTTACCCTTTACCCTTACCCTTGCTGTATTCAGTTCAACTACACACTAATTTGTAAAACATCACCTAGCGCCACTCGTTACAAAGACAGTTGATGCGAATTGAACACGGAGTAGTTGAATTCCATACTTAATAAAAAACCGTGTTTGATTCAGCCGTACGCTGTTTTGTAAAACGTTTATAATGTTGCTTGATCGCAAAAGCGTGCTCAGTTGACGCCAATTCAGCACGGGTTTGTCGAGTTGGTTAGTAATACAAAACCGTGCTGGTTTTAGTCGCCAACTGAACACGGAAAGGGAAATACGCCCGGCGCAAACGGTACATATCTCAAATTCTTAGTATAAAATAGTAGTTTCATACTAAAAAAAAATATAGCCAAAAATTCGTTTTTAAACGTAACATTTTGCTAATCCTTTTTTCGTGAAAGTAATTTTTAAATAGAAGTATTTAAAGAAAATATGTATATACATATATTTTAACATACTACGCTAAGAGTAAAGAAAGAAATAATTTAAAAAAAATCACATTTTTGAAGCTCCTTACATAAAACAACTAGCAATTTATGACATTAAAAAAAAAGATTTTGGTAATGCCCCCTACTGAATATTATGTCACATATAAATACTTAAAATCTGAGATACATTTCATTTGCGCCGGGCCTGGGTTTTTTCCCCATACATTGTGAGCATTGTCCTTACTCGATAAGATATTTAACAGTTCATTAGTGCCTCAAAATGGCTGACGACAATTTCATAGCAATAAAATTATTTGAATAGTTTCAATTTTATAATATTTACCAACATTGTAACTACTATAATAAAACTTTCTATTTAATTAAATGTTTTATGTTTTTCTTTTCAATTAATAACAGATACGACATTTATAAAAAAAGTCACACCACCACGCTAATTACTTAGTAAAATTAAGAGTTTTATTTATATGTCTATTGCTTCACGGTAATCAAATACTTACTAAACAAGTGACGCTACTGTGTTTTGTAAAGAAAGTAACAATTTGATTATAAAGGAATTTACATTGTATTGATACTTGAATACGATTGATTATAAAGTTCTCATAGATCCTACAATTAAGAAACATATATACAATTAAAGATCTCAGCATAAAAATGCTTTTATTTACTAAATTTTAGTTCCCCGGTGGCATGGCAAAGCAGTTAAGTAAGCTACTGCTGTGGACCGATGACAAATCGTGGGTTCGAATCGCACGCAAGAAAATTATTTTTGTGATCCGTAAATGATTGTCTCGAGCCAGGAAGTAGACACTGGGCTCTCTCGATCCCTAGTTTAGTTTTCTTAAAAAAAAGCAATCAGAAAAGTAGTTCGACCATTTTTTCTTTATATATAAGAAATATTCCTTACACATTCACACAACGCCATCTAGTCCCAAACTAAGCAAAGCTTGTACTATGGATACTAGACAACGGATATACTTAAATACTTTTTTTTTTGTAAATACATACTTACATATTATACGTAGAAAACACTCCGACCAATACAAACAATCATGTTCATGCACACAAAGATATATATTGAGCGGGAATCGAACCCGAAACCTCTGCGTAGCAGTCATGTTATATAACCACTACGCCATAGAGGTAGTCAGTTTCTACATATACTCTACTATTACACAAGTACCCACTAAAAAAAAATATCAATATACTTATTCAAATAAAAAAGCAGGTGCAATAAACCCATGGTGCTCAGGATAAAATAAAAAATATACCCCTTGTGTAGTAATTTCGCTGATATCGTTAAGTCGTTTAGTTATTTGGTACGGGCTATCTCGGGAACTGGTTGGGCCAGGTCAACGGCGGTCACGGCCTGAGATGAAGACATTCGGGTTCGAATACAACGGTGGTGTAGAGTCGCTTAATTTGTGTTTGGTATTTTTTTTTAGTTTTTGTGGTAATGTTTTTATTTATTTACTTAATATTTGTTTAAATAAATGAGTAAAATTTAGTGTTTTTCATTATGTTAATAAGTTAATTTGAAATTTAGTAAAATATTTGTCAAAAATGTATCTTTATAAATATTATATAAACGGGATATTAACGCGCATTTAATTTACCTTTATTTTACTTGACGTTTCGGCACAGGTTGCACTGGTCGTGGTCAAGGGTAGATGATAATAATATATTATCTATCACGAAGACGAAGCTGTGACGTCGCATCACCAGTCAGCTTGCGACCACGGCCAGTGCAACCTGTGCCGAAACGTCAAGTAAAATAAAGGTAAATTAAATGCGCGTTAATATCCCGTTTATATAATATTTATAATAATGAAACGCGATAGTTTAAAAGTTACAATGTATCTTTAGTTTACAATTTAATTGAAACAATTTAATTATTATTAACAACATTACAAATTTCCACAACGCCATCTAGTTCCAAACTAAGCAGAACCGATTAACATACTTACAAAATACTTTTTTATTTTTCAAAATCAAATATTAAATAATTAAGTACTTACATGCAAAAATTACATCCAAGCATTCGTATTCATGCACACAAAGATTTATATTGAACGGGAATCAAACTCAAGATCTCAACTCAATAAAACTCTATAACTAGATAAAAACTTATCCAAAAAGCAATAGTGTGGCATTTAATAATAAAATTTTATTCCTTAAGATAAGGTAAAGGTAACTGCAGGAGTTCTGCCCTTTATTAACTTTATTGTCTACAGATAATATAAATTTGTGATATGACAGTTTATGATGTCATTTTCTGATAATGTACTAGATAATATGGTAAGAAGAAGCCATTATATTGTAGATTTACATCTGATGAATTATTTTATTGTATTTTTAACTAAGTTTTTGTTTAAGTCTTATTTGGTGAAGGGACGGACTAAAAATGGGATATCTATGGCACCTGTTAGCCATAAGGTTCTTTTTAAAGACAACTAAAGAAGATTGGAGAAGTGTTATCAGTGTTTTTTTTATTATTTAATTTTAATATAAAAATTTACCTATTCCCATTTTTTTTTTACCAGTTCCGTGTAAGAGGTCCACTCAACTTGCATCTATCCTATCATCACTTTCAATTGATTATTGATTTACTGCCCATAATATAAAATATAGGGATGAGTATTACGAAACCAATTTACGTAAACACCAATCATATAACTTCCATACCAAAAAAAAATAATAACCATTGAAAATGATAGAAGATTCGACTAACATAAATGATTAATATCGACAAAAAAAACCGCAAGCAATGCCGGCGGGCATGACTAGATGAGGAAACGTGTAGTTTTGGTAATAGCTTAATCAACAAGATCGGGGATCGATAGAGAGATTGAGCAAGTCGACGACCGATGCGCGTGAGTCGATGAGTCGACCAATAGACCTGTAATTGTTAATACGGCGCAGGAATTCAAAATGGCCAGTAATGTTTCAGTTAATTGGTTGTATTTAATGTTGATATATATTTAACTATGATTTTACGATGTTATTAAGATATTTTATATGGATTTAATTTTAATTTGTTGTATATCAAAGTGATTGTGGATAGACCCCTAAGCGATATATGGTAACGGTTTCCTGGTGAAATATGAGAAAGGCAATTAATTACGCTTGGTGGAAATGCTGAAGACTTTAATGCCCAACAATAAATAAATATTAAAGCAGACCACGCCATCTAGATCAATAATAAGCTAAGCTTGCACTGTTTACAGAACAATGGATATAGACATCATCATAATCATAACAGCCCATTAATGTCCCACTGCAGGGACGGGCCTCCTCCCGTGACGGAGAGATACTTGGCCTACTAATACCACGCTGGCCAGACGGATTGGTGTAGGCTTTAATTTCAAGTTTTCCATCTTTCTTTGTAAAGGTAATATTCACAGATAGCCCCTTAGTCGGCTTCTACGACACCCATAGGATGAGATGGGGTGGAGACATATTGTATTCTTACTCCGTCACCACACGGATATTACATAAATATTGTAAATAAACACGTATCGAATGAGATGTAATCAAACCTAACGTCCAACCTCTGTGTAAATTAAGTCTTTATCTGTATAGTATTACAAACATTACATGTGGTTTCACTTGTCTTAATTTGAGCTTCAGAATTTTTTTATTTCCTGTTTCTAACCAACTCTAAAAAGAAGACGATTAATATAGTAGAAAACCAATTTACAAAATACTTAATAAAATTGTATATTTTTTATATCCACCATAGAATCAAAATTGTTCAAGTAATTAGGTTTTGTCTGAAAAGTTTGGATTTCTTGGTTCTGCTAAATGCGAAAAGGCTTTTGACGACCTCTGTGGCGTAGTGGTTATATAACATGAACTGCTACGCAGAGGTCTCGGGTTCGATTCCCGCTTAATGCAAATCTTTGAGTGCATGTGAACATGATTGTTTGCATTGGTCTGGGTGTTTTCTATGTACATAGTGGTTATATAACATGAACTGCTACGCAGAGGTCTCGGGTTCGATTCCCGCTTAATGCAAATCTTTGAGTGCATGTAACCATGATTGTTTGCATTGGTCTGGGTGTTTTCTATGTATAATATAAAAGAGTATTTAAGTATGTTTATCCGTTGTCTAGTACCCATAGTATAAGCTTTGCTTAGTTTGGGACTAGATGGCGTTGTGTGAATGTGTGAGGATTATTTAACGTTTTATATTTATATTTGGAATCGGCTTTTGTAACAACTCCTTGATGCTCGTATTCAAAAGCATCTAAACTAAGTTCAATAAATCTAACACTTCTATCGACCATTTTACAAGTGATGTAAAAGCGTGGTGACATAATATTCCAAGTTAATCACCACAAAATCATCATATTAATACAAACATCTTTATAATTTCTTTCACTATTACTTCGTGTAGTATAAACTGAATAGCTCCATCCTTAGAATCGATTGTAAGCTAACAAATCATTACTCGATCTCGCTTAGTCGTGATCGGGACGCGCGGGTTGGACTCGTTCAGGGGTACGCTACCCAGGCGTCAGGATAATACCGGACATGGTCAGGCTTTTTGATCGCTCGTCAGGATAAAATAAAAGGGGCTTGTCCGGATTTTGTTGGGCTTTGTTAACTTTTTTGCTGTACTTTTACAAACATCAAATTAACGGGCACAAATAATATCTAAGCTCAGAACAAACATGTGTGGATTAAAAACCGCGATCTCGTGTAACAGCTGTTATCATGACAGCTACGCCATTGAGCCAATTATGTTAAAGGTGGAAGTATACCCTTTCAAATGAATAACTAAGCTCTGAGGTAACATCTATACTTCTATGCTAATAACATAAAAAAGTAAAGTTTGTGAGTTTGTGTGTTTGTGACGTTGTAGAGGGTAATCTTTGGATCTACTAAACCGATTTTTAAAATTCTTTCTGAGTTGAATAGTCCATTTAACGGGGAGAGTCATAGGCTATATAGTTACGCTATGACTAATAGGGGGTGGCAGTAATAAAATATGTTTAAAAAAGGTAAGCGTTTTTTTCGCCACCCAACGAAGTGGGCACCGGTCAGCTAGTATTATATAAAAACATACAACCGATGTGAAAACTCCGTTTCGAATTAGTAAATGTAGTACCTACTTATACTTATTTTACATAAAATTTTGACAACAAAACCTATTTTTACAATTAAAAAAAACTTGATTATTTACTTTATTTTTTTAAACCAAATTACTGAGCCGCAAGTTTTTCAATATTGCAGTGAAATCAGCCTTTTTACCTAAAAATTCAACCTTGCTGGTCTGTCCGACTATTATCTGTTAACCTGGGAACCCTATTCAGGGCGGTTCGGGTATGTTCGTGTACCTCCGCCAATGTTCGAGAAATGTAACCATTATGAAGTTATTAATGGTGAAATCTTACTGTTTTACATTTTTATGTTGTCTGTACTTGTTATGGTTAAGTTAATTTTAAGTAAGGTTAAGTTGAGTTAAGTTTTAACTTACAATAAAGGTGTGTTGACTACGAATTAATTAAGTTTTTTGTAATTAACTTTTACAAATGAATATATTAAGTTTTATCATGTTAATTTAAATTAGGTGCATGTTTGAGCTATCTCTTTCTTAGATGCACTGTAATGACCTACTGCAGGGACGGGCCTCCTTCAGATATAAAGGGAAACTTGGTCTGTGGTATGGTCTTGGTATAAGACTTAACCTATTAGGTCTATAGCTGCAGGTAGCAGAAATGCCTGAATTGTCATTTGTAGATCGCATTTAACAAATATCGTGATTGCGATTCAAACCCACGACCTCTTGCATGGAAGATACAGTCACATTGCCACCTAGGCAGATAATACATATCTTACATAGTATAAAGTCGATTTTTCTATCCCTATGTCCCTTTGTATGCTTAAATCTTTAAAACATCGCAACGGATTTTGATGTGGTTTTTTTAATAGATAGAGTGATTCAAGATGAAGGTTTATAAGTATAACACATGCATAATATAGTATAGAAACCTATATAAATTTAGAGATTTATAATGAAGCTGTATTTCAACGTTATTTAAGGACATTCTGTAGTAGGTGCCCGAGCGGAGCCGGGGCAGGTTGCCAGTTATTACATAAAGCAGTTTATAGGAGATATCTGCATTTCACATCTCCAGTAATTTGGCAAAGATCTCAGGAACAATTAGAAATGATAACACATTTTAATTTATTCAAATATTTTTTCATAAAATAAACTCAATTATTTTGCTTTAAATTATTCCCAGATGTTACTTGTCATTAGTTTTTTAGTTCCAGAATGTTAATTGACTGTTTATGATGGCTGATCTTTATGCGGCCACTCCAATTGCCATTAAAGTGGCCACTAATTATTAAAAACTGTTTGAGTTCAAGACCATTGACACGAGAGAAGAAGAAGAAGACTGTTTAAAGATCATCAGAGATGATTGGTAAGTGTCGGATTTGATTCCCGCTCGAAATAAAACTTTATAAGCAACTAGCTGACCCGTGCCCACTTCGTTAGTCATAGGGTGATAATATTATATCATCCTTAAAACAGCCGATTAACAGTCAAGAAATAAAATACAAATGACAAGTAACATCTGGATATAATTGAAAGCAAAATAATTAAGTTTATTTTACAAAAATCTTAAGTAAATTAAAATATGTTATCTATTCAAATTGTTCCTGAGATCTTTGCTAAATAACTGGAGATGTAAAATGCGGATATCTATCTATACTAATAATTATAAAGAGGTTAAGTTTGTGTGTTTGTGACGTTGTAGGGGGTAATCTCTGGATCTACTGAACCGATTTTAAAAACTCTTTCTGTGTTGAATAGTCCATTTAACGGGGAGTGTCATAGGCTATATAGTATCACGCTATGACTAATAGAAATCGATCAGTAATTAAATATGTTTAAAAAAGGGAAGCGTTTTTTTGGGCGCCCAACGAAGTGGACACGGGTCAGCTAGTTAATAATATAGACATCCATTCTTTCAGTGAGGTGACCTTCTAAAGTGACAATTGAAACTACAGATAAGAACCTCACACCAGTAACTGTAACATGGTGATCTTATTTCAGTCGTATATACTTAACTCTTATGATAACTCTAGTTACAAATACTTGAACAAATTTTATAGCCTGCTATTCAAAACTTATGTTCGACGCTTTGGATATCTACAAAATGTTTAGTGTTGTCTGGAACTTTTAGGTATTTAGAGGAAGTTATAACAGCTTATTAATCCCGTCTTATTAATATGGTTATGGGAGGCGCAGGAACGCACAAGGTGGCAATATTTGGAGGAGGCCTATGTCCAGTAGTGGGCGACAATTGGCTGATATGATGATGATGATGATTAATCCTATCCCTCTGCAGGAACATGCCTCTTGTGATAGAGGGAATATTGGATACAGATATATTATCACCATTTTGACAGATAGATTTTGTATTAAGCTTCCCTTCTTTTTTTTACAGAGCTGTTATTCGAAGCTTCTGTTTTAGTCAGCTTTTAAAATATATAGGATGAGATAGGGCAATTTTATTCTCACTTCGCCACCACAGGGATCATCTCAGTTAACTAAATAGAAAACAATGAATGCATACTGCACGGCAAAGATTTTTTACAGCGATTTTACTTTAATCAGGATTTCGGTTTTACCTGCTCCGCGTTTTCCGGTACGCTTCGCCATTGCAGAAGTGTAATTGGGCGCAGTTGCCACTGTAATTTGGGTTTAACTCCTGTGCAGGTGTCTTTGGTTTTCCTGCAGGTCTCTTTTAAGGTTTTTATGATGGTATCGAATCTGATAGTAAGCGCGGATAAAGACCAGGTATTAACCCAACGAATAGTATTACAAAACATCATTCGTTCTTACGCTATCACTGCCGGTCTGCTCAAGTGTATCTTTACAATCCGTTTGAAGGACCCAATATTATAGAAAAATTCAAACTTGTACAAGATAATTTAAGATGTCGTATTTAAACCTTAACTTTTAACCCTCATACGGTGGACCGATGACCTCGTTAGGGCGGCGGGAAGACGATGGATGAGGGAGGCGCAGGACCGCACAAGGTGGCAATATTTGGAGGAGGGCTATGTCCAGCAGTAGACGTCAATTGGCTGAGATGATGATGATGATGATTTAAACTTTACATTTTGAACTCAGTAATTTGTACCTGGAGAAAGGCTCGGTAATTTAAATTTAAATGACATAATAAAAATAACATGGATTCCTTTGAGTGAAATAAAGTTAATAAGTATAACATAATGTAATAAAATAATGTTATAACATCTGCTTTTATTGCATAATAGCTTTATGATAATATAGTTATAAAGCAGAATAGCACTCACTGTGGTCAATAAAAATTATTATAATTAATAGCTCAACAATTATAGCAGTATAATTATAATTTTCAACGTTACATTTTTTGTTATAATTAGGTAAAACATTTTAATAGTATTTTTTATCTATGCATTTTATTTTGTGAGGGTTTTAAAGTTACTATATTTTACACACGGATGCAACACGCTTTTCATTTGTGACAATTTTACAGTAGCAAATATTCATAAATTCATTCACAATTAGCTTGCAAGGTTTTTAAATTCACCCCCTTTCTCATGAACGCCTCTTAAATTTAATCCCCGTTTAGCGAGATTTTTACCCCCTTACTCATAAACGCCTCTTAATTTTAGTCAATTGATTAGCTAACGGTTTTGTTTGGTATAAGGTTGGTTTTCCTAATAAAAATCTCGCTAAACAGTGATTAAATTTAAGAGGCGATTATGAGTAAGGGGGTTATTAGTAAAACCAACCTAATACCAAACAACACCGTAAGAAATTTAAGAGGCGTTTATGAGTAAGGGGGTTAGATTATAAAATATTAATTATTTTACCTAAGATGGTTAAGTTGGGCATAAATAACGAATATTATTAATATTAACGTCACTAATACCTAATATCAAGTACAAGCCTTGCATAAGACTAGTATATGGCGTTCTTTGAAAGTGGGAGGAACGTTATTATTATTAGTCTGCTTGCCAGTTTTGCTGCTAGACAGCAATTTGGGACACTTTTACAACTCAAAAACCTTATTTATTCAAACGTTTTAACCGATGATGACAGAGTTAAGTATGTAAAATTTATTTTACTACTACCCTCAACTAGTGATTAAAGTATTAGTGTCCTTTTAAAGTTAAGGACATAATCAAGTTGGTAAGTATAATATTATTCAAGAAGGAGCGCATGTAAAAATAAGGTATTTAATGGACCAGTATGCAAATTAAGCGATTCATATATCCAATGCATAATCACACAAAATGTGGAACAAAGGAACGGAATACAAAATAAGTCCAAAAAACATGTATTTTCATAATTTAAAACCGAAATACAAAAAGCATGCAACGACATTTTTAGTGAAATAAATAAAAAATCCCAGTAATTCCCGGGAAATACTTAAACGTGACTGCACTGCAACACCGGTCGACTCCCCGCCGACCCGGCTACTTCTTTGTTTTTAAACATACAAAAAGTCATCCCCTTTTCATTCTCAACGAAGCAGGTACAAAATACGCCTTTGCCCACATGTTTCTATCTTAAAACTATTGCAAAGTTAAAAATAGGAAGAGTTTAACTATGTCACAGTACATAATTAAAATTAGATTATTTATTAATTGCTATATTATTTTTATTATCACTATCATGATTGTTTACTTACAATTGATGTATTAATTCTTCAGGTCATCTCGTGTCAAACTATATCGCCGGTAGCAATAGCAATCCATTCGCATAATAATAAATATTATCACAACACAACCTCACTATTCAATCTCATGTTTTAATTAACTTGTCACTTTAATAAAATAATTATACACTTTCACACAAATCCTCACAATTATTGTCAATGTTTTTAATTTATAAAAATAATAACGAAAGTCAAATAATAGTACGAAATAAAAAAGAACAGAAATGACGTCCGCCGTGGACGCGGCACAAACCGATATACCAATATTAATAGCGGGTGGACACGGACGAAACGCGCCGACGGCAATTTCATCTCAATCTTGCCCGTCGAAACGAGACAGTAACATGACAATAAACGATTGTAAAACGTCTAGTGTGAAAGAGACAGAAGTTTTCTCATTATGCGCCCGTCGATGCTGACATTTCAATCGCGCCGTCTCCCTCGCACGGAAAGTTATTTCCGTACAAATTATATGCGGGCGTATTTGTGCTCTGTCCTTGTCGGGCGCGGATAGTGCTAACCAGATAATGTCTTAATCGCATTTTCTTAGCGCTATGGTGACTGATGCACTAACATAAACAATGATAATTCATGGATTTGCATGAACGATAAATGGTTTTTTATTGACTTTATAGCGATGAGTGAGTAAATATGGATGGGTGGGAGGTCCGCTTTGTATGTAACTAATGTTACCACGTAATTATCGTATATCTGCACGGAAGCTTTAAGCAATATTGGTTTGCTTACTTCGCTTTTGTTTGGTTCTAATTTTTTTGGTGAAATTAAATTGGTTATGATTAATGGAGCACTTCATTCTTGTGTCTTTGGATTAGGATAGTATTTATTAATTAACTATAAATTAATCAATAAATTATTAATAAAACATCTAAATGTAGTTATTATATGTAGGTATATTCGGTATGCCATATCAAACCTATAATCTGAGTCTTCCTTTTTACCATATGATTTCTTTATTAGATTTTCCTGTACAAATTGAGGTTGTTTAATTTCTTTCTTAGATTTAAGACACTGTTTACCTGAGTAAACAGTAAACACCTTACTCATAAACGCAACTTAAAGTTTAGTCAATTGATTCGCTTAATTTCTTACGGTTTTGTTTAGTATACGCTTGGTTTTGCCTCTTCACGGAATCTTCTTGATTTCTGGGCTGTATTTGAGATTTCTATCAGGTTTGATAATAATGTAGTCAACTAGCTGACCCGTGCCCACTTCGTTGGGCGGCCAAAAAAACGCGTGCCTTTTTTTAAATATATTTCAGTACAGCTCCTCTTCTATTAGTCATAGCGTGATACTATACCTATAGCCTATAACACTTCCCGATAAATGGACTATTCAACACAGAAATAATTTTTATAATCGATTCATTAGATCCAGAGATTACCCCTACAACAACGTCATAAACAAACAAACACAATTTTACCTCTTTATAATATTAAGTTTATATAGATATATTATAGTATATAGTATAGATTACAAAGGCTTATTATTCATTTATTATGTATGAGAATCCATTAAAAAATAGAACGCCAAAATTCTCATATTTCCTTAAACATTAACCCCCTTACTTATAAACGCCTCTTAAATTTTAGTCAATTGATTAGCTTAAATTCTTACGGTTTTGTTTGGCATAAGGTTGGTTTTACTAATAAAAATCTCGCTAAACAATGATTAAATTTAAGAGCCGTTTATGAGTAAGGGGGTAAGTGATCATGTCGCTATCTAGGCTTATTATTCATTTATATGTATGAAAATCCGTTAAAAAATAAAACGCCAAAATTCTCATATTTCCTTAAATATTATTTCATTTCTTAAATACGTGAGATGTGAGAGAGCTCACACCCAAATTATTTCTTAAGATCCTAGTTACACCCAATTTCATTTAAACTTTCCATACCTCAAAAGACCATTAACAAACTCCAACTTAATATTAAAACTAAAACAAAATAGTCCAAATATGTGTGACTAAGGAATACTTCGATAGTTTCCCAGAATAAGTTGAATTGGTTGAGTCGTCAGGGGCTGTCAATGTTGAGTAAATGTTTGTTCAGAAGTCAGTAAAGCAAACGTTGGATCGTCTCAAGTATTTACTGTTCTCTTCACAAATAGATAATTATTTAGTTCGGTATTGGATTTACTTTGTACGCATCTTTTTTTTTGTGTAATGAGTATACTTAGTAAAATTATCTTTAAATTTTTTTTATTAAAATTAGACTTTAACGATTGAGTCCGTCAGTTAAATTAAAGATTTTTCATTTATTTTGTGTAAATACATTTAAAAAAAGACAATTTCCACAGGTACTACGAATTGTTTTTAGTGGCACGGATACTTTTACAAAAATTAAATCATAACAGCCCATCAATGTCCCACTGCAGGGACGGGCCTCCTCCCGTGACGGAGGGGTATTTGGTCTACTAATACCATGCTGGCAAGACGGATTGTTATAGGGTTTAATTTCAAGTTTCCCTTCTTTTTATTTTGTTAGGATGATAGTCCCTTAGTCGGTTTTTACGACACGCATGGGATGAGATGGGGTGGAGACATATTGTATTTTTACTCCGTCACCACACGGAGAAAAAAAAAACAGACACAAAGGGTCAGAGATACATCTTGCCTCAAAAAATTGCGGCCGAGGAAAATGCAATCGACATACCTACTATCTTTATCTTTTGTCTTTAAAAAAAAGACAACTCCCGCACTAGGGATCATGCCCTGTGTTGCGGGGACCTTTTACAAACATCAATTTAACGGACACAAAGAACACCCAGACCAGGACAATAATTTGTGGATCTCACAAATTATTGTCCTGCGTGGGGATCGAACCCACAACCTCTTGCACGGCAGCCGCTTGCACTACCGTCGCGCCACCGAGGTCGTCGTACTATTATGAAGAGGTAAAGAAATTGGAAAATTTATCTATTTTTTATCTTTTTCTTTATTTTTTATATTGCTTGAGGTGCCTGCCCATTAGTGCCCATTCTATGTTTTCTTTTTCCGGTACTTGTCCGCCTATCCTTGACCATTCACCCCTTTTATTTGTCGTTACTGAGCTAAACAGCGACTTCGCGCCGGCCACAGTTTTGGCCGCTTTGCCATAGTAGTCGTACACCTGCAATTTGGTATAATCATCATAATCATAACAGACCATTAATGTCCCACTGCAGGGACGGGCCTCCTCCCGTGACGGAGGGATACTTGGCCTACTAATACAACGCTGGCCAGACGGATTGGTATAGGGTTCAATTTCAAGTTTTCCTTCTTTTACTTCGTAAATATAATATTCACGGATAGTCCCTTAGTCGGTTTTTACGACACCCATGGGATGAGATAGGGTGCTGACATATTGTATTCTTACTGCGTCACCAGCACCACACGGACAAAAGAATGTTACTGTCATGTTAATGCGTGAAATCGCATCACTCAGTACCGTTATGAATCATGCATCAGTTGGAATGGACTAAACCAAACGGAGTGCAATGCATGTCTTAATGTAACACAATAAAAACTAAACATGTACTATACTACGAGTACTATGTGACACTAACATCTTCACGAAACCATTATAAACTTAAACAAAAATATATCTTCATTTTAAAGTAATAAAACTCAATTTTAAATGTTTAAGTAAAAGATTTCAAAATGAAACTCGTTTACGAATGAAATAGCCAGAGAAAGACAGGGATACAAAAAGCTATACGCGGTAAAGAAACTCAACTCGAATGCTCAAAGGAGTTGTGCTGTATTTTGTTTTGTCTGAGGGAGATAACTTGATCATTGTACTTAACTACCAAACGTCACATAAGCTAAACACCAAATAATCACAACCTTATTTTCATTGAAATAAAGACTATATTCGCTATGTATCAAACTTATATGACGTTTGGTAAGTGGGTAGGTGTAAAAAGAACAATTTACAAGTTCGTCTGGAAAAGAATGAGACAAAAAATGATTGTTAATACGTATGAATGAGATGCAATACAAGCGGAGTGGAGGCTGTATATTTTTTTCTGAGTTATTATGCCGGTTCCGATCATTTAATTAAGTCATTTTGTGCATTTATAATGAAATAACTATATGAGTGAATGTACACCTTTTTAATATTTAATAATAATGACCAAATGTTAAAGAGTTAAGTACCTACGCGTTGATTTATTTAATGATATGATATTTTACAACGCCATCTAGTCGCAAACTAAGCAGAGCTTGTACTTTGGGTATTAAGCCCGATTTACACATCGACAAGTACAGTAGCGAGTTACTGTACTTGTCGATGTGTAAATCGGGCTTTAGACCCTTATATTTTTACTAAGTACATCCTTATTCTGAAAATACGTATTACACAAATAATGTTGTTTTTTTAGAGACAACTTTCGCACCTGTTCGGGCCCTGTGTTGTAGGTATCTACAACACAGGGCCCGAAAGTACGTCTTGTAAACAACCAGGTTCAAGGAGATAATTTGTGGATCACAAATTGTGTAGGATTCGAATCCTACGAGTGGACTAATATCCATAACGCTACAAAAGTCATCAATTTGTTTACTTGATATAAATAAATATTCCTCACACATTCACACAACGCCATCTAGTCCCAAACTAAGCCGAGCTTGTGCCATGGGTACTCTACAACGAATAAACATACTTAAATACTTTTTTTTTGTAAATACATACATTATTATACATAGAAAACACCGAGACCAATGCAAACAATCATGTTCATGCACACATAGGTTTGCATTGAGCGGGAATCGAACCCGAGACCTCTGCGTAGCAGTCATCTTATATAACCACTACGCCACAGAGGTCGTTAAATATGGTAATACATCTATACTTCTATACTAATATTATAAAGAGGTAAAGTTTGTGTGTTTGTTTGTTTGTGTGTTTGTGACGTTGTAGGGGGTAATCTCTGGATCTACTGAACCGATTTAATAAATTCTTTCTGTGTTTGATAGTCCATTTATCGGGGAGTGTCATAGGCTATATAGTATCACGCTATGCCTAATAGGAGTAGAGCAGTAATTAAATATGTTTATAAAAGGGACGCTTAAAACGTTTATTTTGCTTCTACTGCTTAAACGTCAGGAGATATACTGAAATAATGTATTAGAGAATTTATTGTACCTTTAAAAAAGTTTACAATTAAGAGACTTAAGATTGTCGTAAAAATGCTAGGATGTCGTAAAATGATGGAGGGTGTCGTAAAATGCATGGAGGGTGTTGGAAAATGATGGAGGGTGTCGTAAAACTGCTAGGGTGTCGTAAAATGCATGGAGCGTGTTGTCAAACTGCAAGGGTGTCGTAAAATTATAGAGGGTATCGTAAAACAGCTAAGGTGTCGAAAAGTGATGGAGGTTGTCGTAAAATGATGGAGGGTGTCGTAAAATAATGGAGGGTGTCGTAAAATGACGGAGGCTTTCGTAAAATGATGGAGGGTTTCGTAAAACAGCTAGGGTGTCGTAAAACTGCAAGGATGTCGTAAATTGATGGAGGGTGTCGTAAAATGCATAGAGGGTGTCGTAAAACTGTTAGGGTGTCGTAAAAGGATGGACGGTGTCGTAAAACTGCAAGGGTGCCGTAAAATGATGGAGGGTGTCGTAAAACTGCAAGGTTGTCGTCAAACTGCAAGGGTTTCGTCAAACTGCAAGAGTGTCGTAAAATGATGGAGGGTGGCGTAAAATGATGGAGGGGTGTCGTAAAGAGAGACCAAATGTTCTGCACTTAGTAGACATTGTTTTCTGTCCAGACTTAAGATTATATTCTTTTAAAACATATATCTATACTTCTATACTTAATATGATAATGAGGTAAAGTTTGTGTGTTTGTGACGATGTAGGGGGTAATCTCTGGATCTATAAACCCGATTTGAAAAATTATTTTAGTGTTAAATAGTCTATTTATCGTGGAGTGTCATAGGCTATATAGTATTATAGTATCACGCTATGGCTAACAGAAATAGAGCAGTAATGAATTTTTTTTTAAAAAGGGACACGTTTTTTTCGCCGCCCTACGAAGTGGGCACGGGTTAGCTAGTATGGTATAATTGTGGTGATACCATCACCTTATCGCATAGCGAGGTGGTCATAAATCTCTAGTGATACTAAGAGCTACTTGAGGGTCCAAAGGAGAGAAATATTCGAAGGTGTACCATGTACCATGTGGGCATTAGCTGACCGCAGACCCTTACTGAAGTAGGCCAGCAGATCACCGAGTGTGCTTAGTAGGTTTAAATCTGATCTCTATGACAATGACAGCTCTCGGTATCAAAAAGTCCTTAGGATTCTTAAACTATTAGTTCAGCAATATTATGACTTTTTTTCTCTCCGTGTGGTGACGGAGTAAGAATACAATACATCACCACTCCATCTCATCCCATGGGTGTCGTAAAAACCGACTAAGGTTACTATTCGTGAATATTGTCTTAACGAAATAAAAAGAATGAAAACTTGAAATTAAAACCTATACCAATCCGTTTGGCCAGCCTGGTATTAGTAGGCCAATTATCCCTCCGTCACAGAAGGAGGCTCGAAGCGGAGAGATGGCTCTGCAGTGGGACAATAATGGGTTGATATGATGATTATGACTTTTAGAAGAGGGCCGAGGTATTGTATTTACAGCCAAAAATACCATTGCCATTTCGTCTAGACTGCGTGCTACGTCAAAGTTAGTTCAACTTTCCCTCTATCCCAGCACTGGGAGATTAATAGAATAAAATAGCTAAATAGGGCTGGCAGGGAGCTGGGAACGGAGAACTGATAGCCGTTGGGGCAGAAAAGTTCTAGAATGGCGACCGCGCACCGGAAGGCGCAGGGTGGGGAGACCCCTCACACGGTGGACTGACGACCTGTTTAGGCGTCGGGAAGCCGATGGATGAGGGAGGCACAAGACGGCGCAGGAGAAGGCCTATGTCCAGTAGTGGACGTCCATAGGCTGATATGGATATGGATGAATAGCTAAATAGGCACACATATTCTCAGATATCTCGTAAACCTATATCTAATTACACTTTAAGCAACAATTGTTATGTTTATTTCAAACAATCCCACGGTTATCATTGCGTACTTGTCAGCATATTTGCAGGTGTTCATCTACCTACTGTAGTTACACAAATTATACTTGTTCATGCAATTTTATGTGATTAGAAGGAGTGTAGGTATGTTTTAATAATTGCATTTATTTTATAACTAGCAACCCGCCCCGGCTCCGCACGGGTACCTACTACAGAATGTCCTCAAACAACGTTTAAGTACACCTTCATTAGACTATTACAATAGAAATCTCTAAATTAAATTAACTCAGGAATAACTAACTTCTTTTTGACACAAGGATTACTTCGAGCGGGAATAGAAGCCAAGACCTCTGCGGAGCAGCTACCAATATACCACAGAGATCGTCATTATGGTGGTACCAACATTTATTTCAATATATTTCAATTCAATAACTACACCATGTACTTAAGTATATTTCCCTATAACATTAGAAAGTAACATGGTCCACACTGTAACATAACATTTACATAAATTCTTCGTATCTAAGTAATTCTTATCAATTATGCTTTTTTTCTTTTTACATTTTTGAAGTCTTACTTTCTTATAATTTATGACTTATTTCTTAACACAGGTTTCTTTACATTTTTGTATGGTGTCATTATACTACCTGTTTAAGGCTGTAGGGAATCGGCCCTACAAAAACCGTAGGAAACTTGACCTTCTATTGCCATGCTTGGCAGACTGGTCGATATAAGGTTGTCGTAACAGCTCATTAATGGCCCACTGCAGGGACGGGCCTCCTCCCGTGATGGAGGGGTACTTGGCCTACTAATACCACGCTGGCCATACGGATTGGTATAGGATTTAATTTCAAGCTTTCCTTCTTTTTTTCGGATTTTTGACGTTTGACACCGAGGAAAAAGGCGAGACGGTGCCGATCCCTTTACGTTTTGATATATGTGCTACGACCCTATGTCTGTATTGCCGTTAATGTCCACGAATTAATATTAACATCATTTAAATTTGTCCCATCCTTGGCGTAAACTCATATGGACGACAAAAAAATCAATTACATCGGAAGTGAACTTAATAATCAGTTGCGTTAGAATTTCTACAATTACACAACACCTCAAAACCCATACTTAACTATTTAAAAAACCAAAACATCACCGTAAACAGCTTCGCTATTTCAAATCCAAAAAAACGTATTTAGATAAATAAAGGTATTCCCACACTTAGCGATCATAGCGCTCCCAGAGATGACAAATAACTTCTTAACCCGATAATGCTTGACTAATCGATGAGGCTGCAGATATAATTAATAAAACATACTATATTGATACCCCGGTGTCGGGTGCCTCCGTAGGGTTTCCAAGACTATTTGGATTTATTGTTGGGTTCTACATGTACTGTCGGAGACAAAAGGTGTTTGGTTTATTTTGTTTTTTATTACACTCGGACACACCTATTATTGTAAATCTGAAATCGTTTTCATGTATGTGAAAAGCTTGACATCAGGGAATACGTTGCACGCTGTACTACGGCTGTACTTGGTGTTTTATTGCGTGATCGAACCAAAAAATAGGAGATCCGCAGGAGAATCAGGATGAACGTCATTAAGCTGAAGTTTGCCCAATTATGTGGATATGGGCTAATAATATAGCACGCAAAAGCAATAACCGAAGGAGCAGAAAGTTTTGTAACAGCGATCGCAAAGTTAAGTAAAAGTTTCCTAATTAAGTAAGTATGTTTTCATAGAGATTGATATTCAATTATTCTTTGTTATTCTATTATTGGAATATTTGTATATTTATTGGTTAAGATCGCACGCATAGTAACACCCTATATTCTTACTTATTCACTGTATAACGGACAACTGAATAACTGCTAAATATTGTCAAAATAATAATACTTTCATTCTACAAATTAATCATACTTTACTTTGATCTTCGCACGTGTGTATCCCAGACATAAAAACAAGTTGGGGACATATTGAATCATGCCAAAGACTTTTACCGAAAATAAATATATTCTGAGAACTGAACTTGTGTAGAATTAGCAAAGTTTTATGCACGGAATCTGCGGAACAGTCTCGGTGGCATGACATGGTCCTGGAAGCGACTGCAGTTCACGATGGGTTCGATTCCCACGCAGACCAGTTCTTTGTGTGATCCACAAATTATTGTACTGAGTCTGGATGTTATTTGTGTCCGTTCAATTGATGTTTGTAAGGTCCCCACGACACGGCATAGAGCGGGAATTGTCAAATAAAAAGAGAAGAAAAAAATGGTGTCGCGGCAATCAAGTCCAAGAGGTAGCGAGGTGAGACTGGGCATAGAAACATTGTTCTTCATTCGCCATATACCGAGACGTGTGTAATTTAAGAGGATAGGCTATGCCCAGCCGTGGGATGACAGAGCCACAAACACTTGTGAACTCAACTGTACATAAAACGTAAACTTACAGAACTTTGTTTTTGGAGAAAAAAGCAACGGTTAAGAATCCAGCTGCGCGATATTTATGACTTTATTGTTTACATCTCTTTCCATTTTATTGATTTTGTGTATTTCTGTCTTTGTCTTTGTACCTCTCAGTTATCTACGAATGCTTTTGTACTTCGTCCCTGAGAATTAACACAGGACAGGTAAATACAGAAGTGTAAGTTATGTATGTATCTGATTTTCATATCATCAGCATCATAACAGCCCATTAATGTCCCACTGCAGGGATGGGCCTCCTCCCGTGACGGAGGGATACTTGGCCTACTAATACCACACTGGGCAGACGGATTGGTATAGGGTTTAATTTAAATCTTTCCTTCTTTTTATTTCGTAAAGATAATATTCACGGATAGTCCCTTAGTCGGTTTTTACGACATCAATGGGATGAGATGGGGTGGTGACATATTGTAGTCTTACTCCGTCAGTATACGGACTTATTGCGCGAACGTTATTGAAAGTTAACTTTATGCTGGCCAAGTTTCGCGTACTGCATATTGACTACTTATACTTTATCTGTTTAGTGGTGTAAGTAATGGATATTTTAAAATTTCAGATGATTCAATAAAGATATCTGTAGTTGTTCGAGAAAACTATCTTCATCGTATTACAACGTCATAGTCATTATTTATGTATTAATACTTTAGTAATACATATATTCAAATACTTGAGTAATTTTCATGTAGGTACTCTTAAGGAGGATTTACACGGGTGCGGGGTGACTAAAGCCGCACGATTTTTGCCGCACGGCGTAAATCGACCATCTAAATGGCAATTCGGCTAGGCCGCACAAGGGAGAATTCGCAAGGCGGTTTGGTGAGACGATTAGTCAAGCCACTAGCCGCACGGCAAAAATCGACCTGTGTAAATCCCCCTTTAGTGTGAGATCACTGATTAAAGTTTCCGAAAACTCGTTAAAATAAGTTTTTAAAGTAAGAAGGTATATTTAAATGAAATATTTTGTTCGTTAATAAAATGAAATAGCCTAGAATAACAAAATTATCATTTTTTTAGATACAGTTTTTACATAATATTTCTTAAAATTCATCAAATTTAAAAATAAATACTTCATCTCAGGAAATGCACAATGTTCTACATAAAAAAAATTCCAACGATAAAAATTTATAAAAGATACGATAAAAATATTCCAAAATAATTTGGTGCCTATCAATTTGACAAGTCGAAATAAATTTAAATTTAAATGAAAATATATAGTTAAATAACTGAAACCATAGACGAGTGCGCATGCGCACGCACCGCTCTGCCCATGTGGTCAAACACTAAGGGTACTGATCTTCCACGCCTTTTATATTTGAAGGTTCTAACCAATTAAAATTGTGTGTTTAAGTTTTATTTTCATTAAGACCTCTGACAGGTATATGACCCGTAAGATGAGCATGTATGCTTGTTAAACTAAGGGCATCGTATTCAAACCCCGTTGTCGACTTCTGATCAAAATATGTTTTGTTTTTTTTTTTAATGGAGAAGGGTTAACGAGTATATTGACAGGTAAGCAAATCTATTACGAACAGTTGACGATCTTTTATGGCGTCCACATCTACGCAGAGGTCTTGGCTTTGATTTCCGTTAAATCATAAAGTGTAAATCTTTGTAGGCCTCCTGCGTGAATATTAATGCTTGCATTGAGCTGTGTAGGTTAGGTTTAGGATGTATGGTTTTACAAAAATAAAGTATTTGGTGTGTTTTTATCTTGCTAGCTTCATCTGCACAGCTATTCACAACAACTTCAACCCAGCCGACTTAGATTAGGCGTACCTATAGTAAATAGCATACCGCGTTAATCTCCCGCTTACGTTTAATAATTACAAACATAATTAAATACTAATACCAGTTATAACTGCATCATGCATTTAAACCTACATCTGCGATGATAGCGGTTAACCGACTTCTGGTTAAGCATTTAACCATTTAATTAAAATATGTAGTACCTAGAAATGGTAGCTAAGGCTCTTTATTATCATAGGGGTATTAAGGGCATTGCATTGCCGAATGACCTTGAAGATCTGAGGTTTGTTACCGCTTTCATAAAAATAGCGCCATCTACTAACAGAGATTAATACAAGGGTATAATCTACTAATGATTATTCAGATCACAGATGCGACACAAATTTGTCATTGTTTTTACCTAAATTATTATTTATTCTTTGGGAGACACCAATTTTATACATACGTATTTTATGGTATAATATAAGGAAATAGTAACAGCAGTTTTCATAATTACCCTATTTGATTACTGATGCTACTAAACTATGTCTTCTGAAGGTCTCAAAATATAAGTTTAATCGAAGCGACGTTCATAAAATGAATTTAAACATGCTTCGTTTAAATAAAGACGAGTCTAAAGCATACTAAGGTATAAAATATTAATGTATAAAGCTTGTAGGTACAATAGTATAAGTTTTGAAGAGCTCCGTCACGCTTCTCATTACTTTTGTTGGTTAGTCTATGAGTGATTCAAAAACAAAATTTAATTAAAAACTAGGGTTTATTACACTTATGTATTTAATTAGAACTAGTATTATTTAAAACAATTGTGTACTTTTTATTTACAATAGTTTTTCATTCAAAGTTGGTCGGTTTAAAGTTTTATTCGGTAAGAAAATACGGTCGTACAGTCCACCCGTCACAAGAGTCGTAACGACACTGAATGTGCCGACTCCCGAGTCCCGAGCAATCGTCACGGCGGTAGCGGGGGTGCAGGCGCGGGGATTTTATGAAAATCTAGTTTTTATCAATTATTTTAAATATAACGAATAATTAAGATAAAGTAATCAATACAGATTATTAGTTAGAATATAGCACATTTTTTGTATAAATTTCGAATAAAATCAATCATCCGTTCAATAGACAATTTGATATTTAGTTATTATAATACCAGATTTCGTGATTTTTTTTGGAAGTTTTTAAGAAATAATTAGCGTTTTTAATCAATACAAAGTTTTTTCGGTAGTATCTAGTTTATTCATGTTTTTTTGTGAAGTAAACGTATGTAAGGATTCGTCAACAAACTTCTCCAAACCGAGCGTGTTTTTGGGGTTTGAGCAATGCAATGCCCTTAATTCTCCGTGTGGTGAGGGAGTAATAATACAATACTTCACCACCCCATCTCATCCCATGAGTGCCGTAGAAACCGACTAAGGGACTATCCGTGAATATTATCTTTACGAAATAAAAATAAGGAAAACTTGAAATTAAACCCTATACCAATCCGTCTGGCCAGCGTCGTATTAGTATGATGATTAATAACTGTTTGAAAGACCTCTGGTTAGAGCTCATGGTTGGTTAGCAGAGGACTCGAATTTGATTCCCGCTTAATGTAAATCTTTGTGTGTTTTAAAACTAATGTAAGCTGTAATCTCGTTTGTCTAGTACCTATCCATAGTAAAAGGTCTTTAGTTTAGAGCTAGATTGCGTTACGTGTAAGTGTGAGGACTATTAAATGGTTATTAATATAATTAAAAAAACACCAAAAATATTTAGCCGATTGATCATAAAGGTTCTGAAATTGTGACCGTGGACCAGGAAAAGCAGAGCGGACAAGAGAACTACCGAAAACCTGATCAAGGTTGCGGGTAGGTCATGGATGAGGGACGCACTGGCTTATCGCTTACCATCAGGTGACGTGGTGGCTCGTTTGTCTCCCATAATATAAAAAAAAGAATCGTGGCATTAGTAGATAACATTATTAGTACGTTAGGACGGCAGGAAGCCGATGGATGAGGGAGGAACAAGACCGCTCAGGGTGGAAATGTTTGGAGAAGGCCTATGTCCAACAGTGGACGACCATACGATCATGATTATTAGTACGTCACCACATATACAATATGGCGCAGGCTCACGCACATTCTTATTTGAAAGGAGTAGTACATTATGTTATATGTAGTTATTATTTAGATCTTGTTCGACCTCTACTTAGTGCCTATTGTTTGCATCTTGAATGATTCCCAATGCGACATAATTTCCTGTGAAGAGACCACGGTACTATACTATACATACGAGTAATACTCCTCCTCATAGTGCCAAGTAGGTACTAAATATCATATTAAATATGTATTATCATCATCATCATAACAGCAGTGTCACGTCCGTCCTGGGGAATAATGATAATTCTTAATTACTTATTACTTGGCGTATAACCAACAAGTTGCACAGACAAACGAATAGATTTATAGGTTTTTACTTCCAAAGTCCCACTACAGGGACGGGCCTCCTCTCGTGACAGAGGGATACTTGGCCTACTAACACCACGTTGCCTGGCTAGACGGATTGGTATAGGGTTTAATTTCTTGTTTTCCTTCTCTTTATTTCGTAAGCTAATATTCACGGATAGTTCTTTAGTCGGTTTGTACAATACCCATGGGGTGAGATGGGGTGGTGAAATATTGTATTCTTAATCCGCCACCACACGGAGAAAAAAATAATAATAAGTATGTTACTATTTTAATACATAGGTATTACTTACATCATATTTGCAAATGCACAGCGTTGATGATAAGTATTTTATAAACATAAAATTAACCTTAATTAGTCTAGAAACAGATGACCTCTGTGATCTATTGTAATAATCTCGGGATACAATTATATATTTACAATTAGGTTAAGTACTAGAATTACCTACCTAAGATACGGGTATTACAAATAACAGGCATATTTTTAGGTATTCGCAAACACTCTTTGAAAACGATTCATTTACAACAAGAATGAGGACTGTCCCCGATTGGTATAGGATATAATTTTAAGTTTTCCTTCTTTTTATTTTGTAAAGATAATATTCACGGATAGTTCCTTAGTCGGTTTTTACGACACCTATGGGATGAGATAGGGTGGTGACATTGTATTCTTACTCCGTCACCACACGAATCAACAAAAATAGAAAATATTTAATCAATCATTCATAATGTAAAACTCCGGCAAATGTTGGAAAAAGCCCAACGTACTGACAGATTAGTTTCATACAATAAAATGCTTCACTTTTCAAGTACTTTCATTTGATGTATAGATGTAAGTGTAACAAGGGTGGGGGGGGACGGCTTCCATACAAACAAGTACTTACTACAACACTTATTAAATATTCGTATGCATTATTTTGCAATAACTTTTCTGTACGAACTTATTTATAGAAAATTGTAACATTTTTATTGGAACATTAAATGCGGTGTCTTTTGAAGAACGTTATCGTGCACCTGCACACATATCTTTGCAACAACTTGTAAATTTTTATATATATTATGTAGGTACTTACTTATATTATTGCTACGATTGTAAAGAATTTAAGTGGAGTGGTAATTACTTATATAATCATTATATTAACTTGGTTATATAGGTAGAATCGGGACATCGATAAATAAATAAATAAATATTCAAGGTCATCTCTACACAGCGCCATCTGTTCCCAAAGTAAGCTAGGCTTAACCTGCTTGTGGTAACAGAACAACGGATATTAGTACTTATATACTTTTTTTTTGTAAATAGGTGCTTACATATTATACATAGAAAGTTAGAAACACTCAGACCAATGCAAACAATCATGTTCATGCACACAAAGATTTGCATTGAGCGGGAATCGGACACGAGACCTCTGCATAGCAGCCATGTAATATAACTAAGTACTACGCCACAGCTGAGGTCGTCATTGGATAGATATTAGGAGGAGGACTATGCCCTACAGTGGATGTCAATTGGCTGGTTAAATGACAAATAAAATCAACATTATGTATGTACCTACCTATGAAATGCAATAAAGAATTTGAGTTTGACTCCCGCTTCGCAATAGAACATGCTCAATCAATTCAATTCCATAATACAATAAAGAGCAGCGTATAAGATTTTAAAATCAACAGAGATTTCTTTAAATGGTATTAGAAAAACTTGTTTCCCCGTGACTCTGTATCAGAGCGGTTATATCTATCTACTAATTATCACGTCTACTCGATAGAGTTATTTTTCTTGCTTTTTTTTCTTTACAGCTTATCCACTTAATAACATTCTTCACGCTGAGAATAAGAAATCCGTGGAGGTGCTATTGTGTTTTTACTTTTTGTTGTTTTATTTTAAATTGTGTGGCTTAATTTTGTTGTAATAGTGTATTCAACTGTATGAATATAGTGTGGTATTGAATAAATTTTACAAGGGATGTCGTAAAAGACAAATACAAGAAAGTCCGTGGATATTATATTCGAAAACCGAGAGCAATCTTAGTGGCCAGCAACAAGGCTTCATAATAACAGCGCATAATGTCCCACTGCAGGGACGGGTCTCCTCCCGTGACGGAGAGATACTTGGCCTACTAATACCACGCTGGCCAGACGGATTGGTATAGGGTTTAATTTCAAGTTTTCCTTCTTTTTACTTCGTAAAGATAATATTACCGGACAGTCCCTTAGTCGGTTTTTACGACACCCATGGGATGAGATGGGGTGGTGTCATATTATATTCTTACTCCGTCACCACACGGTAAACAACAACGCTTACTGATACCAAATAAAAGGGGTATAATCTATATATCTTAAAAAATTATGTTTACCAAAATACATTATATATCTTAAAAAATTAGGTAGGTATGTTTAAATATAATGGAGGCCTAAACCCTATAGAGCCAAAAGTTTATTAGGTTTTTAGGTAGCTTAAATAATGTAATAATATTTGTTTCATTTTGGAAATTTTGAATATTGTTAATATTTAAGAAAAATATTACTATAAGTGTAAACGTACCTAATAAACTTTTGACTTTGGTGTCCCAGTAGGATACGAAGATCTCTTACCTTCAGGTGAATTACGCTCTATTTACTGTTAATATCTGCGTCTTCTCGCCAGCGGCTCATACAACGTAAAAGAAAGAACCGAGCTTTAACGGCTAGGACCAAGGTTATGCTATCGCGGGTTTTAGGTGATCGTCAATTACCACAGAGGGGTCATTCGTATTCCACGTATTGCAATACTACGTGTCTTTAAAAAAAATCAATTATATTCAGTAGGGTAGTACCTAGAGTTTAAGATAAGACATCAACACAAGGCGTGAGTTTATGTATGTCTATTTATGTCTGTGTAAACAAAAATTAACTCATCAAAACTTTCAGTGAACATTAAAACAAAAATACACCGGTAATGCAACTCCACAGCTTTCTCTGTTCGCACCCTAATGCCCTCGTCGCCAGCGGTCATCGGGCGGAAGTATACCAAAACAGTTCATTTTGAGTTCGAAACCAACTCTCAGACTTTTTACACTCGTTTCTAGCCAGAAGGTTTATTGTGTTTAAAAAAAAGAATAAAAAAAGTAAGATCTTTACGCCTTCGCTTCGCTATGGGAAGGGAATGCCTCCTATTTGGTTTGTAGGTACTATATTTACGATTTTTGGGACCTGCTTTCTCACTTTTGTCTTTTATATTTAAATAAGATAAATTAGAACGATTTATTTGATATTTTGTGTACTGTACAACCATTTCTAAATTTACTGGACTATACATATTCAGCCCTACCATGTTGATAGGAATAGATGGTGTCACCAACCTATCTCTTCCTGATTGAGTAACTGATGACTTATTAACTAGCTACTTCAAGGCACGGGGGAAAGAATCCATCGGTCCATCGCTTGAGGAGTGGTTATTTCTAGGTGAAAACTTATTTATTAATTCATAATTTCTCGGCTGTTTGAAGGGTGAATAATTACACTGTTGATTCCAAAAAAATACATTATTAATAATTTTAATTGATATACATTACATTTCACCAAAGCAAGAATGACTTACTTAAAAAGATGAATGAATGATTCCGTTACTTAAATTCGGATCGCTATCCTGTGGAAAGTAAGAAACATTCTCAGAACAGATTCTGATTACTTCAATGATAAGTATGTATTACGCCATCTGTTCTTATATTGTAGTACCATGTACCAACAAAGAAGATGTACATTCTGGCTTTTATGTTATACTCAATAGATGGCAGCACCCAAAAGTTACATGTTTTGCAGATAGATGGAGCAACCTTACAACAAAAGGTTACACAATTGCTCAAGAGATGGCGTTTAAATAACCCTACCATGTTGAAAATACAGCTATTGCATGAAAGTTACTATGTAATCAAGCAGCTTTTAGTTTAGTCGGTTAATAGTAAAAGTAATGGAGTCAATAACAGACAAAGCTCGTGTCTATTGGGCTAAACGAGTCAGTTTGGCAGTCTGTTGCCGCGTTTCTATGAAGAGGTAGATGTGTCAGTTGTTAAAGTAATTTCTTCGTGAAAATGGTGTGAAAGTGTTTTTACTGAAATCGTGACTGAAAATTACATGGAATATTATATTTATGAGCCGGGTAATAGAGTGAAGTGTTTATTTGTGAATATTAGTGAACGTTTGTGTGTTAAATCGTGACGTTAAGCAGTAGATTGATGCGATTACTTCAAGTTCGCCGGCTTATCTTGTTGTGGTGAGTGTATGATCGATATTTACCCCCTTTTATCCTTCGTTTTCACTTCTTTTTATTAAAAAACGCATGTATCGCACTTTAATGGTAGTAATATTACACGAAAAGTGATAATTCGTTTGTAACTTCAACACAATGACGTGATTGTTTTTGTATTTGTGCATACTATAAAATAAACTGGACGGTATTAATAGTATTTTGTTTTGTTGCATTTATAATATTCAGTTGAATAATGCTTACATGCGTTTTCGAAGTGAATGCCAATGATTTAATTTATTTCGTAGACATTTTATACGATGTTGTTTACGTTACATTTTCTTAGTGTTTTTAAACGAATGCTTAAATTTTACGTTTACGAATGCTGTTGTACTTATTTTATTATCCTTAACAATCGTCACGTCACGTCGTCAGTGCAATGGTTTTCATTTCCTATTTTATGTTGAGGCATTTTTTTACTCCTACTAAGAATTCTCATAAGAATTAAATCGGACCTTTTTGATTTTATAAATTGTGTAAGTATGCAGTCTTGTATTTAAACAAATGTTTGTACATTAAACTAAATTATTTTAATTTTACTACTTATTTAATTTCAAATTGCAAGTAATTTCATATACATACTTACTTGTTAAATAATATCTTATTATTCTTAAGGCTATCCCTAACTGTACAATAATGTTAATCATATATTTTTTGAATAGGTATATTCTTCTTGGAAACTCACATAAAACCATAAAAAGCTTTAGTTGGAGATATATAAAAAATGCAAAAACATAAAAAAAAATACTTCTCTACTACCAATAAAAAAAATAACTTCTCACTGCCCATATAAAATTAGCCAGATTAATTACAATAATAGAATATTAGAACATTATTATTAACCATAAGTTTAACTTTAACAAGTGGTTCTTACATTATAAAATTACATTAAAGGGCTGCTAATTATTTTAATCTAATATACTTAGTTTCGCATTCACATAATAGTTTAGTGTTAATTTATAAATATTCAGTGAGTAAGATTTAACTTCACATACAGGATATCATTACAGCATATCAGCACTAATATTTTGTTCTCCATCACCACAATAAAATAAATGTATTATCTATTATTACAAAACCATAATCATACAAGACACAAACCACTATGAAGTAAATATAATTTATGATAGAACCTTAGTTTGTATTTAATAACTTAGATTAATCAATAGTCTGGAAATTTTGGTGAGTACTGAGGACTTGTTAAATTTAATCAATTTATAGTAGGTATAGTATAAACTAAGTCTTACAAACTTTAGAGAAATAGAAACCGATACTACCAGAAGTAAATAAGAGATTTGGTGACAATCACCATAAATTGCCAATAAGGAGGTACCTAATAAGGAAACAAGGAGGATTGTAACTAAGCACCGCCATACAAATTACAAATGGCCCTGAAAGTGAGAGCCATTCCTCATCCTGCCATGATCACACCTTTATAAGATCAAATATTGATATTTAGGCCCAGTTGTTATATAAGTAGTAGGTAAACAACCGATGAACATACCTACTATAATTATGCAAGCTCTTATGATGTTCGGGGATTAAAATGGTAGTAACATTAAAAGTATATTTATGTTTCATTAGGCTGTGACTTCTTTAATTGCTTAAAAAGGTGACATTGGACTTTAGCCTATAAAGCCTATGACACTCCCTGATGAATGGCCTATTCAACACAGAAATAAATTTTTCAAATTGGTTCCTTAGATCTAGATATTACCCCTACAATGTCACAAACTTTACCTCTTTATAATATTGGAAAAGATGGAGGCATCCATTCATAGGCCACCCATCACTTTTGAAAGATAGTTTTATTTTATTCTCTAATTTATTTGCCTTTTGATAAGAAAAGCATATTACATTAAAAAACCTTTATAAAATTATACCTGTTTGAATGACTGAGGTCATACATAAAATTAGTATTAGCCGCGTTAAATTAACACTTAAAATTACGTCATTTCGTTTACATTATGATCTAGTTTTTAAATTAGGTAAATTTAACGTTATATTTAGCTTACAATGAAATTGCTCTCATAAAAAACATTTTGTCTAACTAGGCCTAGAGCAAAAATTTGGCTCACTATACCAAAAAAAAATAGATACTTTTTGTCAAGCATCCCTACAGTAGGTATACATATATAGCTATGGTAGTAATATGCACAAAGACCAAAAGGAAGTCTTTAAGTCATTGCAGTACCTTTCATGTTATCCATCTAAAGAATGAGAATTTCACATAACCAGGAAAATGCCTTTGGGGAAAGAGTAGCATCGCAAGTGTCGGTAGTATCCCCGAGAGTCGGTGCGGTAAGAACTGTTCTTAAAAAATCATACATACATACATTAACTCAAGCCTTATCCCGTCCGGGGTAGGCAGAGATAGGATAGATAGGTTTTTCTCCATAAAAAAACCCGTTCGAAAAATGTTGTCACGAGTTGTGTATATTATTATTAGTATCCCTATTACTTCTCCAACTAACTCACATTACAATATTTTCTCCATCAAGACAATACCTTAATATAAGAAACTAAAATCCTACTAATATTGTAAATGCGAAAGTTTGTGAGGATCAATGGATGTTTGTTACTCTTTCGCGCAAAAACTACTGAATGGATTTTGATGAAATTATGAATATAGATAGTTTGGGGTGTAGAATAACATTTAAGCTATCTATACAACGCGGGCGATGCTGCGGGCATCAGTTTGTCTAATAT
This sequence comes from Schrankia costaestrigalis, assembly GCA_905475405.1. Lineage (NCBI taxonomy): Eukaryota > Metazoa > Arthropoda > Insecta > Lepidoptera > Erebidae > Schrankia > Schrankia costaestrigalis. The sequence continues at coordinate 5,747,275 of FR997850.1, forward strand.
AAACCTGTTTTTCTTCATCCATCTCTAATTATTTTCATCTCATTCATCGAATATTTATGACTAAACCATATCGGATTTGCGTGATGATTTTAATTATTGGCTATTATTAATAGCGTCGTTAAATGGCTGCCATACTATCAACAATGCTTTGTCGGTTACTAAATATAAAAACTAAAATCTTACTAATATTATAAATGGGTTATTCTAAGTTAAGAAGTACTTTCGACGGCAAAGACAAAAAATATATATTTTTTTCAATAAACTTTATAAATAACTTATTTATTACTTAAAACTAAATGCTTCCTACGTGGTCACTAAAATTTATTGCAGAAATGTACGTAATTTAGTCACAATAAGCTCTAATATGTGAAAAATGTCTCTCCCCTGGTCTGTCCCATAACCGATTTTATTTGTAAATCAGTAATTATGAATGTATTAAAATTCAATAATTATTTTAAATTATTTAATTTTACAAGGACAGTAAACTTAGTAATAGTATCCTACAAGTAAAAGTGCTTTTATTCCAATTCTTTAAAAAAAATATGAACACCGAAATTTGTCCACCGTGTTTCGTGTCTCGTCCCCTGGTCTTTTGTTTTCGTTCAAAAATCAGTTCTGCTTTCCTAGTCTGCAGAAGTTGTGACCATGAATGCATAGTGTGTAACGTAAAGTTACCAGCAAGCGGCGCATAAGCAACTGCGCCGCCTTATTGTTGGCCATTTCGATCACGCCACTCGCTGGGTGCAGAAATGTTTAGTGAATGCAGTCTTTCCCCTGGTAAGTTTTCCATTGCCATTTTTTGTTAAAATACCAACATATACTTAAATATTTATTACAAATAGTGTATACATTGTTACGTTTGTGTGTGAATCACGTGCGTGAAATACTTTTACGGCTAATTTAGATTTCTATCGAAAATATATCTCCCCTGGCGTATTTCCCCTGGCTCTTTTGATGGCAGGGGAGATACTTAATATCCAGGGGAGATACATTTTTACGCGTTTCCATTAATACTTCTAGTTTTCTCTACGCCTTTACTTGGCGTTATGCTTATCATAGCTTTAAAATACAATATTAAGTTTTTTTCTACAGAAAATAATACCGACATAACGAAAAAATTGGGATCTACTAAAGATTTAGAGACTTTTTCAGGAATACTAAAAGTTCACCAAGTTACCGGTTGCGTATTGCCTAATATTGAAAAGTTTGAGCTGCTTCTGTGACTCTCGTCATTTTCAATTGGGTACTTTGGATTATCCACAAAAACATGCTAACATAAAAGGCATTATCTTGGATTAGGACAAAGTTGTCACCAACAAAACCAGCATAAATATGGAACGACGTGGCCCCCCAGGATTTCTTCAATGTACCGATCTGCAGTCAATCCCCTTACATGGCGGCCGGTTTCAATGAAAACCAAGTCGATTTTTTCTATCAAAAAAATACTAGCCCGCACCATGCAGGAGCCACCTCCATACGCAACAGCATTGTGCGTATCACTCTCCTGGCCTTCTATACACTCTTCTTCTTCTGTCACTACCATGCAGACATACTCTGTTTTCATCGGAGAAGAAAACAGAGCGCCACTGATCTTCCGTCCAATCGACGTGTTCTCTCGCAAAACGAATACGAGCTGCTCGATGCGCTGTAGTCTGTAGTCGATTTGGAACCTGTTGCTGGTCTTTTTGGAATCAGGGTTACCAGCTACCTTGAGTCTTCTACTCACAGTGCGAGAACTGACAGTTAGTCTACGCGTTTATCGGGGCTCCCGTTGGATTTGAACCCCGTCGAGTGAACAATTTCGCAGTGAAGTACTAACGATGAAAAGATCGTCTCTTTTTGAAGTGGATCCTTTTCTACCTGGACCTCTTCTTTGATCAAAGCCACCAGTCTCTTGGTACCTTTGGCTTGTTCTTACTCCATTGACTGGCTTATATTCAGAGTACGAGCCACTTGTCGTTTACTCATGCCTTGTTCCAACAGTGTAACTGCTTGAGTCGATACTTCTGATCTTGTGTCCATTTCTGGGAAGTTTTATTGCTTGAATATTCTGGGGACGTGTACCTGTTGACATTTTACGGTCAACTAATAAAACTCATAGGTGTTGGTCGCCTTTAATATCCCCTGAAGTCGTAAGAGTATTTAAAAGAGTATTTTTAGTTTTTGTTTCTTTTTATTTAATTATTGCCTATTAATAGTAAAGTTATATAACTTTAAAACTTTCGTGTTTCATTATCACTTATTATTAATATCTACACGGGTATTAAAGTTATATACACCTATACTTAGGTAGTTTTGTTTTGATAGACAAGAAAAATAAATATTTTTTAAGTTTTTAATGTTACTCAAAAGAAAATTTTTCTTTTTGTTATTGATTTTCATAGGAAACATTTAATTTTATAGACAAAAAAGATTGTAAACAAATGAAAAGCCTGATTATAAATAATTCATATTATAATAAATAAAGATGATACTTAAAAATAACCATGTTTATTATGTTTATCTCTTCCCTGTTCATAAAGTATCCTCCCCTGTACACCTTGTCTCTCCCCTGTATGGTGTATTTCCCCTGGTCACTTATAAAACGTAATAAAACCAATAAATTGTCTGGCCACTTTGTAAACGTTTTAAACATAGCAGTTTACATTTAAAAAATGTATACTTAAGTAAAAATATATAAAAAAAACCCGTGCCGCCATTTCATACAACGAATTACCTCTTAACTTAGAATGACCCAAATGCGAAAGTTTGTGAGGGTGATGTATGGATGGATGTTTGTTACTCTTTTACGCAAAAACTACTGAATGGATTTTGATGAAATTATGAATATAGATAGTTTGATTTCTGTGGTTTGGCGTGTAGAATAACATTTAAGCTACCTATACAAGACGGGCGATGCCGCGTGCATCAGCTAGTCTAGTAATATAAACCATTCTTTCTTCATCCACCTTTAATTATTTTCATCTTATTCATCGAATATTTCTGACTAAACCATATCGGATTTGCGTGATGATTTTAATTATTGGCTATTATTAATAGCGTCGTTAAATGGCTGCCATACTATCAACAATGCTTTGTCGGTTACTATGCTTTCTGATTCGCTAGTTAACGTGATCTATAGATTTATCTTCTGTGAAATATCTGGTCAGTTTTGTTTCGTGGAAATTGTTATGTTAACCTGACTAGGAGGAATCCGTGTGGTGACGGAGTAAGAACACAATATGTCACCACCCCATCTCATCCCATGGGTGTCGTAAAAACCGACTAAGAGATTATCCGTCAATATTATCTTTACGTAATAAAAAGAAGGAAAACTTGAAATTAAACCCTTTACCTTACCAATCCGTCTGCCCAGCGTAGTATTAGTAGGCCAAGTATCACTCCGTCATGGGAGGAGGCCCGTCCCTGCAGTGGGACATTAATGGGCTGTTATGATGAACTGACGAGGAGGAAGGTATTTTGCAGTTTAGTTTTTGTCGAGTATTCAATACTTTTTCCATTTCTACCTGACGAACTTAAGAAAATATTTTAAAAATCTTTGTTATCAACAAGTGGTCCACTGTGGGGACAAGTATCATCTACATAATATGAAGCATTTTTAGCTTTCTAGCACCTCATTGCCCAGTCAAGATTTCCTTTTTGTTAATTGTTTCGTAGATTTGGGAATCACCCCTTAGTTCGAAGAGTAGGAATGGACATCCGTGAAAAGCAATGGGGTAGATATCCTTAATCCTACCTAATGCCTAACCCATCAATATCAACGAACATCAAACCAAAAAATCTGACCCAAATCATAAACTTTTATAACATAATAAAACATGGCCAGTCTCCTAAATATTTACTATTCTTAACATGTGCGGGGCAACGCCCTTAACCCATCACATGGTTTTTTTTACCACGATCGTTTCTTAGGGCGAACACACATGCGAGTTTACCATCGTAAATACAACCAAACAATGGTATCAACACATCTGGGCCTTGAGTCAGACATGTGACGTAATGATGTACTGTATAAAAGGCTGTCTGCACGCATTTGTGAAGATTCACGGCTGTGTTACGGTGTATTGTATTATACGGTGATGATATGTTATACTTACTTAGATGATTCGTAGACAGATATTGATGTCTTTGTTGCGAGTTGGTGAAGGGTGATAGTGTGTAGTTAATACTTGTAGAATTTGAAACTTTGATGATTTGTTTAGTTATTGTAAATAGTATAGGTACCTAAGTATATTAGAAATTTCGTGTGGTGACAGAGTAAAAATACAATATGTCACCACCCCATCTCATCCCATGGGTAAGGGACTAACCGTAAATATTATATCTTTACGAAATAAAAAGAAGGAAAACTTGAAATTAAACCCTATACCAATCCGTCTGGCCAGCGTGGTATTAGTAGGCCAAGTATCTCTCCGTCACGGGAGGAGGCCCGTCCCTGCAGTGGGACATTAATGGGCTGTTATGATAAAGGAGAAAATTCATATAGGCTCTAACAAAGATGATTTATTTAAATCCAAAGAACAACATTAATTTTAGGTATTACTTTAATTTGAAAACAAACTTATGTCAGCTAAACATAAATGTCTTAAAATACGCTTAAGTCTATACTTGGCTTTAAGGAAATTGTCTCAGTTCTGAAAAGGGTATGCCTTCGTAAGTGTAGGAGACTAATAGTTGGACCGTTGCATTTGGACATAAGTAATTTCCGCTTTGGCATAAGCTATCAAAGTAGAATAAAATATAATCTTAAATAATATCTTAACGTTGAGAGAGAGTAAGTTTAAGTTAGCATAACTTTGCTTTGACTTGGATTCATTACTGTGATTAAGATGCAATGTGTTTTAAAAGGTTGTGTCTGAAATCGTTCAGAAGATATTTAGTATTTAAGTACCTAATGTCGCGGCGTAAAATTTTTATTGCACTATTGACTATTACCCTTCTTTTCCTAATCCATAATTAATAGTTCAAAAAACATAGCATTTTAAAGCCTAAAGGTAGTGTGACTAAATGCGGCTAACGAGACCGCGAGTTCGAATCCTATGTAGGACTATAATTTGTGTAATTCACAAATTTTATTGCCCTGAGACTAAATGTTGTTTGTTGTCCGTTAAAATGAATGTTTGTGCCCGTAACGTAAAATACTCATACAAAATTTATATTTTATTAGATTTGGTTATATTTATCTGTCTCTTTTAAAAAACAACTATCTTTGTGGTAATCAACTAAGTATACAAGGGGTTACAACCCCATCAGAGGAGCTAGTAAGCTATGTTACCGTCCGAGCATAGAGAAGCCTCGTCCTTGCAGTGGGACATTAACTAGATGGATCATACCAGGAAAACTATGACAAAAATAAATAATCTACAATGATGAAACACTAAGCGGATGTTTGTTACTGGTACAAGTTTACTATTTCTGTGAGTTCCTATAAAAATGAATCACATTTGGAACATCGGATGTATGTTTCGGAGTGACAGCGATCGTGTGACATGTTTCTTAAAAACATAAACTCATCTCGGAACTATAAAACTTGTGTAAGTGCATTGCACATATCAGCCCCTGCAGTGGGACATTAATGGGCTGTTATGATGATGACGATGGTACAAGCTTTAGTAGTTTGTTGGGACTAGACGGCATTGTGGAAATGTAAGTATTATTTTTTTTATATTTCTGCTTAGGAACTCCTAATCTATGTAACATGCATTGTTAACTCTGTAGTGACAGTGTTGATTAAGACAAATCACTAGCCGCAAGAACTATCACATTTGGCCCACGCGTTTGTTTTTTAGAATGCCGCAAAGGAGCAAGCGTTCATACAAACATTGACTGGTAGATTACGACACGCAACCCTCTCTCTGTTTATAATGCAATATTTATTTAATTGAAAAACATTAAAAGTGTTGAGAGTGTGTTATACAAATACTTTATTGCCTTTTCTCAAGACTTTGTTATCAACATTTTACATTAGGTATTTAGCCTATTTGCGAATTATGTTTTTTTTTCATTTGTCGGCGCTAGTGTGCCTTATAACCGCTCTTAATATGTTATCTTAAATTATATAGAAAACATTACTTTCTCTTACAATAATTATAACGTGTATTACATTCCAACTAAAAGCCCATCCATCTTTTACCTGTCACCGTTTGTGTCAGTGCTCACTCAACATTAGCCCACATTTTGGGGTCTTGTGCTATTTTCCGTGTGGCGTAGGAATAACTAAAAATACTAAATGTTACCACCCTATTTAATCACGTAAATATCGTAAGAGATTATTTGTAAATATTTCTGAGAAAAAATAACGAATTGTTGATATAAAACCCAACTACACTCGCAATAACTAATTCATTTTTTTTAACTACCTAGTTGGCAAAGCGATTATGACTGTGTGGCTGCCCGTGAGTAGTCATGAATTAGAATTCCGTGCAAGATGTGTGTTTCACTAAAATAATGATCTGAAAATTTTCTTTGTGTCACTTAATTTCATGATGTAAAAGCCGCTACACAGGGCTCTATATTTTTTTTGCTCACACTTTTACGCAACGCCATCTAGTTCCAAACTAAGCAGAGCTTGTACTATGGGTACTAGACAACGAATAAACATACTTAATTACTTTTTTTTGTAAATACTTACACATATTATACATAGAAAACACCCACAACAATCATGTTCATGCACACAAAGATTTGCATTGAGCGGAAATCGAACTCGAGACCTCTGCGTAGCAGTCATGTTAAATAACCACTACGCCACAGAGGTCGTCATTAGTGCAGTAGTTGTCTTTTTTTGAAAAAAAGAAGAACTACCCACTCTCAACACAAAACTTATGTAAAACCTCAATTTCTCTACATCATTGTAGGAAGTTTGCTTCTTATAAATATTATTTAAACGGGATATTAACGCGCATTTTATTTGCCTTTATTTTACTTGACGTTTCGGCACAGGTTGTACTGGCCGTGGTCGCAAGCTGACTGGTGATCCGAGGTCACAGCTAAAATAAAGGTAAATTAAATGCGCGTTAATATCCCTTTTATATAATATTTATAATAATGAAACGCGATAGTTTAAAAGTTATAAGTCTACTTCTGTCTTTCTCTGTAAAAAAAAGTGTTTATTACTAAGTGCTGATATATAAATAGAAGAAAGGATTGTAATGTCGGTCATTGTCATTCAAAGAGGGTTATGGTGCCGCTTTTACCGTCATCACTTACCATACATGGGGAGACAGCTTAGACACTTTAAGAGAAGTTTTGTTTAGACAAAGGATTACCTTCTGTTCCTATTATGGTGTTCATGACTTAATTGTATGTATACGAACGTGGTACAAATGTATTGTCACTATTGAATCGCCTAGAAATCACTTATGTACAGGCCCGTCCCATATTTCATTACTGTTCCACTCCTATTAGTCATAGCGTGATACTATATAGCCTATGACACTCCCCGATAAATAGACTATTAAACACAGAAAGATTTTTTTAAATCGGTTCAGTAGATCCTGAGATTACCCCCTACAACGTCACAAACACACAAACTTTACCTCTTTATAATATTAGTGTAGAAGTATAGATTACCACATACCTACCACTTCTATCTCATATTCAAAAAAGAAAGTTATGGATAAATGCTTTAAATATCACCTCGTCTGGCTACGTATTCCTGGTTTACCCAGAAGACAAATTTTCTGACTATTAATGAAAAAAACTTTACCAGGTATGAGGAATTATGTTGTTTACTCGTTTCTAGACGCAAGAAATTAATAATAGTATCCCAATCTTTCTCGGTACTCTTAATCCGATTGACGATTCAATACGAAAAATAATTTAAAAAATATCTTGATCTAAACGAAGATTATACAATAATCAGGCTTTACGAAACCAGATGGCTGGCTTCTGTAGCTGAGCCGCTGATTATCATGCCAAAGAACTTAATATACTTTACCAGATTTGATTAAATAATGAATATCTGCGAAATATAATTATTATTGATAATTAAATTTAGAAACAAATTGTATAAATCCTTAAAGAAAGTAATAATAAATGCGTAACTATACCGTATTCATCCTTACCTGATTTATTTTGTAAACAAACACCACATATTGCAATTTCACTAGTTTTTACATCAATCGCACACTTTGATATGGATGAAAATTTCTGGAAAAGTAGCATTAAAAGTTTATGCAATAGAAAACACGTAAATCACTTTGATTTAACCACTATCTTTCTTAAATTTTAAATAAATATAATTTTTTCCAACGAAAAATTTCACAGATAAAATTAATTTCATCATTTGACATTTGTAGATTCTAGAATTTTTTCCTTGATTCCTATACATTTTTCAAAGGTCAAAGTCTTTAGTTTGTGGTTGACACGACGCCATATATGTTTACGTTTTAAAGCAAGTCCGTTTAAATAGACAGTAGTTTGACTTAGTCCGGTCAGTCCTATAACACTCCTTTATAGCCTGGCGTGATTACATTTTATGTTCATAGTACATCTTCATGAACAAACCCTTGTCTGCTATAAAGACTAGGAAATTCGATCCACGCTTTTAGTTCACTACCTTAGTCTAATGTACCTTTATTATCATTCACTTAATATTTGTAGGCTCGCCCATTATAAAGAGGTCCTTTTGCGTCCATTTATGCGCATGTCTCTGGTGTTTTATTTAACTCGTAGCCATATTCATAGGTTGACACGACAAATAAAGCATTCATGTGGAAATTAAACAGCTAAAGAGTCAGTGAACTCGAAAAAATGGTAAATGTTATATGAATAAAAATAATTCGTTTTGTTGATTTGGTTTGTTGTCGATGGATCGTTCGTTACATTCTATTAGGTAACAATTATCGTTGAATAGCTACACGCCCCATCAGTCTTGAATAGATGAATGTCATATCAGTTCAGGCATGCTGATGGTGTCACTTTGATATTTTTAGCAACCGCCCACAGCAATTTTAGGATGATTGCTGACGAACATGCAACCTGGTAAGCAGTAGACGCCGCTCAGTGATGTAAACGGTGCCAGAGCATAGACAACCCGATGCCTACTCTAGGCGTAAATTGTTAGGTCGCGTAGCTCTGCAATTTCACTAGTTACTGCACCCTTGCACCAAACCCTGCAACATATGCACTACTTCTTGAAGAAGAATTATTCGGGCACAACGGTGGTTACGAACTAGATGACCTCTTGCTCAAGAGACTCACCGCCTGTTTATATATAAATATAGGTATAAAGAAATGTAGCAAAGCAAAAGTAACGGATATGTTACATAGAATTATCTCAATGCACATATCGTACTGTGTCTTTCCCAAGGGGTAAATGACGTTCGAGTTCATCGTCCCACAAAAGTGAGTTAATTCGAAAATTTTCATTAAATTCTAAAATTTTATCACCATTCAGATGTTATCGTAACCCATAAAACGTTTGTAATTTCCCAAATGTTTTTGTTACATCAAAACAAACTGCAAAAACTTATGTGAATCTGTCATCAGTGTAACAATAGAATAGAATGGGCACAATCTTGATAATATAACCTCTGTTTTCTGTTTCTGCGAAAGGGGCCAAGTGCGACGGTAAACGGTGCACATTAGCCAAGCTAAAATGAACCCTGGGAGACATTGATTCTGTTACTATTTAAGCATACACGTGGGAGGCATCGCAGTTCAAGCAGAAGTGGCGTAGCTAGGTATCGTGCCCAGTTGAGCTTGAACCGCTGCATATTTACAATTTATTCTTTATCGCTGAACTCATTATGGTTCTTTTGTAATTGGTTGATGTTGACAATAACGATAGTGCATCGGTTGTAATGGTAATGAATGTTGCATCACAGCAGGTCATTCAATTGTTTGATGGTGGTTATGTCAGGTGGTTGTTTTTATGTATGATGTGGTAAATTACTATGTTATTACTGTAGTTAATAAGCATAAGATAAATTCCATCATTACAACCTATTGATGACCCGCTATAGGAACTCTGAGGGCATTTATGCCTAACAATACCGCTAAAAAAAATTCTGTTTATTTTTGCATCTCAAGTAATCTTATTTATAAAGATTTAAGACGGGAAAAGTTACGTTCAAATAACGAACAGAAAGTACAATTTGAGACCAGCACAACTTCAAATTGATACCTCAAAGTAAACCCGGGAGATATCAGTGAATCACCCAGATTTCGCTAGTCGCAGACTCTTCGTAATATCAAAAAACCGTGTCTACAATTTACAATGCCTCTTATACCAAGTTACAGCTAAAATTAAACAACAGTGCCTTACGAAACAAGTTATTAGGGTCACTAAACATAAGTTTTATCAGTGTTTACTGTAACCGCTTATCCTATATAAAACATTGTGACAGGGCTTTACGTAATGATATCTAGGACGAGCTGTATAATGTGCAGCTCGATGAATATCTGTAACAACTTTGACGGGGTTTCAACTGGTTAATATGTGTCGGTTGATCAATAACCGGCCTAGTGATCAGTATTTATTATATGGTGTACTAGCTGCCCACTTCGTTGGGCGGCGAAAAAAACGCGTCCCTTTTTTAAACATATTTCATTACTGCTCCTCTGCTATTAGTCATATAGCTTGATATTATATAGCCTATGACACTCCCCGATAAATGGACTATTTAACACAGAAAGAATTTTAAAAATCGGTTCAGTAGATCCAGAGATTACCCCCTACAACGTTGAAAACTCACAAACTTTACCTCTTTATAATATTAGTATAGATTATTGGTCGGATCCAGTCAGTAAGCAAGAGGTCGCCCAGGTTGGTACAAACGCTGTGCCCGCTTAATCCACCACCAAGCAGTAGTATGAAATGTTACTGTGTTTAGATGGAAGGGCAGTGGCTGGTGAAATTAAAGGGCTTTGAGAATTAACAGGTAACTGGCGTTTGCTTACCAGTCACCTTACAGCAATAAAAACATATTCTTGCTGCCATTCTCTCCTTGTCAGCGCCTTGAGGCTTCCACTTGAAGGATGGTACCTCACTAAACCAGACGGGTTGATAAGATATTTGTTTCTGAGTTTTCATTGTCTAGTCATGATACTGTGTATTGGGGATCTCCCTTGTTTCCCTTTAACGACACCCATAGGACAATATGGGATCACCGATCCCTTCTGTATGTGAATAATTGAAAAAATATTTCTCATAAAAACAGAATATATATAAATATAATTAATAAATAGAAGAATACGAGCAAAGTTGCGGTTGTGGTTTTGTGGAGCTTGAAATAGGTACAAGATTACCTGTCTCTGTTACACAGGTAATCTCGCAAGTATTGGGTCCGAGTTACCAATACTTAATCTGCTTTTGAAAATAGTGATTAATCTGTCTATATGATTATTGATTAGATACATAATGTAATTTACTTCATCATCATGATCATATCAGCCAATCGACATTCCCTGCTGGACATAGGCCTCCTCCAAGTATTGCCACCGTATTTACTTATTCTTATGAAAATAATAACTTTTTGAGTTCAAGATATTTTAATTGTTGTAATATTAATTATGTTTTTCTGTTTTTACTAACTCTTTCTAAGATAGAAATATTTGTTTAAGCCGTGCATGCCAGCGGCATTATTATTTATCAAATAAGCAACAATCATATCCTGTTAAATCAAATATTGTGTAAGGTACAAATATTCAGTAGATGATAATATTATTCTTTATCCATCACCACACGAAGACAAATCCATTGTAACATTATTATTTTACATTGTAGTAATCGTATAGACGACTACTAACAATATTTACATCAGCCGGGAATCGAAGTGGTATAAATTATACTCGTGTCAAGCAGTATTTTGGTAGTTTATTTGATAGCAAAAATAATTACAGAGAAAGTGTATGAAATTTATCAAAACAATGTCTTTTATATGTTTATAACACAAAGGAAAAAGTAGGGGCCATATGGGCGTACACAATTCTAGCAAAAAATAAAATTTAATTCAATGTACATTTTAATAACAAAAGAATTTATCGTCCGCCATCTTGGGTTGAGCGCAGGTAGCCGACGACGCCCGCGCAGCCGGGGACTCGGACCGGTCTTCTTTGCTGCTATTGGTGGAGACCTTACACGTGCCATTTCGCTAACAATAGGATTGGGAGGTGCTTACCGTACCATCGTACGATATCCCCAGGGTGGCGTGATATCTAGCCGTGGTCCGACCGCTATAGGCGGAAGCGGTTGTAGTAGCGGGCGATGGCCGCTACACTACTCCCCTGCTGAGACCGTAACTACGGGCGATAGTAGTCAGGGAATTTGACTGTGCGTCCACTCCGTGTTTTTACTGCTGGTTGGTCTTTCGCCTCAGTTATTTTATTTTCTTCTTTTGCGATGTATGCAGGTTTGATTCGGTCTATCGTGATTGTCTGTGACTTGCCTTTGATTTCAACATCGAAAGTTTTTGAACCTCTTCTTAAGACTTTATATGGGCCAAGGTAAGCAGCTTGTAAGGGTCTGCGGATTGGTCCATGACGAATAAAAACCTGAGTTGCCGTCTTGAGGTCTCGCGGTATGTAGAATGGTCTGCTTGAACTGGAGTGCCAAGAGGTTGGTTGAGGTGACTGTTTTGCCATATACGAGCGAAGTCTACTGGCAAAGTTATTTGCCTCTATTTCTTCATTACCCGATGCGGCGAAGAACTGTCCAGGTAAACGTAATGGTTCGCCATAGACAAGTTCCGCAGCTGTAGTTTCCAGATCTTCCTTCCAAGCGCTTCTAATGCCTAGCAGCACCCAAGGTAAGGCTTCTGACCATTTGGAGTTGGCGTGACAAGCTATAGCACCTTTGAGTTGGCGATGCAATCTCTCCACAAGTCCATTGGCTGCAGGATGGTAAGATGTGGTAGTGTGATGATGAGCGCCTACTAAAGCAGATACTTCTTTAAAAATGTGGCTTTCAAATTGTTTCCCGCGATCTGTAGTTATATGTTCTGGGCAGCCAAAACGGGCTATCCACCCAGATATTAGAGCTGATGAGCATGCCTCAGCTGTGATCTCTTGCAGCGGATATACTTCAGGCCATCGAGTATAGCGGTCAATGATTGTAAGGCAATATTTATAGCCAGAACAAACTGTTAATGGACCTATTAGATCCATGTGAATGTGTCGAAAACGAGCTGAAGGTGGTTCGAAGGTTGCGAGTGGAGCAGACGTGTGTCTTGTAACTTTACAGCGCTGACATTGCTGGCATTCTTTAGCCCATCTCCGACAATCTTTTCTTAAACCAGGCCACACAAATCTTTCACTGACTAAGCGTACTGTAGCTTTGACTCCAGGGTGGCTCAATGAGTGCAGAGTATCAAACACTTGATGTCTAAAAGTGCTTGTAATATAGGGCCGTGCGGTACCTGTTGACACGTCACAGTATATTTTTTCGTTTGTATGTGGGATGTTCAACTTTTCTATTTGTAAGCTAGAGCCATTCTTTATGAGGTCATGTAATTCATTGTCTGCCTCCTGCGCGTGCGCTAAGTCTTTATAATTCAGTGGCTTAGTTATTTCGCTTATGCGAGACAGAGTATCAGCTACGATGTTATCTCTTCCAGCGATGAATCGAATGTCAGTAGTAAATTGGCTTATAAAGTCTAAGTACCGGAACTGACGTGGTGAGCAGCTGTCTCGAGACTTAGTGAAGGCAAACGTTAAAGGCTTATGATCCGTCATTACAGCAAAGGTTCGAGCCTCCACCATATGTTTGAAGTACTTGATAGCTTCATAGATGGCAAGCAGTTCGCGGTCGTATGGACAGTATTTCTTTTGGGCTGGAGATAACTTTCTTGAAAAGAATGCCAGTGGTTCAAATGTATTCTCTTTTTGTTGCTGCAATACTGCCCCGATCGCTGAGTCTGATGCGTCTGTCTGTATAACTAGTTCTGCGTTAGTATCAGGATACGCTAGTTGTGTTGCGTCTGATAAACTTTGCTTGCATGCTATAAAGGCATCTCGGAGTTCGGGTGTCCAGTTGACTGGTTGCTTTTCTTTGACTTTGGGCCCTGATAATAATGCATTCAAAGGTGCTTGAACACTTGCTGCTTGTGGAATGAAGCGCCTGTAGAAGTTTATCATTCCTAAAAATCTTCTTAGCTCTTTCTTGGTCTTAGGTTCTGGGAATTCTTGAATTGCTGCGACCTTGGATTGTAACGGCTGTATACCTTTTGCTGAGACTGTATAACCAAGAAATTTAACTTCCATTTGACCAAAATGACATTTTGCAATGTTGATTAAAATTCCGTATTTGTTTAGACGTTCAAACAAGAGTTCCAGGTGTTCCAGGTGTTTGCTGGTGCTGCAACTGGATATTAAAATGTCGTCCAAGTAACAGTAGCAGAAGTCTAGGCCACGTAAAACTTCGTCCATGAACCTCTGGAACGTTTGTGACCCGTTGCGTAGACCAAAGTTCATGAACGGGAACTCAAACAAGCCGAACGGCGTAGTGATGGCCGTTTTAGGTATATCTTCTTCATGGACAGGAATTTGGTTGTATGCCTTAACCAGGTCAATAGTTGAAAAGACGGTACTTCCTGAGAGCTGATAAGTAAAGTCTTGTATATGCCTAATTGGATAACGGTCAGGCACAGTGCGTGTATTAAGCATGCGGTAGTCTCCACAGGGACGCCAACCATCGTCTTTCTTGCGTGTCAGGTGGAGAGGAGAGGCCCAAGCACTTTGTGAACTTCGAGCAGTGCCGTTCTTTAACATTGCGTCGAATTCTTGTTTCGCTATTTTTAATCGCTCTGGATCCAGACGACGTGGACGGCTATAAACGGGTGGTCCTGGCGTTGTTTGAATCCTGTGTACTGTGCTATGCTTTGGTCTAGTAGGTTTACCAGATGGCCGTGTGATGTCAGGATATTTCTGCAGTAGCTGGAGGTAAGGCGAGTCTTCTCCTTTAGTGTGCGTTGTGCGTACAGATAAAATGTTAGCGGCTGATTGCTTCTGCGGAGTTGAGATACTTAATGATGTAACTCCATCTATAATTCGCTGGTTGCGGCAGTCAACGAGGAGGTTATAAAAACCTAAAAAGTCAACTCCGATGATGGGTTTTGATACATCTGCTACTATAAATCGCCAAAGAAATGCACGGCGGAGGCCAAGGTTTAGTTCCAGCTGTATGTATCCGTATGTAGCAATTGGAGTACCGTTGGCAGCGAAGAGTTGGTAGTTGTTTGTCTTCGGACGCGACTCCCGTACAGCTGATCGTGGAAACACGCACAAGTCTGAACCTGTATCAATTAGATATTGTATCTTTGTGTTACGATCAGTGATGAACAGGCGGTTCGAAATGTTGGGGCAGTCGTTTACCGCAATCATCGGCTGCCTTGAGCGTTTCCCGTCTTATAATTGCAGGGTTCTATGCATTTCTTCGCTCTGTTACCGAATCTGTAATGATACCAACAATGTTCATGTTCTGATGGTCTGGAAC
The DNA here is from genome assembly GCA_905475405.1 of Schrankia costaestrigalis. Classification (NCBI taxonomy): domain Eukaryota; kingdom Metazoa; phylum Arthropoda; class Insecta; order Lepidoptera; family Erebidae; genus Schrankia; species Schrankia costaestrigalis. The sequence goes on from FR997850.1 coordinate 5,762,711, forward strand.
GGGATCGGGAACGGCTATGATTCCTATGGGAATAACGAGTCCCGTATGCATCACGCCTTGAACGTTTTAACTCTGTCTCCATTGATTCTAGCTTCTGTGTTAATGCTGCTACCATATTTCTTAAATCGCTATCGCTTGTGTGTGCGACCGATGCCGATGTTGTCGAAGTACTTGCTACTTGTGATGTTGTAGGAACAATGTCGTTTATCCTGTCAGCTAATTCTGCAGCATCTTCTACTCCCATGTTCAGTTGTGATGCTAGGATGGTTTGTAAGTTAGTAGGTAACCTACTTGCCCATATAGTGCGAATAAATTCGGACGGAATATTCGAACCTGCTAGTTGTTGTAAATGTCTCAGGAACTGTGAAGGTTTTCTGTCGCCGAGCTCCTCGTGCATTAAGAGTTGTTTTGTTTTTCTCTCTTGGGATGCTGATAGCCGCTTGATAAGTTCTTCCTTTAATTTGCTGTATTTTCCTGAGTCAGGAGGGGAGACTATAATATCCCGTACTTCCGCAGCGTATTGCGCTTCCAGCTGGGCCAACACGTAGTAGAATTTGGTATCATCACGAACTATGTTGGATAAAACAAATTGACCTTCTATCTGCGCAAACCACAATGTGGGATCGTCTGGGTTGAATGGTGGTACTCGTACTCCAACCCTGAATGTCTCTGCTGATCCTTCTTTTGTTGGCTCCGTTTTGTCTTCCATCTTCTAGTCTTCGGGGTCACCAGTGTAGTAATCGTATAGACGACTACTAACAATATTTACATCAGCCGGGAATCGAAGTGGTATAAATTATACTCGTGTCAAGCAGTATTTTGGTAGTTTATTTGATAGCAAAAATAATTACAGAGAAAGTGTATGAAATTTATCAAAACAATGTCTTTTATATGTTTATAACACAAAGGAAAAAGTAGGGGCCATATGGGCGTACACAATTCTAGCAAAAAATAAAATTTAATTCAATGTACATTTTAATAACAAAAGAATTTATCCTTGAATATACCACTGTGGAGGTCGCGGTGACGTAACAGCACCACGCCTCCAACGAAAAGGGAGGATCCTCCGACCAGGCGAAGGTGATCGCGCCTGGCGGGCCAACTGCCCAACAGTTGTTCGTTGGACGTTGTATATATGCGGAATCGCTGTGCGAATGTTGATATCGCGATTCAGGATGTAGTGTAGGTGTTCGCTTGAGTTGTCGGTAGATGACGCTACACCACTCCCCCCGGAAGACCGGAGGTCGAACTTGCTGATGTGACTTCTTGTGGAGCTGATGCCAGAGTCCCAGTGAGTCGGAACTGAAATGCCGGTCCAGTGAGTCGGACTGCGGTGTCCACCTTCCCCATTTTCCCCAGTGAGTCGGGGTGTGTCCAGTGAGTCGGATGATGGGTGATGAGGTCGCAGGCTTCCCCAGGCTTGTCATGACGGCGAGCATATGGAGTAGTCCTGTTCAGACCGAAGGTGCTGGTGCGCTCCTAGAAGGTTGGTTTCATCACGTCGGGGTCACCAGTGTAGTAATCGTATAGACGACTACTAACAATATTTACATCAGCCGGGAATCGAAGTGGTATAAATTATACTCGTGTCAAGCAGTATTTTGGTAGTTTATTTGATAGCAAAAATAATTACAGAGAAAGTGTATGAAATTTATCAAAACAATGTCTTTTATATGTTTATAACACAAAGGAAAAAGTAGGGGCCATATGGGCGTACACAATTCTAGCAAAAAATAAAATTTAATTCAATGTACATTTTAATAACAAAAGAATTTATCGTCCGCCATCTTGGGTTGAGCGCAGGTAGCCGACGACGCCCGCGCAGCCGGGGACTCGGACCGGTCTTCTTTGCTGCTATTGGTGGAGACCTTACACGTGCCATTTCGCTAACAATAGGATTGGGAGGTGCTTACCGTACCATCGTACGATATCCCCAGGGTGGCGTGATATCTAGCCGTGGTCCGACCGCTATAGGCGGAAGCGGTTGTAGTAGCGGGCGATGGCCGCTACAACATACTACAAAGGACGATAAATTACTTTGTTATGTGTAAAACCTTAAGCACGTTACAGGTTAGTTTTCATCGTCTTTTTACCATTGTAACTCACAACCTTACATCTTTACAAGGAAAAGGGTATGTGTAAACGAATAAAGGTTTAACGTTGGAAATACTACCTTTCCAAAAAAATATGTCAATTAAATCACAGGAAAATCAAAAATATGCTTATACTTAAAATAAATAATGCGTATGCTTAAAATAATACCTCATCAAAAAGAAGAATTAAACTGTTTTTAACGTCCATTGACAAACCTTTTAAATTATTAACAAGTGAACAAGTTAAGAAATGATGTAAGAACAAAATAGTTTGCGGCAAAGATCCTATGACAAGAATCGGGAAGCAACGCTCCGTTGGTTCGGTCATGTAGAAGGGATGAATGGAGCCATTTACACGAGGGATTTATTCAACCAACGGAAATAATAGCTCCCAAAGAATGTTCTTCAAGAATTTGGGCAGACTAAATTGGCGATATTCTTCTAAATTGATGATGTGATTGTACACAAATTTATGGTGATGTTATATGGTTGATACATAAACTAATGAGATACAGCTCCGTATTTTTATTTTCTTACAAAACATGTAATGATCGTTGTTGAAACCAAATAGTTATTATAAAACAATAAATCAGGGCTGAGCTCATAGCCCATCGCTAATTCATATACTTTGTGTTGGCTTCTATGTCAGAAGTGTTCACTACCGAAAGACACGAAGCATAGATCCTTAACTAGATGTACTTAAAGAAATTAGAAATTTAATTAACTCGTCCCTGCAGTAGGGCAGTTGAAGATTGCTATGAACATTCTTATAAAAGAAATGTACAAATATCGTAGCTTAATAATTAGTTTTGAAGTAAGCAGTCTAGAAAGCTTCTTAGAAAATAGTTCCACGTTGATACTCTATGAGACTGGCAAGATAATATCTAGGCGGACTTAATAGTTTGTGAAAAATCTATCTTTGTATAAATGTGCCTTTACACGTGCTTGAAGTGTAGACTACTTTATATTTCAAACGTAAAGTAATGTGACGGCGCGTTTAAATATTCTCTTTTAACTCAAGAGAAAAATAAATAATGCTGGTATGCTATGTGCGGAATGTTATACTTGCTAAACTATCTCACGGTATATTTTTTAAGAAGAAAAAAGAAGGGATACATTTTCAAAAAAATTGTGGTTTTATTCCCGATTCATATGATAATGCCCTACCTGACCTATTAAATTGATCATAGTTCAAGTTTTAAGAACTGCACTATTTTGTCTTAATAAATGGTATGTTCAATCTAATGGATATTATAGTTGGAAGTATATTGGTTACCGAAGATTCTGTCTAAATTCTTGAAAGGAAATGCAATTTTGGTTACCTACCTAACGCAAGAAAAATTAGGCTTATTTCATGATTCCTAAAGCAATCAAATCATAGTTTTCTGAAGATCCAATTAATCACTCCAAATTGTTCTGATCCCTCAACGCCAGATAATCTGCACGCACCTTAACGGTAGAAAGTGAGAACTGTAATAACTCTTTCTAAAGTTGTGTTTTATGTATGTCCTTCCTCGTTCGGTTTCTCTTAAGTTTTCTCGTATACGTCGCAATCTTATATGTGTGTGGGACTACTTAGCGGTCCTTTACTTAGTTTTTAATGGACCACATTTTATACTTAGTCGGTTTCCTAGTCCTCTTATTTTGCACGGCTTTAATATTTATGCGTTTTTAGTTTTCGTAGTTGATGTTTGTTTGTATTTTATAAGTTTAGTCGAATATGCAACTTCTGAGTAGTAAACCGTAACTTGTACCTATTTTAAGTTTTAGGTCTCTCAGGATGATTAATGATCCATCCTTTTAACGCGATAACCAGCCAAATTTAGTAATCAAGTATTTACAATGTGGTTTACTACGAGTATGCGCTACGAACGCAAATTAGAAAATTTCGCCATTCCTAAAGAGGGCAAGTAAGGGACTCAAAGTAACAAAAATAATTAACATTATGTGTACAACGAAGTGTAAAAAAGAACTTTTCAAAAGAAAATAATTTTCCGTATTGTTTGTCGGCTTAATGATTAGCGTATTATTATTACAGTAGAGCCACTCCGACGGACTGACCCGGTTATCCCGCAAGAAGCTCGCTTAGAAGATACGTGACAGGAATATATATAATGAGATGAACACGCTCAGAGAAAGTAATTATATAACACTGCTCGAATTAGACCTCCTTATTTAATGTGCTACTGTAAGGATGGGTAACCAATGAGTACCTCCATGGTCCCATGACCTACTAACATAACCTACTTTTTATTTTTAACCAGGGGACTAAAAAGGTTGCAGATTCTCCGCGAACTCAGGGATAGCTGGCCTTTTATGTAGAACCACTAGACCTAAACCGGATAAACCTTCTCTTATTGATAAGCTCCCGCAATGGCAACTTCGGCGACCATTCCAGCACCGGTCGATTAATCGGCCAACTTGCCCCCTGTGCCATATTGTTTTATCACCAAGACCAGAAGGGGGATGTAATTCTCGCGCTATCAAAACTTCGAATGTAACCTAACCATGTTGTTGGGGCTGATATAGACTTGTTTCAAGTTTTTCTTCTTTGAACTTATTTACTTTATGCTTAGCAGCCTATGAATATCCCACTTTTATTACGGATCGTTCCCATTATTTATGTATGTATGGAATATTACATACATTATGTATGTAGGGCAGCTTGGTCTATAGATATTACGCAAGCCAGTATCAGGTTTGATGTCAAGTTTTCCTTAATTTGTGTTTAATGTTATTTTTGATGTTACGATACCCTTGATCTGTCTTTAGTCTTGATCCTTCACCACATGGATATTAATATATTAACGCAAGTACTAATAGACAGTAACCGCGTTTACAGTAATCAGTGTTTAAAACATATGTAGTTGTAATCTCAGTTGTTCTCTCATTGTGTCAATACCACTTCCAACTTCTTTCTTGTTACTTTTTGTTAAAAAACGTTACATTTGACATAAACATAACAACATCATCATCATATCAGCTAATCGACGTCCACTGCTGGACATATGCCTCCTCTAAGTATTGCAAAAAAAAAAACATAAAATAAATATATATTATATAATAAACTTAACATCACTACTTACCAAAATTAACACTATGATTTCCAATTGGCTTGAGTTTCCGATACTATGGTAAAACCTACTAACAAACAAACAAACAAACAAACAAATACTTTATTTATGTACAATCTCCAATAACACATACAATTTAATTTAGTAACACATAAATACTAATTATTATTACTTAATTTTACTAAGCATCTGTTTTGGAGAAGTGTCCACAAAAAGGAACCTTCTCAGCATATTGTCTGACTTTCGTCAGACACTGATTTTCAGAAGGCCCATTTTTTGTGCACTGATGTTTATACATTGAGCAATAAGTTTATCTATTTTAACAGTAAACCTTTTACTAGAGGAACAATAGCTTATGTTACAAGTTTACGGTTGGTTAAATTATATGTAAATTGTATGTGTTAGAGCGCGCATGTGCGCTGGTTCAAAACAAACACTACACAATATCAAATTATCCCCAAAATTAACAGTAACAACAAACTTTAGGAAGATAATATCGACCTGTACATCGCATATGTTTGACCCTAATTTTGATACCCTGCTAATGTTCTCCCTAAGCTCATTTGGTCCCTAATAAATAGCGTAGTTCCAGTTAAAACATGGATAGTGTTTACTCATTAGGGTCATACGCAAAGACCTTACGCTGGTAAATTGATAATTTGGCTAATTAAACTGACCAATCCGTACTAGTTCTTTATGCTTATGAGGATGTAGGATTCAACATAGTTCCTGTTGGCTGATGATCATGTTTGGATTCTACATTTTGTTCATAACTTCATTAAACTCAGGCCGTACCTTCTTTGAGTTTGGTACAACCGTCTGTTATAGAGTTCATGTATGTCTAAATAAGATAAACTGTCTCTCTTTTATTAATTCATCAAAAAGTATTCCTATGATTGTCATCGCTTGTTTAGCTACGTATTAGGATTAAACTTTAATTTAATCCAGGTGAACGATGCCTAGGGGATGACTTGGGTTAGTGACACTCTACATGCTTTCTCTAATACCATTCGTAGACATTTAGCAATAAAAAAAGAGAAAAAACGCATGATGATGAAACGAAAGATGTTTTGCTGAGATATAATATCTTAAAAAAACGTCTATAAAGTAAATCTTTCTGGTTAAAGCTTACACGTGCTGATATACATCCATACAATGACAGTAAGCACATCGTCCTCGTAACATATTTTTAATGAATAACTCGCAAATACCTGCGAAAGCTATAAAGATAACATTTATGGCGAAGTATTTCTGTTACATAACTGCTTCAACGTGAATTTCACGTTATTTCCGGACTGATTCACTCTGTACCTTCAAAGTGTCAAATAATGTTAAGCTTTTGTTGAAATAACAACTACTATTCAATTTAAACCACCCCTTCCGTATTTAATAATAATTCATTTTCAGGGTTTCGTAAATAGCAACTAATGTACAAAGGATCTAAAAACATGAAATCATGATACATACTACCAGTTTGCAGTAGGTTTTGTAAAAAACAAAATAAAAAATAAGTGACTTTCCGGTTTTCCTCGTAGCCTCGTAAACTAAGCTTGTAGTACCTACATGATTTGATATCCGTGTGTTTCCGGTGTAAAATTGCCAAAAATTCGGAAAAAGTACTGCAACAAAGTAAGTACTTTTAAAAGCTTTGGGTGGATTTGATGTGACAGCGTCAGCTTTACTACTAAATTCCAATTTGGCTTTTTAGTAAATAATATTTCTATACCATACAATATTCTAGTTTATTGAATGGTTTGCAAAAAATAATACTATTATCATTTTCGGCATTCCATACCAAAAAAAGTGTTTTTTTTAGATTACTTTACGAATTAGACTTAGACTAAGCAAGCTAAGACTTTATTTCTGCAAGAGATATATACCTACTTGACGGCAAGCTGAACACAAAGTTTTCTAAAAAGTATGATATGTAGAGCCCAAATGGGAAATTTGGCTTTATCGTTGTTGTAGGAGTGCCGGCGCTGCAATGCGACGTTTTTGATCCGATATGAAAACATTGCTGCAAAAGTAAATAGTAAACATTGAATAAAATAAAAAGGAGAATATACAGGTACCTATTATTTGACTAATGAATCGTGAAATCCACTGATCGTGTATACAATTTGCATAGTTGAAGCAACGTTTTTATTGAAATAACGAGTATTGGTTTTGTCGACGAACTGAATGTAAAAAGTAAAGTTGCAAGATGTAATAACTAATAAATCCTGCATCGTTTTTTGCTTCATTGATCCAAATTTAAAATATTAAAATATTTCACCCTTAAAGCCAGCTTTTTGTAAAAAATCTTTGTTTTTCATAAGTAATCATTAAATGCTTTTGTAAATAGCATTCCAGTGATCCCAATTTTTAAGGCCAATTAGAGTCAATGTATTTTCACACCACAGCGCCTCCGAAATCAAATAAAACGCTTGTGTCACGGAATCATTTGCGGCTTGTCAGTTTGGTCACGGCTTTAATTCTACTGATTTTTGAGGGGTAACGGTTGAACTGACAATATGGATGAGAACTTGAATTTATATCTAAATAATTAATTTGATTCTTTGTAAGGCCGCATTTTTAATATGTTGCTGATATAAAGGCATATTTCGACAGCATAATATAGCAAAAAATATAATAACATAAGATAGACCCGATTGACAACGTTGGTCAAGTTTTTCTCGTCCTGAATTGTACCATTTATGAGTTTACCAAGCTCTGTTAAAGTCAGCCAAATCTGTCCGACATGGTACGGGTATATACCGATACCTGATAAAGGGACTGGGATTAACGCTGTTTTCGTTTTACCTTTATCCACGTTAGAACTCGTGCAAGTTCGTGTAATAATTGAAAAAGTATGCGCAGCGCTAATTAATGATCAAGCGACGGATTGTTTGCGGTAACAGCTCGCAAACTTATCTCTTCGAATCAGCTGATACCTTAGTTCAAAACTTTTGAAGACTAATTTACCGGCGTTGTGTAAATAGAGTCTGCTTCTTAAAACAATCAACAATGTTATTGATTAAGGCAGAGAGACTTTTGGACAGAGACTAGTGTATATTAAAAATTCGGCAGTAGGTATCAAAGTCTTCGGCGTAAACTCAATATTAGTGTCATTTCACTCTTCCGTTTAGGTTTCCTTATTTTTGGTTTACATGGAGAAATTGTATTATGTGTGACCGTAAAAATATTACAAAATGAGAAAATGAGCATCGATTTTAAGTTTGCCTTTTTAAAAAGACTGTTTCAACTAAATAAACACTCCCAGTCCTTCTAGAAATATTTTTATATCTTTATGCTACGTAAGTTTCTACAAATGCATTTTTAATTAGTGTTCATTCATACATTTTATTTTTGTAAAAAAGGCAAACGCCAATTTTGTTGCCTTGTTTCCGTTTGAAAGTACACTGGCGGACAAAAAAATCGACTCACTTCGTACTTTCTCATTTAAAGTGCCCTAATTTCAAAATTAAGACCTAAATTCTAATTTAGATCTTAAATTCTCTAAGTTCTAGGTGTTAGCTTTAAAATGAGTACAAATAATGTTAACTTGCACTCATTTTCCTTAAAAGAAAATGGGGATAAACTTTATGAGTCCTAAAACTTGAAGAATTCAGTGGGAAATTTTTTAACAAAAAACAACATAACATTTAATAAAATCTTTATTACAGAATAAAAATCATTTTAATACCTAGTGTTACCCCCCCTAGCCCTTATAACTGCTTCCAATCGGTTCTTCATGGATCCAATAAGGTGCTTCACCCTTTCCTGCGGGATGCTATTCCATTCTTCTGTTAAGGCTGCTTGAAGGTCATCTCTTGACCCTGGTGCAGGATTTCTAGCCCGGACTCTTCTCTTCAGCTCATCCCATAAATGCTCAATGGGATTCAAGTCCGGACTACGCGCTGGCCAGTCCATAACAGTTATTCCCACGTCTTGTAGGTACTGCCGTACAGCATTTGAGCTGTGTGGACGGGCATTATCCTGCATCAGGATGAAGTTATCGCCAACGAAACCAGCATATGGAACTACGTGGTCCCCCAGGATTTCTCCGATGTACCGATCTGCAGTCAATCCTCCTACATGGCGGCCGGTTTCAATGAAAACCAAGTCGGTTTTTGCTTCTAATGAAATACCAGCCCACACCATGCAGGAACCACCACCATATGCAACAGTTTCTGCTATGCAGCATTGTGCGTATCGCTCCCCCGGCCTTCTGTACACTCTTCTTCTTCTGTCACTTCCATGTAGACATACTCTGCTTTCTTCGGAGAAGAGAACAGAGCGCCACTGATCTTCCGTCCAATCAACGTGTTCTCTCGCAAAACGAATACGGGCTGCTCGGTGCGCTGGAGTCAATTTGGGTCCTGTTGCTGGTCTTTTTGGAGTCAGGGTAGCTGCCTTGAGTCTTCTTCTCACCGTCCGGGAACTGACAGCTACTCCACGCGTTTCTCGGAGCTCCCGTTGGATTTGAACCCCGTCGAGTGAACGATTTCTCAGTGAAGTGCTGACGATGAAGCGATCGTCTCTCGCTGAAGTGGATCGTTTCCTACCGGAACCTCTTCTTCGTTCAAAGCCACCAGTCTCCTGGTACCTTCGGTATATTCTTGTCACCGCTGACTGGCTCATATTCAGAGTACGAGCCACTTGACGTTGACTCATGCCCTGTTCCAACAGGGTAACAGTTTGAGCCGCTACTTCTGGTCTTGTGTCCATATCTGGGAAGTCTTCTTGCTTGGAAATTCTGGAGATGTGTACCTGTTGACGTTTCACGGTCAACTGATAAAGCTCATAGGGGTGGGTCGCTTTTTATACCCCCTGAAGTCGCGCAAAATCAACTGAGTATACGAGCATAAAATTATACAGTTAACGTTCATAGACTACTGTTAGGTTATTTGAGAGTTAAAACTGCGATTATTGCTCTTTTTTTTAAGTTTAGACCTAGAACTTAAATAATTTAAGACCTAAATTAGAATTTAGGTCTTAATTTTAAAATTAGGGCACTTTGAATGAGAAGATATGAAGTGAGTCGATTTTTTTGTCCGCCAGTGTACTTTGTGCTTTATTTATTTTGGTTTAAGGGCGCCTTCAAATTTGCCGCTAGGTGTCGCGCGGAGGCAGCGCGACTGCAGCGCTGCGGTCGCGCTGTTTTGTAAATTCATAGAGATAAAAAACGCGCGACTGCAGCGCTACGCCCGCGCTGCGTCCCCGCATTCGTTCATCGATCGACTAGTGTTGTTTAGAATACTTTTTCTTTTTAATAGTAACACTAAGAGCAGTGTATTTTCCTCTAAGTCCATCGTAAAACTAAAACACAACACTACCATTCTCAAACCTAGCGACGGCAGCGCGACCGCAGCGCTGCAGTCGCGCTGCCTCCGCGCGACACTTAGCGGCAAATTTGAAGGCGCCCTAAAAGTGCATTTTATTGGGTATTATATTTGTACATGTGAGTGTGCTTGTACGAAAGCTAATATTAATTGAGCAATATTGATACAATGATTCGGTAAAAAGTATTTTTAGTATTCGCTACTGAATTAAGTAAACACTTGAGAATTTTCAGAGTAGGTACATATATTTAAATAGCTTCCTAATAAACTTAATAGAATAAAAGTGTATTTCTTTTTAGTAATTCTAATTTAACTACTTTTGGATAAATCTTTAATAATGTCTAAGATAAATAAATTACTGTCTCAGTGTGGACTTTCGTCTCCTAATTAATGAACAGCGTTAAAACGTACACTTGACGTGTTGAATAAATTACTTTTCACACTAATCACTAGCGGAAAAGGCGATCCGGTCTAAGTGACAAGTTCTTTCTTGATTTTATCATTTAATATGTATGACGCTTAAGACAAGCGGTATGGCTTCAATAAATGTATATATACGTAATTCTAAGTATAATATTGTAATATTTTAGAAGGGCTCTGAAGGATCAGGGGAGCTCAAAACAGAACGTGGTAAGGATGCAAAATACTCTTTCGTTTAAACTTAATCACACACTTTAATACACACCGTCGAGTCTTTCACAAATTGAGATGTTTTCTTTTAAACAAAATTAGATTATTTAATAGTTATCATATTATGTTTTACTGACCTATTTAGGTGGAGGAGAGAACCTAATCATGCCCACGCACTACCACCCCTACTTTCTTTAATTTTTTTTTAGTGGAAGCCCTGCATTGTGTTGTTTATAAGCTGCTAAAGACAGACAAGCAAGCTGGTATTTAATCAACAACCCACCGTCCTTAAGTACTAGATAAACTAAATGATTCTCACAGATTAGGTTTAAGAAAAAGTTTGATTTGAAGGACACTTCTTCTTCTCTCGAGTCGCAAGCCAAACAATGCAGTACCATCGGTGGTCAAATGCAGTCAGCCCAGAACTTGGCCACGGTGATTGCATTCTCAGTGGCATTTATATGATCTTGAAGGACACTCAGCCGTATCAGTTTGAAAATACCTCTACTACAATTTTAATCTACAAAACTGTCAAAAGCGGTATAAAATGTTCATTAAAATAGTCAGCCGTAGATTATTATCGCCTGTAAAGCTTATGAGGATGGAATGTCCATTTCGCTGTGTTATGGGGTGATCAAAATCAGCGGTGGCTCATAACTCATTTTTCGAAGTGTTGTGTAGTCAGTAAATGAAATTGATTTAAAGAATAAGTACTTGCTGACTTTTAGAGTTCACTTCAAGGGTCGTACTCGACCAAGAACATTGGTTTCCTACTTTTATGATAGTATTAAAATTACTCAATCTTCTGTATTGGACTTAAATCACCAAGGAGAGTAGATACATTTTGTTCGTTAAGTGAAAATTATCTGACTGGTTATCGTTACTATTTGAGCTCTAAAGCTAAAACACAGCTGTGTTAGCCAAATAAAAATGTACAGCCCTTATACTTGTCTTTTATATTATCCAATACCTAAGGGTCCTCTTCCCTTGGATTAGAATCACGGGTCCCCCGAACGACAGATAGGTTCACATATACGTACTTGTGTGGGAATAGGTTAATATCATTAGATATGCACCCTCCCTAAACGCCAATTTCTATAAATCTATTGACATTTATAAGATGCAGTACCGAATTTAGGGCTGTGTGTATAAATAATTGAAAAAATAATGAATTTGCATATTTTTTTGATGATATGTCTTGTACTTGGGATAATGTAATGTGTTGCTTTTAAATTTTTTGTTATGTATATGCTCAATTTTTTCAAACAAACATCTTATTTACGGCAAAATAATGCCTATACTCACAAACGTTGTTTTTGAAGCCGCGACAGTAAAGCGATTACTTAGTTTTTGGAGGAACGTGTGAAAGAGAAAAACTTAATCTACTAATACTCGTACCAGATTGCATATGGAAGTAGTTTTATGGTAGATGGATTTATGTCAAGTCATTTGTCTTTAGTTTTCATAGAGATAATATCAACGAACTATCCCTTAGTCGGATTTTACGACACCCATGGGCTAAGTGTCTTAAAAGACACTTCACATTCTTGCTCCGTAGTTCTTTAATAATGCTTAATACCGAAAATACTTTTACTTATTTCTCAATCTACCTTCTATTAAAAATTAAAACGCCTTGTTAAAATGATCGTCATAATATATCTACCGTGAATAATGAAATACCCGCAAAAGCGGTTTATTTACATAGATTTTAATATTGCAAATTGACTTTCGACTGTTATAATTCAGGCGTTTGACATTGCGTGACTCGATTCTAATTCTGTTAAAATTTTATGTAATATCTATCTACTTGTATACGTGGCTATTAATTTCCGTTCAGAAACTCATTTCTCAAAAATTCATTGAATTTTTTAGCGTGGTTAAACTTTTTTTTTTCTAAGAAATGATACTCTTTGTATCAGTTTCTCTTTGTTTGAAATTGGTTTTTATTTCAAGTTAAAAATACATGTTAGAATTTATGATATTTGATTAGTTTTCTTAAAAAGTAGGTTAAGTACGTAATAGGCAAATGATATTAACTTAAACGGTCTTTCCAATATTTCGTTTTCATTTACCAAACATTGACAACTTCAGGCGTTTCCCCTACACAGTCTGTTTCGGTGAAACAGCCCAATTAACATAATCAAGTCACGTAAAACCTCAATAAAATACACCCTTCAAGTTCACCTGCGTCACGTTTTATAATTCTTTTTAATAATTCACATCCAACGTAATGAAATTATTGTTTGGTTCTCAGTACAGCCAACAGAAGTACAGGAGAAAGTTGAATGAAATAATCCTACCGGTGAGGTTAAAGTTTTCCGGTATTTAAGCAGTATTTTAGTCTGAGAGGGTAGGTGTTTATTATAAGTGTTCATATTTTTGTAGCTGTGATGATTGCAATAACTTAAAAAAGATGACCTGGAAGATCACGGTCTAAAATACTAAAGCTACTCTTTCTTGTCCTGTAGCTATCGTAATTGTATGGTTCCTAAATAAAGAAAATTTGACACAATCTCTACACCAACTTTTTTAGCCAGAGGACAGCGTTCATCTGTTTAAAATCAATGTTTTAGTTAACCAACGAATTAAAACTTTGAATTTTTCGATGCTTTATTGTCAGATCCTACGAATGGGTTCTTTTAAAATATAATGTCACCCACATTATAATTCCTTTTAAATAAAATATAACTGTATATGATTCGTTTTCGGCAAATGTTCAAAATAAAGAAAAAAAAAGGTACTTTCGTTTTCATCAATACAGTGATTTAACGCCCACACTTAGGAGATGGAACAAGAAATTAAATTTGGATTCAATAACTTAAATGAATGTGTTGTGTTTGATTTTATTTCACTGTTTCACTTTATGCGGGTACTTTTAAAAACAAAATCAACTGGCAGGAGAAGAAGAGGTATTTTTCTTGGTGCCAGATACTTCGGAATTCGCTAACGGGTATATAATTAATAGCTATTATTTATCCGATGTTTTACCAAATTTGTAATTGAGTATGAGTTGTCTAGTACCCGTAATACTAGCTCTACGTAGTTTAGCAGTAGATCGCGCTCCGTTAACGTGTTAAATGTATCTGTAATTTGTATTAAAATGTATGTGTCGATTCTCTGAAATGAACGAACTTTTAACTTTATAATAAACGTTTCCACAAAATTAAACTCATTTCATCACCGCGTTGAAATTAATTCGTTTCACGCATGACTCAAAAGCTCGGTCCGAATTTGGTTCAATATCTCCCAAATGGCGATTACCAATCATAAAGTATCTTTATATGGATTATTTTCATTCTTGAAGATATTTTAAATATAGTATCATATATGACGTATTCACCGTTCGCATCATCATCTCGCAAAAAGGTATAATCTGAGCATCGCGTTGGTACATCCATATTTAGATCACTCGCTCCCGCTGCCGTTTAAAATTGTAAATGCGTCTCAAATTATATTTTAACAAATCTTGGAAATCCTGTTTTGAGTTTATCTAGTCTTGACTTGAAAGATTTTGTGATGCAGCTGCTACAGTTTTAAACACTATGTAATATAATTTTGTTTTGATACAAAAGCGGAATACTTTCCGGAAAGTATTTAAGATGAATTGAATTATTTTTCGTGTGGTGACAAATGAATACTAAGTGTTACATGGCAGGCGATTAAGACTCTTTAGTCCACTAACTAGTCAATCCACTTAACAGTTTCTTTAGCAATCCGACAAATTCTCTCAAATGTTATATTTTAATGATTTGATTTCATATCGTCGTACATAAAACTTTTTTTTGTGCAGAATCAGTAGTAAGACAAAGAGTGATATAAAAAATACTGTATTACCGTTGTGAACCACATGTTAACAAAGACATAAATTAATTGAATTAGCATTCAGATGGTTTAGTGGCTGATGATATCCATTCAGTTTTAAATGAGTCATATTTATTGCAAATGAATGCATCTTTATTATTTCATCTGTTGTCGTGGTTTAAAATATAGAAACAGTAACAATAAATCACTAGATTGATACAAAGCATTCTAAAAATGGTACCAAATCTCCCATTAATTTCCTAGTTTCAATTTGTTACCAAATACCATAAAAACGATTCGACGAAAAACGTAAATCTAAGCAACATATCGTATTTGATCGTGGTCTAATTCGGTGGCATCTCGGCGCAAACGCATGTGCTTTATAGCGTAGGATTACACACGTTCACGCAAACTTTCTACGTTTAAATAAATGAACAAACATAAAGGAACTCTCTGAAATACGAATCCAAATAAAGGATATAATTTTAAATAGTTATTTTAGTCTTTCGTTATTAGGACGTTTTTCTTTTTTCTCTTCAAGCTTTATTACTTTTTTAAGGCAATAAAGTATTCGTTGTATAAACACAAGTGATAAGTGGGAGCTTTCAACCGAGAAATACTACGTATTATTATATGAAATGGTTTTTATTCGCCTTGAAGCTAATTGCTTTTTAAGACATGACTTTTAGAGTTCCGTTGTCACTTCAAAAGCAACTTTATAATTTGCATGTCAGCTCATAATAATTTAAAATGAAGTTAATAGATTTAAAATTATACACACTAGACCATTTAATAGGTAGCCTACTAAATTCGTATAGTGTTTTACGTCAATTTCCCTTATTTATCATATCTTTGTGTTCCCTTAGTAGTCTTTTACGAACCTATGAGATAGGACGATGTGGTTACACAATGAATTATTACTCAGTCACCACACGAAGTAATTACTTTTCAGTACCCCTTGCAGTGGCGAAGGGTGGATTTTTATAAAAGGGAAGCCGAAGATTCCGTGGACTTTTGTTCTACTTTATATTACTATTATTCTGTAGTTCATAGGTATTCGTGAGAAAATGTTTCGATTTTACCTAGTTGTCCCGAACTCATAAACTTAAAATACGAAAATGTTTCTCTGTTTGGAAGACTTCTTTGATCAATTAGATTAATTGTTTATATTGCTATATCCTAAATGATTCTACATACCTACTTACTTACTTTTAGAATCTGAGAATACTGTCTGTAAGCCACTTACTTATACGTATCGAAATGAGATAATTGTATTAAAATGTTTCGTAAATCCACAGCGCCGGCGTTTCTTATATTTATAATTCAATTTCGAGAATGATGTTTTATCGCACATCACATAATAGGATAGTCAATATAATATAACACTATTAACCTGTCCCTTATAACAACAAACTATTAAATTTGCTGAAAACAATACAAACAAGTACTTACAAAAATATTCCATAGGATCCCAACGCACTACGACAAAAATAAAGTCAACCAATGCACAACACATAATACACAATCATAAATAATTAAACATACAAATTTTACTACTTTAAACAAGAAAGCGAATTTTATAACCTATTTGCAGAAAATAAATACAAATATCTGTTTTTTCTTCAAATGGTCCTATCGTTTACCGATGATTCTGCCAAAGTCAAGACGCAAGCCGTATAAAAATATAAAAACAAATAAATATAATTAAAAACTAAAAATTCAGAAGAAAGGCTGATTTCTATCAGATTTAAATAATTGATAAAAACAAAGGAATGTCAATGGCAAATTAAGTACTTAACGTGAAATGAAATGAAACTTCGTTACAATTGGTCGGTCCACTGGTTGCAATAGTGCTTTCTCGCTCTCGCAATGTTGTAGTTGTATCTTTTATCCTTGTCATAAGCCGATGGCCACCGGCTTATATGGTACCTTAGATCGACGAATACAAAGTGTCACGTGACCGTACGATTTCCGTACAGTCTGTTGTACTGGATTCCTAATTTCGCGACCGGCTTACTGCGCTCCGCGCATGCGCGCTTTAAGTACTCTCTGACTGAACCATAACAAGTTGTTAGTTGACAACCTTTAATTACAAGATGGCGTTATGAGTACGTAAATAATTATATTGAAAATTATTATTACTGTAATTATTATTGCGATTTACGTAAGAGAATACTTTTTTGTTTTATATTATTTTGTATTGAGTGGATGTTGCGTCATTGATTTATAATTGATTAATAGACAATGCTAAGCGGTTTTTGCAAAGGTAAGCCGGTAGGAATCGAGTTATATGGACACTTCGCCACTAACCCCTTGCCTTAACTTTCGTCAGAACCACATTGAGGATAAAAGATGTCACATCTGTGCTGCTTATTCCGTCTTAATAAGGTATATTTTTGAACCTAAATTAACCTTTTACCAATGTGTACCACATGCATGAATCATTTCAACATAAAAATACTTTTTAATTTACGCGCACTTAAACATCCATATCGTAAAACTTGTTTTTCGGTACACATAATTCCTTGCGCTTCCATATTTCAATTTACAAAACAATGCTAAACATTAAGCAATTGACGGATTTGATTGATGCATTCGATACCGTTCGTGTTCGGCATACGTTGATTTATGAGTCATGTGCCTTAGCCACTGGACTAGGACTGTAGTTTGTTGTGATAGATACAAGTATATAGTCGATAACCAACTGCTCTTGTAATATATCTCAGCTCATTGTTCATCATATCTTCGTAGGTATAGAAAATATCGTAAAAGTTACGTCAGGGAGATGCTATGGAACATAACTCACAGAGTAGAAAAAATCAATGCCAAATCCGTCTAGATTAAAATGTTTTTTTTTCTGAATCTCTAGATACTTTACAAGAAATTTCACATTTACTTACATTTTTATAGTTTCATGATTCATGCGTGCGTGAAACTTTCTCTATAAATAATTGGAACTAATCGTTTGTTTTAGATTTTAGATCTTTTAATACTATTACGATGATATGAATAAATATTGTTCATAAATTCTACTAAATTATAATGCTCGTTAGGTTGTCCACCATTTTCTGTACAACCACAAACAAATAAGTTAAGAAAATTGTTTGACAGCTGTCCACGTTCGAAAACAATTTAAGTCACTCGCTCATTGATTGTTTTCAGAATAAAAAAGTTATTTCGCTCCACTTAAGATTGTAATTTACTGATTTGATTTTCTGGCTTCCATTTCATCTAAGATTGAAATATAAATTGCATGTCACATGACTCACTTAGACGTGAAACTAAAACAATGCCCGTCACTTTACCGTTACTTAAGCCTTTGTCCGGGACTTCTCCCCTGTTGAATAGTTACTTCATTCTATTGAATTTTCTTGTATCTACTCCTTCCTACCTATTATCAACACAAAACGCACCCTTTACATCTTCTTATGGTGTTTCAAATACTACTGAAAATTCAATGAATAAGGGGTAAAAAAGTAACTGACAGACATGCTTTGATTGACAGAGCTACTTTCCCATTTATAGTATTTATTAGGTATGTGGCGAAGATATTATTTGACACATTAGTATATACTTCGCTGAAGGAGGCGGTGAATCATTCATAGAGTTACGTCTAAAGTAAACGAAAGTACGGACTGGTATATAAAAAGATTTATACTAGAGAAAGTTTAATAAAAATGTCACAATGTTTTGGTTTAATATACTGATCAGAGCACGTAAAATCAACTTTCACAGATCTTACCTCATCGTGAATTCAAAGTGTTCCTTATAACAGTTTTAAAATCTCGTCGCATCTTCGCAAATAAAATTGTCATGCGTCTCGAGAGCGTAAGAAAAATAACAAGAAACTTCATCCCCCCTTAACTTAAAAGTTTCCGTTCACGTATAGAAATTTAGATAGCGAGTTGTCCTAGCAACTTTATGCAGACTATCTATATTTTCGTGGGAAGTTCCTTATTTTTATGTCTTGGTGGTAAATTACATGACATTCCATTAATTCATTTCAGCTAGTCAGGCCAGACTGGAAATAGCTAAACGCATGCCATGCATGGTCCGCATCTTGTATGAGCTAGACTTTATCTTTGCAACACCTGACATCTTAATTACGTCCCTCACGTTAATTTTGACGTTAGTTATGTACTGGCGTAAATTACGACAAGTGCCAGTTTAAAGTAAGACACAGCATTCAAGAAATATTACTATTGCTACCCTTCTTAAAATAATGACCATTCTTCATTTCGTATTCCAAAGCAAAGCTCTCTGTTACACTTTGAAGCCCCCCATCGTATATAACTGTAATAAATTTACTCAGAGTCCAATTTCACACTCACTAGTATCCCAGACGTTACTGATTGAGATTCGTCTCGCTTGATAAATAGTAAAAGGATCACTATAAATCAATGGTTGTTAGAAACGGAAGCGTCTGGACACTAACCGTATCGTGATGGCCCAGGGTGATGCCCTTTGTGTTATAATAAAAGTTGCTCAATGATTTCGATGACTCGGCCGTGGATTTAGAATATAATTTGTCTTTTACCCTATCTTGTTATGTGAACAGCAGACAAAGGAAGATCAACGAGAATAGATAGCTAGACAAAAATATTGAAGCAGTTAGCCTGGATAACTTAGAGTAAGTAAAGCAAGATAACCTCCATCACTAAAGAAGTCAAAGTTCCAGAGCAGACGGATCGGCACTGGGACTTTAAGACGCCGGTTCTATTACTGTCGTCTGTTGGTTTTTTCAGTAATTGTGTACCAGAAATTGTAATGAGTAAAACTTTTATGAATCGGTGTGAGAATCGGTTACTAGTTGCGACTGCTGGTCACGAGGTCACTGACATGGCGTTCACGTGCATGAAGTTCAAGTTCGAACTCTGAGCTTGATAAAAATAATAGTCTTGAGTTTGTCTGTTTTCATGATTGTTACGTTATATGTTTTGATTGAATATTTATTCAGGAAATAAAAACTGGGCTACAATTGTTTTTTTTTGTTAGCGTTTTCTTTATGAATTGTCAATTGAAAACATTTAATTTAATATCTAATTTTTTATTCATTGAATTTAGCTACTTTAATTCATTTATAAACAAATAAAATAGAGTTATGGACCTTTTGCTCTCTAAAAGCAATAAAACTTGTTAAGACCGTGTCTGCTAAGACCATAAAAATTGTAATGAGTAATGACAATACTCACTGTACTGTACTTTATTACTCGTAATGCTGTTTCTGTTGGGAAACCTATATCATACGGTGGTATACGGTCTCTATAAGCAGCTCCTTTCTTCGAGACCATGAATTCGAATCCCTCGCAGATTCTTTTTAATGCGATCCCCATATAATAATTTTGAACTATGATGTCGTTCGTGTCCGTTAAATCCACATTTTTGTAAGTCCCCGCGAATCAAGGTTCTATTATTGGCTATCAACGCCGAAAGTAAAAGATGTATTTTCATAAAAAATATATTTAGTTTGTGTTTCAAACGTTACCTTAAAATTATCTTCATCTCATGAAACTCAGACAAGTATACATCAAGCATTTCTCCTATAAGCCCCATAACTCTCACTTTTGTTTACGATATACTAGTACAACACGTTTGTCATCGTCAATCATCTTCACATACCCATTAATAACAAGATCTATATTATAAATCTAGGTACCATATTGAACTAACCAATAAGCTATCATTCACATTGACATTGG
Organism: Schrankia costaestrigalis; assembly: GCA_905475405.1. Classification (NCBI taxonomy): domain Eukaryota; kingdom Metazoa; phylum Arthropoda; class Insecta; order Lepidoptera; family Erebidae; genus Schrankia; species Schrankia costaestrigalis. The sequence goes on from FR997850.1 coordinate 5,783,332, forward strand.
GTTCAAGGTCAAATGAGTCGTTGGACCCGCCTAGTTCATCCGGCTGTTTGAATTGGTGTGTGTATTCGACAGTTTTGTGGTAGGGTAGCGATAATGAGTTCTGTCTATTCTCAGCGCTGGGCGGGCCACTGCTAGTCATAGGCCTCCCCAAATTCATGCCACTTATTCCTGTCGAACACCCGTCTCAAGCGATCTCTGAAATTTTGAAATTACTGAAGACAGTACGAAATCAGTGAACTGACAAGATCACACATCAAAATTTTGTAATTTTTTGTCAGCGCGTTGTGAATTGTCGATGATTTATCTTAGATAAGTAGATAAAATCTCAATCAAAGGCAATAGGATAAGTCCTTTTTGAATACAGAGTTGGCGAAATGTTTACAATAATGAGGATATTTGCATACCCTCTCTGGACAAAAGCTGTGATGATACTGACTGTATTGTATGTTACAATAGAATTGTTTTTATTTCATCACGGCTTAATACACATGACAAAGAAATTTCTAATGCCTTTTTGAGTTTATTTTTGCGCATATAAATGCTGAATTTTGCTCAACCATCTGTACCCCGAAACCCGACGTAAGGTTGAATTAAACATATCTAAACAAAAGACCCTCAGTGTGCCTTAAATTAGCCGTGTCACTTTTATTTCCACTTTCCCTCTTTACTGTTTTGCCTTTTTTATTTTTGAGATTTGAACAATGAAATGACGAGCTTTCAGCAGATTTGATTGCGATCAACAATGGTTGTCAAATTATCTTTTAAAACAATTAGGGTTTTGTGGCTAAAAAAGGAAAGTTAGCACCTAGATGTGAATTGGTTTTTAGGAAATGTTTTACTATAACAGCTCCCAGATGTTTTAATTATTTGTGCTTTTCTCCAACATTATATCGAGTGTCCTAATTGAGTGGTGTTCTTTAGTGTCAAAACTTGGCATGTGTCGTTGCCCTCGGAAAAATCAATAGAAAGTTCGTTTAGCAAAGGCCAACGGTATCGCGTTACAATATAGAATTGTATTGCGGAATGCCCACCCTTTTGTTTTGTTTCCATTTTGTTTGCTAACACGTTGGGGTTAATTGAAGAATGTGCTTGATCTTACTCAAATGTGAATTGGATTACCTATTCATTGACTAAATATATTTGTACGAGATGATAAACCAAAAATTACTCTGATTCTGCTAATATTTGCATAAGTAGCTTGATTGAATAGTTTTAATAATACGTTAGACGAATTCAGTAGCGTTCTCAAATAAGCTATTTGGTCTGCTTCCAGTAGCAAATTACGGTTTTATTTATTTTGCTCAGAAGTAACATTGAATTGAACACCACTTTGTACTTTAGATCAGATATACATAATATTGTACCACCCGGTCGTTGTTTCAAGCTGAAAATAATTCAAACCTCTTTTTACTCTATCTTTTAACGAAAGAAGAGCTGAATGTGATCATCTAAAATCTCAATGTAACATGGAACGCATGCATGTTTACATTTGACTTTTTTCAACAGTGCTAATATATTAGCGAAGAACAAACAAAGCTAAAGTAAAATACTTTCAGCACAAAGTTCTTTATTAGATAGCGTTATTATAATTTCCAAAGCATCTTTTGTCCCAACATAATTGAGTAGGTCTGTGTATATCAGTTGTGTCTTGTAGTCCATGTAATTATTCTAATGCTCTCTGTCTCCATTACGAAGAGGCTCGTAATACATACGACCTTCGTTTTAATTTATTTCTCGGTTTTCCATTTAAATTAGAACATCATAATATGATTCGCTTACGCCATATTTTTATAATTTATTCATGGTAAGCCTAGTCTGAAGGCAGAGTACAACAAAATTGTATATTGAAATTTATCTTGAATGTTTCTGTTGAATATAAATGAATGTCTTTCGGTTTCTTGTAATCTAATGTGACTAATACGGATTGGATATGCTTTATGTTAAGCAGATGATGATCATATTTGTTATGGGTTACGTAACGGAGTTCGCATAAAGAGGGGGTTAAATCGCCAGCATGGGATTGAGGATAGTTACCTCGGCTAACTGACAACTTCAGTCTGTCTTCGCTTTATTCCACGCTTTGTTTAGAGGTATTGTGACAGCAGAACGCCATATACAGGGATTTTAACATGACTGTATGAGAAAGCAAATGAAGGAAATCGCGACATAAAGTCTTATATCAACCCACTTGACTAGCGTAATATTAGGAGAAGAACACTGAAAGCGACCCGTGGATATATTGTTATGATGATCTATAATATTTCGTAGATTATGTTGACACAAATGTTCGGTAATCGGTATTCAATCAATGCGCTATGTCGAATACACGCCGTTTGCCTTGTCTATCCAATGAGTTATTTCGTGAAATGATATTGGTACGTTAATTTCCATTTCATGATGTATTCCAAATAATGATTTGCTTCTTGTTTATATAATGTTACTAGCTGACCCGTGCCCACTTCGTTGAGTAGCGAAAAAAAGCGTCCCTTTTTTAAACATATTTCATTACTGCTCCACTCTTATTACTCATAGCGTGGTACTAAATAGCCTATGGCATTTGCCGATAAATTGACTTTTATAAATATTATTTAAACGGGATATTAACGCGCATTTTATATAAGTACCTTTATTTTACTTGACTTAATATTGGTTTGAGTCAAACCTTAACTAGAGACGAAAAATGCAATAAACCCTTGTTTTTAAGATAATTGTTTCTACGATTGACGAATGATTATCGTGTGTCAGGATTTTCTCTAAGTAGCTTGATTTCATGTCAGACAAATTTCCGTTACCCGCTCGATGTCTAAATCTACAACGATTTAAAGGGCATCTAGACCCTAGATAAAAAAATGTGGAGCCCACAAATAAATAAACTTTCGTGGGCGCTTTCTCTGGGTTAAAATAAGCAGAATTGGTTTGATTTAAAATATTATGAAATAATAACAATGTTAAAGGTTAGTAATGGATTCTCTTTGTTAAAAAAGTAAAATACTTGTAGGCGGCTTCTGCTAAGAGCATGTTTTCAAGAGCATGAATTTGAGTAATTGGAATATAAAGTAAATTATGATATTTAATAAAGTTCTGTATGAATGCATTTTGTGAATTTTTTTTTTATATAATAGGAGGCAAACGAGCCAGCAGGTCATCTGATGGTAAGTGATCACCGCCGCCCATGGACACCCGTAACACCAGAGGAATCACAGATGCGTAGCCGACCTTTTAAAAGGGAGTACGCTCGTTTCTTGAAGCTCCCCAAGTTGTAACGGTCTGGAAATTAAATTAAATACTGATATTAAGCTTCTGTCTTATTGTGACACTTGATTCCTAGTTTGTTTACAAAAGTATAACTGGCCCAGTAATAAAAAAGAAAAAACTTCGGACTAGTCCGTAGTCAACATGCCGAAAAGCAAGAACTCGAACGGGCGATATGTCGTTTAAGTTAAGTCGTTAAGTCCTATAGTTGTAATAAGTAAATATAAACTGTTATTGAAAACTTTTGTAATCAGAATAATGAGGCGACTTCTTTAGTAAACAATACATAAGCGCCGATTATACTACCCTAAATGTAGGGCCCTACATCTTGTAGGGCACTACATGTTGTCTAGTGTAATCACATGTAGGCTGTTAGGACACTACATATCGGAGATTGGTGAGTCCCGACCGCCCTACATCATGTAGTGCCCTACATGTAGGGTAGGGTAATCGGCGCTATAGTCTTCCCGTCGCATTGGGTTCGCAAGAACACAGTACAAGCAGTAGTCTATCTCGGCCGAATATTTATTATAAATGCCTACGGTTGTGCGGTAGGTAAACATGCGATAGGGCTGCCCACCTCCAGCTTTTTAATTACATTTACCTACTTTCCCGCTCGTTACTGCAGCACAGTCGCGACTATTCACTCCGCAAAGCCATCTCTATCGTGAGCGTGTAGGTATAACTCGCGTTTCGTCCGTTTTTATGAAGTCGAAATACTGTATATGGGTCATTCTAAGTTAAGAGGTAATTCGTTGTATGAAATGGCGGCACGGGTTTTTTTTATATATTTTTACTTAAGTATACATTTTTTAAATGTAAACTGCTATGTTTAAAACGTTTACAAAGTGGCCAGACAATTTATTGGTTTTATTACGTTTTATAAGTGACCAGGGGAAATACACCATACAGGGGAGAGACAAGGTGTACAGGGGAGGATACTTTATGAACAGGGAAGAGATAAACATAATAAACATGGTTATTTTTAAGTATCATCTTTATTTATTATAATATGAATTATTTATAATCAGGCTTTTCATTTGTTTACAATCTTTTTTGTCTATAAAATTAAATGTTTCCTATGAAAATCAATAACAAAAAGAAAAATTTTCTTTTGAGTAACATTAAAAACTTAAAAAATATTTATTTTTCTTGTCTATCAAAACAAAACTACCTAAGTATAGGTGTATATAACTTTAATACCCGTGTAGATATTAATAATAAGTGATAATGAAACACGAAAGTTTTAAAGTTATATAACTTTACTATTAATAGGCAATAATTAAATAAAAAGAAACAAAAACTAAAAATACTCTTTTAAATACTCTTACGACTTCAGGGGATATTAAAGGCGACCAACACCTATGAGTTTTATTAGTTGACCGTAAAATGTCAACAGGTACACGTCCCCAGAATATTCAAGCAATAAAACTTCCCAGAAATGGACAGAAGATCAGAAGTATCGACTCAAGCAGTTACACTGTTGGAACAAGGCATGAGTAAACGACAAGTGGCTCGTACTCTGAATATAAGCCAGTCAATGGAGTAAGAACAAGCCAAAGGTACCAAGAGACTGGTGGCTTTGATCAAAGAAGAGGTCCAGGTAGAAAAGGATCCACTTCAAAAAGAGACGATCTTTTCATCGTTAGTACTTCACTGCGAAATTGTTCACTCGACGGGGTTCAAATCCAACGGGAGCCCCGATAAACGCGTAGACTAACTGTCAGTTCTCGCACTGTGAGTAGAAGACTCAAGGTAGCTGGTAACCCTGATTCCAAAAAGACCAGCAACAGGTTCCAAATCGACTACAGACTACAGCGCATCGAGCAGCTCGTATTCGTTTTGCGAGAGAACACGTCGATTGGACGGAAGATCAGTGGCGCTCTGTTTTCTTCTCCGATGAAAACAGAGTATGTCTGCATGGTAGTGACAGAAGAAGAAGAGTGTATAGAAGGCCAGGAGAGTGATACGCACAATGCTGTTGCGTATGGAGGTGGCTCCTGCATGGTGCGGGCTAGTATTTTTTTGATAGAAAAAATCGACTTGGTTTTCATTGAAACCGGCCGCCATGTAAGGGGATTGACTGCAGATCGGTACATTGAAGAAATCCTGGGGGGCCACGTCGTTCCATATTTATGCTGGTTTTGTTGGTGACAACTTTGTCCTAATCCAAGATAATGCCTTTTATGTTAGCATGTTTTTGTGGATAATCCAAAGTACCCAATTGAAAATGACGAGAGTCACAGAAGCAGCTCAAACTTTTCAATATTAGGCAATACGCAACCGGTAACTTGGTGAACTTTTAGTATTCCTGAAAAAGTCTCTAAATCTTTAGTAGATCCCAATTTTTTCGTTATGTCGGTATTATTTTCTGTAGAAAAAAACTTAATATTGTATTTTAAAGCTATGATAAGCATAACGCCAAGTAAAGGCGTAGAGAAAACTAGAAGTATTAATGGAAACGCGTAAAAATGTATCTCCCCTGGATATTAAGTATCTCCCCTGCCATCAAAAGAGCCAGGGGAAATACGCCAGGGGAGATATATTTTCGATAGAAATCTAAATTAGCCGTAAAAGTATTTCACGCACGTGATTCACACACAAACGTAACAATGTATACACTATTTGTAATAAATATTTAAGTATATGTTGGTATTTTAACAAAAAATGGCAATGGAAAACTTACCAGGGGAAAGACTGCATTCACTAAACATTTCTGCACCCAGCGAGTGGCGTGATCGAAATGGCCAACAATAAGGCGGCGCAGTTGCTTATGCGCCGCTTGCTGGTAACTTTACGTTACACACTATGCATTCATGGTCACAACTTCTGCAGACTAGGAAAGCAGAACTGATTTTTGAACGAAAACAAAAGACCAGGGGACGAGACACGAAACACGGTGGACAAATTTCGGTGTTCATATTTTTTTTAAAGAATTGGAATAAAAGCACTTTTACTTGTAGGATACTATTACTAAGTTTACTGTCCTTGTAAAATTAAATAATTTAAAATAATTATTGAATTTTAATACATTCATAATTACTGATTTACAAATAAAATCGGTTATGGGACAGACCAGGGGAGAGACATTTTTCACATATTAGAGCTTATTGTGACTAAATTACGTACATTTCTGCAATAAATTTTAGTGACCACGTAGGAAGCATTTAGTTTTAAGTAATAAATAAGTTAATTATAAAGTTTATTGAAAAAAATATATTTTTTTTGTCTTTGCCGTCGAAAGTACTTCTTAACTTAGAATAACCCATATATTTGTAATATGACAACGGCGACCCTGGGTCTAGAGACCATTTTTCATCTTTTGAGCTTGGCGGCAGGTCATTATAGCGACCACCTTAAACTCGAATAAAATGACGCCAAAACGGTTTTTGGTTTGCACTTGCATATCGTGTTAAGTACATCACATCATACAAGTTGCTGTATATCCAGCGCACAAGCGTGTTTAGACTAGTGTCTGAGTGACTTTTCCTTTTAAAATTATATTTATCTTTTTTAGACGCACATAAGTAAAAGTTTGAACCTAAATACAAAAAGACATGACTTCATTATTCCAACTAAAATAACTACAATATGACTGAAGTTATCTAAAAAATCTGAAGAATTCATATTACACGGGTATGAAGTAATTAATTTTATTTATTATTCATTTTTAAATGTAAGTATAAGTACATTTTTCAAACGTATTTTTGCGATTACTAATCGTTCGAGGAATTCAACATTCAGTCATACCAAAATGAATAAGTAATTGCGACAATGACGTCTTGTAAAATTGATCGTTTTTATTAACATTTTTACTTCATTGTTATTACATGTTTCAAATCTTTACACAATGCAATCTAGTTTAAGAGTAAACAGATTATACTTCCTCATTTCCATCAGTTCGGTAGGTTAGTGCATGTCAATTCTCGTACCTTAAAATCGTAAAAAATTCGGTTATGTTAACTTTAGTTGTCGAATTGTCTTACCTATTGTATGAAAAGGAGACGGTTTTTTTTGTTCGGCGTATAGGCCCAGTCACAAATTGTGCGAGTTTAGGAATGAAATGCATACCGTTTATTCCTTATAATCTCTAGATAGACAGTCTGCATATATCAAAACTCCCTCAAGAGGGAATACCTAATATAACCTAAAATCTCACAACAGCGATTGTCTAATGAATATACACTAATAAGGCAACCAAGACCTCTCGAAATAACGCAGTTTTTGCTGGCTATTGCTTGTAGATCTAAAATAATAAGGTAGTTAAAGAGAAACAATACACTATATATATATAACACAAGAAATATTTATTACTGTTCACAATTATAATTAACACAGTCATCTCATAAAGCAGTATTTCATGTTAAATAGACGCAGGTGGCTCAAGCTCACCTAAAAGCAGAGCCCAAGATAAAAACCACACTTTACACATCACAATGCACAGCAGCTAACAGTGACTGTGCCTCTGCTCAATAAGCAATAACAACAGTATCCAGGAAGAGCAGCTTTAGTGTGTATTATGCACTCTATCTAAAGATGCCATTTTTATAAAATATAAAAGTACATATAAATCATGCATTTATCTAATAAAATCTGAAACAATAACAACGTTGTCATGACAGTGTCAAACTGATTGAAACTGTACTACAGAGTTGTGCTATTGGCTGTTATTTACGTTTCGTTCTACGATTATTTTTAAAGTACGTTACTTGATAATTTGTATTAACCATTAAAATAAACCTAAGAACGTTCCAAAACAAGCATTTTTAGGTGTAATCCTTTTTTACCATTATTTCAGTATTCCATCATCGTTTAAGTATAATTTGTGCTCGGTTAAATATATTAAGATAATAACTATTTTTGTGAGTAATATGAATAATATACATTACTGTTTAGGGTGGTGCGAAAAAAAACCGTCTCCTTTGACAATTAAAGTTATCTTAACCGAATTTTTAACAATTTTAAAGAACGAGTATTGGCAGTGGTTACAAGAGTTGTTCAAGTCACCCATAGGCGTCTGACGTGGCTCAGCTCCTGTGTCTCTATGACGACAGCCAAGACCGACATTTTGCGTGCCCTCCAAAGTTTAGTATACTTAAAAAGGATTATAAATAAGTTTACTACTTGTCTCCAACTTGTGATGATGGAAGATTACAGGATATCACTATCCTATTATATTCCATGGGTATCGTAAAAGCCAACTAAAGAATAGTTCTCTTACGCAAACGTGATTCCTGCTCCATCGCCGTTGATAATATCAAGTTTAATATAATAATAATATTTATTTATTGACTCCCAAAATAAAAACAGTTTACAAAGTTTAGGTACATTTCGAATATAATTAAGTAGTGGGAGCCTGGTTTCCAAGCTAGGTTTAGTCCTGTATTATGGATAACCAGACCTCCATCCACGGAAACAGTTAATTACTGGTTGTGTGCATTTTTGTACAAGTGCAGGAATACTTTTTAAATTGTATATATTTTAAACAAGCTATATTATACAATGTTATTAATTAAAGTAAATAAAAATATGTTCAATACTATTAATAAATCAAATATACTGTATATCAATTAATACACAACATACGAATTACCTGCTAGTTGCATTAAACTCAATAGGTACTGATTTCGAACAAAACAGTGAATCGGGATTTCGCTGTATCGATCCACTGCACCCTGGAATTGCATTGCTTGCAGTAATTTATTGTACTAGGGGCGTTTTATATTGAAATACTCATTAAACGCCTTTATTTGTAAAGGAATAGAGTATATAATTGCATTTACAGAGGGTTAAAGTAAAGGGGGCCTGACCCACGTGTTACAAGTATTATTGCGTGATCTCATTTTTTTGTTCGAAAAAGTACGAATGTTCGATATTGTAGTGTTGGTTTTGTAATTTGTTGAGTATTTGTTCAATTTAAATGTTCTTAGCAACCTTGCAGTGGCCCATTACTGAGACGGATATCCTGTAGTGATATAAACAAATTTATAGAAATATGTACATTGGTCATTTGCCCAGGCGAGAAAATATCATGTTTTGTCTCTAAGCTTCCTTCTGGCAAGAGACTACTGAAAAAGTTGTTCTTTTAGTCGCCTTTTAAGACAACCTCTGTGTATGAGATAGTGAAACTTGGGGAACTTCAAGAAACGAGCTTACTCCTTTCTTAAAGGTCGGCAACGCATCTGTGATTCCTCTGGTGTTGCGGGTGTTCATGGGCGGGGGTGATCACTTACCATCAGGTGACCTGCTGGCTCGTTTGCCTCCCACAATATAAAAAAAACTCTGTCTTCTTAATCCGTCATCACACAGAGCCGTACATATTGGTCAGACAAGTTTTGTGTCAAGGTTTCCTTCTGGACTATACGACTAGTCAAGACATTGACCATTAAGCATTTCTCTGTGGTCGCCTTTTATAGTATTCTCTAGATAAGTCAAAAACATGATCCTTTGTCCTCTTAATCATTCGATACACAGAACCAAATCTGAACAGTTTGTTTATGTTTAAATTTTCCGCATTATAACTAGTTCAAGGATGTTCTATTTACTTCCTTCCCTTATCCCGGTGATAACGTAAGTAATATCCCGTGCATATTAATATTCTATACATACCATAGCGTAATATATAAATCCGTTGTAAGGCACAATTCATTCTATATAGGTCGAATTTGCATTTAAATCTTACCAGGAGGGAAGTTTTACCAAATCCGAAATTTTCTCTTCTTATTAATTTAGCAGAGGTTTGATTTCCGCTTAGCGCAAATATTTGTGTGCATGATCATGATTGTTTGCTTTGATCTCGGTGTTTTATATGTGTCCATATATAACATGTCATCAAAACAGCCCATTAATGTCCCACTGCAGGGACGGGCTTCCTCCCGTGACGGAGGGATACTTGGCCTACTAATACCACGCTGGCCAGGCGGATTTAGTATAGGGTTTAATTTCAAGTTTTCCTTCTTTTTATTTCGTATAGATGATATTTACAGATAGTCCCTTAGTCGGTTTTCACGACACCCATGGGATGAGATAGGGTGGTGACATATTGCATTCTTACTCCGTCACCATACAAAGCACTATGTATAACATGTACGAATGTACAAAAAATGACATATCTGTTGCTTGGCCATTGTAGAATAAGGCTCTTCTTACTTTGGGAACAGATAGCGCCGTTTGTATTATAAGTTTGCAAGTTCCAAAGCGTACCACTACTACTAGTCACGGTTTTGAAAAAGTTGTTAATACATTCCATAGTGTTATGCAATCAATCATTGCTATGATATCAATCAATAAAACTATCAATATCTCGAGGTATACCAATCAAAACAAATTGTATATTTGCTTGTCGTTTGAATACAGCTTGCAATGTCCGTGATTTCAAACTGAGTCAGCGAGTCAGCTATTCATTTCTTTCTTTGTGTTTTATTATTCTTTACAGTAAATATGTCAACAATATTACTATTACAATAATACAATACAAAACTATACCAAAACCTACTGTTGTTGAGGTTGCAATTCGATATATTTATCAATATGCAACTCGATAGTTATGCGTCTTTTCGATATGCCCTTTTAGGTATGTGCAATAATGTGTACCAGTTACTCTGTAATATATAGTCTTATTTACATACTGACTTGTTATTGTAAGTTGTATTATTAGGGTGAACAACATAGTAAGTAATAATAATAAAATGTAATACAATATCATTGATTTACAAAAAACCAAAGATACACACTCCACTTCCCAAAACCGTCCGCAACAAATAGGCGCATTGTGCACTTTTTTTAAATTAGTATCGCGTTGTTCTACCGGCAAACGTCAATCATTAAATTTTATTGCTTTATATGCATTACTTTTTAAATACAACTTTATGTCATGCATGTAAGATTGAATTTGAAAAAAAAATATGTTTACGATATTACTATACGTATTTATTGCGTATGTTTAATTTGGTGACACTTTTGGCTGTTAGTTTTGTTTGAAAATGTGCATCTTGGGTTTTTTATAAATCAATGTACAATATGTATTATCTCAGACATAGTTCCATTTACCATAGTAATATTGATATACGTATAGTTTTTACCTTCGAACTGCACAAATAAATAAAGGTCAGGTCACACAAAATGAGCATACGCTGCGTAAACGCAGATGAACAAAGACATTGTGGAAAAATAAAAATATGACTATGACTTTAAGACTGCAGAGCACGTCTAGGTGAGTCTTTTTCTAGCTTTTTTAATTCGCGGACATAAAGAACATCCTTACTCAGGACAATAGTTGAAATAGGTAGAGAATTGTCCTGCGTGGGATTCTAACTGTGACCCCACGCACGCCAGCCGCTACCGCTACCGCCGACAGTAATTGCTGTACAACTAGAACGCGTGAAAAAATAAACACACTCATTATTATGCATGTGTGGCTAGCCATTAATACTTACCCCCTTACTCATAAACGCCTCTTAAATTTTAGTCAATTGATTAATAGATTAGCTTAAATTCTTACGGTTTTCTTTGGCATAAGGTTGATTTTACTGATAAAAATCTCGCTAAACAGTGATTAAATTTGAGTAGCGTTTATGAGCAAGGGGGTTATTGTTTATTAAAATACGTTATGTTTTTATTGATTCTCGTATATACGTGTTTGTTTCAATGCTATTGTATTGTTGCTTGTTATATATAAATATGTGTTTTTAATAGCCATTGTTTTTGTTGCAGGAAATGACTGTTGACTCTTTCGGGTAAGTACGCACTTAGAAATATCCAGAAAAATCTTAATAATAAGAAAATATGTTTAAGTTAGTTTATAGTTTACCTCAGAAAACACGTAAAATTATGCCATGCGCATAGAAGTGTCGTTTACGAATGTAAATTGTATGAAAATAGTTGTTTTGTATCCAAAAAACATATAGTACGACGAGCGTACTCCCTTTTAGGTCGGCAACGCATCTGTGATTCCTCTGGTGTTGCGGGTGTCCATGGGCGGCGGTGATCACTTACCATCAGGTGACCTGCTGGTTCGTTTGCCTACTATTACATAAAAAAAAAAGTAAAACCACTATTGTTATAAATAAAATATACCTATTTCAAATAGGTACTAAGGTAAATAATTACATAGGTACATACATACATAAACTCACGCCTTATCCCGTCCGGAGTAGGCAGAGACGACAGAACGCCACTTGGCAAACAGATTGGGCCTCGTCCACATTCATTAAGCGAGCCATACATGCGCGTCGGTTACATACCTAAATAATTAATTTCCAATAATTTCTCGACAGGCCTATTGTCAAATGTAATAATATAATAATGTATGACACGACTATGATGTCAATCTTATTAATAATTATTATATTTTCAATTATAATTTAAAATATGACTCAGAAATTCGTCGTCCATCTAAATATAAACAGTAAAATGAAATTCAACCATATATTAATAAGTAATAAAATCTGTCTTATTAAATACCTTTTAAAATTCTTCAACAATTAATAACAAAAATCCAGACAGGTGTCGTAATTACGTCTTTTAATTAACTTACAGAAGGAAAAACATCTTTTAATTAAATATCCAAACAACTAGCCTCTAATCTTGTTAATGTTAATCACAATCTTATTTCGTTCTCTTTGAAAATGAATATAGGGTTTTTTATGGTTAAAAATAACTTACAGTACAAATAAGTTTAGAGTGATGCTGTAGACTCAAAGGTAGTCGCGTGCAACTATCGTGGGTTCGAACTTCGAACTATGTACAAGGACCTCCTAAGCTTTTAGTCGTTAAACTGGGTGTAAGAATACCCGAACTCTATTGCTTCAAACGCTATCTAGCCCATATTCCTTTTAAAAACATACTTCGATTTTTTTCTAAATTTATATAAAAAAGTATACTTACTATAAAAAATACTTTATATAGAAAAATGTAGCCCACATCTAATATCATTTAATGCACAGAAAGATTTGCATTGAGCGTGAATTTCACCCGACACCTTTGCGTAGCAACCATGGAATATAAGCACTACGCAACGCAACAGAGGTAGCATATCATATCATTCCAAAAAGATAAATTAGGGAAATAGCCTATACTAAATATACACCGGCCATTGGTATTAGGCCATTATATAGGCCATTTATACCTTTATAGCTTATCTATCTGCCGGCGTTATAAAATATTAAGAAAAATCACTTTATTATCAAATATCAACAGTTTATTTTCAGGTAAGTTTACAACTATGCCAAATTGTTATTCTCCTTTGTAATATGAAATTCAAATTTGTTAGCGAGGTAACCCAATGTAACGTAATGTTGCCAGCCAGTTAAAATCAAAACAATAATAGATAACAAACAAAATTATGCGTTGTTATTACAATTAGCTAGTGGCTAACTGATTTCAAATTGAGCTTTGTGTTACAGAAGCGTATGAATTACGAATTTTGCTGTAAAATTAGAAGTAAGAAGACATGGTGTAGGTACAAGCCCATCTCATCTACTGGGTGTCGTAAAAGCAGTCTAAAGTATACTTGACTTAAATATAAAAATATTTTTGTATAGACAATAAAGATAGAAAAAAGAAAACTGGTCTCCAAAATATGGATTTTTGCTATGGAACAATACCCCGGATTAGTATTAGTAATTTAAGTTTCCCGTCGTCAATTAAGAAACCCTATAATTTTTTACCTATTATACCTAATATAACTAGAAAAATCCGAAAATTTTAAATAAAAAGTTGCGTTCCGGCACCGTATAAAGCAATGCATGGTTAAATTTGGTAGTCGAGACGGACGCTCAGGTGGCCTAGTGGTCATGGCGCTGTACGCGTCTATACGCATCTCTGGACTATTCCAGAGATGCGGGTTCGAGTCCCGTTTCGAGTAGGTACCAATTTTTACATTGTCTTTCTTCTTTTCGGAATTAAGAAACCCGTCCTTTCAGTAGGACATCAATGGACTTTAACAACATTCTTTTCACTACTCTGGGACAAGAAAACTAGGGTGATCTAGTAATACAAAACTTATCATAGTACAATGTAACAATGGTGTTTACTACATAACTATCTTCACAAGAATAACAGTCCATATATATCTAGTTCAAATTCCAGGTTTTATTCTTAGATACCTATACAGTTATTTTCTAGTCCGTTGGACCTTGACGCGAGTATGCTTCCGACTTGGCCACCCATGAGTAATAAAAACCTACTCACTTGTTAAGTCCGTATGACTAATTCATAAAGGAGGGTACGTTTGTTTTGTACCGTGATTTTGTAGTAAGCTAACTGGTTTATCGTGCTATGATTTATGTATTGAAAACTATCATCACCATCATATCAGCCAATCGACGTCCACTGCTGGAGATAGGCCTCCTCCAAGTATTGCCACCTTGTGCGGTCCTCCCCTCACCCTGGGGAGACCCCTCACACGGTGGACCGACGATCTAGTTAGGACGGCGGGAAGCCGACGGATGAGGGAGGCACAGGACCGCACAAGGTGGCAATTGAAAACTATGATAGATAAACCCAAAGCCAGTTAACCCCAAACTAAACTGAACTTGTACCGGTATTAGACAACGAAGAACGGTACTTATTTACCTTTTTTTGTAAAACATTTGTATCAGACATAAAAAAAACTACCCAATCTAGAATAACACTCCTAGACGACTTAGTTGTTATTATTATCCCAAAACTACTGGGAGTGGTCAATATGAAATTAGCTACTAAATTATCTACCCAGCATGATATCACTACTCGCAAAATTACCCCGCAACAAGATCACGCTAGCTAAATGTGGAACAAATTTCTAGCACATGTGTTTCTTTCACCGTATGATAGTGGTCCTTCGAAGGTAGTGAGTTTGTCTAGATCGGCAAATACTGGACTATATATGTATGTATTTACAAAAAAAAAGTATTTAAGTATGTTTATCCGCTATCAAGTACCCATAGTTTTGCTTAGTTTGGGATTAGATGGCGTTGTGTGAATGTGTAAGGAATATTTATTTATTTATTACATTCACGCTTTCTATCAGCTTTCAAATTGCCAGTTTGCCATTATCTTCATTTAAAAAAATCTTCTCTTTATCCCAATAAATAGTATACACAACAAAATTTGTGAATTAAACCAAAAATATCTTAATAAAACACGCGTGAAAATATAATTGTATGCCCAGTGTGAATTTGACCAAATTATAACATTTGAATGAACGTAATTTTTTCTTCCATTACCGTTCTCAGTCCCGTAACAACTATGTTACCATTATAAGATTCTATTAAGATTACCTTTGCGATAACTCACTTAACCAAAATGTGGTACGCGTTGTACGACAATGGCTTCTAAACGAAATGTGTATTTATGTTTAAGTATATGGTGACAAATAGGAAATTATCTTTTTGTGTATTTATTTTATTTTATATAAATAAAATAGTATTTATCACTATTATCATATTATTAATCACTGCTGGGACAGACGACACGACGCGACGTTAGAAAAGAAAATATCAAAATATCTCTTAAAAAATATTCACAAATATTTTTTCCTTTTTTATGGTGGAAAACCTATTGACCCTTTTTTGGCTTGAGCTTCCAGCGCAGACAAGAATATTTTCTTATTCATCGCCGGCGTTGTGTACACAGGTCGTGCTTAGAAACGACACGAATTCCTGCGTAGGCCCGGCGATTTTTCTTAGCGTGTACAGTCATGAGCAATAATATGTAAAAATAGTAAAAGTTTCTAAACTATCTGCACGTTTATCTAGACATTAGAATACCAAAATTATTTCGTAATTTAAAAGAGGTTCCGTACAGTTTCGAAAAATCTCCGAATATTCAATTTTGGATTAGCAGAACTTTAGATAACTGTTTTACAAAAAGGGTAAAATGTGTACATGTTATTGCTCGTGACTGTACAAGCGCCGCCGTTAGAGTTCCGCAAAATTACGGATGCATATTGTGTGCATATTGCCAGTTACAACTCCGTGTGTTGCTTTTGCACTGAGCTCATCATCCTGAGACTCAACAATTAAGTCGCATAGACTTATAATTTAAAAAAAATCTTTACCTAAAAGCTAAATTTTATTCCTTTTTTAATACACATGCGCTTAGTCTGTTAGGATATTTTTTTCGTCACATGACGACGAAAATTTTGTTTCCAAATTTCTCTTAGACTCCATTAGATAAAAGCACGACAGTTTACGATAAGTGGTTTAAAAGAAAATAATATTACGGCAAGTGTTTTACGTGTTTCACGTAGAATCTTCAGTAATAGCTAATAAAAGTTGAAACCACTTGAGTACGCGGTTTAATTCAATATTAATATTTAACTCGAGATTCATATTTACTTACGTATTATTAAGTTTGTAATCTTGATATCTTAATTTTACATAATAAATCTTCATGTTTAATTCGTTATGAAATTTAGATTAGGTTCTTTCCGTGTTAGTTAGGAGACGTACGAAGTTGCGAACAATCATCACAAAAGTCCAAATTGTTCTGTTAAAAGTTCTAGTGACGGGGAAGAACTTGGCCTATTGATAGTGGTATCAATAGGCCACGAGTGGTCTGGGTAGACCTATTATCTAGTATAGGATTTGTGTTAAACTCTGGGTGTTGTCTGCCGACCCCATACGCTTGTGTATTATGATAACATCATAGCTCGACATTCCGTATAGAAGCGAGGTAAACGGATCGTAGACGAACAGCATTGTGGTTATTATTATCCGTCAGAGGACTCTAGGGTTGTCCCCTAAAGCCCCTTGCAAAGCTAGTACAGTCTTATAGTTTCCCTGGCCAGTTGACACAATATATTGCAAACATTATGCCACAACAAAGCAAACGCCAGCTTATTAAATAGGAAGTCCATTTTCTAACATATATTGCAAAATAGTGAAACACATCACACAGCATTGTTTGTTATAAGAACAGCTCAAAACAATGCCTTTTTAGTTACGCCTTGAAAACTTCGTATAGTGCACAATCGTTGCTAAGGCTGTGATCGCACTGTTAATTCGAATGAAAAGTAGATATTGTGTGTGGGAAGAACCTGATAATTCTACTTTCTGAAAATGATTATTTTTTTAACGTACTTTATTTAGACCACTAGGCTCGGTGTAATCAGTTACTAAAAATATTCTTATGTATTCAGTAATAACTGTGATCGGGATTTAATGTTCCAACATCCACACAAAACCTTAAATTTTATTAATATGTATTGATATAGGTCACGCTTTATGTGTTATCTTTTATTAAGGGATTGACTTCAAAATTCAGAACAAAATAAAGTATTAAAAATGGAATGATTCGTATAGAAAATAAATGTTTTTGTGTGATATTTCTTTTATCCACGATTTACGAATATAATGCTACGCTTCGATCAATAGCATCAGAGTAATGAAATACCTAAATTATTACAAAATTGCTAAAAATTTCTGTCGCATTTACCGTAGACTTTTGAGTGTGGCCGTAGCCTAAGTTTTAGAATATACGTACGAGATTAAAGTCGTTGTTTTAATGGTCAGTGTCGAGTTATATTTTTCAGCATTTTCTTGTTTGCTATATTAAAAAGCATTTGCTTTAGTTTATTCTTATGCTCTTATTGTGGTGTGGTTTAGTGACATAGCTAGCACTTCTGATATTATTATGAGTAACATCAGTAGTATCATAACAGCTCATTAATGTCCCACTGCACGGACAGGGCTGTCAGTGACACAGAGAAGCTTAGCTTACTACTACCTACATCCAGATTATTACCACCCATGCCAGATGAATATCTAAAGGACTTAATGATAAGTTTCATTTCTTTGTTATAGATGGTGGAAGTCCTAAGGGACCAAAACCTTAGTCACCTTTTACGACATTCACGGAATGAGATGGTATAGTGACAACCTGTAGTTCAACATCATACGAATAACTCGTGTCATTTTACTTAGTTACAATTTTATTTGTTTCAAGCTATTTGTAAGATCAAGTATCGGTTTTGCGTGGGTTCTTAAAGTAGGTTAACGTTGCTGACAGATTATTGATCGAATTGTAAGTAAAATTGAACTTTATCATATCAATTATGGAAGAATACAGCTACCGAAAACGATTTACATATGTTTTCTTCACGTCCTTGTTGCTATGTACTAAAACACTATGAAATTTCAACTTTAGAGTGTCGTGAAAACCGACAAAGAAAACTGCATAATATTCCTCTGATACATTAACACATCTACATCTATTCTAAACTTAGCTGAGCTTCTACTATGGGTATAACACTTTTTTTTATGTAAATACATAGGTCGATATTATACATAAGACACCTCGAGAACAATACAAACGTTCTTATATAACTATATTCCAAAAACTTCAAAATAATAACGTATGCCTGAAAATTATGGCTAAAAAGTTTATACAGCGGTCGCCGTAAAAGGCATTTTATCTGATTTTGATAGCGCTATACCACCAAAACATCGTCGACTAAGAAACAACGAAGTCTTGATCATCTTAAACATTTTAATAGTCCTTGCAGTGTTCAATATAAAACGTCTATAAATTCTATTAATAAGAACTTAGGGGCGCCACCGGCCACCCTTCGCGCGTGACTCACCATTACATGAGGGTAGATTGAGATAATAATAAGTAAAAAAAACTGCGATATTTAATATCACTGATTATTTTCCGTTATATGGTTGCCTGTATCTGTTTTAAAAAGTTTGGGGTTTGCTTCTGTTTTTGAACCTATTTAAGAAGAAAACATTAAGAGTCCTTTACTCGCAGTCCTTGGCTATACGCAGTGGTATCGGGTTTAATTCATTCTTAATACTAATCATACATGTTTGCATTATTCTTGGTGTTTTAGGGTCGTAGCACATACATATAACATAACGTAAACGGATCGGCACCGTATCAACTCGAGCCGTTCAGTATTATTTGTGTGAAACTCTTACTGCAACGCACACTAATCGGAATCGTAACGTAATCGGATTTTTAACGTTTGACACCGATGAAAAAGGCGAGGCGGTGCCGATCCGTTTACGTTACGTTATATGTGCTATGACCCTTATGCGTATAATAATAGTGCTTTTTCAAAGGAACAGTGTTTGTCTGCTGTCTAATACCAATAGTATTAAGCTTTGCTTGGCTTATGACAAGATGGCGGTGTATGTGATTCTGTGTGTATGTGTGAGGAATTAATCTAATTCATATTGCATTTTATTATTGCCCCAGGTGGACCATTATTTATTGAAAACGTTAACTTTAGACATAAAGTTACTGTACCTACTTATCTTAATTAAAATTTTCAGTACAAAGATTGAACTGTAGCTTTACCAAAAACTGAAATAAAACGCTAGCTTACGTGTCTTGCCGTCATAAAGACCCTGTTCCCATTTCCTGAATAGCTACTGCACCTGTACTATTGCCAATATCGAGGGCTACGTCATCGTTTCGATTATTCAAATGCTTTTTATACGAGGGGATGTAAGGGTAGGTCGGGGAGCTTGACAAATTGCCCTAGGGCCAAACAGGGGAGGCATGGCAATGGCAGTAAACCCTGTTTAGATATATGTGACTCGGTAGGCCTAAGGGGTACAAATGCCAAGCTTTATAACAGAGTTTTAAATGTTTACTATTTGTATATTAACGTTTGAACTATTTTTGTATTAAGGTTTTGTTGCCGTGATTAATTAAGCCTTCGTGTAGTGACGGAGTAAGATTACAATATGTCGCTACCCTATTTCATCCCATGGGTGCCGTAAAAGCCATTATTTATTACGTCGTAGGTCTTCTTATAATTATATAAAATATAATATATAAACATATAATTATTGGATGTCAAAAAGAGTTCTAGAATAAATTAGGTTAATTTATTTTTTCATGGAACTAATTTCAGCGTTTAAAGAAAAGATTTAATTAGTGTAAACTCTCTATTAAAAACAGATTAAAACAATTCTAATTACTGTGTTCATGTATGAAACTTACTTCACTGCAAGTCGTAGATTTTATTTCAGCTCAAGTAAAACATTTATGTGTAGGTGTAATCATTAATGTATGATTTAGACTACCTACGTGTTTCTATCCATAATACATGTTTATGATTTGTCTAGGACTCATAGTATAAACTTGGTAGTACATATATATGTACGAATCTAACAAACCTGCCGTGTTCGTGTGGTGACGGAGTAAAAATACAATATGTCACCACCCCACCTCATCCCATGGGTGTCGTAAAAACCGACTAAGGGACTAACCGTAAATAATATCTTTACGAAGTAAAAAGAAGGAAAACTTGAAATTAAACCCTATACCAATCCGTCTGGCCAGCGTGGTATTAGTAGGCCAAGTACCTCCGTCACGGGTGGAGGCCCGTCCTTGCAGTAGGACATTAATAGACTGTTATGATGACGATGAACAAACCTGCCAATACTTATCCTTACTTGGCGTTGTGAAATTAGAAAACTGAAGAAGAGGCGCGTCCCTATAGTGAGACTCAGATCTATTTACTTAAGTTTCGCCTAAATATATTACGTTATACCAAAGTTAAAACAACTTCTCGTCTTCCGAGGTAGTAACTTCTTATAAACCTCGCTCCAGTAGATTTTGTTTACGATGCCTATTTGTACTTACATAACAAAAGCCCAGACTTCACTCCAGTCCTTTAAGTAACTCCAGACTGTCGCGACTGCTTCAACCTACCCTACGTTGTTCCCATTTTTCACGACTCTCACTCCCCTTAGACGTAGACCCTTACACCTATTAAAACTTACGCCTACAATATTAAATCTAGTTACTATCAAAACAAAGTTCATTTTCGTTCGGCTCAAAAAGTAATCACGGACGTGTAAGCCAAGACAAAGGAGGTTGATCTTTAATGTAATGATGTTTAGGGTGTTTTGACTGTGTCTCGTAAATGTATAATGGAGAATGTAGTTGTGCTGATGTAAGGTCCCATGTTGGGCGCCAGTTATGAGGTGTCGAGTAACAATTTACGACTGGTAAAATGTTTGTTACCACTTTCTTGGCAATTTGTTTTCGTGATGACGGAATCTTTGAGACAGCAGATGTTTTCGCGTAATTATTTTGAGTGGTTTGATAATATTTATAGGCTACCATTATTTTAATTAAATTAAAATTAGATGTTCAGGAAACTTTAAAGGCTACAGCAGAGCGCTGATCTTGAGTGTGTATTCGTGATTTTCTATCTGAACATTTTTAGGAAGTTTAAAAATTATTTCCCGGTCTAGGGATCACAGACACTGTCTCGCGAGAAACTCGGCTTTTTTTCTACTACTACCTGATAATGAGACGAACAAGTCATTCCCCTGATTGAAAATTCCACACTTACTTACAACTAGATGCAGAATTATTCAGTGTTTTACAGATATAAAACTCAAAGAGCCATAATACATTACGGTCGTCACTTTGAGCTACGAGTTGTTAAGTCCTATAACTCAGAAATTTTACTAACTACCCTACCCTTCTATTCAATTGTAAATATTAGCGTAGTATGCTGCTTCGAGTTTCAGGAAAGTCATTTGTGGATCGCAAAAACGATAGTCCTGCGTGTTATTTCAACAGAAACCTTCCAAAGTTATTACATAAAATTTATGAATTCCCAATATTCCATATCTATATTGTTTACAGGTATAAAGTAACTTTGTTTCGTATCAAAACCTCAGATGTTTTTACCTTGAATATAATAAATTGCTTTTATTAAAAAGTTCTGTATCCTTAAGTGTACTGGAGCGCTTAAACTGGTTTGAATGTTGTATAATTTTGTTGTTATTTGTGTTATAAAAGTTTTAATTAAGGTTGAAATTAAGACGAGTGTAATTCTTTTAATGTAGACTAACCGCGTGGATGTTGGGAATCGCGATATTCATAGCCCATGTGTTGGTCATAACAGTCCATTAAAGTCCACTGCAGGGATATTTTTAGTATACACTAAGTTACACAATATTCATATTCATAACAGTAGTAAGATTAGCCAAACAAAACAAGGTGATTGAATATGTTATAGGTGCGTTTTCAATTTACTCGGAGTGCGTAATAGCCTGTTGAAGAGTAACCAGTAGGGGTCAAAAGATTCAGGGGTTACGTTAACGATAAGACTTGGCAGCGAGACCTCCCGAGAGGAATATGCTGTGTTTTATTTTAGACCTTATGTGCATAGGAATAAGCCTACCAATGCTTGCACAACAATGTTTTGATATTTTATTTTTCTTCTTTCATCTCGTTTTCCAATGCTACGCAGGAAGCAACTACACATTAATATAATCAGATTTGAATGCATATTATACAGAAAAATAAGTTAATTATTGTTATTAACTAAGTTTTTCTTTAGGCCGAAAGGTTCGGAAGTGAAGACTGCATTTCGGAAAATTCGGGCAGGTAGCATGTGGTGTAGGATATAGTATGTTAATACAAAATTAAAAGGAATCATTTTTAAATTTCAATTGAGACAACAAGACTGATACCTGGGAGCAAATGTTTAGATTGAGACCTATTCAACCATGTCCTATTAATGTCATGTAAATCTACGTGTCATTTTATTATTTTACTTAATACTTTATTTTTTTTTATTGCATATATACTTTGAAAGTTAGACTAAAATTTGCAGTATTTAGCTGTAGGTAAGCTGCTGCTGGCTGCTAATGCTGGGGATCGTAGTACATGGCGCTCAGCACTCTCTTCCAATCAATGGCTTGCACAACAATATCTTCCAACCCTTATCCGAATATGGCATTAGTTTATTTATCTTTAGTATTTATCAGAAGAAAGTCAAGTGTCCATTTTACAGTATTATAGAGTTTACAAATCTTAAATTAACCAAGTAATAATATTTCCATGATTTAAATACCAAACTCCATCGGTAAATCACTTTAGATGTCCGAATGTCCCTTGCCAATTCCCTTACTTCCACTATTCAAACGTAAATCCTCCTTACATTATCTGCGAATTTGAATAATGTGATTTATTCTACGTTCCTTTCTTAGACAGATTTGTTTGATACTAAATTACTGTGATGTGGTGTACCTACTGTAAATATTTAGTTGTAATGTAATTTATAGTTAGAAATGGTATGTGTGTAGAACTCAGAATTGATAGGCATGTATATCATACTTGGCCTACTAATACCACGCTGGCCAGACGGATTGGTATAGGATTTAATTTCAAATTTTCTTTCTTTTTATTTCGTAAAGATAATATTCACGGATGTGGTGACAAATTTTATTCTTGACATATTAACAAATTACTGTGATGTGGTGTACTGTAAGTATTAAGTTGTACTTAATGTAATTTAAAGTTAGAAATGGTATGTTTCTAGCTCTCGGAATTGATATATCGACGGTGAAGTGGCAATAACTCCTAACTGACATTTTCTGAGATTTTTTTTTTATCGATTTGAATTGAACGGCATTATTTGCATGTTTTTGTGAAATCTTGTACATTTATTTTTATTCTAACAGCATTTAATTTACATGACTGTGCAAATACCTTACAACTAAATTAACGTATTATTAACAAAACAAAAATAAAACAAAACTGTCACAAAATATACTAATTCAGCATAATATATTAAGCATTATTATTATTCTAAATTAATTTCAAATATTTTGATTGATCGAAAATTAAACAATTAAGTAATTAGTACTTTCTTTCGTTTCCTGTAAAATTTGGTCTGAGTTAGTTAGGTTAGGAGCTATTGGCACTTCGCCGTCGATATGTGTGTAATTTATAGTAGGTATGTGTTATTGAGATATTAAGTCATATCGTCATCATTGTCATGATATTATGTATATTATGTCTTATGCTTTGTTGAATATATGGTATCTCCAAATATAGGTATCCACTTTGTGCGCTCAATCTTGTTGTAAACTAACACGACAGTGTTTGGTTTAACTGACACGATAGACAAAGAAGAGTCTGCCCACTCTAACATGATTATATACTAAACTAGCTGACCCGTGCCCGTAGCTGAGGCGGCGAAAAATACGCGTAACTTTTTTAAACATATTTCATTACTGCGCCTCTCCTATTAGTCTATGACACTCTCGTGATACTATATAGCCTATGACACTCCCCGACAAATGGACTATATAAAAATCGGTTCATTAGATCCAAAGACTACCCCCTACAACGTCACAAACACACACACAAATTAAAAAAAAATTGAGTAGATTACTTCATATCTAAAACATATTAATAAACAGTCAGATAAACACGTATAAAAAAAACTTGTTTCAAGAAAACAGTATTTAATACACATTTTTCAATACTTTCATTGCATTGATTTCTCATAGAAACCTGTTGTATTTATTCTTAGAAATATGCTATGACTATCTTTTCAACATTTAGTTTTAATGATCAACAATCTATCAAGATATCAAAGTGGTGTATTAACCACTCGCTAACTATGTTACTCCAAACCAGTTGCAGCTACCTAATGATAAGCAATAAATCAGGTTAAACAACGTAGCCGAGGTCATGCCATGGATGGGTGACCGCTTAGTGATATTTCATCTGAGCATCTGCGTCCCTTAGAGGGCACGTAAAATGTCGGTTCCGACTGTTGTATTGACAACGGCAAAAATATTCAAATAAGGAAAATGTGTACATTATGTTTCCGCAACAAGTGTCCTGAAAAGTAACGAGTGAAATAAAATTACTTCATTAAATTAATGTATATTAAACCTACCTTTTATGTGGTATACTTTTACATTAATAATTCAGTTAGCTTTTATTCTGCTCCAAAACATATTAAAAAGGTCTAGTTATTTTAATTCACTCATTACGATACCAAAAAAAAAATTACGTAAGGTGAATTTTCCATGGGTATTAATTAACACGCCCGCAATAATATAATTGTACAGTCAAGTTCATAAATATATTTAGATTTACATTTTCTAGCACGAATTAAGGTACCTACCTCTTTAGGTTTACCAGGTGGTAGGTCTTTTTATTTCACCAAAGACTGTTTAGGTCGGTACCAGTGGTGTACTCGCTTAATTCAATTTTAATCAGCCTGTCAATTCTCGTACCTTAAAATCGTTAAAAATTCGGTTTAGTTAACTCTAGTTGTCAAATTGTCTCACCTATTGTGTAACAATTTGACAACTAAAGTTAACGTAACCGATTTTTTTACGATTTTAAGGTACGAGAATTGACATGCAGTAGTGTAAAAAAGCCGTTGATACGAAAGAAGAAGTGTGACAATGTTGTTGTGTTTAGGTGGAAAGGTAGAGTAGCTAGTAAAATGACTAGGCTATGAGTCTTAACAGCTTACGGCTAGGATCCGCAGCGGATTGTCCAACAAGTAGACCAACAAGCTAGTCTGGCAGTTTATAGCAATAAATTATAATTTTAACAGTCCTTCAATGTCCCATTACAGACAGTATAAATGTCGAGTCGCATGACGACCTCTATGGCGTAGTGGTTTATAGAACGTAACTGCTACGCAGAGGTCTCGGGTTCGATTCCCGCTCAATGCAAATCTTTGTGTGCATGAACATGATTGTTTGCATTGGTCTGGGTGTTTTCTATGTATAATATCTAACTATTTACAAAAAAAAGTATTTATATATGTTTATCCGTTGTCTAGTACCCATAGTAGAAGCTCAGCTTAGTTTGGGACTAGAGGGAATCGTGTGAATGTGTGAGGATTATTTATTTATTTATTACACTTAAATAATGCCGATAGCTTAGTTAACATTTGTTTACTTCAAATAATTAGTTTAACTTGATTCTTAACTTAAACTTTGTATCTAATAGCCGCCATCTAACAACTAAGTTCGTAGCTAACTTCTAATATTTTTACTATCTTCATTCATAGAACAATGAGCTCGACTGTACCGCGTCAAAACCACAAACAAGTGAATATTACACGGTTTATTGGTTATTTCCTCTGTTCCACTACAATGTGTGCCTCGTCTAAATTAGTACCATATTATATAATGTTACTATATACACGAGGCAGAATATATATTAATTATATGTATTATTTAACTTATCGTGGTAATGTTATATGATGAGAAGAAACCTCAGCAAAGTAATTGAGAAGTTCCTGGGAGGTGGTAAATAATAGTGTATGTTTTTCGCAGCGTTTGATAGATTACGTTTTCACTGTTTATCTTATCTTAATCTTTATCTTATGATGACGGGATATGAATACAAAATAGTATTTTTATTCGATTAAAGAAAATTTGATCCGTGAATGTTATCTGTACGAAATAAAAAGAAGGAAAATTTGAAATTAAACCTTATACAAATCCGTCTGGCCAGCGTGGTATTAGTAGGCCAAGTATCCCTCCGTCACGGGAGGAGGCCCGTTCCTGCAGTGGGACATTAATGGGCTGTTATGATAAAAGAAAATTTGATAAGCCAAAGATCTTATCATAACTTTTTCTTCTATAACTTCTTCTGATTAATTTCGTTGCCGGTCCCAAAACACATAAACGAAAGCTTATCATAATTACCTTCTTAGTCCTTATCACTAGGGTCACCATATTGACTGCTACTAGATCTCTCATTTGCTCTTCCAAGCACGGAACCAAAAGCTCGGTCTCTGTTCAGTTACGGCTGCAG
This sequence comes from Schrankia costaestrigalis, assembly GCA_905475405.1. Taxonomy (NCBI): domain Eukaryota; kingdom Metazoa; phylum Arthropoda; class Insecta; order Lepidoptera; family Erebidae; genus Schrankia; species Schrankia costaestrigalis. Next base: position 5,810,125 of record FR997850.1, read on the forward strand.
TTGTAGGAGGCACTAAACCGAGGGAGGGCAAACTTAATCCCCCTTACTCATAAAAAAATTCTTAGTCAATTGATTAATTAGCCTAAGCTCATACGTTGTTTGGTATAAGGTTGGTTTTCGTAATAAAAAATCTGGCTAAACAGTGATTACATTTAAGAGGCGTTTATAAGTAAGGGGGAATATGTCCAGCAATGAACATCTTTTGTGTTAATACACAAAGGCGTAAAAACAATGTACATTCCATACTCTATTATTAGATATCCGCTATTATTATTTAACCTAATTAATCTATAGTTTAATTAGTAGATGATTAGCGGGAAATCGAGATGCATATCTAAAACGATAAACTAATTGATTCGCTACTGCAGTTTATAATGTTTTATTTTATCGTAAATTGTAACGCTTGCTTAGTATAGCTATGCTAATGTAATATTTCGTGGTATTCAGTGTGACGGACTTAGATTACATAATAACACCAATACTTCTCTATTAATAAACGAACTATCGGTATATTTACCATGTTTAGGGCTTTCGAGTTTCCGATATTTCGACGCTGTTACAAGCGCCATGATCATATAATAGATAAATAATAGTAAATTATAATTATTATCATTATAATAATATAGGAAACTCGAAAAACCTAAACATGGTAAATATCCCGATAGTTCGTTTATTAATAGTGAATGTGACTATGACATAATTATACCAATACTTCTCGTTGAGTGGATATAAGGCGACTAAAGTTTGACGAAACTCTATTCCTGGCGAGATTGCTATCAGGTCGTTAGTATAATAAAGCGTGATAGGACTATCCTCTCTGCGTGTTTCGATACTTGATCGTCATGTCATAGACCTTGTTACCCATCGGCATTTGGTTCGGTCTCTTACCTTTTATCAGATACAAAATGTAACTTTTAAAATATTATCAATCAACAGCATGTCAATTCTCGTACCTTAAAATCGTTAAAAATTCCGTTAAGTAAACTTTTAGTTGTCTTACCTATTTTGTGACAATTTGACAACTGAATGTTAACTTAACCGAATTTTAAAGATTTTAAGATACAGATTAAAAGAAAAATGTAAAGAAAAACCCAGTTTCCAAGCTGCTTAAACACAGAACGATGGTGGCTTGAAAACAGTACAGACAGCATAAAATCCTTAATATATATTTTAAATTATTAATGAACACATATAGTAAGTACTTAGATGTTATTAGTAGTGTATCTTAAAGGCTAGTGTTTAACTATGTGAACATGTATTTTAAACTACTCCATTTTATTCTGATTAATTTCATTGCGGGTCCAATATGTATTTAGTTCTTTCTTGGGTCTCACCTTGTAAAATGCTCGACGCAGTATCTAGCAAGGCCACGCTGTCAATCCTTCCGAATAAGACCCATAGTTAAAAGAAAGTGCGTGGGCCTAGCCCTATAACTATAATAACATATAATGATAAAAGTTTAAAAACATCTTCCAAATCAATCATGCAATGTTTATGTTAATTATATCAATCGCTGAAGTATGGGTAGGTAATCTATTTTCACAATTTTTGCTGACGTCTTTATCAGAAAACTGATAATAAAGTTTGACAGTTTTATCACGATATCAATCTTGTTTAAGAAATGTTATTATTAAATTATATATTTCGGGCGTCCGTTAATTTGTATTATAAAACCTTCTCAATCAAAGTAATGGATCTTGAAATTTTATGAACGTATTTTTGAAACGAAATTGTTATTATTGAATAGTCGATAGAATAATAACACAGTTAGTTTTTATGAGCAAAGAATTTCTAGACTAGATTTCAATGTCGTCAACAATAACGTCGGTGACAATAAGTAAATATTGTTAAAGCATTCTACGTATAATGCTAGATCTTTCTTTGAGCATACTCCCTTCCTAAAGGTCGGCAACGCATCTGTAATTCCTCTGGTGTAGCGGGTGTCCATGGGCGGCGGGGATCACTTACCATCAGGTGACCTGCTGGCTCGTTTGCCTCCCATCATAGAAAAAAAAAGATCTACTATTAATTAATACTATATACCTATTAATGTCCCACTGCAAGGAGATGCCTCTTCCAGTGACAGACGTTGACCTACTAATACCATGCTGATCAGACGGATTGTTGTATTTTATTTCAAGATTACCTTATTTGATTTTCCTATAGAATATTTTCAAACTTTTCCAACACCCTTTTGTAAGAAGGGGTTGTGACGTCATATACTGTTATTACGTCACGGAGCAAAAAAATAATATAATAAAATTATTTTAAAGTTATTTTCATACGGCAAGTTTTTTCTGCTGACTGCCCTCGATGACCCATATAGAGTGGAGACACACGGCTCATATTGATTTTTTTCATATCCACGTGTAATACAATAATATACACAGTTTTTAATTAACATGCAATGGATTAAAGTTATTTTTAATATGTTGCATAACAGCTAGATAGTTGGAAGCAAATTTACTTTGTTTTTTTTCACCCGTCTGTTTTAGAAGGCATATTTATGTTCTTTTGTACCTTCTTGTAGCCTAAATGGCTTGACCGATTTTAGTTTAATTAGTATTCTTCCCTGAAGTGTAACAACCCATGTGGCAGCAGACATAAAACAATATGACGGACGTGTAAAGAAGTTATTTATTTTAGTATACCCAATTGTCATTCTCACAGTAAATACGAATCTAAGGACACTTCTCAAGCTTAAATCCACCAATCCGTTGAGGCTGCAAAACAATTAATTCCACATAGGTACTTAACACATTATCCGTGTGGTGACGGAGTAAGAATACAATATGTCACCACCCCATCTCATCCCATGGGTGTCGTAAAAACCGACTGAGGAACTATCCGTGAAAATTATCTTTACGAAATAAAAAGAAGAAAAACTTGAAATTAAATCCTTTACCAATCCGTCTGGCCAGCGCGGTATTGGTAGGCCAAGTATCCCTCCGTCACGGGAGGAGGCCTGTCCCTGCAGTGGGACATTAATAGCCTGTAATGATGATGATGATGACTTAACACATTATAACAAAACCCTCTTTCTGTCGCAGTCAGGTAATAATGTACATAATAAAAGAACATAGTAGTAGTCCATTACCAAAATTCTCTAAAATAAAATCGTTTGTCACGAACGTACCTTTTTATAGTCAGGTGCTAAAACCGTAAATGGAGGTACTGTATGCTTCATTTCAAGTGACCTCTTTTCATGTAAGCTGACCTACCTGTTGCTTATGCCTTTGACACAAACTTAAAAGTAAAGATAGAATGAAAAGGAGATACTTGGGAACTATTCACATCTCAAAGAGATGGAATTAGGACTTTGTTTGTTCGTAAATGCTGTTTGAATTATTCGGATTTGGGTTACAATTTGTTTGACTCTTAAATGCTATAATTTGTTAACTGAAGGTTGTGACAGTATCTTAGGTATTTTGGATTGGAACCGACTACAACTACGGTATAATTCTTCTTAGAAGGTCGGTACCGAAGGACTGTAGAGAAAATCTCATAATAATTAGAAACAAACCTTTGGTTTTGCCTAAGTTCTAAGTGTATTTTTTTTACACCTTTTTACATTTTGAAGAAAAATTATGGCAGAAAAAAGTGTACCTTTGCTGATGTAACTGCTTCAGCTGCCTGGAAAGGAAGTATAGGTACATATCCCTAAATGAAGTTTCTGAAAATGTTTAAGTATTCCACGAAAATGATACAAGTACCTATGTTTATTTGTCTTCAGTTGCCTGTTAGCCAAAGTAAAAGTTGTTCTTAGTTAAATCTAGATGGCGATATAGGATATTAATATTGACACCCACTCTCTTTCTAACAAAACAGTAATGGCAGGGACGTGGCCCAGGAGTAACCTCGGCAAAACTTACTTACGTGAACATAGTCATTAAATTTTGTAATCAATTACTTAACAAATGAACGGGTTGGGATCGGCACGCGATGACCTCGCCCTTGACCTCCAACCTGGATAAGAACGTAGGTAGCCCGACCCATAGGGATGTAGATTCGATTTTGTTATGGTCGGACTAGTAGGAACATTGTAAATCTAGTTTGAGTATGGGAGAGGTAAGAGGAACTGATTTTACTATCATAATCATCATCTCAGCCCATTAATGTCCCAATGCAGGCACGGGCGTCTCAAAATACGTAGTGTATCTGAGTATAAACTTTTCTATCCCAAAAGCATAAACATAAAAATTTCCTACATACATTTTGTACAACAATATTCGTAAAAACGTCGCTACCATTTCAGATATATTATGTCATATCGGTAGTCGACATAGCAAGAGCTTACGGAAATTTATCGCCATCTAATCGCTCGTATACCATCTACAGTCCACACGTAAGGGGAAAGCTTACCATGTGGACACTTTTTCAGATTATTTTTAAATAGGCTTATGTAGTTTCTTGCTTAAATGAAAATGTTTTACAATTTAATGTATTGCACACGTCATATTATTATTTTTTCTAGTACTGAGATGAGCCTTCTCCAGTTATAAAGATAAACTTGACCTAGTATCCCCCCGTCACAGGAGGAGGCCCTTCCCTGTAGTGGGACATTAATGGGCTTCTATGATAAAAACTTTTCTACATAAATTTTGTACAACAATATTCGTAAAAACGTCGCTACCATTTCAGATATGTCATATCGGTAGTCGACGTAGCGAGGGCTTACTGAAATTTATCGCCATCTAATCGCTCGTATACCATCTACAGTCCACACATCGCTCCGGGGAAAGTTTAAGGGTCTTAGCACATATATCAAAACGGAAAGGGATCGTCACTGCCTCGTGTTACTTGTCGGCGTTTTTCGTTGGCGATGCGATTACGATACAACCGTAACGCAATCGTAACGTAATACTAATAATTAATCGTACCGTATTTAGTGTGCGTAAGGACATTAATACAAATAGTACTGAACGGCTCGAGTTAATACGGTGACGATCCCTTTCCGTTTTGATATGTGTGCTACGGACCTAAATGTGGACACTTTTCGAGATTAGTTTAAAAATAGGTTTATGTAGTTTGTTGCTTAAATGAAAATGTTTTACAGTTTGATGTATAACGTTAGTCTTGACATTATGTATGTATTTACAAAAAAAAGTATTTAAGTATGTTTATCCGTTGTCCAGTACCCATTGTACAGGCTTTGCTTAGTTTGGGACTAGATGGCGTTGTGTGAATGTGCGAGGAATATTTATATTTATTTATAACACCGGGCAAATTATCCATTTAATATTTAAAATTTTATATAAGTACTTACAAAGTCATAAATTTAAAAAAATCTAATGTACATGGATACAGTGTTAACACACTACTAGACCGCATTTCCCACACGGGCCCAGTTAAAACAATACAGTGTCATTTAATCCGTTAACTTCCAATTAGAACGACCTCGGGGGCAATCATCCAATTGCTGCGCGCGCGCCACTTAGTTACGCATTTTCGTCTGCGTAAGTTGTGATTGAACAATTACTTTGTTAACTTTTTAGTTTAAACTAGGAACGTAATGACCACGCAGTAAAATTGGTTTTTGACTACTATCCGTAGCTTTAATTTTTGGACAGTATTTGCGCCTTTTATCAGGTTCCATATGATGATCATATGCCTTGACTTTTACAAACTAAAACCATTATTTCTACGTATTCTTTTAGAGAGAAGTACAAAGTTTACATTCGGTCAAATTTTAGTGATTAAATTAAGTAGTAATTTACCCATAGACCTAGGCTTAATTTAAAAAAAAACTGGTGTTATTATTTTATCATTATAATTTAGTCATTTTTTCACTAAGCGATGGAAACCAATACAACTATTACCACGCTTGTCATATAATAATATAAATAAATAATCCTCACACATTCACACATCGCCAGCTAGTACCAAACTAAGCAAAGCTTGTACTATTTCAATTTTTCTTTATTTATTTCTCTCAATAAGGTACATACAGTGTAATAGTAAAACAAGTAAATGATAGAAAATGTGAAGGAACCTTAGTGAGAGCTGGAGTTTATACTAGGTTCGAGACCTGTGTGACAAATCTCCAGGCTCTCTCATAAGTAATACATTAAAGTTGAAATGAGAGCATACTACAAGTACTTAGTGATAGGTAATAACAGAATTTCTTATTAAGAGTAAAACAAAAATAAGTTGGGTGTGTGTGTATGTGTGTGTGTGTATGTGTGTGTGTGTATGTGTGTATGTGTGTGTGTGTATGTGTGTGTGCATATGTGTGTGTGGATGTGTGTGTGTGTATGTATGTGTATGCTTTTGTGTGTGTCCTTTCGCTTGTTTGGGTGCTGTTCATTTTAATATGAGGATGATTTTTTCCGTTTGCTCGTAATCTAAACTTTTTAGCCAATCTGTAACTGACTTTTTACAATTTATTTTGGTCATTGGGTGTATATTTAATATCTTATTCACCTTGTTGTACGTGTAGTTTCCCAGGAAATAAAAAGATCTTTGGGCCATTCTTGTCTTGACTGATATAGACGAACATACTTGGTATTTTCTACGTACGGAAACTGTGTTAACGGGGTCATAAGGAGTTAGTGAATGAGTGATGAGAATTATATTAAGAATAAATAATTTGCGAACAGAGAGAACATCGCAAATTCTGTAAACGTCAGTCGTGGGGTGACGATACGGCAGCCGCCATCCCACTTTTAGGACAGCTCGCTGGGCACGTTCTAGCTTTAGTAAATATGTTTTATTTGCTCCACCCCAGACTGCGATACATTATTGCGTAAGGGATTGACAGAGAGCGAGATAAGTAAGCTTGAGAACGTGGTTATCAACAGAGTTACGTAGGTCTTTGAAAATGTAGATTAATTTTCGTAATCTGGAGGCAAGCGCATCTATGTGTGTGTGGAATGTAAGCATGTCATCAATTTGTACCCCAAGGTATTTAACGGAGCTTGATTGAGTCAGAATAGAGTAGTTACAGGCAGATGCGGGAGTAATTTCACCAGTGTGTGCAGTAAGTGAATAGGAGAGGGAAGGGATTTTACCAGGTGAAGTAAGTGAGAAAGTGAGGTAGGTTGATTTGCTTACGTTGAGGCTCAGTCTGTTGTTAGTTAGCCATTGAGTAACTGAGTTGAGGCTGGATTGTGCGCTACCGAATGTGGATTCCCACGAGTTACCATAAGAAATAAGGGCAGTATCATCGGCGTAGGTAAAAATAGATGTGTTCTCCAGCTGTAATTGACAAAGGTCATTTATGTATAACAAAAACAAGGAAGGACCGAGAATACTACCTTGCGGAACGCCATTTTTAACAGTAAGTTGATCGCTATAGTGGTCATTAATCTTTACATACTGTCTTCTATTCGAGAGGTAACTTTTAAAAAGAGATAACTGAGTTCCTCTGATTCCGATTTTTTCAAGTTTTTTACAAAGGATTCGGACAGAAATTGTATCGAAAGCCTTTGATATATCAAGAAAAACACCGATGACTTTCTGTTTCTGATCAAGTTTTGCAGTTATTTTGTTAGATAAATCTAGTACTGCTTTGTTTGTTGATAAGCCAGAACGAAAGCCATATTGGTTCGGAGAAAGTATTTGTTCTCTCTCAAGAAATTTTGTAAGCCTATTATTCATAATTCTCTCTAGCAGTTTAGAAAGGCTAGGAAGTACTGATATGGGTCGGTAATTGCTAGGTTTATCTCTATCTCCTCCCTTGTAGATTGGGTGAACCACGGCAATTTTAAAAGCATCTGGGAATGTTCCAGTAGTAAGTGCTTTATTACAGATGAAGGAAATTGGGGGAATTAAAATATTTTTAAACTTTTTAAGGAATTTGGCAGAGATGTTATCACTTCCTACAGAAGAGTCATTTTTTAGGTTCGATATGAGAATTTCCAGTTCAGCCTTATCGGTTTCCAAAACTGTGAAGGTGTGTTGGTGATAGGGGAGAGTATCCGCTGGCTTTTGGTGGGAGTTATTGCTAATAGATGATGCGGAGACTGATTGTCCTATGTTTGCAAAATAGGTGTTGACGTCATTAATGGATTGTCTTGGGTTTGACAAGGAGAGGAGTTCCAGTGGTCTCGTCTTATCTTTTGTAGTGTGTGTGATTGTTTTAATTGCCTCCCAAACTTTTTTAGTATTGCCCTTGGCGCTGTCTAATTGGTTTTTGTTATACTTTAGTTTGGTGTCTCTGAGTAAATTAGTACAATAGTTTCGATATCTTTTGAAGGTTAATTTAAGGATTTCGTTACTAGGATTGTTTTTAAGCTTTAGATGTAAGTTATCTCTATTTCGTAGGCATTTCAATAAACCTGGTGTCATCCAATGTTTTTGAAATCTTTTTCGGTTTGGGACAGTTTTCAATTAGGGCATGCAATATCGGAAGGTTTTCAATTCCGGAACTGAGTTCCAATACTGGAGGTCTAATTCCGGAATTCCGGAGCTAGTTCCGGAACTGGTAATTTTTGGAATATGTTGAATTAAAAGAAGTATATAATATATCAGTAGTATAATAATATCAGTTGTTTAATTATATTCACTAAGAATTTGAACATGTTTGGTAATTTTTCTCCTTTATTATTGTCATTCTAAGCCGTTAAATTAAGGCAAGACTTAACTTACTTATTGTTTTGATAATTACATTTTGCCAGCACAGAAAAACACTTCCATTCTCCACACTTGTTAGCAGAACACATAAAAATATATTTGTAAACTTCTGTCAGATAGTCGCCATCGCGTACATTAGAAAATTGGTCGAGAGATCTAATTCTTTAAAGAACTGCTATTGTGAAGTTCTGAAGACGATAAAAGATGCTACTGAGGAAAGTTGTATTGCCACCAACAAATAGTCGGACGGAAAGAGCCGAGCGTGTAGAAAGAGTAGAAATGAGCTCGCTCCTGCCTCGAAAACGGAGCGGAGTAAACACGATTTTAAAAACGCTGTTGATAGAAACAAAAACCTTTTTCATTTAAAAAGAGTACGTTCCGCTTTGTCATTTCTCTTTCGCGGTAGAAAACGTTAATGAGAACCGGAACAAACTTGTGTCAGATATCGAAAACATGCTTAGTTTCGAATTGTGGTCGGCTAAATTTAGTCCGATTCAACCCCTCAAAGACACAGGTTTGCGCGTTTACCGCTAAAAAATCTCTATTCTTCGTGGATATTGATTTCGAAGGCGCTCCTCTTGTTGCCAAGTCGTCTATTGAAATCCTGGGTGTCAGCATTTCTAGCGAAGTTCAGTTTCGCGATCATTTGGAGGTAAAGCTAAATTAGCTTCGCAAAAACTGGGTGTGCTCAATAGAGCGGGTCAGTGTTTTACGCCGAACCATCGCCTACAACTCTACAAGCCACATCTGGAGTACTGTTCCCATCTCTGGGCTGGAGCATCCCAGTCAACTCCTTCAATTGACCGCATACAAAGAAGGGCGGCTCGAATTGTTGACGATCAGGTGCTCTCTAGTCGGCTCGATTCTTTGGCTTTGCGGAGAGATGTAGGATCTCTGTGCATTCTCTACCGCATTTATCACTGGGATTGTTTTGAGGAGTTGTTCTGGACATTGCCCGCAGCTGAATTTCTCCACAGAACCACTCGCAATCGGCTGTCCTACCATCGTCATCACCTTGATGGTTAGCTGTCATCCACTGTGCAATTTTTGCGAAACTTCCTACCGCGAACAACTGTTTTGTGGAACAAGCTCGTTGTGACGATATTTCCGGACCGTTACGACTTGGGGAGCTTCAAGAAACGAGCGTACTTCCTTTTTAAAGGTCGGCAACGCATCTGTGATTCCTCTGGTGTTGCGGGTGTCCATGGGCGGCGGTGATCACTTACCATTCCCATAGTAGTCGACTTTTAGAGTTCTACACGACTTCGCAAGTTGTCTCAACTCATAGAGCTGTTATGTTCGTCTAGTTTAATTAAATTTAGCTGTAATAGCGTTGCATTATGGCACAGGCAACATTATGACAACTCACTAGCCAAATAATGGTATGTTATGCAGGTATTATTTAATAATATTAAAAAATGATGAATACCGGAATTCCGGTATTACTCCTCTCAATTCCGGAATTAGAAAATCAGTGAAATTGTTACGGAATTCCGGAGTTACGGAATTCCGGAACTCCGGAATTGCATGCCCTATTTTCAATATAGTATTTGCTGTTATTAGTGTATTTAAAGTTTTTATAAAATAATCTGTGGCTTCGTTGACGTCATGGAAGCTATATATGGGGCTAAAATCAACTTTGTTAATATTTGACTCAATACTGTCATAGTTGATGACTTTTTTGAGCTGACGTGTCGTGTTGTTAGTAGGGTGTTTTAAACGGAGAAAAAATAATATAGTGTCATGATCTGTGAGAGAGGTATTTGCTACATAACAAGATGCGGGTAATTTAGATTTTAGTATTAGGTGGTCGAGGCATGAGCGATTGTATCTTGTGCACAGTGTATGAGCTGGTAACATACCATGGAATGCGGTCATTTGGAGGTAATCTGTAGAGCGAGGGTCATTATTGCTTTCACAAATATCTATATTAATATCACCCGTCAGTATAATATTTTTGTATGAATGGTAAGTTGTCAGTAGTTGATTTAAGGAGTTGATGAACGCGGATACGTTTTGATTAGATGGAGGACGATAAATAGCTAAAAGTATAGTATCCTTGTTAATTGTGAGACATAAACAATTTGCTTCTTTCAAAGAAGGTTCTGTGACGGAAATTTGGAGATGATTCCGGTAGAACACTACTACGCCTTCGTTTTGGGTATTTACATTGACAGTCGCAAAGGAGTTATAGCCTTGGATTTTAGGAATTATAGGTGAGGTTTGCAACCAGCATTCAGTCAGTACGATAACATCCCAGTGTACGTTGCTTCTATGCAGTAAGGTTAGTAATCCGTCAAAATTTTTCTTAAGGCTTCTAATGTTTTGACACAGAAGTTTAATAGAGTGTCCGTGCGAGAGGGATAAACGACTGCAATCCGAAATGCTGCATACCGCCGAGTGGGCGACAGAAATTTGATCAAGGTCACTGTGAAGATCATTGAGACTATCGAATTTTAAAATTTAAAAGCATGCCAAAAATGTTTGAAAAATGTAGGTAGATAGTAAATTGAACATATGCAGGATCAGACGTATTTAACCAGTTGATTTCAACGTAATAGGAAAATAATGTAAAACAATGAAGAACGACAGAGTGATAAGCAAGGCATAAGAATGCATCAGAGATGTGGAAATAATGTTTGCAAAAATCTAAAAAGCACAAACGAAAGTAGTTAGTGTATGTGTCGGTACATTGGGAGTTAGTGTAATGTAGTTGAATTGTATGTGAATGAAAGATAGTGTGTTGTATTCGAGTCGTGTTTGTAAAATTATAAGTATGTGGCGTAAGATAATGACTGTGAGTTTTGTGTGAAGTAAAGTTAATTGGATTGATTGATTTAACAATTCGGTAACTAATATCTAAAATAGAGCAACTGATTAAACTTAATACTAGAAAAGTGTAACAGAAATAAAATAAGGTGAAGTAAATGCGTAGTCATGCAGGGCTGGTTGAGATCAGTTGTTGAAGCTGCTGTTCGGTACTATGGGTACTAGACAACGGATAAACATACTTAAATACTTATTTCTTTGTTAATACATACATATTATACATAGAAAACACTCAGACCAATGCAAACAATCATGTTCATGCACACAAAGATTTGCATTGAGCGGGAATCGAACCCGAGACCTCTGCGTAGCAGCCATGTAATATAGGTACCGACTGCGCCACAAAGGTCGAATATCAAGGTGACTTATAATATTCGCAAGATGACAAGGACTCATGTTTTGTATTCTTTATCAGTACAATACAGAAAACAATTTATCATCATCATCATAACAGCCCATTAATGTCCCACTGCAGGGCCGGGCCTCCTCCAGTGACGGAGGGATACTTGGCCTACTAATACCACGCTGGCGAAGGGTTTAATTTCAAGTTTTTCTTCTTTTTATTACGTAAAGATAATATTCACGGATAGTCCCTTAGACGGTTTTTACGACACCCATGGGATGAGATGGGGTGGTGTCACAATGTATTCTTACTCCGTCACCACACGGATAACAATTTACGATTAAAGTTTATTCAGACATCCCCATGTGTAAAGTGCTTAACAATTAGAAGCTTTCTTTCTTTCTAAAAGCTATATTTAGTACAAACGAGAAGGCAATTATCAAATTGTTGGGCGCGCGTCGGCATGTAACGCAATCTGGTTTACGTCTCGCTTGAACATTGTGATTGAGCCATTACAGTTTAAGTGTTGAATGCAGTTACACTATATTATGCAATCGGGATTTTTGTTGATTAGGCTTACTAGAAAATTTGAAATTAGTAAAATTATTTGATGTAGAAAAATACTTTTTACACTCATAAATGACCACAAGCCTCCAAATAAAAAAAGGTAATAAAAAAATACTTTTTACACACCCAAGAGAAGCTCACTGCTATAGAAATGTTTAAAAACGAGCGACGTCTAGTGTCTAGTAGAATTCTTTAAACCTAAGTCATACCAGAAATGTGTATAATTCCATGTTCAAGTAATTTTACAAATAAGGAACCAGTGGTCCTAAATCCGTAAGACGTGCTGATGCTGATAAATATAAATATTAAAAGTACGTCATCTTTAAACATTTGACGACCGACGACCTCTGTGGCGCAGTCGGTATATTACGAGTTCATGGCTGCTACGCAGAGGTCTCGGGTTCGATTCCCGCTCAATGCAAAACTCTTTGCGTGCATGAACGTGATTGTTTGCATTGGTCTGAGTGTTTTCTTTGTATAATATGTATGTATTTACAACAAAAAATAGTATTTAAGTATGTTTATCCGTTGTCAAACAAACTTTGCTTAGTTTGGGACTAGATGTCGATGTGTGAATGTGTGAGGATTGTTTATTTATTTGTGCATGTGAAGGCCGTGAATACAAACTTTTCTCGACTCGTAATAATTGTACTGTTTTCCCTTTGAAACTTATTCTTAGCAATGAAATCCATTTATTTAAATGATTTCGTTTCAGTTTTATGGTTAGCAGAGTCAACTTTATGGTCGCTAACGAACTTTGGTCAAGTATTCAGCTATTAAAACTTTAGTTTGAACTACTTTTTTATCGTGAACAACTATGACGAAACACGAACCAGAGATTGATATATAAGTAGAAATATTTCAGATCTTCAATCTTAAATAATAGCGGTCAGGCTTTGCTTAAAGTGGCGGTTGACAATGCACACTGCGTAAAGAATAGACAGCTGTTGGAGTACAAACAATTGTTTTGCGTGGGATTCAAATCTGCGATCTCGAGGACGGCAGCCGCTTTTGCTATTTACTCGTATCTTGCAGCTACCGCTATCCTACAGAGAAACAGTTATACGTATATTTATACTAGATAGTAATATAATAGCCTTTAAAAGCCTTGCCTAGACTCGGAAAATCATGTCAGTCTTTCCAACTGTTCATTAAATCAGAATTCACTAAACGATCAATAATTAGAGACATTCAGGACGCTAACTGATTTTTAAATCGCGCGGTTTAAGGCATTAGTCGGTTACGAACCAATTATTACATCCCATCAAATCACTGGCAAGCACATCAAAGCGATAAGCGCTTGGTACTTAAATACCGTTCCTAATACGATGTACGTTAGTGAGTTCTGACCATAGCTTACCGCTCCCAAGCTTTTCTCGGTGATTAAAAAATATCATTGAGTGTTATGGTAGCGAAGCCCAGCTATCGCAGGGTCGACAGTTACTTCATCATAATGTCCCCCTGCAGGGACGGGCCTCCTCCAGTGACGGAGGGATACTTGGTCTACTAATACCACGCTGGCCAAACCGATTGGTATAGGGTTTAATTTCAAGTTTTCCTTCTTTTTATTACGTAAAGATCACAGATAGTCCCTGAATCGGTTTTAACGATACCCATGGGATGAGATGGGGTGGTGACACACTGTATTCTTACTCCGTCACCACACGTAAACAGTTACTTGCCCGATTAAAATTAGCATTATAAGCCTAGGCTTATAACATCTGGTACATCTAGATGTACCAGATGTCTGGTATTTTGTTTGCCCAGACAATAGAGTGCCTATGACACTTAGCTTAAAGGTTGCATTGTAAAATAAATGTAACCTAATAGAAACTCTTCAACTCTGTACAACCGCCGCGCAGCTATTAATATTTCGTGTAGGGGATCATGAATGCTTACTGTAACCTTCTGCTTCTAATATTTAGGGTATACAAGAGACCTTTAAAAAGCTGCCACTAGGTCGGCACTATCTCAGCTATACAATCAAACTTACATCTGACCAGCAAAGTTTAAATAAGCCCAATTTTCCCAGTTAGTTAGAGAAGAATAGTTTCTTGCCTATAGAACTTTAAGCAAACCTTGACAATCGATTAGTACGCCCTAAACTCAAACGTAAACACGCATACCGATTCCCATAGACATCTTTACGACCACAAATCTTAACGAACCACTCAATATCACCGCGTTATCGCAGTTAAAACGGTAGCTTATCAGGCTTGATGACGTCACGCTAGCTTGCCTCTGCTGTGGGCGGGGTTCCGATCTCGACTTTATAACTTACACTACGCGTTAAATAATTTGATCGGTCTAGAATTAGCTATTAGAGAATTACGCCATCTAGTTCCAAAAATGACATCTATTTTTTTTAAAGACAACTCTCGCTTTAGGGGTTATGCCCTGTGTTGAGGGGACTTTCAAACATCTATTTAACGAACACACAGAACATCTAGACTCATGATAATAATATGTGGATCACGCAAGGAATACTCGTAGTCCTGCGTGGGAATCGAATTCACGACAGCTCGACTACTAGGCAGTTAAGTTGCACAGCCATTTGTAACCACTTCAAACCAGTCAAGTAAGTGTCGCTTACTGTATTAGTAGCTGCGCCTATGACCGTCAACGACAGTGTACTCCTAATACCGTTAGATCGGGCATCAAGCGCCATTGAAGGTTTTTTATTTATTTGCATGAATGAATGAAAAGTGAACGTTCGTAATATGGCTGTGATTAGATGGTGACTTACCTAATAGGTTTTATTTTTATTAAAATGGTTGTGGGCGGGCGGCGCGCGTGGCGATTAAATGTAATTATGTAATTAATTTTGATGTACTGATTTGAATGTTGGGTAATTTGTTATTTTTTGGTTTATAGGTATACTAAATTTAATTACTATTTCTTATTTATTGCTTTTTTGAAAAATACCGATTTTTTCAGTTATAAAATTTACTTTAATGAGGTACCATACCTACTTTTTTCTTGAGACTATTACCCTAAAAAAACTACGGAGCACGGTGAGAATCACAGGAAAAAAACCGGAAAGTTTCGGAACCCGCAACAAAACTAATCAGAAGAAAATGCCTTTGCAGACATATTAATATTAAACGAATGAAAATTAACGCGATTACATCGGCCGTAGTCTCGAATTTTTTTAGTTTAATATTTTAAAAAGACTAACTTTTCCAGTGTAGGATACAAAGTTAGTCTTCTAATATCGAGGTATTGAGAGGTGAAATACAATGAAGATTATTTTAAGCTTTGGTGGAAAAGCGGTCGTGCATAGGTACGGCTAAGTGTGTAGTTGCTTCAAATCCCACCCAAGATTATTATTTGTGGGTTCCACAGATTATTTTGTTGAGGCTGGAAATATCTTGTGTAAGTTACCTTATTTAAATTTAGTATTAGTACCGCCAATAATATATGTAAATAAAAAAATATATAAAAAAAATCCTCACACATTCACACAACGCCCTCTAGTCCCAAACTAAGCTGAGCTTGTACGAGACAACTCATATAAAAAGAGTAGTCAAGAAAATCTTTTACTATAAATCAATCTGATCATTGATCATCAGATTTATTCAATTATAATTCCTAGAACAACAGTAAACACCGTATCATCAATCCGTTGTTCTTACATAATTCTATATATGGTGTGCAACACCGTTACTTTGTTTATAGTCGTTATCTGGCGAACTAATGTTCTACTTTATATGAAAATACTTTAAGATTCTTTGATATTATTTAAGCTTGTGAATTAAAGGGCTATAGGACATAACAGCTTAACCCTTTCACAGTGCCGCAGGCAGACACAATAGTAAAACAATGCATGTGTACCACATATGGTACACTGACTGGGAACGAGCTAAAGCCCGCTTCCTAGCATACTCAAGTCCATGAGCAAGGGTTACCATTTACTATTAGGCGAGATAGTTCCCCATTTATATCTTAATGCAATAACAATGCATGGTTGCCACACTTTTTTTTTAGTTATATTTACCTTAACGCAGTGCATACCTACTTTTTTCCCGGGACTACTAACAAAAAAAAACAAGGAGCATCACAAGGCAAAAAATAACTCAAAAGTTTCGGACAACACTAATCTGAAGAAAATACCTTTGCAGGCTATGTAGGTATAATTGACGTCTATATTGCTGTAACAAATCCGTATCGCTACTCAAAATAAAAAAATGTACCTCAATTAATAAGAGGCACCCTATTGAACAATCATCACGGATAAGGTCTAGTGACCTTATCCGTGATGATTGTTCAAAGAAGTCGAAAATGCTCTTTATTTTCTTTCCATTTAGCTCTACGGTTATTCCTGTGACGTAATCCCTTTTAAAGAATCGTTTACACATGTCCCGTTTAAAGTAGCAAACGTTTTCCCCCGCATTCTCGAACATTTCTCAGAAACTACTCGCTAACATAAACAGGATTGTGAGTTTTTTACGTCACTTCATTAAACCTGTCATCGACTGTCAATAGATGACATGCCTTGTGCGTACGCGCACTGTCTTGTACGGATATGACGTAGTAACGCAATAGCGGTATAGCACTCCGGTCATTATACGCTCGACTTGCGTTCCGCGCGGACGTGTTTGTTGAATTTAATTGTTTAGATTAACCACGTGGTTTTTTTTAATAAAGACTAGTTGTTTTATTTTTTATGTTAATGAAATACGTTTATTTAGGTCAGTTATCAAGATAATTCATTTTCATTGCTCTTTTTTACATTTTGCTTTTTAATATCTTAATTATGTATACTAAACGTATTAATTAAAAGCAAAACTGTACTTATGACAAACAGTGGGAAATTCAACACAAATTAATTCTTGTAATAAACTAAACTACTACGAGATCTGTATTTAAAGAAATACCTAATGGTACCTTCATTTCAGTTTTACATTTTGGTAAAGAATCTATTCTATTTAATGCAAATGAATTTTATGAATGTGTTAAACTTTAACAAATCTGGCCAATCGTGTGCGTGACATACCCTACCCCCATGTTTCCTTTCCGTCTCAGTCAGGTCCTCTATTATATAAACTTCTCTATGCGCAATAGCCCCCTTACTCATAAACGCCTCTTAAATTTTAGTTAATAGCTTAAATTCTTACGATTTTGTTTGGTATAAGGTTGGTTTAATAAAAATCTCGCTAAACAGTGATTAAATTTATATGAGTTAGGGGGTATGTGTCTAAAAAAATTAAGAATTCGCCGAAAGCAGAGAGTAGAGTTCTCACGAAGCAAATAATCAAAAACATTAACACACATTTACACAATTATTTATAACACCTACATACAATTTGAGTGATTTCTGTATCATTATGTCATGAGGTCAACACTGTGTGCTCAAACGCCTACTTAAAGCTCACACACGTTATCTTAAGGTTACTAGTACATTGGCTATTAAGTAAAACGTTACATCACTTGATTCTGCGGAAGTTTCATCGTTCAACACATGACATACTGCAGGGACGGGCATGTTGCAGCGAAGGAGGCCAAGCAAGCATTGATTTGTTCAAAGTTGTTTTTGTGTTTTATGCTTTTATGTACTTTGCAACTTATTTTTTAGAAAAAAGCATTTGTACATCCTGGAATGACCACTATAGAATTAGAAAGATATAAACTACTAGTTGACCCGTGCCTACTTCGTTGGACGGTGAAAAAAACGCGTCTCTTTTTTAAACATATTTCATTACTGCTCCACTTCTTTTAGTCATAGCGTGATACTATATAGCCTATGACACTCCCCGATAAATGGACTATTCAACACAGAAAGAATTTTTCAAATCGGTTCAGTAGATTCAGAGATTACCCCCTACAACGTCACAAACACACAAACTTTGCCTCTTTATAATTTTAGTATTAGTATAGATGGAACATTTTTTTTAAATCTCATTTATTTAAAAATAGCCATACATCGTATAGATTAAGTCGGCTTAAAATTATTTACATTAGTAAGTTACTAAACTATGCTAAACTATATACATTATTACTATAAAACTATAACTAAAATATACATTTTAAACAATAGTGGGATTAGAAATAAAAGCATCGGTATTTTTATAGTATTGGTCTCTGAGAGCTAGAGACTGAGATAGGAAACTCAAAATTTTGTCGCTGTCTGTAGAGGTAAAATTAGAACTTAATATGCGATGGAAAAAGAAGAGGAGCTCCCCCGACGAACACTCAATGTCCTTTAAGAGATTTAACCTTAATTCATCGTTGATTTTACAGTCGAGTACTAGATGAAAGAGATCCTCTTCTCTCTCACATTTTTCACAATTTGGAGTATCTCTTTTATGGAGTCTAAAATAAAATTTATTAAGAGGAATGTGATTCGTACGGGCTCTAAAACATATGACAAGTTCTCGTCTGTTGAAATTTAGTTGAGCAAACCAAGGGGTGCGAGGTGGTTCATTAACAATTGATTTGTACCAGACACCTTTTGTCATAGTTTGCTCATCAAAATATAGTTTAAATTTACGGTGTATATCTGATTTTATTTGAGGAATGTAATCACTATGATAAGGCTCCATCTTAAGCGAGATACCGCCATTCTGTAGGGCCTGAGTGGTAAGTGAGTCCGCTTTCTCATTCCCGCTAATACCGACATGAGAAGGCACCCACTGAAGTATAACTTCAACCCCGCTACGTATTAACTGTGAGATACATTTAATAGTAAGGTAAGTTTCCTTTCTGCCTTTACTGTTCATACCTATAGCAAAACCTAATAAATGAAGGAGACTACTTTTTGAGTCGGTGAAAATAACAATTCTACGGTAAGTGGTGAACTTTACATATTGTAAAGCTTCATGGACTGCCATTAGTTCTACTCCCATTATTGGTATGATAACATTATCAATAACAAATTTTGCCTCAAGTTCTGCTTGCACATCGTAAAAAGCGCAGCTCAAACCATGTTTCGTTTTAGAGCCGTCGGTGTAAATAGCGCAGTAGTCAGCATAAAGCCTTATCATGTCTTCACTGTATAGTTTAAGGTTTTCACGAGAATATTTAGATTTTGGTTTATCTATGTGATTTATTTCAGTAATAATTATTTTGTTCCAAGATAGTGTCGTCGACAGAAAGTTGAAATTGAGGCAAACTTTCAAATTTAGAAATACATAGCTTAGAGTAGGTTCTAAAGCTTTCTAACAGTAAGGGGATTTGATTATTACGCCAATATCTTGTACTTGATTGTATTTGATCATCTAATGATGCAAGTTGATTTACCAAGTTACTGGTTTTCCTGGAAGAAAGCTTCAGAAAGTATTTATTACTTAAAAACAATCTTCTGAGATAAAGTGGTGTAATATAAAGTTCACTTTCCATGACTACGATTGGAGTATCACGAATAAAACTACCACAAAGGCGAAGGCATTTGTTCTGGACTATATCAAGCTTTTTAAGTAGACGCGGGCTAGCATTGCCATATATTATACTTCCATAATCAATTCTAGATCGAACCAGAGAGATATAAAGTCGCCTGAGGTTAATTGGATGAACTCCCCATTTAGAACCGCTCAAAGAGCGTAAGATGTTAACAAAAGCGTTACATTTAACTACAGTTTCAGCTATATGTGTGGTCCAGTTAAGGCGACTGTCCACCCATAGGCCCAAAAATTTAACACAACTCTGAACATCCACATTGGTGTCATTTATTGTAATATTAATAGAAGGGACTTTATATTTCCTAGTAAAGATACAAACTTTAGTTTTAGAAATAGATAACTCCAGACCGATGTCCTCTAAAATACTTTGAAATATGTTGAGACTTGTTTGCATAACTTGAACACATGTGTTTATGTTTTTATTAATACAGTACAATGCGAAATCGTCAGCATATTGTGAGACTTTAACAGTACCAACCAAGGTGTTACATAATGCAATAGTTACAATATTAAATAGGATAGGTGACATGGGATCCCCTTGAGCAAGACCTTGTCGACAAGTTCTAGTAATTTCTTTGCCATCTCTAAGTTTATACACCAAAAACCTTTCTTTTAGAAATTCCCGTATGTATCTAACACAAATACAAGTCTACGTTAAATTTAACTAAAGCAGAAATCAAAGAGTCAATGGATACATTGTTATAAGCGTTACTTATATCTGCATAAGCACAGAGAACATATTCTTTATTTATAAAGGCAGTTTCAGTATCCACAATGAACCTAGATAAATTATCCTGGCAAGAAAATCCTCGACGAAAGCCCATAGTACACTCATTAAAAAGGTTTTTATTTTCAAAATCAAATTCTAGCCGCCTAGTTACAATTGAATTAAATGTTTTACATAAACAATTAATTAATGATATAGGACGGTATTTGACAGAATTGGTATTTCTTTTAGGTATGGCTATTAGTTTAATGTCACGCCATTGCACCGGTATCAGGCCTGTTCTGTAAATAGTGTTGTATATATGAAGTAGGTATTCTTTAGCGTTATCGGGTAGGTTGTAAATCATGGAGTAGGTAATATTATCTATTCCTGCAGAAGTGTCTTTTCTTTTAAGTGTTGTCATGAGTTCTGTAAGTGTAATTAAACTATTTGAGCTGATGGAATTTATATCAAAGTAGTATGGTTGGGCAGAGACGCTGTCAGGTGAGAGTTCCTTTAAAAAGGAAACAGCTGAGTTTTTCGGTAAATAATCTTTTGGACTTCTATAACCCTTAAGCCATCTCATTTTCCTCCAAACCTCACGAGTGGACATATTTGAGTCAACGTCATTACAAAATGAATGCCAAGAATTAATTTTAGCTTTTTTGATTAATTTTCGAGCTGTTACTACTTTCTCTTTATAAATAAGATAGTTATCTACACTACGAAATTTTCTAAGTTGTTTAAGAGCTAACCTTCTCTCAGCCACCGCCTTAGACAACTCTGCATTCCACCACGGTTTTGGATTAAACTTACTGCTATTTGTACTAAATTTAACTAAAGGAATGTATTGGCTAGCACTATCTTCAATAATATTGATTAGATTATTGTAGCTGTTTTGCAAGTCGTCGTGAAATTGTGGAGTGAAATTGTCGAATGCTGATTTAATATGTTGAGTATACTGTGCCCAATTAGCCTTTTTAATGTTTCTTTTATATTCTATAAAATTTTGAATCGAGTTCAATGTATTAATTGAAATAACAAGATGGTCACTTCCAAAAGATTCGTTGGTTACTTGCCAATCAAAATCCAATGCAATATCAGAACTACAAAAAGTAATGTCGGGGGATGTACAAACTACACTATTGTTGAGTCTAGCGCAGCGTGTAAAATCTCCGTTGTTTAGGAAAACATAGTTTAGTTCAGCGATAGAATCTAATAGTAGTCTGCCGCGAGTGTCTGTCGTATACGACCAAGCGGAATGATGTGCGTTAAAGTCCCCTGCTATAATAGTTTTCTCAGAAAAAAAGCCGAAAAGCTGCTCATAATCCTTACCGCTAATTGGTATATTTGAAGGCGAATAAACACTTATTATATACTGAAGATTACTAACATTCAATAATTGGACACACAAAGTCTCCATTTTATTGTAAGAATTTGGAAGATTTTTAATAATACAATTAATTGACATGTGTACTAAAATAGCTACTCCTCCGTATCCATCCATTCTGTCGTTTCTAAATACAGAAAAGCCTGATACACGAAGCGTTTGGTTGTGACAAAGCCAGGTTTCAGATATAATACAGACGTGTACCTTTTCTTTATGTAAATATGATTCCAAGTCGCAAAATTTTGGAAGTAAGCTTTGGCTATTCCATTGAATAATCTTAAGCCTAGAAAGTTTATTAGTTTTATTCATTTCAGAAATGACTGATGTAATTTTAAAAGTATAGTAATATATGTATATAATACGTATGTAGACTTAATATAAGTAGGTATTTATAAAAGGTAAGTAGTTTGGTGTAATTTAATTAATTAAATGTACTATGTCTGCAATGCTTTAGTTCTTACGATTTTAAGTTTACTTATGATTCGTGTCAATCTATTTTTAACACTACGGTCGCCAATGACAGGCAACAGATCTTTAAACATATCAATTAACATACCTATATCCTTGGTATACTTATAAGTTACTTCTTCGATATTTTTAACGCCAAACGTTTGCTTGAGATATTCTTTTAGTTGCATAAATGTTAGTGGGTATGTTTTCTTCGACTTTGTAATACAATTTTCAATGTTTTGCCATTCTATAGAATCTAAATCATTTTTGGACGACTTTTTCATTTTTTTACCGTTTTTTGTTTTCTTTACTTCATCTGAGCTTGATTGAGACGATATATCGAAGTCGTCCTCGCTGTAACTTTCATCGCTGGTTTTACAAGTGTATGCTTTTTCTTTTACGGACATGTTAGGTAGAGAAGTAGGAGCTGAGATTGATGAGTCTGTGGGTGGGTATGGACGTTTAACAGACTGAAACAACGAGCTGTCTTGGAGGTCATATTCCTCTTGAATTTCAGCACAGTTTGTATTCACGTCCTTTTGTGTGCACTTAGAGGCTAGATGCCCCTCCTTTTTACACAAGAAGCATGTCAGAGTGTCCGATGATATATATATCCAGTACGTAGTATCCTCATATTCTATAGTAATTTTTTCTGGAAGTTTGTCAAAGTCCTCTGGTGTAACAAACATTTGTCATCGAAAACTCAGAATGTGACTGAAACCAGTTTCATTAAGACCAGCCCGAAGAAAAGAAATAGGAGACATAGATTTAATTTGTATTTCTTGTAACTTATTTTCTATTACAGAATTTGGTATGATGGGGCACACGTTCGAAAGTATGATACGTTTATTGCGATTAATTAGTGGACGTATCGGTAACTTTTGGTTCTGGACTGTAATTGTTTTTTTGTTGTCAACAATGTCTTCTGCTATTGCTTTTGTAGATACATAAACGCATATACGGTTGTTTGAAATTCTTGACAGGAAACGAATTTGCGACGGTTCTATTATTTTGCTTAAAGCTTGGGCATATTCCTTTATTTGCACATTTTCGATCGCGTCAATAACTATTGCTTGATCTTTTTTCGGAAACATTGTATTTTGGGTAACAGATGCATAACTTTGAGTATTATTTAACGGTAAAGACATATTGTCCGTCAGTCAGAAACAATTTATATTTTTAAAAGTCAATATATCACTTATATATATTTAATTTAACATGCACTTCCATTGTATAATCCTTCAAAACAATTAATTTAACACGCAAAACACTTTAAATAACAAAAACAATTAATTTAATTTGTTAGTGAAAAAAATTGTAATTGCGCGGCAAACGAACCATAGAGCATTTGTATAGATGGAACTTATTTTTTAGAAAAAAGCGTAGGTACATCCTGGCACGACCACTATAGAATTAGAAAGGTATTTAAGAACTGGCTAAAATTATGATAAGTCTTATTAATAATTTAATGGCTCAGTAAGATGTTAAACAGCTTCTATTACATACTAGCTTTATCTAAAACCAATACGAGTCATATCAGGTGGAATCCTACACTCGTTTCTGTAAGACGGAAGACAAATGTATTGCGCCGCTGTGTTTTTCTGATGCATCAAATCCCTACCTTATACGGGATTTGATAGGATTACAACGTATCCATGTTTATAGCAGTTAACTATTTCCCCGATACCTCGAAAATAGATGCGTTTGAATTATTAGGTCATGCTTATGGTAATTAACTGGAAAGCAAGTTAGTTTTGCTTCTCATACTCTTCATTATTACTTTAAATATTTTTTTAAATTTATTTGATTCGTTGCAAATCCTCTACTACTTAAAAGGTTTCCTAGTAAATGCCGATGTACCTTAAAACTAAGAACCTCCTATACAAGCCGTATATATTAATTGATATTATAATTTCTATAATCAAATAACTAATTTTCACGTTACCTAACAAACAGTTATATCAAAAGACGCAAACATTCAACTCGCCTAAATATGCGTGTACCCATTTAAATTAACTAAATTGAGAATTTTATCGGTTAACCCTTAAATATTTCAAAGTAAATCGAGTTAAAATTTCTACGTACATGAATGCTTTGAATCGTAGTAACAAGAAAATACCGTCTCGGCACCCATATCCCCTACGGTTACGGTCGCCAAGCGTTCCATATTTGCGGAAAGTCTCATTTCGGTATACGTGCCTCTGCTATCGAATGTGGAACTTGGGTAGCCAACTACCTTATATTACTTTTATATATGATTTAGTTTCGATATGCGTTCTAACGTAAGAACATCGTAACACGTTTTCGCAATGTTTCCTAAGTGTACTTGTGTTTTGTTGTGATTTTTATTGAAGTTTAAAAAAATTGAGTTTATATTTGCTATACCTATGTTTAATGCTTGATTGTACGCAATGTACATAGTTTGGAGACTGGTAAACGTATTTATTAATTGAGGCAACCTAGTAGCCCAGGCCTGAGCCTAGGCTATTAGGCTGATCGGACTGCCGAAAAAATGGAAAACTTTTACTGGGTAAATCTCAGAGTGTTTATTCGTTACCTCTTTGGTCTGTGGGTCGAAAGACGATTTTATGTCTTGAGCCCGCTACAGGTGTCGCCCTTTCTTAGCTGACCCGTGTCAGATTTTAGCAATCTGACAAAGGTGCCTAGTTTGACTAATATAGGTACTGCGTTTTTGCTGCCAAATAGTAAATAGGTTTTTCAATTTCATTTACCCTTAAAGAATTTTAAAATAAGGAGACTCTTTTAAAGTGTTGCTGTTGATACAAATGCCAGAGTCAATAAACCTTATTTCAATATCCCGAAATACCTACATCATTCATCTACAAATGAACTTAGACAGTACCTCATATCAAACAAATAGTTGGTATTCCTACATAAAAGGGTCCCCTTCCTCCTGTCTCACCGTACCATACGACCTTTGTCTCGTGCATTTCCGTATCCTGGTACGTTTCCTTAAAGATCATTATATAAAATGGTAACATTCCGTGCTGGAAATTTTAAATAAGTACTTAGGTTTTATTGTGTGAGTAACAAAATGTGTTTAATAATATTAGGAATTAAAAATAAATTTGTATGAGTATATTACAGCGGCTTAAAGATTCAAAGGAAGCTTGACTTTGACTCCGTGTGGTGACGAAGTAAGAATACAATATGTACTCCTCTCATCCTATGGGTGTCGTAAAAACCGACTAAGGGACTAACCGTGAATATTATCTATACGAAATAAAAAGAAGGAAAACTTGAAATTAAACCTTATACCAATCCGTCTGGTCAGCGTGGTATTAGTAGGCCAAGTTTACCTCCGTCACGGAAGGAGGCCCGTCCCTGCAGTAGGACACTAATAGGCTGTTATGATATTATTATAACAAATACTCTCATATGTCATGAAGTAATTTATACTTGTGTCGTATTCCTAAATAATCGATATAACGCTAGCTAGTATTAGATTACTTAGTTATTAAAACTTTTTGCATTGTCTTCGTCTAGACATTCAAGGTAAACTGTCGAGGGTTCTCTTATTAACCCTCCATTACAGTGGGATGTTGTTGTAAGTGGCCTCGAAATGGGCTCAACAAGTCAAGTCGCGAATTTTATTATATTTTGATGTTTTAAGGACGTGAGGGATGTTTTAAATCATTAGTAAATGTTATAATACCACGCTGGCCAGACGGATTGGTATAGGGTTTAATTTCAAGTTTTCCTTCTTTTTTATATCGTAAAGGTTCACGTGTTCACGTATAGTCCCTTAGTCGGTTTTTACGACACCCATGGGATGAGATGGGGTGGTGACATATTGCATTCTTACTCCGTCACCACACGGTACACTTAGTATTAGTAGGCCAAGTATCCCTCATTCACGGGAGGAGGCCCGTCCCTGCAGTGGGACATTAATGGGGTGTTGATGATGAAATGTTATAATATCAGCTAAAATTTTACCCACTGCAGGTATGGGCATCCTTCAAGTGTGTAGGTATACTGGCCAGGTTGTTCTCGGGTTTTGTGTCTAGTTTTCTATCTTTGCTAGGGACTGTAATGTAGACATCTTTAAGTCGTTTGAGAAGTCGTGGTTTAATTCTCTTGTGCTCTTTGTCTGTGAATCCCCGGATAGTTTTTAGTCTATCACATATTTATTAATAATAACACAATAGACAACACTTGGTAGTTGGATCATAGGTCTGATGCAGAAGGCAGTACTGCTTGACACGGCACGTATTGTGAGGAGGCTCCTATCTCTGGAGCCCTAACCACCAGTATCTTGGTCCCTGTACCCGATGCTGCTGGGTCTACCTTTTTTATATTTTTAAATGTTTTTATTTTTATATTTAAAAATGTAATAAAATGTGAAAAATGTAAATAAAGAAATAATAACACAAATTCAGTTAAGACATTTATCAATGACGTTTTGGCAAGTCACTTTTATTCATATTAAATGTTATTTCTTTTACTAATATTGTCGTAGTGTATATGATTTATTGGTTGGTTAACAGTTCACTGGTTCACATGAAGGAAATCGGTGGATAGTTTGTAACACTGATTTATACTGAACGGAATCCTACTCTTATATCGTATAAGTATGTATTTTTATTATAGAAACAATGTTTGTGTGTTAAGTAGGAATTGACTGCGACTATTTGGGAGTTTAATATACTCTGTTCATTTTATCAATATTATTATTCACAAATAATGATGTTTTGTATTTAATTTTTTTTTTCAACTTATTTTATTCTCTTTCAAGAATTATTAAAAGAATTTATTATAAGTAATACATTATTATAAAACAATTTTCCAACCCGCCATTTAGTTCTAAACTAAGCACAACTTGTACTGTTGTACCTACTAGACGACGGAATAAAATACTTATAAGTACTTTTTTTCAAATACAACACATTTAAATTACCTATAATGCTTAGTACTAATAACTATTTACCTAAATCGAAAATAACGAAAGCCAATTAAATGATTTGGGGCTCGACACAGTATTTAATTGTTTTGGATGCACACATATTGAAAATAGTAAACAACCAAACCAATACAAAAAATAAATGAAAAATAAATAGATGGCGCTTAAGCCCGATTTACACGTCGACAAGTACAGTAGCGAGTTAAGTAGTAAGTTGTTGATTAAGTTGATTTAAATAGATCTCCCTCCTAGTTTTTGGCGAGTTAAGTTGGCAAGACGCGAGAGAAGGGGCTATTTCGTACTTAACTCGCTTTTATTTAAATCAACTTAAACAACTTACTACTTAACTCGCTACTGTACTTGTCGATGTATAAATCGGGCTTTAGCGATTGAAATTCAAGGTATCATTGTACCTAAGCCGCGGTATAGTTTGAATAAGCTAGGTCGGGTGGCCTAATTTACAAGGCAACTGAGACGTCTTCAAAGACTACGATTTTACTTGCACGTTTTACAGTATATTATAAGTAGGTGTATAGGACAGGTAGAGGACGGAACATAGCAGACAGTGATGGAAACCGTTAACGCGTTGTAAGGGGGGCTCCTTAAACCTACATCTGGGTCGTAAGTCCCAGACGCTGTTATGCAAGGTTCCGTGCTCTATCACGCGATGGACCCGGCACCCGCACGGAGAATCCATGGAATGCTAAAATTAGGTCTTGTACACTGGCATAAATCGCAACTCATAAAATATTTACGTAAAACCAATCAGGTTTGATAACTTTTAAACTATTGCGTTGGCTGCCTATTAATATTCAACATAAACGGGGGATTAACGGTCGCAGTATGTGGCTGGCTTACACGAGGTCGCAGGTTCAAACATCACGCAGAGCAATTTTTAGTACGATCTACATCATTTCACTGCCCTTATCCCAATTTAATTGGGGTCGGCGCAGCATGTCTTCTTCTTCCATACTTTCCTATCGGGCATCATCTCACAAGTCACACTCTTCGCAGCCATATCGTCTTTCACACAAGCCATCCATCGTTTCTTTGGTTGTCCTTTTCCCCTATATCCATCCACATACATGGTCACCACCTTCTACAACTCGTACTTTTAGCACGATCTACAAAGTTTTAAAACACCTACTCTGCTACAAGCTATAACTTTGCGGGTAGCGCAATGTTATTGCTATGCTCTTGTAGTGACGATATGCCATGTCTTTAGGTCAGCTACCCAGGACCTAATATTAAGACTCCTACGCCCTAAATTAGGTCAAGGCAACCTTACTCTCACTTAAAGTTTCTTCCTCTATCCAATATAAACAAGTTAAAGCGTCAATCAAATATAACCAAAAATAACTATATTATTAAGGTTTATATTCCCATGCCACTTACCCGTATCACTAAAGTGACAAAGTTAAAAAAAGTTCATACATCTTTTAGCACGTCTTGAAAACTTACCGCAAAATGTTTCCCTTACGATGTTCGACTTTGATAAAAGTGTATTTAATAGGTGTACTCTGTAAAGAGGATACATTTTATCTGGGTCAAGGTTTGCTAAAAATGGGCTGGTGACTGAATAAAAATAAATATCTTAAGATTACCTCTGGAATACGCAGAAAATTTTCTGTATCATCGAAGGTTTGTAAGTATTCTGTATAAGGGACAAGCTTCCTTCAGTGATGGTGAGAAAGTAAATAAATAATAAATATTAAATAAATATTCACGGACATCTCTACACAGCGCCATCTGTTCCTAAAGTAAGCTAGGCTTAAACCTGCTTGTGTTATGTGTAACAGACCAACGGATAAACATTTATTTATTTATTAAATTAAATTTCACAACATACTTATGTACTTTCTTTTGTAAATATATAGGTACATATTATACATAAAAAACCAATGCAAACAATCATGTTCATGCCCCAATATCCTATTCGTGCTGAACACCATGACTACACTCTCCTAAAAACTTCAAGATATTACTTTTACTTGTAAGGAGGTATTTCTATAACGAATAATATAACTACGGTATGGCATGTCTTGCTAGTAAATAAGGCGGTACCAAATTGTATAGTAATTTATACTAACGATAACTGATCGCCTTTGATAATAGTTTTGATAAGAAAAATATTAATTTTTAAGTAAAATTTGTTCTAGTTAACTGTTACACGGTGGTTTTTATATTGTTTTGGAATCGGAAGTTATTTAATTTTACCTCTATACTTAATAAAAATATAACGCACGTGCTTTAGGTACCGTTCACATAATGTTTAAAAAGCCCTTTATTAATATAAGCTTAACATGAAACGGCTAAAGTGAAATAGCCCTTAGTGACAGTTTTAAGTTATAAAAATAAAATGTTTTGATGATGTCCATTAGACTTTCAGACATAAATATCCATCCTACCACTTAAATCGACCTATGCCCTCACTAAAATAACCGTCCATTCCTTTTTTAAATTCAAATAACTGTTACTATACACACATATTTATATAGTATCATGATGCTCAACTGTTTACATAAAATCCTTCTCGCAACTGAGTGTTAAGCATAACTATCTTACCTTATCATATTAGTTAATAAATTAATTTGAAACTACTAACAGTAAATTTACACTCAATTATACTAAAACTTTGTATATATTATGCCTTAGAGTCTGCGGCGGTTTGTAATACAATACGCTTTGAAGTTGACCCAAAATTCGTCTAACTAATTTATGTCTTAAGTTTTTAATGTGGAACAGAATTCTCTTGTGATCCTACCTACGCAAAAATTGTAGTAATACTTTAATATCGCATTTTTAGTAGGTACAAGGAATTTTCTTATTATTTGGTAGACAAGCAAGGGCGAATGGTAACCCGGTTAAAAACGTCAATCATGACAGAACACAGCCTTTTCGCTGACTAACTTAAAACCCAATTGATAGTATACCTACTAGCTGACCCGTGCCCACTTCGTTGAGTGGCGAAAAAAACGCGTCTATTTTTTAAACATATTTCATTACTGCTCCACTCCTATAAGTCATAGCGTGATACTGTATAGCCTATGACACTCCCCGATAAATGGACTATTCAACACAGAAATAATTTTTAAAATCGCTTCATTAGATCCAGAGATTACCCCCCACAACGTCACAAACACACAATAATATTAGTATAGATATAGATGAAAAAATATCCCTCTCAAGATCCGATCGAGGAAATATAATATACAAACTCCGACTAGATCAATCCCTGAAACATTCATAAATAACCATCTATGTTACCAAGAAACGATACGAATAGTAGCATAGGTTTTAGAATAATATTTTATAGGTAACACAACATATCTTTATCAAATTTTGAAACATGTGAGGGTAGATATCAGTGGATTTAATGTGTAACGTACCGAATAATTTGTTCTGTAAAGAATTTATTACAACATTTTGACATATTTAGAGGTGAATAACATGGTTTATGTTGCGGAAAATTATTTGCTACAAATCTTTCTAAGGGCTCATGTCAGAATTGATGTGAATATTTTCTGTACTTCGGGTATTTCAATAAATGTATTGAACGTGTCGAATCGATTGGAGGTATTTCTTTTTGATATCCGTAGGTGTGATTTATATTTAATATTTCATGGACAATACGTTACTTAATCCGTCTCTTTGAAGTGATAGCTGATCGATAGCTCTCAAGGCGAAAATATTCTGATCTTTTGACGTTGAGAGCGTTCTCTGGACTACATCATTTTTAGAAGGCTCCTCTAGCCCAAGGAGTACACCAACCATAGAACATACCGGACTAGACCCTACTGCCCCGTTATTAAATTAGCAAGAAATTACAACAAACCTAGTGCTCCTATCAACGGACATAATAGAGCGACTGTAATCTCTAGATCTTGTAAACTTAATTAACTAATAGCCCAGTCAAAATAGACAAAATTATGATTAAAGTTTGCATTAATTCCCAACAAGCTGGATTTTTGTGCAGGCCTTGAATACGTCATTACAAATGGTATGTCAAAAGTCCCCATCGATCCCGCTTGTGCGTTGTTTTTTATTCAAGGTCAAAGGTCACAAATTTCGTTTTTTGCGTATATCTCTGAAACAACGAGAGCTATCGAAAAATAGTTCAGACAAAGTTTGTAGATCGTAAAATTGTCTACAAAAAATATCTGCACACTTTTCTCCTACAAAGCATCGCTTTTGAGATATCGTGACTGAGTGCAGGAAAGTCGTATTTTTGACTATATGCACTCACTAGCTTTTTCCTGCGATTTCGCCCGTATTTATAAGTTTTATTAAAAATTAGGCTTATTTCTATATATATAGTAGCATATGCATGCTTGGTCTTAGCCTAATCGGTTATAAATTGACTAAGTTACATACAAACTTTCATCCCCTATCTTATCGGAAAAAGCTAGTGTGTGCATAATAGTAAAAAATACGACTTTCCTGCGCTCTAAAGTCACGATATCTCAAAAGCGATGCTTTGTAGGAGAAAAGTGTTAGATATTTTTTGTAGACAATTTTACGATCTACAAACTTTGTCTGAACCATTTTTCGATAGTTCTCGTTGTTTTAGAGATATACGCAAAAAACGCAAATTTGTGACCTTTGACCTTGAATAAAAAACAACGCACAAGCGGGATCGATGGGGACTTTTTACATATCATTTGTAATGACGTATTCAAGGCCTGCACAAAAATCCAGCTTGTTGGGAATTAATGCAAACTGGATATTTATTTTGACTGGACTATAACACAAACATCAAACTCATATATTCAACAACAATGTCAACTTATTAATCACTAGTCAACACTAAATTTGCTTCATCCAATTAATTCTTAATTATCATACTCCAAAACACTCGAAAACCCTTGCCATATTTGTGTACAACAATGCTAATATAATACAGAGCTTTATTAGAATGACTTGACAATAGGGAGGTTCAAAACTACTGTTTATCGCCCCGGGGTTTACTCCCCAAACTCGAAAAGTAGACCCCTCTTAGAGCAGGTCTGATTCGTATACCATTATCAAAGTTGTTTTAAGCTCTATACGTTCTATGCTTTGTTGGAACTTATGTATTTTTGGATTGCAGTGAATGAATAGTAGCAAAATAGAATTTTGATGGCCTTTCTTAGTGGTTAAAACAATGATTTCAGGGAGTGTTTCAAATCTCGGTAGTCAATATATTGATTAGTGATAAAACCATGCTGATAAATGCTGCGAATTTACGAAATATCTTTACTGAAATCTTTCACCGTTACGTAAAATGCTACTGTTGCTGTTTGTGAGTTTTCTTTTGTGTTAACTCTTTTCACATCTTTATCAGTAGTTAAAACAATTCATATCAGTATGAGTGTAACATTAATTATTCCAGTTTCATGTTCGGTGCCTACAGTATGCTCCGCAATCGCGGTTGGCAACGCGACCAACCAATTCCCTAATGCGCCAAACTTGCAACAGTGTTATAATACAGTCAGTACAGACGAATCATTTCGTTTCAGGATTGAATTGTTGTTTAAATCAATGAAATAAACAAAAATGTTATTGGTTTGAACGGTCTCTATGGAGGATATAAAAAGCATAAAATCAACATCCTTTTTTTTGGTTTCGCTGGGGTAAAATGCCTACGCATCCCCTCTCGTCGGGGGACGGGAGGGGTATGTGGGGCTCCCAGAGGTGACCCCCCCAGTGCACCCACTAAAAGTCCCCAGCGGCACTACTTCATCGCCTTACTTGGAGGGGGCCTGGGAAACCGGCAGAGCCTTTGCGTCCAGTCAACATCCTTACCTCAAACAAACTATTTCTCATCTTTGCCTGGTTGTCGGTTCACCTCGTGAGAGGTTTGTCCTCATGCATCTTCCGGTATGCATTTCATCATCATCATCATCATCATAACAGCCCATTAATAGCCCAATGCAGGGACGGGCCTCCTCCCGTGACGGAGAGATACTCGGCCTACTAATACCACGCTGGCCAGACGGATTAGTATAGGGTTTAATTTCAAGTTTTCCTACTTTTTAATTCGTAAAAATAATATTCACGGATAGTCCCTTAGTCGGTTCTTACGACACCCATGGGATGAGATGGGGTGGTGACATATTGTATTCTTACTCCGTCACCACACGGAGACATTTACGGTATGCATTTACCTGTCTAGAATTTGAATGACCAGCTGGTCCGTGTGTTTCAAGTTATCTAACTTGTCGATTACTTCTCGTATTGTACCTTCAATCGCGATGGAAGTGGGTATGGTGGTGGTAACCTGGATATTTGGCACAATTTTGGTTTGTCCAAGTTTATTTCAAGATCTACTTGTTCCGGTACTACTTTTAATGCTATCCAAAGTAAGTATTCAATGCGGATGAAGTCAAAGTTAAAGCATACTAATTACTAAGTTTAGCTTTTTTCTAAGTAAGTCCATCCTTTTACTACCTAAGCTCCTACCTCACTTTTCTCTTATAATTATTCAGTGAATTTACCTTTTTTCTTATAATTGTTCAGTTAATTTACTGTACAAAATCTAGGTAAAATAAATAATATTAAGGTTTACGTAATCAAAAGGCATCGTGTTCCGACGATTATAATAATAAAATGTTTGAAATTACATGAGTGATAAACATGAGACCGTGATTACAACCGCGTAATTGAAATATTATATATAAATATATTTATTTGTTCTTTGTGTACCTTCACGTGCCTTTTATTATATTAAAACTCTTATAATACGATATTATATGAAGAATGATGAAAGCTTACATGCGTTGTTTAATCATAATATGGGGATTCGTAGATTAAAAGTGGTAGTTGAAGGTTAAAATCTGATTGATTTAAAATGTTTGTTTTGTGGTGATGGAGTAAGATTATAAGATATTCACCACCATATTTCAGCCATGTATCCAATATCATAGTGTTGACGAAAATTCGAATAAGGAAAATTTCGCAGATGAAATCTAATGTGAAACCGTCTAGACCAAGTTCCCTCCATCACTGGAGCAGACCAGCCACTATAAAAGGTTATTGACCGGGCTATTATAATGAGAGTAACCGAAATTTCCGAGACAGGGCGATGTCTACTGAATCATCAGTCCACTTATCATCATCATATCAGCGCCGTCCGTAGGCCTCCTCCAAGTATTGCCACCTTGTGCGGTCCTGTCCACATATAATAACCATATATTTTCTGAAATAATAAGCTAGTGATGCAATGAAGCCGATCACACGATCAAAGTAACCAAACAAAATGTTAAATATCTCATGAAAATTACAGAACTAAGTAGTTCAAAAGTTTTCGTGGTGAAACATTGAATACAGCCGTTTTCAATTATTACTACGCCACATGCAGAGATGTCGAACTTCATAAATCGGGTTATGTTATACAGAACAAAAGAGAGCTATATTGCCAATAAATGTAGGGGACAGGTAATCTGTGCTCCGTACAGTAGCCACAACTTGCCAGACCTATATTGTTATGTCACAAGACCGATATCGTTGTCTATTGTCGATCCGAAACAAAGTTAGGTTATACACTACTTGTATCAGACCAATAATGACGTATGCGTGCGTAGTTTTTGCCCACCTTAGGCCACACAGGATCCATAGGTTACAAACAGTTCAGAATAGGTTCATGCGCAAAGCGACGGGAGCACCGTGGTTCATGCGTAACGAGGATCTTCACATAGACCTCGAGTTGCCTACTATCCAGCAACACATGAAACTCTGTTCCCGCCGCTACTTTGATTCGGCTGCCACTCACCCCAACCAACTAGTGGTCGGGGCGTCCGGGTACATCCCCTCCAAGATTAGCAAAATTCGTAGACCTAGGCATGCTCTCGAAGAGCCGGACGATAGGATCACGATCGCTCAACGTAGAGCTCACACGGCTCGCGAAGCCACAACAAAACGTCCGCGGTTCCGTCCTCGCCGTCGAGGCCGGAATACGCGCCGCGTTCGCTCCTAGAGGGCGTGCCTTCCGCACGTCCTGTTAGTCAGTGACGGTCCAGGCCGAGGTTGTACCCCAAAGGGGGTGCCCCTGTGGCACGTCACTTAAATGTCTTTGGTTGAGGGCCATCCGCCCCACCACAGCCCGCGTAAAGTAGTAATGGTCGTCTGAGACCGACAACTCGTCCTCACAAAAAAAAAAAAAAAAAAAAAAGTTGTCTATTGCTCTAGCTAACAAAGAGATTGCTTAGTTAATTAGTTTTTTTTATAAATGTCTATGTGTGTGTGGCGTGTGTTATTATAAAATGTGTTCCTTTTAACATATAGTATAAAAAATTTCTGACTTTATCACACAATGCTATCTGACCAGTAGTCCCACTGTAGCAACGGGCCTTCTCCTGTGATTAAAGGTATATTTGCCTTCTAGTACCACACTGGCCAAATATTGGCGTAAGGTTTTACTTCAAGTTTTCTTTCCTTTTTGTAGATATTTATAATACCTCAGAACTCGGTTTACTTTAAATCCGTTACCACAAAGAGAGATTGTTTTTTTAATATACACAATTATAATATTATTTTGTTTTGTTTTCAGGTAAGTGCGAAAAGAGCGGAGAATTTGATGGCCCTACGATAATACCTATTCATCTTCTCATAGCAGCATTGCTGGTTATATGACAAAACCTATATCAGGAAAGGTATGGGTAAAACATTGTTTTATTTAGTAGATTTACAACTCCTGCGGCAAGTGAAGACGTTTTGTAGTTTTATTCCTTCACAGTCTAAATGCATGATTCTCTGTTTAGTATATTCTTGAAACATTATTAGTATAGTACAGAAATTACAAGTCTAATTTTTAATTATAATAATTTCAAATCTGATACTTTCATATTTTATTACTTCGGTTAGGTTAAGTTAGGTTAGTTATTACATCCTAAAATAACATTATTTGTTTCAGAATCATAAATATTTTACAATTTTCACTTATCTACAATTTTGCAGCGACCTTTTCACGTCGTTTTTTCATCGTGTCTGACGTTATCCTATGGGTATCGTTTATATTGAAAGGAGGCTGCTATTTTTATATTAGACCTTTACCTACTGCGCCATTGTCTTTAGATGGATATTATATTATTTATGCAAGAATAGATAGGCTTGAATCCTGCCAAAGAGTTATTGTGGAATACTTCCACATGTAACGGTGTCGTGATGGAGTAAGAATAAAAAATGGTAGCAACCTATCTTATATCGAAGCTTTCGTAAAAGCAGGCTACTGGAGAAGCTCATTATAATGTCTGAAAAAAAAGATGGAAAACTTGTCACTAAACCGATTTCTAATCTGGCCAGCATTGTATTTGCCAAGTTCCTCGTATACATAGTGTATCTTTAACTAAGGGTACAAATCATATCATCCCTTAAAACCCATTCTCGGTAGTTTTAATTAACAGAATCAGCTAAAGATAAGGCAAGTACCGATTGACACGATGAACCGCGCATTTATGATGTCATTAATTCTTCAGACAAGGTCAGAAATCTAAGAAAAAAATACGGTGTTGATATGAATCTTACAGAGCCCCAACTATGTTCTATTTCCCGAAATACGTGTGGTATGAGCAAAGAGTTTTCGCAGTCATACAAAAAAGTCTCACCTATGCCTACTCAAAAGCTTTAAAGATTACTGAAAGGCTCCTGTATGAATGTAATTAATTAAACAACAACAAAACTACTCTGATTATCCGTGTTGATAATTAGATAAAGAGCTAATCATAAACTCTTGTCAACATAATCATATTGGTTCTATTTAATGAATCGTTTCCATCTCCTAACGGTTACCATGATTGCCTTTATTTGAGGTCAAGACAATTGGAATTTATAGTATGTAAACAACTATCGGACTTGGCAAATACATTTTGTGGATTTAACTGATCTAATTTGACGTGGGATTGAGCTAAATTGAATTGTGATTGTATTAACGCCCAGACTGATATTTCCCGAGAAATGTGCTGTTTAAATGCAAGTTACCATTAGTGCATTCACAATATGTGTATCTATTATTTAAGTGGTAAAGATCACGCTGTGGAATGTAAATAATAAATAATTCTCACACATTCACACATCGCCACCTAGTCCCAAACTAAGCTAAGCTTGTACTATGGGACAACGGATACACATACTTAAACACTTTTTTTTTGTAAATACATACATTACATAGAAAAAACTTAGACAAATTCAAACAATCATGTTCATGCACACAAAGATTTGCATTGAGCGCGAATCGATCCCGAGACCTCTACGTAGCAGCCATGTAATACACCGACTGCGCCACAGAGGTCGTCTGTATGGTATATTATTGGTTAAAGTATTTTTTCTTCTATGTAAAAGACTATTGAAACGAGTCAATGGTTTTATTTAAGTCCCGGCAGCAAAGAAATAATATTCCTCATGAGCCTTTTTTTTAATCTTCTGCTTAGATTTACATTGCAGTTTGATGAAATATCAAGTGTCCAAACTCGTGTCAACTATCATTTTAGTTCCTAAAAACCGGGGGGGACTTAACAAGAATTTAATACCGTTATAATACCAATATTCTAAGCAATTACTCGGCTCCATTCTTCAAAGATTATTGTTTGCTTAATTATGAAACAATATTAATTAATTGAGCTTCATTGATTCATTACGACTATTGAGTTATCTATAGTATCTGTTGAAGTCTACAAGCTTTGTGGTATGCCTATAGTCTATTTTTTTATCTCGGACACTAAAATGACAACTACTAATGTCAAACGTAAAACTAATATAGCCAGCTTTTAAGAAACAGTGCTGTCCCTGTGTTTCGATTCGTTTTGTAATTATTGTAAAATATTTACGGTTGTTAGTATACTCGAGAAAAAATGCCTTTATCACCTCTAGAGTTAATGTTAGTTGCATTTCATAAAACTATTAGGGTCAATATCGCACAACAAAACATCAGCTAAATCATGACGATACTTTGACATAATATCAGTTCTCATGTATTAGCAAATAGTTGTTAGATATTTATAAAAACAAATAGTAGAAGTTGCTGATAGAAGAGGTAGGTACTTTATCCTCTTTCCATTGGTATACAACATCCTATAAAATAGTAAATAGTTTTTCTACAAAATATGTGTAATACATAAACATACATACTGTTGGTGTGCTTAACAAATAAATAAATAATTCGAAGTAATTATTGACGCTATAGTAAATGATGACTTTTTTTTTTCTTTTATTATATTAAAATTAACTCTAATGTGATAAGGTAGACCCACTGCAGTGACAAAAAAAGCTAAAGTAACTAGGTAAGTACGCTAGAATGAATCAATTATAGCAATTATAGCTAGTAAATTTACCTGTGCTTATTCATCAAACGTGTTTTCTTTACTTTGAATTATGTTTTACACATGTTTTGTAGAAAAACTATTTACTATTTTATAGGATGTTGTATACCAATGGAAAGAGGATAAAGTAAGGCATTTATTCAGAAAATGGAAGAACTTTCTCTTTTTTATTTATTTTTTTATTGTACTGTGAAGTTGATCATATCTTAAAATTTTACCTGTCTCTATAAGGTAAAAGCTCCTATTACGGCGGTAGTCAAAATCTCGTCCTATTACGGAGGTATTTCTATTTTCGTGTTTTATTCTGGTTTTATTTAGTTTACGTACAACAAAACGAAATCAGTTTATTCTGCATCTATTACTTCATGATTTACCTGACGTTTGCAAGTAAAGCACATAGATAACTAATCAAAATCAATCAATCTGTGTAACGGCATCGACGTAAAAGGGATTTCCATACTAACGCTGAACAACAAAATTAGGTACACTAATATTTAGAAACTAAGTTTTTCGTATTAATAAACCGTTTAAGATGGTTTATTTCTTACTTATAACATTTTCTTACTATTATACTTACTATTTCAATAGCTTGTTTTATATTTGTAACTCGTTTTATATCCAAAAAATAAGAAATAAAATAGTGCCGTAATACGACACGATTTTTTTAGATTCGTCCTAATACGGTGGTATAACTCCGTAATAGAAAAAATACTGGGCATGTTTAATTGCTTGTAACTTTCAATTTATTAACTTATTGAACTTGTTTCAAGGTTTTTTGAAATAATTAATAATCTCATAAACTAAAAACCATATTCTGCGGTATGTATTCGTAGTTAGAAATCGAATTAAATACGAAAATTGTTGAGTACAAAATGTGGATTTCTTAGAAAGGGTAAAAATAGGAAGGTGTATTTTAACTTATCATAAATCATTTATTTTGTATAACTGTTGACTACTGTTTACACATATGAGCAAAAAAACTGTTATAGTTTCATTAAACATTTACATTGTTCCATTTATCAAAGTTTCGATAGGTCCGAATTAGGATTATTAAAAACAGTAGTAGTTTTCCTATTGCGGTGGTAATTATTTCCAAGTAAGTCTGTGTTAGGATCTATGATTTCTTATTACGGCCCTATTCATAGAACATAAAATTACAAGTTTTAGGGTACCGTGATTATTGATTCTGAGAATAGAATTGTTATGTGATACGTAAGTTTTTTTGTTTTGTATAAAACCAAAAGCGATAAGAACTTTTAAATATACATATTCATTTTTTTTATTTTATTTTATTTTTCACAGTTGTTAGCAGTTCACAGGGATATCTCGATCAGGCCGGGTTTTTTCAATCAAATTCGATCAAAATCGATAATATTATTTTCAAAACTGTAATAAGTCATAAACTTAATAGTAATTAATACATTTGATTTAATTATAATTATTTAATTTATAATTTTATTTTAGTTGTAAAAACGTATTAGCAAAAAGGTTAAGACATGCCGACCACTCTTAAGGTGCCAACAATTGTTTCATCTTGATAGTATATGATGCGTCCTTCTCTTCTAAATTCTTTAATTTTTCGAAGATATTCGTGACGCCATAAAATGATATCTTTTCGGTCGATTAACGTGCTACGTCGTTTTCTGGTCATATATTTAAATTGCAGGTGTTTTAATATTTTATATAATGTGCTTCTAGAAAAGGATGGAAGTTCGGGGTCTTTGTTTACAACTTGCAGTATCTAAAAACAAAGAGTTGGTTAAAGTAATTATGTCTTCAAGTAATAGTTTCATTTTATTCTAGTTTTAACGAATAAAGAATAAAAACCATATAAATATCAGTACAAGAATAACCTTGTCCAGGGATGGTGATTCGTTTCTATAAAAGAATTGATGTTTAATTATGAATTATATATTAATTTTATTATGAAACAAGATTATTATTATTTTATTATGCAGACTCAAAGATTAATTGTACTTACAGCCAAATAAAAATAAATTATGTACCAAAAATAAATTTTGTTTCATTTACTTACCTGAGTTTAAAATTAGAATTTGCACATTTTATATTATTACTTCCAAAAAACTGTATAAAATTTAAATTTATCGTTAATTGTTGATAGTGGTGGTACATCACCATACATAAATTGCACAAAAAAAGGTAACAGTAATGATATTTTAGTATTCGAGATTAAAAAACAACCAAGTCTCTATTTACCGTAATCGGCGGTACTAACCTATATTTTTATCGGTAAGTACCGGCTGTACCGCATCACTATTTATTAGTTGTAAAAAACAGGCAACACATGAAATGTCATTTTAGTATCTGAGATAAAAAAATAGACTGTAGTACAGATGGAGTGCAGATACGGACTTGCGACTCGCGAATATATTAGCGAAGTTATTGTAGCTGGCGTAAACTGAAATTATCGACTTAGATTTTGGATTTTGACTTGTGGTTTCTTTAAATTTTGATGTATATGGATGTACAGTGTTAAGTTAATTATACAATGACATGTAAAAATAAAATGACATTTATTACAAGGCATCGTGACATCGTATACTTAATGGTAGATCAATTTTAGATAAACGCAATTTATACAACGACAATAGATTATGTATTTTTCTTTATTTCCTTTAAGCGTAACTAGTACTGGGGTTTGTCAACTGCTTGGAAAAACCATGCTTTTATTGACATTAAACATAAACAAAGTAATGACAAAGATATCTGTTACATTTATCTACAACTAGCTGACCCGTCCCCACTTCGTTGGGCGGCGAAAAAAAGCATCCTTTTTTAAACATTTTTCATTACTGCTCCATTCCTATTAGTCATAGTGTGATACTATATAGCCTATGACACTCCCTGATAAATGGACTATCCAACACGGAAAGAATTTTTGAAATCGGTTCAATAGATCCAGATATTACCCCCTACAACGTCACAAACTCACACTTTAACTC
This sequence comes from Schrankia costaestrigalis, assembly GCA_905475405.1. NCBI lineage: Eukaryota > Metazoa > Arthropoda > Insecta > Lepidoptera > Erebidae > Schrankia > Schrankia costaestrigalis. Next base: position 5,851,556 of record FR997850.1, read on the forward strand.
TTTATAATATTAGTATAGATAAAAGGGAGGATGCGTCGTGCTGTTTTTTTATTTTTCTAGTCGTTTCAGCACATGTGAAACTGGGCCTCTCAAGATAACTCTTCAAATTATTTTGTAATAATTGTATCCTTGATGAATAGACTAAAAACAATATTATCGATGTCATAACTATATGCAACGTGTTTCATGGTGTATTTACGTTTGTTTTGACATAATGAATAAATCGTGTGCTTTGGATTGTGAGACGTATAATGCATTGATGTGTTAACTTTCAATCTGATGAGCTCGTAAACTATTTCCTCTAAATGAATATAAGTCGATTTATAATACAAGTACCTACTAAGAAAGAATTTCTCCCATAATTTAGTCTTTTATATTTACACGTTATATTTGTATAATTATTTGGTATGATAAACATTATAAAATCAATTTTCATTTTACTATCATTGTGTAGTTGCTTTCGACTCAAGCTGCTTACACGATGTCAACCCATACAAGTTGTAAGCTACATCCATGCAAAGTGGGCTGTTGTCGGGCGACAGGTTAACAACTCCTGATTACGTCACTATAATATAAAACTCTAGGTTTTTTTTGTAAAGGTTTATTATTATTATTCATATTTCAATAATACTTGGGTCTTTTGGAGACCCGGTTCTCTGAAGTCAAGCTGCAAATGGCTACCCTATAAGAGATAGTTATTCTGGTGATCATAGAATACATTATTAATTGGATATTTTTTCAAAGCTTTTTTAAATATTAAGCTCTCTAATTGTTTTAAATCTATCGGTAATTGGTTAAATACTCGAATGGCTGTGACATAAGTACTCTTGTAATAGATCATATTTTTTGACTGAGGCATATTTAAATTATATTTATATTTGCTACGTATATTTGCTTTGGTATCAGACTTAAGTTGAAAATACTTGATATAAAGTATTTCTCTGACCCATTCTTTCTTATAATTACGAAGAATAGGTACAAGTTCCTTTTGGTGGTCGCAATATGTGCCTGAGATCTTGGAATCCTGCAGCGGACAAATTGTTAGTGGGATTTCTTTGTGTTCCTTAAATTACTGTTGGTATAAGTTCTCGCGCGAGATGTGTCTTTGTTTAGACTTTTATCTTTTGGGTCCTTTTGGTATAAGTCCAAGATGCGTGAATTTTAAAAATATTTTTATAATTTATCGTTTCACTTAGGTAATTTGAGAGTTTTGAGTAAAGTTAATTTATTAATTATTAATTAATTTATTAATTTATTATCGTAAGCTATTTAAATTTGTTCTCTAGTTTTCGAGTTTAATATAACTTAATTAAAAACAGTACAAACGGTACCCAATTTCACTCGGTCTTATCCATCACTTACGCTACTTGATGCGTTCATAATTAACTCAAATTATTTTTGGACAACACAAAAATAAATTCGTTGATGCGACAACGCTTTCACGAGGGCATGGGTTGCGGCAAAATTTGCGGCCCACTGCGGCACACGGCAACATCAAAGGCCTGAGTCCGGCCCTGGACGCTTCAATTTAGTGTGTCGTCAAAGACAGGGAGGTTTTACTCGGCTGTTAATTACCATTCAAATATTCAGTGGGTTTGCTCATGACATTATTTTTTTTTTATACATATATTTTAATTTTGTGTCTGGTTACTTTTTTGAGTGTGACTTTTGGTTTAAAGTTAATTTGTGATGTTTTTGAGTTGACTTCGCGTGCGGTTTAATTGGATTCTTGTTGCCCTGTAGATTTTTTAGATGTGAGTCGACTTTAGAATATAACTTCCCTTTGTACGGAGATGTAAGAAGCACCTGAGGGTCTGGACAGCATTTACATTTGATAACAGGTCGCCTGGGTAGCGACCACCAATTTACTCGATCGGAAAGCCCCCAAAGGGTTTGGACTTCATATCGTCGGGGATCATCCAGTATACATCCAGCGCAAACGTGTTGTCAGACAGGCAAAATGATGACGATGCATGGAGTGAAGCTTTAATATCTGGACTGCATTCACTTTTTTATAGACATCGTCTAGGCACAAGACAATTTTTTTTTTAGATCAAACTGTTATTTTGCGTAGGACTTAAACTCGCGACCTTGTGCTCGGAAGTTTAGAGGCTCGTGTTCTACTCTGTTATTGCCATGTCCTATATCATCATCATAACAGCCCATTAATGTCCCACTGCAGGGATTCACGATGAGATGGGGTGGTGACATATTGTATTCTTACTCCGTCACCACACGGATAACTTTTGTTCTACCTTTACATTAAATAATAATACAGTTTGATCCAGGTGCGATCTTACAATGAGTTTTAACTAAATATTATCATAACTCAAGTAAAGCATTGACAAGGTGGTGTTTAATCGGTGGATTTTCCCATGACTCACTCATGAAGCAAAGCTGGTATCTAAGAATGCTATAAGGCGTTATTTAGTCTGTCTTTGTCATTAACTTGACAAAGACATGTATTCGTAAATTGTATGCTTGTTCAATTCTCCGCTACACAAGGCATAATACCTAGGGCAGGAGTTGTCTTGCAATCTAGTCCTAAACTAAACAAATATTATTTATTATTTTACTACACTGTAATAACATTCAGTTATGGACACAATTTCTGTGATATCAAACAGATACGACTTGGGGAGCTTCAAGAAACGAGCGTACTCCCTTTTAAAAGGTCGGCAACGCATCTGTGATTCCTCTGGTGTTGCAAGTGTCCATGGGCAGCGGTGATCACTTACCATCAGGTGACCTGCTGGCTCGTTTGCCTCCTAATACTTAAAAAAAAAGATATAGAAAGAAATTGCAGCAGCTGTCACTGAATATTCGACCTTCACAATTCTCACGTCACCAACAAATGGTTTTTTAAAGATTTTGTTATCTTCAATATATATGTTTTAGGTGACGTATAGCTATAACTTACAGTTAGTCCTAAATTAATTGGAGCTTGTACTATAGATACTTCTTTCTGCTGGACAAAACCCATCTCATTTGAATCTGCGATCCGTGGCATTCATTCACTAACCACTAGATCGGTCAAATGGTGATATCATATCTCACATAAATTAGCACTATACTAGAAAATTCTTGTTGCAGAACGGCATTGTAAAAATTTAACGTTATTATGTATATTATGTTTTTTTTTATTACATGTTCTTGTTACTGCAAATTTAGGTTATTAGAATAGAACAATGACCGCATAAGTTTATACACACATAAACCCACGCTTAATTCGCATGTGGGTAGGCAGAAACTACAAAGCGCCTATGTCCTACGATCCTTGCAAACAAACTTTGCTTCTTCTATATTCATATAGACCTCAGTTCCGAATGTGTGATTCCCTATACACACGATCTCTGTGGTGCAGTCGGTATATTACATGGCTGCTACGCAGAGGTCTCGGGTTCGATTTTCGCTCAATGTAAATCTTTGTGTGCATGAACATGATTGTTTGCATTGGTCTGAGTCACAGGTCTGAGTGTTTTCTATGTATCATATGTGTGTATTTACAAAAAAAAAGTATTTAAGTATGTTTATCCGTTGTCTAGTACCAAATAGTACAACCTTTGCTTAGTTTGGGACTAGGTTGCAATGTGTGAATGTGTGAGTATTATTACTTATACATAGGTACATACATAAATTTTATTTCTGGGGTTAGGCAGTGGCTTCAGAACACCATATCCTACGCTCCTTACAAACACATCTTTATAAATGTCCGTCGATTCCTTGAGTTACGCAGTACCTCTTTCTAAAGAATGTCACTAATTATGAACCTATGAAGTCCTTTGTTATTATTATTTGTGAAACCCTATAGTATCACGATACAATTCCTTTACGCTTTGTCACGATAAAACTTTACTTTCGATCTACGAAGAAGTGCAGGGCCATGATAAAAATAACTTGGACACGTCATCGCTATAATTAAAAACATCGGTCTTTGTAGAAATATATAGTAACTTAATGTGTAGAGAAAAGGTATGCTTGAGTAAAATAACTAAGTATGTCGCTTCAGCAAAGTACCACCGCTGTATCCGTTTAATTTCATTTTTTTAACACATTCACAAAACGCCATCTAGTCCCAAACTAAGCAAAGCTTGTACTATGGGTACTAGACAACGGATAAACATACTTAACTACTTACTTTTTTTTTGTAAATACATACATACTATACATAGAAAATTCACTTCCAAGCAGTGGTATTAAACTAACAGTATTATGTTTATGTGAACTAAAACTAAACATTATAGTGTAATTACGGGGCTATGAAATTAAACTTATATGTCAGGGTGACGAGCGCAGTGCGGAGACACCTTTGCTTAATATTTGTAAACCACCTCTGTAGTACTTCTGTATGATAAAGGACAGTAAGCTTGTCCCCCCAGCTAGGTGGACCGACGACCTCAAAAGGGTCTCTGGGTTGGACTTGATGCAGAAGCCGCAGAAGCGAGTTCTGTGGCGCGTGTTGGGAGAGCCCAGCAGTGGACATCGGTATTGCCACACCACCACAATCAATTTCTTCAATCTTTTATCACTTCTTCGCACTGTGTGTCCTAAACTATATCATATTTACAAAGCATCAGATATCTTCAAACTAAATAACTAACAGCTTTAACAGTATAGGTATGACTAAAACTATTTACACGTAATATCAAAGGAGAGATAAGATTAGCGTTATCTTATTTGATTATGTGTCACAGTTACTTACTTCTTGTGTTATACGATAATAAGGCAATTGTATTAATAAACTGTTTGTGTATTTGTTACTTACCCCCGGTTTCTGAATGACTGATCAAATAAAAATCATCTAATCAAGTGTCAAAACTATCATTTTCAGGAACTAAAATGACAGTTTTGACACTTGATTAGTTGATTTTAACTTGATCAGTCATTCAGAAACCGGGGGTTAGAATATAAAAAACCTGTTCTATTACATGGACATATTTTTAAGACAACTGCCGGATTAGGTAGTTGTCACAGGAATTTTTACAAACATCAATTCAACAGATGCAAAAAAAGCGTCCAGACAAATTAAAGTTATGGATCACTTAACCAATTAATAGTATAATTATGAAAGCGTAATGTTTATATTGCGTGGAATTCCAATACAGAGGACAACAGTGACAGGTGCGCTACCCAGGCAGTAATAATGCAATAAAAAACGCAAATCTTTGCAAAAAAAATAGGCTTTACTTGGCCAAAGTTTATCATATATTTTAACATTAATGCATGTAAATGAATATCACTACAATCTAAATCACTCAATCAGATTAATTGCAACCATTTTCTTATCAACGTAACACTATCCTTTGTAAATAAACAGTGAAAAATGTTTACGTTGTAAAATCGGTCAACGCGGTCGCTAACTTGAACTCACTATTTTCGGAAACGCATCAGAAGTTAGGGCTGCTATCGTATAGAAAATTTACAAACAATAGGATTTTATTAAGTATTTTATATTTGCTTATCTGGTGACAAGTAAATATAGATAATATAAAGATTAATAGATGGCAAAGCTAGAACAAAACTGCAAGATGGAAATATAGCCCGGGAAATATTACTGTAAAATGATAATATTTTTAAATTGTTACATCTAATATCACGTATGTTCTCAATAAGCTGAAAGGCTTTCAAGGCTGTACCCTCTTAAAGACCGCTAGCTTCCCTGTGATTTATTTGAATTATTATTTATTACTAGTGTTGCAGATGTGTAGTATTGGTCGGCAGTGATTATTTACTTTTCAGTAATATACTACTCTAGCCTCATTTCTTTGAGTGATAAGATCATAATATATTACCAAAAGCGTTTTAGTAGTAGGGTTAAAGCTTCACATACAGTTTTACAAAAGGATAACAGGCTGAAGATAAGTAAAACTTGGTATGTACCTGTAAACTGTGTGATTATTTTTGGTAGGGTCATCACTCAAAGCAAATTTTGATATCAAGTGTATTTTTTTTAATAATTACAAAACTTTATTTTTAGAAGAACATTTTTCAATACAAGTTACTCACTAGACCCACACTAGGATACCCTGTGTTGTGGGATCTAGTATTGGTCTGGAAAAGCCAATCGATCTAGATTGTCAAAACTACAGTGCAAATAAAGCTATGCAAGCTTTATTTGCACATGATTAAGAATAAATGCAATTCAATCATTGTCATAAAAATATCCACCAGCTTTCATATCTTATCCCAAAATATATTCGTGTTAAATATCTGTTAGGGTTATTCTACAATCTACATCTGCAAAATTAACAGAACAAGTAAAATTAAGAAAAATATTATGTGTTTCCTATGTCCTTTAAACATTTGGTCAAATTGACAAAGTGATTATGCCGAAATTAAGGCATTTCATGTTAACTACCTGTTGCCCCTTCTTTACATAAAATAACTATTCCTGCAAGTGCAATTAATTATTAAATCCCACTTTAAAATATTATCGACAACCCTACAAGCAAGACGGCTTTGCCAGGTGCGTCTGCGCATCTGCTCGCCTGTTCGCCGAGATACCCGCACGTGTTCGTATTGTCCGATATTTTTATGTCACACTTTAATCTTTGTATTCATTAATAAAAAGAATATAGTAGTACCTAAAATCATTGTCGTTTTTTAATAATATTACTGAATAGAAGATATTTTCAATTGACTCGGTGTGCTTTAAGACGCAAAACCTAAGTAAGTAGAATTTAAAACCTAAACTGGTTCCACAGGCCAATGATGTGCGATTAAAAAAATGTTCTGAACCTAAAAGCTCTCTGTGTTCGTTCAGTTGATGTGATTTCATCTGTACTAATATTATAAAGATGTAAAGTTTGTGTGTTTATGACGTTGTAGGGGGTAATATCTGGATCTACTAAACCAATTTTAAAAACATTTATCGGGGAGTGTCATAGGCTATGTAGTATCACGCTATGACTAATAGGAGTGGAGCAGTGATGAAATATGTTTAAAAAAGAGTCGCGTTTTTTTCGCAGCGCAACAAAGTGGGCACGGGTCAGCTAGTTATAAATATGTCCTTCTGACCGCGACTTCTTCCGTGTTAAAAACAGTACTTAATGATAACGTTATAATGACCCACTGCAAGGCTTTACCTGTTTAGTGTGTGAACAATTTTACGTACAGTTATCACGCTGTTAAGACAGATTCTTACTTTGCTCGATATATTGCCTAAAAAGTAGAAGTCCCTTAGTCGCCTTTTATGACATCAGCGACTAAGATGGGTAGGTGTCACCTTGTTTCTCAGTCTGTCACCACTATAACCAACTTATAACAATATTCAATCTGGAATTGTGAGAAAATATTATCAATTTCGTTTTGACCGTCTTCAACTAGAACTCTCAAACTTTTCCCCAAACTTATTTAAAAATGTATAAAGTTGGAATTCAATCCAAATTGAAATTCGCAAAAAGGAATTGTCTAAAATCATTCTTGAACGAAGTTGAATTCTTTCAAGTCAACACTCCCCTATTCGCTTTCAAATTAAAAATCGATGGGTATTCTATATCCTTCTATAGATTTTCCAGTCTACTGATTCACACCATAACAAACGGGCAGGGGGGGTCAATGTACTTGCACTGGTATAATTAAATGATACGCCATTTAATAGACTCTTTTTTTAACATTGACTTTGTATCTTTAACATGGTGAATGACATGAATATCAATTCTTATTTGTATTGGATCGATTTAGGAGAGTAATGTTTATGTGTGTGTGTGTGTGTGTGTGTTTGTCGGTATATGTATGTTTGATTGTGACCATCTGTAGCCTAGACTAATTGATTGATTTTGAGGTGCCATTAGATTCCCTTGGTTCCCAGAAGTGTTGTGATTGGATCGTTAGTAATACATCTGCTACAGAGCGTTCGTAGGTTATGTGAGTTTAGTAATAAATAAGTTTAGTAGTACTTAATCAATATTCCATGGTGAACATCAACTGCAAGAAAAGCCAAATTTTATTGTGTCCTCTTTTAGACTAAAAGACTTTGAAGTTATTAAAAAGAGTGCCATGATTCGTGTAGCTACTATTTAAACTTGATCGTGTTTCTATTAATCTTAATACCTACTAAGTTCCTTACCGCTATGAGACATGTAGGTATGAACTGTTGTGACTGTGTCTGATTAATTCGAAAGTAATGGAAAAACGATGAATATGATTTCAGCGCTTTATTAAATGATATATTGGGAATTATAACCTCCTAGTTTGCGCGAAACAATAGACCAATTTGGATAACGCGGTAACGGCTCGATCTCTGCCTAGAACATAAAATTTTGTGTGTTGTTTTTCTATGTCTTTCGAGAAACAATAGCAACCCACATTAAGCAAAACTTCTACTTTAGGTACTAATCAACGGGTAAACATACATAAATTTTTTACTATTCTATTCATTGTAAATAAATACATATTACCTACACACTTTATGATTGCTTACGTAAGATATTAAAAATTTAATTCAATTACAATTTAATTATATCTGATAGTTAAGCCCAGATTTATAATTAATTTTAAACCTCGTAACAAATTTAATATGAAATTGAAACTATAAACTTTATTTTATATGACTAGTTAAATTGAAAATCTTATTAAGTTTTAAATCACTTACTAGGTCGTTTGGCCAACGTAAAAACCGACTAAGGGCCTAACCGTAAATATTATCTTTACGAAGTAAAAAGAAGGAAAACTTGTAATTAAACCTTATACCAAGGTATTAGTAGGCCAAGTGTCAGTGGGACATTAATCGGTTGTTAAGATGATAATAGAAAATGGCCCATGCCCAGCAGTAAAGCCATGTTTGACTGATATGCCAAAAGATACATTGGCTTTTACTAACATTTAGTTTTCCTAGTCCATAGAAAACACGTCTACCATCATTATTACTAACAATATAAATAAACATTGTTTTGTTATTAGTACAATAACAGTTTTATTCTTATAAGGCACAGGTAAAGTTTAGCCACGGGCGTCCCTTTGCCGATGTTCTTAGGTTGAGTGACCTCGCGCCAACGGCCCACGCCCTCTAGGACATTGTTTCTCAATTTTTTAAATGCTTTTAACCCCCGGAGAGTTGCTTTAAATGAAATAATGGAACGATTTAATGTTTGGAAATAGCTTAGCTTTTACTTTGTAGCTTTCTGTACTTAGATTCCGTAAATATACTTTGTTTTTTTTTAAAGTTGGATTTGTTTTATTGTTAAAAGATAGAGGATAAAATTATGTTTTAAATTGTAGGAATATTTTTAATTTAAGATATTAGTTTATTGCAACAAATTGACACGTTATAATCCTTAATGTACCTCTGAAGGATCTCCCCTCCATTAATTGAACGTTGACGTCCAAGTAACAATGAAAGTGGCTTCGTCATCAGCTCTCTAATGCCCCTCTCTAAAAGACGCGTCTCTTTCGGTAGGGGATGCCGGAATACCAAGTGTACTAATACCACGATGTTAAGATGGGACTGTTGGACTATTTTTTCGATAACCAAGGCAACGTTTTCGCAAGAAACGTTTGGAGGAGGCCTATGTCTAGCAGTGGGCGTCTATTGGCTGATATGATGATGATGAACCAAGGCAAGAAAAACCGTGATATTATGTTTTTAGTCCCGTTACCAAGCAGATAGTAATTGTTCGCTAGGCATGTTTTTTATCCTCCTATTCACTGACCCCACTAATAAACAATTATTAATTATACGGTATAATATTATAAAACTTTGAGAACCTCTCGCGTAGGACATCACTAGAGCGGATAAAATACAATGATTACGTTAAATACTAATTTGCATACTAAAATGTTTCTGTGTTTTTGAGCTTTGTGATTTTATACTGTTGTTTAAGTAAATAATACTAGGAAATAATATATATCCAGTTGTATTTTATTTTTAGTATGTATTTCTTGTCATTTATAAATTGGTCGTATTTATTTGGCGGTTTTATCATGATTTAATTTTGATGATTTGAATACTTACGTAAAATCACTATCCCATCTCAACACGCGATTATCTTAACAGATGACTAGAGGAGTAGCATGGCAGTTATTAACTTTTAAAAACAAAAGAGTAACCTTACATAAACCCTTATAATCGTACCCGCCGTTCCATGCTTTCATTCTTCTATAGTTTAGTAAAAAAATGAGAATTGGTGTCCTGTTCAATTGAGTCTTGAATCATCATCATAACAGCTTATTAATGTCCCACTGCAGAGACGGGCATACTTCCATGACGAAGGGATACTTGGCCTACTAATACCACGCTGGCCACACGGATTGGTATAGGGTTTAATTTCAAGTTTTCGTTCTTTTTATTTCGTAAAGATAATATTCACGGTCGAGATAGTCCTTTAGTCGATTTTTACGACACCCATGGGATGAGATTGGGTGGTGACATATTGTATTCTTACTCCGTCACCACACGGAAAGTCTTGAATACTCACATTTAAACTTAGTTAAAACAAGTTACTTTTAAAGGAAACTTGACTTTCTAAAATATTTTGTTTCTATAAAAGGGTCGAACCTTTTATTATCAAGTAAAACAAGCGGAGAGTTCTCTTTGTTAAATGTACACGTTAATTATGTTTCAGAGTACAAACTCAATATAACACCTACTTTGGAAGTTTGAATTACCTTTTTTGAGATTTGACGACCATTGCCATATATTTATAAAAGGATTTGTGGGTATTTTTATACTAATTGTTTAGAATGGCTTGTATAACATAATAATTTTTTTTGTGGAGAAATGTTTGTTTAAGAAAAAAGTATAGAAATTGTGTTATTTAACATCACCGTATTCGGCAACAGAGTCCATTGCTTGATATAGGCCTTCTTTGAATACTTACCACTTTCCTGTGCCTCTTCATCCATCAACTTCCTGCAGTCCTGTTTGTCCAGATCTTGCTAGTACTATATATTTGTACCTTATATCGATTGTCAAAAAGACTATCCTCACTCTATGGATCATGTCGCAGAATTTTAAAGATATTTTATAGACACAAAGATAGGCTCTGGAAAAAAAATTGTAGATTCCACAAATAAGCTGCTTCCACGCCATCAGTGACAGTTTTATAAAAATCATTTGAAGTTTAACTTGAAAATTCTTCCGATTTTTCGACGACACGAATAAGCGAGTAATAAGCTCATTATCATTAATTAGTTTCCTTTTCTTTGTATTTAAAGGAGGACCTATCGTATCTCAGTATACCTTTTTACAACTAATAATTTATCGAATCATATGCCTCGCAGTAACATCTTTAATAGATGTTCTATATAATGCCGATGCACAATTAAATCGTGATTTGACCAGCCATGCCCTAAAGTCAACATATTCTGTCAACAGTGGTACGGCATGAAATAGATCACCAACGAAAAAAGGCAGTCAAAGTTAGTTTATATTGTAGTTGGACCTATCAAAAACAGCTCACGCCCCACTGCAGTCGAGAACGATATTTAAAAATCCGTGTAGATACTCTTATATCAATGGAATAGCTCGGATTTCAGCAACGAATCGAAGCGTGCAGTGCGATGTAATCATTACTGACTCCACAGTAATCATACACAGTGTAATCTCTCTCGCGTATTAACTTACTGCATAAAGCAAAAATAGCAAAGAGATATGGAAATAAACGGAAAAATTTTGAAGCTCAAAACAAACTTTAGACGCCTTTAGAATTTTTAACGCCTTAGACGCCTCTGCCTGCTAGGCCACCCAAGTTCTGGTTACCAAAAAGATATTTTCAGTGTGATCGTGATAGTTTTCCTTGATATTTGCTTAACACTCACATACTGGAATATGGTCTGATTCCGGCTTAGTATAGCCATCAATAGTGCATGTGTATGTATCACGGCAATGCAATCAATCCTCATCATATCTAAAAAAGCGCAACTTGACCGAGTCTTCTTGTGTCTCTCCCATCCATAGTGCTACCGCAATATTGATCAGTCATCGGTCCACCGCATAAGGGGACCACAACATTGACCACTCTGGTGTTTCGTTCCGCAGTTGTTATTTGATGATATTTCAAACCCATCTTTTAGTCATGTGCACATAAATGCTTGACAGAGATCGGTGCTGCATTCTCCATTATGGTAGATAGTTACTGTAACTATAACATCAATAATGAATGACTACGAATAAACTCTAATCAGACTCATACACGAATAAACTAATAATTTAGCATAATAATACTAGTTTCAAATCAATCATACGATAGAAACATGCTTTCCGCACCGTTTCCGATCTACATTTCATAGTTAAATCAAATTTGTTTCGGTGCGATTTACGTCACAATTTGTAAAAGCGAGGATGTTCCAACTAAAATCCCAGTATAACGTAACTGAATAACAAGGACTAGTGAGTGCTTCAGTAAGCTGACTACTGGCGCTAATGTTTAGTGGCATTGAAAGAACTCTACATAATTTGGGTAGGTGGATGAGGGAACATGGCAAACTGGAATCTGCTAACACGTTGTACGAGACTTTTGTGTCTGACAGATTCCTACTAGAAAGAAAGAAAGAAAGAAAATACATTTATTCCTGCAATAATGTTACAGACAAAAAATTACAAAAAACAAGACAAAAAATAAAAATACAAAACAAAAATTATGCAAAAGCCACATCTGTGCAGGAATCGGACCCCACTCAGCATAATGCTGCGGCAACCAAGCAATAATGCTCAGTCGCTTACAGCGCTGATTTTCAGTGAGGCCCATTTTATGAGTTCACCCTTGAAATAAGAAGAAGTTTGTATACTGTAGGGAAATGTAAGAAAGCACATTTCCTACAGCAGACAAACAATAAAATGTTATATAGGTACATTTAATTATAATGTTTTGAACTGTATATAAAATAATTATAGTATGTAATATATATAGTATGTAAGTATAGTATAAATAAAAGAAAAATTAAATTAAAATAAATAAATAATTGTGGTTGTGTCGTGTGAGTTTAATAATAAATAAAATAAATTAAGATTATGGCAACATTTACAGTAAAAACGCGACGCGACACCTAGCGAGCGGCTTGCAAATGTCACGAAGTGACTTTGACAACAACTATGTATGATGTAATGTAATGTATGTAATATACCGACGCGACGCCATCCGCCATGTTTGTTTGTTTAGTATTAATTATGCAATACAAACAATAAAAGTGCTAAAATTAAGTTATCATTGTTTGGAGTGTACAAATTTGCCATACGTATGCATGTACAAACCATGGACAGTCACGCAAAAGTATTTTGTGTATCGTGCTTGTGTGTATTTAGTTATAGTGTACTTGTGAGTTGAATAAACATAATTTCTTATGAGTCAAAGCGCTCCCTCACCAAACAACCATGAGAAAAAGTACTGTACTGTACTTACACGCACCATGATCCGGCTCTGCCCATTTTCCATGGGCCACATATCATGAGGCAGATTTTAAGGTGAGCAACCAAGTAAACAAAAAGTAAAAGAAGTAAAATAGCAAAATTATAATAGTAAAATTAGATTAAATAGTAAAATTAAATTAAAATATCAGAATAAAATTAAAGTGATTTGTTATGGATTAAAATTTAAATTAATTAACTACTAACCTAAACACCCAGTTTCTCTCATGCAGGGGCAGAGAGAAACCGTCATTCTTTCGCTGCAAGTACTGGCACGTTTCTTAGTATGAACCATTTTAAGGGCAATAGATGTATTGCCGAGTAGAGAGGCGTACGAGAAACCCTACAGGTGACGCCGTCACGGGTCTACGAGGTGGTCGGCTTTAATCCTAACCTAAGATATTGAGAAATCATAATCGAATATCTTCTTTCTATAAACATGATTACACGGCATTCACTCGAGGAAAAAATAAGTACCTACCTAAATAGATTTCACTGTATTATAAAAAAAATTAGGAACACTTTTACGTTGCTGCTTTTAGGAGTAGGTATTTTAAATGACTGATATGATGATGAAATATCAGTATATCAAGAATTGAAAAGCGTCTCTTCAGTTTGTTAATTAAATTCTATTTTAAGTCTAGTTCTGTACTAATCGACTGCTTTTCTCATTTCCAGATACTTATACCACGGAGTTCGTTGTAAGAACACATGTTCTTCCCAAGGTACGTACGTAATTACTTGTGATATAAACCGCTTTCACAGTTAGAAACAAGTCTATGTCAATCCGGGGAACGTGCAGTTAGGTTAATTTATCTCTCCGTAATGACGAGTTTATTTTGACTATTTGATAATTAACAGTATTTGTAAACTGGAAATAATTACAAAAATAAACTTACAGATGTACCCCCTTACTCATAAACGCCACTTAAATTTTAATCAATTGATTAGCTTAAATTCTTACGGTTTTGTTTGGCATAAGGTTGGTTTTGCTAATAAAAATCTCGCTAAACAGTGATTAAATTTTAGAGACTTTTATGAGTAAGGGGGATAATGTATTGATGTCATTACTTATTTATAAGCATGCATTAGGATCGTTCTCTGTGTGGTGACGGAGTAAGAATACAATATATCACCACCCCATCTCATCCGATTGATGTCGTAAAAACCGACTAAGGGACTATCCGTGAATATTATCCTTACGAAATAAAAAGTGAAGTAAAACTTAAAATTAAACCATATACTTACCAATCCGTCTGGCCAGCGTTGTATTAGTAGGCCAAGTATCCCTCCGTTACGGGAGCAGGCCCGTCCCTGCAGTGGGGCTGTTATGATGATTAGGGTCGTTCCTCTTTCACATCAAGAAATATTCGAACCTTTGTGTGAACGCCTTGTTCCCGTGGGGCTGGAAAGATACCACGGAAAGCCCTGTATTACTATCGTTACTTTTCGTTGTGTTTCAGTTTATTTAGATACTCCAAAAATATTTTATGTAATGGTGTGACTAGAAATTGAATTAATAGAACACGTTTTCCACAACTTCTTTTCCTAAACAAAAGAGCCAGTAAGCTGTAAGTCATTTATTTAATCTCTTAACGAAAATGTAATCTAAAATAAAAGCGGGTGTTTTTTGTTTAGATTTCATAAGTGAAGAATAATAGGCTTTATGCTACAGGAATAGATTGTGATTTATAATACATACCGATGAACTTCGAACGAGTCAATTTGGAAACATATGGCACTAGCGTTTGGCATGTTATAAGCAACATGAATATTTGACGTAATCGGGAATTAATGTGGAATGTATTTTACCTTTTTTCCTTGATGTTTTGATACAGGTTTGACTTAGTGGCTTGGCGGTCACGGTATGCGGGTTTAAATCCCACGCAAGACAATTGTTTTTGAGATCAACAAATGGTTTTTCTGACACTTAAGTAGGGTATTATTGGGCATTCTGTACCACTTTCGTCCAGTCGCTCCGCGAAACAAGTTTCGCTCTCGCTCAGGACTCGTGGTCCAGAACGCCCAATAATATCCGATCGATTAACGGTAACATTTTAGTTAGTTCACAAAACGGTAAACGCTCATTGATTGTAAAACAGTCACACTACGCACGCCTGCGATGTTTTCCCTATTTCTTGTGTTCGTCATAGCATGGATATTATTATCTAACGTTAATAACGATACCAACATTGTTTGCGAACCGACAAATGTAGCAAAACAAAAAAAACAACTATAGATGTTAGAACTCACCTGTGACTAGTTGTGTGGGTTGACGTGTCTCTCGGTGAAACAAGTTCTAAATTAGTCCAGATTGCCTAATATAAAAAAATTAACCATAAGTACTTACCTGTTAGCTATACCACACTTGTAACCTTTACCAGACCTATTTGTTATCTATACTGTATTTATTCAGTGTACCGTACTTGATATTAGGTTTATAACAAGCACGGTACACTCATTGTGTTTATAATTAGTAAAACAACGATTGGGTACATCTTAAATAAATAATTTATTTATCACTAAACATTTTCGGTTCCTCAGTAAATAATGTGTCGATCGAGCGTATAAATTCTTGCAGCTTGCGCCACTGAGGAGAATCACTATTCACTTGAGCTTTCAAGCGGAGAAGGGCTTTTTTCCACAGTTCTAGCGAGTCTGTCCCATGGACATCGTTCGTCTTGTAAATTTTGAAGTCAATGTAGTACTCTCCTTCAGTAGTAGCGTATCGCCGCTCGTTACCGTTGGCGACCTTGTTTATTAAATATGATGCTAACTTAGAATCTTCTTTAAATTCTGAAGGAGTTTTGCATTTCCTTATACCGAAAATGTCAACGGGTTCGGTTTTCTTACTGAAACAATAAGTAGTTTTTAGTAAACAGTTAGGTAAATAAAATTCTGTTTGTTGTTAGTATAACCGAGTGGTTGTTTGTTAGTATGATAGAGTCCTGAAAATTAATATTAACATACACAGCAACCTACTTTTATAAAAATAATATTAGAGTCTATATTTTCGTGAATACTTTTATTTACCGATCTAAATTCAGACTATCTCTAGAAAGGAAAAATACTAAGTAAATACACTGTTGGGGATCGAACCCAGCAACTTTAATTCACCAGCTGTGTTTATCTAGTGTAGTACAGTACGTTATACACATAGTTGTTTCACACTCACAACTTACTTAAAACCTTTTTATCAAAGAATTAGAATATATTGCATTACTAATTTATAAATATAATAATTTATATTATTGCAAACGATTGTGTACAGAACGTTAAATAAAATATATTAACATCCAATATAACCTGATCACACATTGTATAGTCTTTCCATACAATAAGAGGTCAGAATAAAATGGTATTAATAATTAGATTTGACGTTGATTGTACATATTTAATAAAAGTTTAATTACGTACCTTTTACGAATCGAATTAGTCGATGGAGTTTTACGTTTCCTTTTTCCATTGCTGTCTGCAAAATGTTTCGATTTAGCTCTGCCTTCGTCTGCGACCTCCTGATAGCTGTACTCGCTCTCTGATCCGGACCTGAAATAGCACAACATAATTATTAGTAGGGTACTCTATCATTATTTTTACACCCTACCCAAAGTTATTCTAAAACGTTAGGTACTTAAATGTAATTTTACTTGAGTAAATGTATAGACAGACAATAACATCATGCTCAAGCCAAGATTACAAGTTGAGTAAAGTTAAAATCATAAAATCAAAGTTGAACTTAACGCTTTCTTTCTTCTTATGTAATTACTAAAGATACATAATGAAACATTTAGCTAGTAATTAAGAAGAAAATCAATTGAATACGGTACATAGATTAGATAGTATACTTATGTACTTACATTATAAATGTTATGGTGCTGATGATGATAGGTACAGCAGGCAGGTGTCGTCAGGCAGTTTGAAGCGCAGCGGTTCTTTGTATACTTCTTGATGATTACTTCCACACTTGCAGACTTAGTTTCGTTTAATGTACGGTAGTGAAATAATGTTTAGCTTATAAATCAAGAAACATGTAAAACAATGTTAATTTAAAAAAATATTAAACAGACATGTTATTGGTGTATCAATTGACTTTTTTTCTTGTACGGATTATACTTGGTCAAAAATGATGTCTAAGGAATTTTGAATAAAATCGAACAAAATTGCTGACTATAAAATAAAAATATAGTGCAAGTAGCCTGACTACGTCATATCAAGTTCTATGGTTCCGTATAATTATGTATTTATTTTAAATCAAAATAAATGCTATGCGGTAAGTACCTATTTAAATTTTAATTGGAATTGTTAATTTTTATAATATTATGACTTATTTTTATGTGATAAACACAAGTAATTTGTATTTTACCGTAAGATTGTAAGAACCGTTAGTCGATAAATTGTAAACTCGCACTGAGATGTACAATTTATTGCTTTTATTTCATATTATATTATAAGTTTATAGTTTCACAGATTAGTGTAACTAACAGTTGAAGACTGTCAGTTTCTGACTGAAATAAATGGAATGGATTAATTCATCTCAGTACGCGTTTACAAATAATCGACAGTGTATAAACTGATTAGTTAATTAATAAACTGGCTGTTCTTACAATCTTACGTTGACATATACAATATCTATATATGGTACGAAATTAACTATAATAAAGGGAGCTAAACAATAATAATAATGCTATTTGTAAATTTATAATCATTGATATTTTTGTTAATAGAATATTATCGTAAATCCATAATAATTATTTATACCGATTTAGATCTACTGTACCCTAATAAAAAGTAGGTTGAGCGCACGTATTTAGTTACATATTAGCAAATTTCAAGCGTTTCCAATAACTGGTAATAATTATTTGTGTTAATATTAAATTGCTGAATTAAATACCTACCTAGCTATCTAATAAATCGAATAAATATTTTTATAATACAAAATTCTAAGATTACTTATATTAATTAATTTTAACGAATTACTTGCATTCAGCAGACGTGTATTTAAATACAGCAGAAATTTAAGTACTTAATATGTGAATACAAAATACTCCACGACTTAAAAAGGTAATAACTATTATGTTTATTAAGTTAAATACATAAGGAAGCTGTTTGATAGAAGTATGTATACTTACATATATTATATACTTCTTTCTTTTTATATATTTCTTTTTTTACAGAATATTAAATTAGAAAAAATAATCGAGAAGTGATATCGATGAATCAAAATCAACTAAATACACATTTTGAATTAGACATAGAAGTGTACGAGCTGAAATCATTGTACCCACTTGCACATTGGCAGGTAATCTAACAGGAAAATATTTATTTTATGTTACAGATTTATTGTACCTATGTTTTGCTCTTTTTGAACTTTAAATAAGTAATAATATCTACCTCTTGTTATAATAATATATACCTATTTATATTAAATGCAGTTTTTTTTTTTTTCAGGATGAAAAACTAATTTGCTATATAAATGATCGAAAGAGAACAGTTGATTCCTGTATCAACATAAACTAAAATTAAAGATACATAGATAGTTAGAGACTGAAGTTTTCCAGCTGAAATCATTGTACTTCTTAGGTACACAATGAAACAAGGTAAAAGAAATATATATTGTATGTTTCTTTCGTTTTTAACTTTTCTTAAGTAATTATACCTCTTAAATAGTTTTTTTGTTTTGAAATACATTATGACTATGACTTAAATATAACTATTTCATAATACTGTCCACAGGCTAAAAGTTCAAAGGTGTTCAATTATGTCACCTAGGTACCTATTATATATATATATTTTTTTTTTTTTTCAGAGTGAAAACTAATTAGCTAGCTAAATGGTCAAAATAGAACTGAATCGCTCAATCCTGTATCAATATTAAGCTGAAATTCAAGATACTTACAAAATAATAGTTTAAGTAAGATAATTATTTTTTAAAGTAGGTATTTACGATAAGAGTCATTTCATATCATCATCATATATCTTATAAATTATACATTATTAACATCATATTTTATAAACTAAACTTAATATTGTATAAAAAATATTGTTAAAAATATTGAAGTAGGTACTTAACTTTAACTACTCTCTAATAATGCCTCATTGCACAGTTTGTAAAATATTTGTAGATAATCGACGATGGTCTGGTCACTTACGAAGTAATAATCATAAAAACAATAGCACGACCCCATTGTATGATAACGTTGAAATCATTAATTCTTCCTTTAAATCTCGTATTATAACTTACAGAATTCTTGCCACCGAAAAACAGTTAAATATATTGCCTGAGATGTTTCTCCATAATAACCAAAAACAAATTAAGAACCTAATCGATCAATCGTTACAAAGACATACATCAATTAAAATTAATTTTGAACTTTTCTCTGTTTTTCTTATGTATAAAAACGAACACCAAGAAATTAAATCGTTCACCACAAAAAATTATGTTATTCATTTAAATTATGATTTCGAATCAATTTACAAAACTATACTTTTAAATTTATTAAAGAAAATTGAAGAGTTTCAGGAAAGAGATAGTGGATGGACATTTTTAAAAAATTCTCATTTAGAAATCAATATAAATAAATATCAGCCTCTCGGCGGATCCAAATTTATAGCTTTACCAAAATTTATAATAAATAAAAAAGCTGTGTTAAATATTAGAAATAATGATAGTTATTGCTTCTTGTGGTGTATTGTAGCTGCCTTGTATCCCACAATACAACATCCTGACAGAGTATCGTCGTATCCTCATTTTCGAGATGTTTTAAATATTAATAATTTATTATTTCCAATTACATTTTCGGACATCAATGTTTTTGAAAAAAATAACCCCTCTCTGAATATTTTCGTTTATGGATTGAAAAATGATAGAACAATTATTGGACCTTTGTATAAATCTAATAATAGTAAAAAATCAAAGAGTATACACCTTTTGTTTTTAGAAAATAATACACATTCCCATTACTGTCTAATTAAAGATTTGCCACGTTTGGTTAGAAATCAAATAACTAAACATCATGGTAAATTGTACTTCTGTGAAACATGCTTATTATTTTTTCCGAATTCAAGTAAATTTGAATCACATTTATGTGGAGGAGTTGTTACAGTTTTACCTGAAAAAGGTTCATTTTTAAAATTTAAAAATTATAATAGAAAACAAAATATTCCATTCGTCATATATGCTGATTTCGAAACTTTACTCAAACCGATTTCCGGCGACGAATTGAACACCGGTAATACGTCATACTCACAAGTACACGTGCCTGCTGCGTTTGCATATAATATAGTATCATCATTCACTGAACATTTTAAAGGTTACAGAAGTTATCGAGGCAAGGATTGTGTAACAAAATTTGTACATTTTCTTACTGAAGATGTTAAGAAAATATATCATAAATATTTGACTAAAAATGAAACTATGATATTCACAGAAAACGATGCTGTTAGTTTCACTAGTGCTATTAAGTGCCACATTTGTGAACATTTATTGTGGGGAGATAAAGTAAGAGATCACTGTCACATTACTGGGCGATATCGGGGTGCAGCACATAGACACTGTAATTTACAACACAAGTTACCCAAATTCATTCCGATATTTTTCCATAACTTGTCAGGATATGATTCTCATTTATTTATTAAAAAATTAGGTGAAATTCCTGGTCAGATAAAAATAATACCAAAGACCAAGGAAAAATACATATCCTTTTCAAAGTTTATCCCTATTGATAATAACGAGTATATACAATTAAGATTTTTAGATTCGTTTAACTTTTTAGGAACAAGCCTTGACAAACTTGCTAAAACAATGCAAGTTAAAGATTTTATTAACCTTAAATTTCATTTTCCTGATAAAACACAATTAAATTTATTAA
The DNA here is from genome assembly GCA_905475405.1 of Schrankia costaestrigalis. Lineage (NCBI taxonomy): Eukaryota > Metazoa > Arthropoda > Insecta > Lepidoptera > Erebidae > Schrankia > Schrankia costaestrigalis. The sequence continues at coordinate 5,872,766 of FR997850.1, forward strand.
CACGAAAAGGTGTATATCCTTACGATTATATGACAAATTGGCAATGTTATAAGGATAAATCTTTACCATCAAAGTGTCATTTTTATAATTCATTAACTAACGAAAATATTAGCGACGAAGACTACAATCATGCTAAAACTGTTTGGGATAAATTTAATATACATAACTTAGGAGAATATACGGATTTGTATTTAAAAACAGATGTACTTTTGTTGACAGATATTTTCCAAAATTTTAGGAAAACATGTAAACAACATTACAACCTCGATCCTGCATTTTACATAACAGCACCTAGTTTGTCCTTTGACGCAATGTTACTTAAAACAGGTGTTGAATTAGAACTTCTGTCGGACTTAGCAATCGTTAGAATGATTCAAGATGGTATTAGGGGAGGCTTATGCATGTGTTCCCGTCGGTATGCTAAGGCTAACCATAAATACATGTCTGACTATAATACATCTAAATCTTCTAGTTTCATAGTATACCTTGACTGTAATAATCTTTACGGTTATAGCATGTGCCAGTATCTACCATATTCAGGTTTTAGGTTTCTTAGTGAACGCGAATTGTATAATTTACACGTAGAAAATATTACAGATAATGCTGAGTGGGGATTTATATTAGAAGTTGATCTTTTATATCCTGAACATTTACACGATTACCATAACGATTTGCCTTTTTGTCCAGAGAAATGCATTCCCCCAGGCGGTAAATCTAATAAACTAATTGCTAATTTATATAATAAGTATAACTATGTCATACATTATGTACATTTAAAAAAATGTATAGAACATGGTTTAATACTACGTAAAATACATAGAGCTATAACTTTTAGACAGAGTCCTTACTTAAAGCAATATATAGAATTGAACACACAATTACGACAGAAGGCACAAAGTGCCTTCGAACAAGATTTTTTTAAGTTACTGAATAACAGTGTTTTTGGTAAAACATTAGAAAATACTGAAAAAAGAGTAAGCGTACATTTAGTTAATCAATGGAGCGATCAAAATAATCGTACCAAAAAGTCCATATCCGCTGAAAGGCTTGTATCCAATCCTTATTTCCATAGTGCTTCAATTCTATCTGAAAACTTAGTTGCAATACAAATGAGGCCAGACCAAATTATTTTAGATAAACCGATTTATATAGGATTCACTGTATTAGAACTTTCTAAGTCACACATGTATAATTTTCATTACAATATTGTAAAGCCTTATTACAAAGAGCGAGTACAGTTGTGTTATACAGACACGGACTCTTTTGTGTACGAAATATATACTAATGACTTTTACTATGATTTAAAGTATCAGTTTTTACAATATTTTGACACCAGCAACTATGAAGCTATGAACTATTTTAAGATACCGCTTATCAATAAAAAAGTTCCTGGTTTATTCAAAGATGAAATGGGAGGAGAATATATCTCCGATTTTGTTGGTTTAAGATCTAAATTGTACTCTTTAAAAACTCAAAAAAAAATCACTAAAAAAGCAAAGGGAATAAAGTCATGTGTAGTAAGAGATTTAAGTATTACAGATTATGAAAATATTTTATTTAATGGTGGAGTTATCCATAGAAAAAATCCAATGTTTAAATCAATAAAACACGAAATATTTACGCAGTCTATCAACAAAATTGTATTATCTAACAACGATGATAAACGAGCGATATCTTTGGATAAAATATCAACACAAGCTTGGGGTCATTCATATATGCTTAAAACTAAAGATGAGGTTTAGACTAAGCTTTCTTTGCTGTGAAAGTGTATAAGTAAATTACTACTTTATTTTAGTATTAAGGTATTAGATTTAAGTATCGATTGTATATGTAAATATATTAATAAATGAAAATATTAAAAATATATTTAAGTTCCATCTAAATATCTACCTACTTAGTAGGGTTAAGTACTGCTTTTGTTTATGTAAAAATAAAATGTTGACTACATTTACTTGTTTTATTTAATTTATAAATATAACCATTATAATCCATGCGAACAGAGTCGCAACCATAAATAGTTTTTTATGATTATTATATAAATATGCGTTTGCTATGACCTACTTTCAACCGTATGACAATACATACGCTTAGCAAGCGTTTTACGAACAACGTTTCGTAATGCCCTCCTTGATGGCTCGGTGGTAGCGTAAGCGACTAACGTGCTCGAAGCTGTGGGTTCGAATCCCATGCAGGACAATTATTTGTATGATCCACAAATTGTTGTCCTGAGTCTGGCTGTGATTTGTACCCAATAGTTTAAATATATATGTAAAAAGTCCCCGCGACATACGAGTAATACCTAGTGCAAGAGTTGTTGTCTTTAAAAAATAAAAACAATAAAATGTTTTTATTAGATGAATATTAGCGAAAAATATATAAAAATGAAATGTTATATTGTTATCAATTCATGATGATATATACATAAGACCATCAGTTTATATAAGTACATGCATAATATTATATAACTATGTAAATATTTTTCTGTCGCTCATTTCCACTATTTTGGTATTTGAAATCGAATTAACTATATACTTAACCAATTATTAATTCAAGCGAACAAAGTCACGAATAAAACCTTGTACAAATTATGTTCTTTTTCTATTATAAAGTTGGATTATAGTTGAATATAAAAACATAGAAGTATATAGAACAGGATGTAACACGAGACCAATATACCTACATTACATACAACCAACCTACATTATAAAATGCAATACAGACAATAATGATATACTAGCGATTGCTCCAGTCATCGCTTAGATATAAATGTTTTTTTTTTAATATTAAAAAAAAAACTGTATTAAGAATATAACAATATTCTTAATATATATTTTTTTATATGTAGTCATGTAGTAGACTTTTTCAACTGACAAACATACTGTGCAAATATTTCTTCTTGCAGACACAATATGCATTATTAGCATTTTAATATATAGATTGAATTAATTTGTATAAAATACTTTATTTTTTTCAATTACGAAATATTATTTAACTCGTGTACTTGTGCTACAGAATCATGTCAATGGTAAGTTTTTAATTAATAAAATAAAATAAACTTTGGTTACCTTTGGGTTCAATAAAACAGTAACTTATTTTAACAACGTGTTAATGATTTAATTATAATTTGTTTCAGATTTCCGACTCAACGATTATGTTCAGTCAGTATGCTCAGGATCCTAATGAAGACTATAACGAGATGCTTCGCAAGGAAACCGTATGCTGCAAACAAGTAACGAAAGATAAGACGTTGAAACAACGACGTAAGGAGAGATCGAAGAAACTGAAATCTTCAAAATCTTACGTAATGAGTCGACCACAACGACCTGGCATTAAATTGATAAAAGTTTCAGTGCTAGACCTATGTAATAACACTCCTGAAACCTATGATAGTGATAGTGATTGCGAGAACGTTATACTAAGCGCGCAATATATTGTTAAAGACGCTAATGATTCTGTTCTGGACGAAACTGAATCATTGGTGAAAAAAATCTCAAAATCTTTAATAGATAATGATTTTTACTGATTTTTTTTAATATTGTAGTTAGTTGATTAGGTTATGTTTAATGTAATAAATTGTATTCATTTTATGTCTCTAATGTGTATTAGATATTAATGTACGTATATTTGTAATAAAATAAAAGCATTATATATTTGTAAAAAGTATTTTTATTTCCTTAGAATAATAGATTACAATTTGAACTTTTACTATTTTCTAAATATTTTTTTATACATATTACATTTTTTAGTGCACAGTGCTTTAAATGATAATTACAATTAAAATTATTTTTTACACCACTGAATGTTTTGTGTAGCACAGATAAATTAGGACATTGTTTTTCGTCAAGTTCTAAGACATTACAATTCACACACAAGTCCTTAACCCAATTAATTTTCTCCAGACCTTTTACAATAATATCCTTACTTTCCAGGTATTGGACAATTACACGATGAAATTCTCTATAGTCTATGAAACCTTCGTTCCAATAAATTCCTCTGTTTCTTTCCAACCATTTAACTTGCTTTTTTTCGTCATTTGTTAAATATTTAAACAAGTAAGGTGGCTTGATTAAAAAAGTTTGTGTGTATTCAGAAGTGGCTAAAGCTAACTCCTTTACTATAAAATCGTTGTTAAGGTCTTTAAATCCTTGGACATCTAATATGATAGTATCTGGGCTCATGATATTTTCTTAACGGTGTTACTCAACGGCTTATACTCAATTATGCAGTCGTTTAGTATGAGACAGTAAGCAGATGTTTGATCTGGTATATCTGAATCAGTTTCAATTTCCACTCGTACATCTACGACAGAGCCTCCTTTTAGATTATCAGCTTGTCTAGAACAGTCGACAACAAATAACGGTGCTAAGTCTTTAAACTGTTTTTCACTTAATAAGGGTTCCGCGCGACGTCCGTAATATGACTGTTGAAATCTAGTGTATTGCTCGTATAATAAAGCAACTCTGTTATTAGCAAAGTTAACATTTAGATTTTCATAAGGGAAATATGTTGAATTTAGGTACACTCTAACATCACGAATATGACAATGATCGAACTGAGACATGTCAGCACCTGAATTATTTTTTCTTTGAGTCTGTAGTCCAATAATAACAAAGCGTGGTTTCTCTATTTGTGACGAAGTTTTAATAGACCAAGTATGTTTTGTGGTTTTAGGTAATGCGGGATATTCGTACAAGTCCCAATTTCTGAATATCATCTGGAGCGGTCGATCTTTTTCTAACATTTTTAACAAACTTATTTTTTCTCTATCTGATACCTTAACATGAGGCACGCGCCATATGATTTTATTTATAAGAACATCTTCTATAATTTCACCTGTATTAAGTTTTACAGCATTTAGGTTAGTGTTGCTTCTTAACAATATCAGTTCGTGTCTACTGTTTATTACAACTTTCTTAAAATCTTCTGCGAACCCGAGGATATTACAAAGAGGTATAGATGCTGAAAATCTACCACCATTCACATTTTTTATACCATCTATATTCCAGCCCCAGGCATAAGACATCTTTGATTCACTCTCATTCATTGAAATTAACGACTTCATTGTAGTTGTTATGCCAGCATTTTTAATTTTATCTATTTCTACTCCATTAAGCTCGTACCTTATGTCTTGAAACAGATAGAGTAGCGCATTATTCGTAAAATTGATGCTACTAGCAACGTCTTTCAAATCTTTTTTACTAACGATAACAGTTCCTTCCAAATACAAGGTGCTTGCTGATGGTAATATGTACAAATCTTGTTGGTTGATAGGTATACGAATTTCATCATTTCTATTGAAACTTGTTACATATGGCTTGTAAGAATGGAATTCTATTCCCTCAACAGTATTATCGTAAGTTGGTGTGGATAAAACATCTAATATATTCATTTTAGTAAACCGATTGCTTTAAGAAATATCTTATTTTCTTTAGTTAATTTTATTTTCTTTTTCTTCGAGATAGCTCTTGTTTGGGTGATAGCTTGAACTGAACTGATATGTTTATTTTCTTGAAGCACATATTTATTGTAATCAATCATTTTTTCTTCTTAGGTGTAAATACAGTTGAACTTCTTCACCTCGTAAATTTATTAAACGGTTATTTATATCTAATAACCTAATTCGTATGCTGTTTATATTTTTTTGGTTAATCGGAAAGTATATTACGTTCTTAGGAATTTCTATTATTCTGTATCCAGGTGGTACGTTCAGTGCAAATTCGTGTATAATGTGACTGGATTCTCCGTTTATGTACGAGCCGCTTACAATATCACATTCTATCCTGATCACGGTCGTAGGTAAAATGTTGACTGGAAACTCAGACACATGCCATTTATTTCCTTCCAAGATCTGTTTCTTAAACCCTAACAAACTGCAGAAAGTGTTTTCTTTATTAAAATTTATATTTTTTGTGCAGTATATACTAGTTTTTAGAGTGTTATTATTACACTCTAATTTGAACACAGCGTCCTTTATTTCTGATTTTAAATAATCACCGATGTCTTGTAATTCATAGGTGCCTTCCGGTACTTCAATAACTTCATTGGTGTCATAATATAACTTATTATTTCTTTTGTCAATGTTTGGAATAGAGTTAAATGTTGAGAAATGCAATAAGGCGCATTCATATTGTTCAGATAATTGTAGTGTGTTAGTATAGTACACAGATAAATCTGAAGAGTTCCCAGTTATCGACAAAGTGAGTGACATCTTGCAAATGGTTTAAATTAAACAAACGCATAAAATTTATATGTTTTTATTCCAATATTTCCACAAATATTCTAAACATAAATGTCCACAATTTACAGAATTAAAATTTTGATATCTTGTATAATTATAAAAAACATTATAATTTTTAAAATACTTCATCAATTCCCTGGGGGGTTTTAAATCACCAAAGCTGTCAAAATATTCACAGTAATTATTAACTTTAACATAAGCTACCCAATGTGTTCCTTCGTTTTTTGCATTATCCAAGTTCACTATACCACACTCAATCCGTTTTGGTGAACTTGGTAACTGATCCTTCATGTACACTCCTCGAAAGTGAGGAATGTCTCGTGCATGATTTTCAATATCCAAATTAGTTAAAGGTCGATTAGGTAGCTTCCACTTCAGTTTTTTGGAGATTTTATATATAATCCTTTGCCATTTTTATGTTGTTTTATGTATAAACCCTTGCCTATGGCTAATGTCTCCATAGATCTGTTATGTCGTTCTGTTTCTTGTAAATTCTTTTGAGCTGCTTTATATTCATTCACCGTTTTTGCTATACCGGCTACGCCACCAGCTAAAGAGCCTAAAGCTGATAAACCAGCAAAAATTGGAATTAAAGGTAGAATTCCTCCAGTTTTTGGTAACGGTATAACTCGTGGTATTCGCATATTTGGAGTGCATGGAAAAAGTTTCTTTGCAACTGAGTATGCGGTGTTTATTAATGTTTTACTGTTTTTGGGTTTCATTTTCTTAACCACAGATTTAATTTTTGATATAAAACTATTAAACGCCTTAACGCCAGCACCAGATTTTAATTTAGCTTTCATAACTTTGCTCACTAACCAGGAACTAAGTTTTTCTCCTTTTCTTGCATCTTTCGATTTAAGTCTTTTTTTAGCCATATCTAGTAGTTGTAAATCAGCTTTGTGTCGATTGGGTAAGTCTTTATGGTTATCATATGCAATATCGTGTTGCATACAAGCTTCGTCTAGCTTATTAACACCTCGATCACCTCTGAGTAATCTTTTTTTTAGTTTTGTGCCTGGTCCGCAATAGTTATAACCAGGCAGGTGAAGTTCAAACGGTAGATTATCAATAATAGTGTTAAGCAGTCCACCTCCTTGCATTGCTCAAAGTAAAGTAAATATAATATATGTAAGGAATATGGTTATATAATTGTTATTTCAATCTGTTATTGCGGTTTTATTAATCCAACTGTTATCATCATTGCTTAATCCCAACCATTTTACGAATAATTTATTTCCTTTTCTTTTTAAAACCTTTTCAATCAAGTACACACCAGGATGATGAGATTTTTGGAGTTCTTGTTCGTAAAACGTGCCTAATATTGGTTGTTTTCGCTGATCTTCTATGTAATATGTTGTTGGTTTCGTTTTATTGATCTTTTTTATGATAAACAGCTCAGTAGACCAATTAGGAGTATATCCTTTTTCAAATATATGTTTGTATTTACTAATTCGTACATTGTCACCGACTTTAAATTTAGGTTTAGACCGAATACATAAATGATTTTGTGATTTATTAATATTATTTTTTATTAATAACTCATTTGATTTTTTCACATCGGAAGGTTTGCATTGAATAGTACGATGATATGTATTGTTATATGTCTTCAATATATTTGTCAATATCGATCCTAACCAATTATAGCTTCCATTTAAACTAAAACATTTGTATAGTTTATTTTTGATAGTCTTTATTAATCTCTCGACTATTGAAGCTTTCTTGGTAGAAAAAGTAGAATAGTGGTTAATGTTAAACCTCTTCATAAGATTTTTAAAAGTTGTATTATAAAACTCTTTTCCAGAATCAGTTTGTAAGTTGATTGGTCTGCGATGGCTACTACGTAATATTTCATCGAAAGCATGTGTAACATCTATCATGTTTTTAGATTTCAATGGTTCAGCCCAAGCGTATTTAGAAAAGCAATCAATCACTAATAAAATATAATTATATCCTTTATTACTTTTTCTCAACGTCTGTATATCTATCAGATCAGCTTGCCATAAATCATCGATTCCTTTCAATATTACAGGTCGTCGCAGAAAGTTTTTTCGTGCTGCTTTGTGTATTTCATTAACAATTTGTTGCTTTATCATTATGATTAATTAACTTGTCTACAGTGGTTTTTGTATAAAATTTGTCTTCTAAATGAAGCAAAGTATTTGTAAACTTTGTATTTAAAATACTTTGAACGTGTAGCGACTTATTAATTTCTTGTATAATTTCTGTTTTAATTTTATCTACGTATTCCTTATTTACCACGTCATCAGCTTCTTCAGGCAGTCTAATACCTCTTAGTCGTGATGCTTTCAAATCAAAGTCACCGTTTTCAGATTTATACAAAGCGTTATTATTAATCTCGAATAACTCAGATAAACGCATTCGTTTATGAATATAATGACCGAATTTGTCTACATTCATGTTTAGAGTGTGTTGTACTGTAAGGTTAGAAATAAAATGAACATTATATACATACAACTTTTATTTAATAATAATTTTATTTTCACGTAATTCCTCAATAATAGACATAATTTCATTATCTAAGCCTGTATTGCCAGCATCTCGAGATGCTATTAACAACTTTAATCTATCAACTAATTCATTTGGATCATCCCAATAAATGTAATCCACATTTTGTCTCCACATTTTTTTCATTGACATTCCTTTACCTTTAGATTGCTTACCAGGAATTGTACTTTGTACTGAGAAAAGCGGTTTAATAACTTGTAAATATTTCATTCCCTTATTACTTTTTATTGGTTTATTTGGTTCGAAATCTCTACGATGTGCATTTGTATCAAGCAACATCGATTTATAATTTTGCATGTCACTCTCTGTAACTACGCTTAAATCTACATTCTTTTTTAATAACAATTGTTTCAAACCAGGTGTATTACGATATTTACAACCAGCTACTACAATAAATTCATCACCAACTGTTATATTAGCAGACCCTAACATAAATTTCCCTTGATCTACTCGAACGCCAAACGGGATGTCTCGTAGGGCTTCTGAAGATAACGACCAGGATGAAGTGTCGTGCTCTTTAATATTAACATCATCAACCAATGATTGAAAAGAACTTTCACTGTCATTGTCAGATTCATCACTGTCATCTTTACTTTTTGGATTTTCATTCTGCATAGTTTGTTTATTCAATGGACCTTCGATTTGATTATTAGCGTTGGAAAGCAGGTTGAGAGATTCTGTTACAGGCTTGAAAACTGATTCCAATGCTTGTTTATTGCTAATCTCAATATCTCGCATGTTCCGTACTTTTCTCTTTACAGCTTCTGCAGCATCAACAATTTGTCTTTTTAATGATTTTTCCATGCTTGTTATCGGTTGAAAGTCGTATACAGAATAATAATAATACAAAGATGACAACCTTAAATATTCGAAATTTTAATCAAAGATTACAAAGGTATCAAATTTAGTTCTATAGCATCCATTATTTTTAGAACAATCTTTATTAATTACAACATAGTTGAAGGGTTCACTCCATATCCTGGAACACATTTCACGGAATTCAAACCAAGTCATATCGGTATTAACATGTTCATCATAAACATGTCTTAAATTAATGTCATCTTGTTTAAAAAGTACTATCAGGTTAGCATTATCTCTTACTAATTGTTTTGGGATTTTACTGTATGTTTGATTTAGGTAAAAACAATCGATGTATTTGTGTCTGTCTACCCATAGCAAAGTAATCACGCATATTATTTTGATTCTCACACGCCACGTCATCAAAAATAATTATAGAGTTTGGTTTCGCATCCTCAACTTTTAACACTTCTTCATTTCCTTGAAATTTTTGTAATGATATACATGGTACTTGCTGTAAAACCTTTTCTAAAAACACATATTTTGGTTGAAGTAAAGTTTTTGAATATATGTAGATGTTTTGAAAGTTTAATCCATTTTCATGTAGAAGTAGACCAATTAACAAGTTTGTTTTGCCACAGTTTGATGGTCCGCAAATAATGCATCGTATGGTATTAGGTAATAATTTTCCATGACGTGATTCAGTCTTACAAGAATCATTGCAAATTATATTTAATTGCAAAGATTGTGGTTGTTTGACAAATTTCATGTTATATACATATTACAGCTTAATTAATAATGATCAAGTTTAAAGATTGTTAATCTTTATAAATACTAATCGATCTTAAATCTACTCAACTTCTTTTAAGTACTGGAACAAATTTTACCATCCTATTATCCTCCTCACAATATATTTTTATTAATTCTGTCTATAATGACACAAACACACTAAAATTAAAAATACTGGTTGTTGGTAATTTTTAAAGTGCCAGTTGTTGATGTCTTAGCTATAATGTCGTCATTGTTATTGCTCACGTGAATATATTAGGCGTTAGTTATTTATTGAAGTTTCGAAGCCACACGTCGCTGGTTATATTAAATTTATATTATTGGGCATTTTGGACCACGAGTCCTGAGCGAGAGCGAAACTTGTTTCGCGGAGCGACTGGACGAAAGTGGTACAGAATGCCCAATAATACCCTACTCACTTAATATTTTTACGACTGTTTAATCGATGTTTGTGAAAGTTCTTGCAATTTAGGGCATATTTCTTAGTTGGGTTATACTCGGCATTGTTCATTTTGAAACTTCTTTGTCGACTTTTAAGACATTCCTGCAACCAGGGTTAAATATTTCGTATTGGCATTTGCATAAGTTACATAACAAAGTATAAAAACGGTTGAACACAGTAACAACACTAAAAATGTAAATACTTTCACACTTACCGTTTAGGTTTAGCCATTGTGCATCTATTTGCAAAGAAGCTGTTCTTCGTGTATACAAACTATTTTTACTACAAAATTGCCGTCGAATAACATTTCACGATCATGTTTTGAATTTTCCTTCAACGTAGTGAAAGTGGAGCTTAGATGTAGAGGAATATTCTTGAAATAGCTTGTTAAAGTTCCTTTTTAAAAGTCTCGTATAAAAATGCTGGTAGTTTATCTACGAGATTTAATAAACTGTTTAGATAGCTATCACTTATTCTAAAGTTTATCGGGGAAATAGATGTGAATTTTCCTTCAACGTAGTGAAAGTGGAGCTTAGATGTAGAGGAATATTCTTGAAATAGCTTGTTAAAGTTCCTTTTTAAAAGTCTCGTATAAAAATGCTGGTAGTTTATCTACGAGATTTAATAAACTGTTTAGATAGCTATCACTTATTCTAAAGTTTATCGGGGAAATAGATGTGCTTATTTTGCGCAGCAGTTCTTTAAGTCCCTTTAGCCTAGTTTACCTTTTAGAACATTATTCCAGCCTTTTAGAATTTTGCGGTAGATTTGGGTTTTTAAAGTGTAAAAGTGGCCTACAGATAGGTACTAGCCTGGCGGATTTGTATTTATCACTTTTATAAACAACTTCAAACAAACAATAAAATATGGACTCGAATAATTGTCTTACGCGGGTTTCGAACTCGCAATCTCAACTTGGATAATACATACCCGAGTGCTGAGCCACCAAGGCACTAATTTTTTTTTCTAAATCCGTCACCATCGCAAACACAGTGCTACATGCTACAACCTAACACAGCAACAAAAATCCACAAACTATTGAGCATCTTAATAACTGACGCCCTAATAAACGTACAGCGAGTGCTCCAACTTACTTATTGTGTTCCAAGTGCAAGGGTCACGATCTTCACACAGAGCTCACTGCTCGTATATCACTGTCCAGACTCACTCGCTGCGTAGTACTAGATACTAGCGTCCGGTTAAAATAACTGTTTAGATTTATCCAACGAGCTACTGTTGTTCAGTAGGATATTGAGATGAATAGTTGCGCCTTAGTCTTTATTTGTTGGACAAATTGTGTTCTTTCGTCAAGGAGATGTGTCGTTTATCTTCTTTGTAGCTTCAGTATGTTTACCACTAGTTGCTTGTAACATTTTTCAGCATAATGATTACGCCAAAAATCCGCTTAATACACGGCAAAGGTTCTTCGCATACGTCGCAAAAAACAGCTCTACAACCCACCAGTGAAACGTAAATCCGCAAATTATCAAAAGCCTTAAAATAACTGACCCCCTAATAAACGTACAGCGAGTGCTTGAACTTGTTTAGCCTTCCCCTCAAGTGCAAGGATCACCATCTTCACACAGAGCTCAATGTTCGTATATCACTGTCCAGCAAGCGTCCGGTTAAAATAACTGTTCAGATTTATCCAACAAGCTACTGTTGTTCAGTAGGTTATTGAGATGAATAGTTGTGTTGTTAGTCTTCATTTGTTGGACAAATTGTTTTGTTTCTAAGATTATATTTTCGTCAAGGTGGTGTGTCGTTTATCTTCTTTATAGCTTCAGTATATTTACCACCAGTTGCATGAATCATTATTCATTGAAATGTCAACGGGAAAGATCTCGTGTAGTCTGGAGCCATTTGACAGATTTCACGGAAGATTTGCACCTTGTTTTGTCGTGAGCTCACTTGTTTATCGTTTGTGTGATGAGATGACGCAGTAAAAATAATATTTTTTAGTTAATGTCTGATGCCTGTTATTACACTCTTCATTTAAGATGCCGTATATTTAAGGCTTGCAAATGGTTGGCATTTAAAATGTTTCCTTTCTTTTGCGTATACTACTTATATATCCATTCTTAGAAGTTATTCTGAGATTGACTCTTAGGGCCAGATTCAGAGACCGCACTTTGACTTTACTTTGAAGGAAAGTTCGACTTTGATACAAAAACGAGATATAAGGCCCAGATTCAGAGTCGTGACTTTACTTTCTTTCAAAGTAATCTTCCCAAAGTAAACTTTTCATGTGAAAGATTACTTGTAATGTTTTTCAAATTCAGAGAAAATAACTACCCTTTGCTAAATAAAGTCAAAGTGCGGTCTCTGAATCTGGCCCTTAGATTACCATCAATATTTCTTATTGGCATTTATGGCAGAATTTTATTTAGAAACTTTTTTAATTCCGATTTATTACTTAGCATAATATGACTAGCTTGTTATACCACTTCGAAACATTTTATACGTAAAGTCCTAAGCATAAAGATTGGAAGTTTTAGATAACACCGTTCTTTACCGATAATGTTAATTCAGCTAGTGATGTCGAAGTTCACAAATTTTATGTTCGATTTCGAGGACAGGTAAAAACCTTTTTGGCTATGTCGTTAGGAAAGTAGTAAGCTTTTATAGTAGTTGCCGCAAACGGTCCTTACAATTGGGAAGTTTTGAGAACTATTCTGAGAACGCGAAGAAACTGGAATAAGGAGATATATTATGCAGAAGCAGTGGGACACTGTTTAAGCCGTAAAGTTTCCACGAGCGGCTAAATCAATAGGTACTTCATTTATTAAAATTTAGGTCACTCGATTGTTGACTAGTCAGATTATTACGATTGGGCTACTATTGTTCTGATAGTCATATACGTCGAAAGGATGGTTTTCTGAGTCTCTAACACCATCTGTGATTGCATCCTGAGTTGAACCAGCTGCAGCCAGAGATGAGCTTAACCTCTTGATCCAAATAAAATTAAACTAATAACAATAATTTGCATTTTTGCTATCATTTTTGAGGTAGCAATGTGGGATTCCAAGTCAAGTCGCACAAGGTGGCAATACTTGGAGAAGGCCTATGTCCAGCAGTGAACGTCGATTGGCTGATATGATGATGATGAATGTGGTATTGGAAACCTAACCTTTTGGGCAATTATTTATGTAAAAAATATTTAACAAACTAATTCAATAATAAAAATTAGAACCTTACCTAATTAAATAGTTTGCTATCGTAACTAATAAATCACATACAACTTGGTATGCTGTATGCGAGTCGAGTGAAAACTGCGCCGGCTCATACGTATTAGGTATGCGAGTAAAAGTATCCAGACGTAAGTGTTCGATAGTGGCGCCAATTACTCGTTATACAATGCGACTTACTTGGTACTATGCAAGGCTTAAGGGAATCGAAACCCACGTAGGGCAATATTATATTGGTAACTCTTGTAATAATAGTAAAGTACTTAGTAAGTCCAGGAATTTAATTAGAAAATCATTTATTGTTTTTTCAAAGATGTAATTTAAATATACTTTTTCACTTAGTCACAAAGTACGACATTAAAAATCAATTAATGACACAAATCTTACACGAATCTCATAAAACACCATTGATTTTGCACAATTTCAGAAGATTTTAACCTTCATAGATGTATTTCTTTTGATTAACAATTCAATTATTTACAAGACCCAATCAATGACAGCTTTCAAAAAGACTAGTGCATAGGAATGGGAACAGACAGGTGTTTTTATGTATAAATGTAATAGTAAAGCAAGTATGTATGGATTGTAGCTTAAGCCTTTCCGTGGATCTATATGAATACAAAGGTGTGAGTTTATTTATGTATCTATGCATTAATCATGACTAAGTTTATCACAACACATCTTGAAAATGAATCATTGTTATAAAAGGGTATCTCATTAATACTCTTTACATTTATGTATTATTTTCTTACTGTACTTGCGGGCTTTGTCTTTGTTACCTACGTAATATAACTTTACTATCATTATTATTTAAATTTAAATATTCAACAAGTGTACTCAGATTTAATTGAATAACCTCTCCTAATATCTAAACTACCGGGCCATATTAAACAATTTGTTGTGGTCGATAAACCCTATTGTTTCATTTAATAGGGACATGGTAATGAATAGATCAACCTTGAACCGAACTAGTAGAAGTAAGAATAGAAGATTTAGGTATGATTCACACTGAAAAATAAGATTCCAGCGCGTCCAAAGCTAGTAACGTAATAATGTCGTGTGAAGTTGGTTTCAGACAACACATAAAAGGTCTTTAATAAAAGATTATTGAATCACTTAAAAGTTTCTTTTAATGATAAAAACTAAAGCAAAGTAGTATACGGTCATATTACACACTCACATACACCTCTGATGCCTAAGCAGAAATGGAAATCTTTTTCTCAATAATCTTATGACTTATCATCACTTTGCATCAGCTGGGCTTGCTCGTCTGCTACGTTAAAGCAATAAAAATATAGTGACTAAAGATTATAACAGCACATTAAATAAATCATTAGGAATGATTAGTTGCACTACAATTTGGATTTGGAACTGAATGCAGCGTACATATCGCGTTCAACCAATCAGTAAAACGCGATAGAACGCGCCGTCTAGTGTAAATCGTCCTTCATTACAATATTGTGATACGAGATTGCGTGCACGCTCAATATTATCAATTGAAAATACGTTAATGTGACGTGCCAGTCACTTTGATTGTGATGGATTATGTATGTTCATAAATTTAGAGAGATTCTCAATTTCTTTTTTTTTTTGTAAAAGGATGAAAATGGTTTATTTTGAAAGTAAATCTTGTCTTTGACAATGTTCTTTTTAGAGCGCATTACGTTTACGTACAAGCTTCTTATAAGCCTTATAAAGTATTGTAATATTTAATATACTTGTATGAATTTGTGATTGATGAATTTTATATAAATGTATTTATTTAATGATATTAAAATATTGAAAACACAGTAACGTGTAACATGGTGTAAGTTGCCAGTGGTTAATAATACAAATCACAATGGTTGCCGAACCTAAGAGTATCGTTTTCTGTATTAAACTTTAGACCCAACTATCTAAGTCTTCTCAGATGGTAGTTACTAGAGAAATTGTCTGGAACACAAGGAATCCTTGCTTTGGTTTATCTAGGTACATCAAATTAAGAAAATCTAAAAAAAAACACAATAATTTCAAGTAACATTAATACACAATCTACCCTATAATTCACAAAGAAATATTATGTAGTCATAATTAGCAAACGTCACTTTCTTTATTCTATTAGACGTAATGTTTATATTTTACATTGCCTAAGATCCAGCTTAACATGTCTTACTAAGAAACAGGCTCTAAAAGAGATTACTTAAACACAAAAAAAATATAATATTTTAAGAAAACGCTTATATTTTCATTTATTAAATAAACGAAAAACACCATGTTAATTCAAAAATTAACATTATACACGCCGATATGCTATGATCGGATATCGAATCCAAGATCCCTGTGCTGATTACGCCACAGAGTTCAATATTGTTCAATCTCGTAAACAAGATTGTTATGCAATCCACATTACACTTTCGTAATCACTTTTCCAAAATAACTAACACTAATTACTGAAGTAAACACACAGTTATCCTTAAATGATTAGCCTTTTGAAGTAGCAGATAAAAGCCAAAGCACTTAACGCAGGCGTCTTCAAATAAAAAGGCGTACTTACGTTTCGTTTTAAAGCTTAGAATAACAACAAATTTCTTGATGGCAGCTTTTGGAAGAGCACGATGGTGTTAATGCAGTTAAATTTCTAGGAAAGTCATTAAATTGAACAAAGTAAATGTAGACGTATGGACATTGGTGATCTCGTGAACGTACTCTCCTGTCATGTTTTATCGCGTGGCACACAAATTATTGTACTGAGTCAGGATGTAGTTGGGTCAACAGAATCGAGAACTTGAAGGCTACGCCTATATTTTTAGGATCTTAATGCACCTCGGATTAATACAGTCGAAGTATATGATATAATGGAGCTCGAGTGGTTTGCCGTCTTGCTTGTTATACTAACCGGCGCCAAACCAAGTTGACAAATCACGCCGTATGTGAAAAAAACAAGTGAACAAAACACTGGAACTCCGATATAATCATGGTACGGGTGTATGGAAGAGATGCCTTGATAAAGGGGATACGGTGACGATAAGTCAAATATTCATTATCTCAGAACAAGTTACTCTTCGGCTTAAAACTTTGATAAAACATTAACAAAACCATGCCAAAGCCGAGAGATTACGTAATCGTGCCTTTTACAGGCAAAAACTGAAATCGATTGAAATAAAAATAAACTTAGCGCAATTCGGGAAGCGCTTTTGCGTAAAAGTTTTAACGAAGCTCATAAAATACTTACTTCTAAATACATAAAGCGGTTTTATAACAAGAAAGTATGCTTAATTTCCGTTTTTAGAGGGCTTGAGAATATTTCGTGTTTCCTCACTATCTATTCATAAGGGTTTAGTAATATTTTACGGAAGTAGAAGCCGTACTAAGCCTTTGTTATATCATAGAATACCTGTTCAGGCCCGCTTCCTAGACGTTCATAACCGTGTCTTCAAATAAACTGACGGAGTTCCATGCATTGTTGCCCCGGACGATCGAACTAATCAGTGCTACTGAGAGGATAAAAAAAGAGACCCTGCCTTCGTGCTATCCTGGCGACTTCTGCTGCGTACCAACTTTAGCCCAAGAGGTACAGTTCGCGAAACCTGATTCTCTGAAAGGTGTACAATTTTTTTACGTAAATTTATCAAACAGACGCTGCAGATAGTACCTTGTTAGGTAGGGTACCTGAATATTGGTAGTGTTGGTTGCGGCTGCGGTTTTTGCCTCAAACCAGTAAATGTAACTAAGCAGATTTGTACGGATCGCAGTACATGGCGCTCAGTGGTTTCTACCTACCCTCATATAAACGAGGTGCGATTTTATGCATGTGTGTAATTGCAAGTTTCTCTCCTACTCCAATTACAATCTTAATAACAGAATGCAATTGCTTTGTGTCATAAAAACAATGAATCATTAACTGTGTGTCCCCAGCGAAACGGAACAGTTGATTTAGACATTGTTTGAAAAATGTATGAAGTTCTATTAGTTTTACTTCTGAGGTTGACAATGTTTGCGGTATTTTCGAAATGAATACTGTATTAATGCTACTTTTATTAAAATCTTTCTTATTGGGGACCATGCCCTGAGTCGCAGGGACTTAGTAAACATCTAATTAACTTTCAGGTTCTGGATATTATAATTTGTGGATTGCATCAAACACTGTTCTTATTTTTCTTGCCAGCCCTAAAATGTCCCGCTCTCTTCCTAGATGGAGGCAAACATGGTCTACCTTTACCATCCTTTCCTGGCTAATTGGTTACGTTGGTCATCAAGGTAATCAAGTCTTTTTTCTCTTAAACAAGCCAAGTCAAGGACTTAATAAATAAATAAATTACCACGAAATCTGGTATATTTAGATGAAGTATTCTTATTCCATCGTCAGTTTCTGTTTTCTCTAAATTTATTCTTTCGCTCGGCAGCACTTTTGTTATTTCTTTTTTTTTCAACTCGATAAGAACAATACAAGGAAAACCTTTTAAAACAATTCGTAAGACAAAGTCTGTCCCCGAAATAAACTTCATACATAAAAAATCACTTGCGTCCAATCAAACTAACAGGACTTCTATCTGCACGTGGGTAACCGATCAAACTAAATATTTGTGTTTGAAAAATGAACCTTATTATAAGGGACCAAGGTGCTCGTCCCACGTAATATCACACGTCATATACAATACTGTAGCTTGGAATGGTATAACTGGAAGCTTTTGATTTAGAAGGTTAAGGTCCATTGGATTGTAAGATGAAGTAGTTCCAAAAATAAATATGTCTTATTTTTTTCTAAATATCCTATTATCATGACA
Organism: Schrankia costaestrigalis; assembly: GCA_905475405.1. NCBI lineage: Eukaryota > Metazoa > Arthropoda > Insecta > Lepidoptera > Erebidae > Schrankia > Schrankia costaestrigalis. The sequence continues at coordinate 5,891,513 of FR997850.1, forward strand.
AGCGCCTTACCGACGGTCCCGGAAATAAACAGCCTACTTAAACCATGCTGGCTTGGTTTAGGGTGTAACATCAACTTATCCATTTAATGTTTTCGTAGAGTCTGTGATGAATTTCCCTTAGCCTGCTTTTACGACATCCACGGGATGCCTTGGGATGCGTGAGACAATAAACTCCATCACCACACGTAAAACTTGCCTTAAGAATTGATCCCAAATCGAACTGGCCTTATGAATTCTAGGAAAAAAAGTAGCCTTCGTATGTCGGTCAAACTACGGAATTTCTTTTCTCGATCATTTTTCAATTGTTTACATTTCGAATACGGGATCGAGACGAGACTCCCAATTTCAGTATTGTACTTTCGGATGGAACTTTTTAATTGGTTTTGGAGATCCAGATGGTCTTTGTTTGTCCTTCGTGTTTTAATATTATCGTTTTCTTTACGATTTTCTATTGTTGACTTTGATAAATGATTGTAAATTGGACAATTATTACGTAGCATCTCTGTTTCGTAATGTAGAACAGTTACATAAATTAATCGAAATTAATGAAATATGCAGCAAAAAGAAAATGATATTAATATTAATTTTATTTAACTGCAATTACCGTAAGCAATAATATGTATATGTTTGTAACAGCAAAAGTATCGCTTGCACGTTAGCAACCGTGTGGATACATTTTCCCACTTCTTTAGGAGAAATTCTCTAGGAAAACCATGGCAGGTTCATTAATTTTACCGCATGTAAGATTCTTCGGAACTGCTTTCATTATAGTATAAGAAATATAAGAAACATCGTGATTGCAAACACGGTACTTCAGTGGAATAACAAACAAGTCTGGGAAGTTTCAATTTCCCTATTAGTCGGGTTTTACCAGGTCCTCGATTCGATCCGGTGTCGCTTCTTTTATAGTTTTCCCGATATTTCGAAACAGTGCTTAGTCGTGGCTAGTCCAGGAGTAGTCTGAAGTAGAGTCCGTAGATCAGTAGTTCCCAAAGGCTTATAACTTGTTTGAATTTTTATACTATATCAAAACTTAAATAGTATGAACATTGTAACACCTAATGTACGCCGACAAAGCAAGTCATGGATATATCATGGTTAACCGCAAGCCCACCTAAATGTGCGGCTTAACCGTCCCGAATCTTGTGAATTTATTGAGGCAATGAATATCCGTCGGAGTACTCTTGGGTTATTCTTTTAAGAGCTTAGGTACGTGAAATCACAGCAGCATGTTACGCGTACATTTATATGAAGCTGTTCTCGAAATCAGCGGCGCTGGAGCGGAGCGTTGCGAACAACGAGCGCCCGCCGCGCCGCTGCGAACCGCTGCCCGCAAAATTCGAGGCAGCTGCCTTAAGGTCGTCTTGAAATCCTTTCTGGATTACCTTTACCTAGGTAATAAAACTGACAGATACGTCTTTGTTATGTGTATCTCGTTTTAGCCAAAATTTATCTAGAAAACACCTCTTTGAGTCAAGACGTCTTTAGCCATTCTACTCAAAAAAAAACTAGATACGCCAAATGTAATTCTAGGTAGGATAATCTTGTACAAAAGGTTTTAAAACCCACGTGAATGTATAATATAATGTAAAGTACTTGGAGGGATCTACCTAAACTTACCTTGAGGCTATGCTTTTGGCAATGTTCAAAACTAAAGCGACTGAATGTAGTTATTTTTCTTTTAAACTGAAATATAATTGAATGCTCAAAAAGGTTTTTATGAAACAAAAACAACGATCAAAGGTAAAGGCTATGTTTTATAAAAAAAAAGTAACAAGAAAATGAATAATTTTTGTTACGTCTATTACAAAAACCATATCCAATTAACCTAGAAACTGATCGATCAGAAAAGGCTTACCATTTGAATATCACTGCGGTTTCGACAAATTGAATTCTTTGTACATCTAAAAAACTAACCGTAACCATAGTACAAATATATACAGTATTTCGACTTCATAAAACGGACGAAACGCGAGTTATACCTACACGCTCACGATAGAGGTGGCTTTGCGGAGTGAACAGTCGCGACTGTGCGGCAGTAACGAGCGGGAAAGTAGGTAAATGTAATTAAAAAGCTGGGGGTGAGCAGCCCTATCGCATGTTTACGTACCGCGCAGCCGTAGGCATTTAAAATATTCGGCCGAGATAGACTACTCCTTGTACTGTGCCGTAACTGAGTAATCTGGACTTAACAATCTGTGAAACAATTGAATGTATATTTGTTGTATTGTTGAGGTAATCAATTAGATGTAAGTATTAATAATTTTATTAAAATGAATAACTGCGTAGATCATTCTTGACGACCACATTTAGGGTGAATGGATAAGGCGGGAAAAAGATGGCGCGCTGTGGAAACGTTTGGAGGAAGACTTTGTTTTTTTTTCACACTTTCACATAACGCCCTCTAGTCCCAAACTAAGCAGAGCTTGTACTATGGGTACTAGACAACACTTTTTTTTGTAAATACATACATATTATTATACATAGAAAACACCCAGACCAATGCAAACAATCATGTTCATGCACACAGAGATTTGCATTGAGCGGGAATCGAACCCGAGACCTCTGCGTAGCAGTTATGTTATATAACCACTACGCCAGAGAGGTCGTCATAACAAGTAACCTTACGTAAGAAAATTGCAATAAAATCCCACTATCATACTATTTATCTTGGATTATTTTGATAGCGAAAATATTTATTTATCTTTGTACTTATTTTTATTGCCGCCATTTGCATATAGATATGCAAAGTAACATCTTGTATACAGGATTACGTTTAAATATATTATCCTACTTAATTTTACATACTATTTATTGCTTGTCGTTCTGTTCGTGTATTATTATTTTATTCCCTGTTTACATGGTTTCTTGTTATATTTTAGTGTTATTGTACTGAAGTATAGTGTTACTGTACTTTATAGTATCTTAATACTACGAGTATTCATATTTTAATAATGATACATGGACGGAAACTTGATTTAGCTTAAATAGGTACTTATCTTATTAAAATACTGATTGCTAGTGATTTGATACCGAAAATATCCACGCAGTTTCGTTTACTTGTATGTTTCACAGAATTACAAAATATGCTAAGTATATATTTTGTAATATAAAATCGAGGTACTTAACCAATTTCAACTAAACATTTATTTTATACTGCTTGACTTTTTATTATCCTTCAAATATCTTTTTATTTTTAATTCATCATATCATAACAGCCCATTAAATATCCCACTGCAAGGATGGGCCTTCTCCCATGACGGAGGGATGCTTGGCCTACTAATACCACGCTGGCCAGACGGATTGGTATAAGGTTTAATATCAAGTGTTCCTTCTTTTTATTTCGAAAGATAATATTCACGTATAGTCTCTTAGTCGGTTTTTACGACACCCATGGGATGAGATGGGGTGGTGACATATTGTATTCTTACTCCGTCACCACACGGACATAAATAATCATGCATTTAATTAATTCTCCTACTATTTCTATTTCTCAAAAACACACCAAAAGACTACCTTTATTAAAATTTAAGTAAGTACTTACCTAATCCAAAAAGACTATATAAAAAACAAAATGTTGAAACAAACAGAATACAATAAATAAAATAGCATTGTGAAAGTTAATCACTCAAAATCCCTAATCACTCACCGGTACCTATATCCTCGTATCACTTAGATAATAATATCAGCTGTTAACTATAATACCTAAACGTTTTCTCCTACAGTAAACGGAGTCACAAATTCACGATAAGATTATACTTAGGGATTTCCTTGACATCGTTTATGGTGACGGAGTAAGAACACGCGATATTCTAGTCTAAGAAAGAATTTAGTTCTTAATCCTGTGGTTTTTGTTACATTGATTCCGGAATCGTCAGTTTTTGGGACCATTTCCGATTTATTCGGTACATAGGAAGTGATTTTTCATTCTGAACATTTTTCCTTCATACCTACTCTTTTAGTAGTGTATATAGAATGTTATTCTTAATAATAGTGTTTATTTTCGATCTCTTTCATGCTACTTTCCTCACTGAAACCTAGCATTGTGTCAAGTATTAAAAATCCTTGCCTATAACCGTTCGCCGTAAACCAAATCATCATAAACCTTGTAGGTTGCACTAATACGCCAGTAATAATACTAGACCAGAGGTTCTAAATAAGTTTAAAATTTATATTTTAAAGAAAATCTACATTATAAATTATAAAACGAAGCAAGACTTCTCTACGATGCGTTATTAACTTTGTGGTGTTTGAATGCAACTAGCGACATCTATTACGCCTCCGTACAAAACTTCAACATTGATCAGCTGGCGATCCGATAGTTCACGCGTTACCGTAGATCGATCATAGATGGCGGTGTTAACTGTAAAGTTAACTTGTATGGTTAAGTATGCGTTGGGACTGTTTTATTACGTTAACTATTATATTTTTGCTGTAACAAAATAATAATTATTAAATACATTTTTTGCTTACCATCAGCTTCTGGTTACCAGTCTATAAAGGTCTTACTACAGCATCAGTAGTAAATTCAATAAGCGAACTCTGTGGCGTAGTGGTTATTTAACATGACTGCTACGCAGAGGTCTTGGTAGAGGTTCTGTTCCCGCTCAATGCAAGTCTTTGTGTGCATGAACATGATTCTTTGCATTGGTCTAGGTGTTTTATATGTATGTATTTACGAAAAAAAAAGTATTTAAGTACGTTTACCCGTTGTCTAGTGCCCATAGTACAAGCTCTGCTTAGTTTGGGACTAGATGGCGTTGTGTAAAAGTGTGAGGAATATTTAAAAAAACTGCTACACTACCGAGGGCGTAATGTAATTTATAAAATTACAAAATATATAGAAAACCAAAGAATACGAAAGTTAGGTTAGCTCTTTAAACATTTTCCAAAGAATTCCTACTCCATGAACTTAACAGGTAAGTACTTAAGTTAAAAGCACAGTCATCTTTATAACAAATAACCCCGGCCTTCTCCTGTCTAACTTATAGAACTAAATAAATGGATGCTATCCAAGAGGAAATACTGCATTGCACCAATATAGTTTTAAAAAGCTGCCTCACTTCTCAAATGTAATTAGATTGCATTGCTTGATTGCAATGCTTTCCTCATTAGCGATAGTCCACTAGTAGAAATTTAACTCAAATTAGTGCTTGCTTAGTGATTTTTAATAGAGGATACATCGGCATTGTTAATCTATACTTAATATTATAAAAAGATGAAGTTTGTGTGATTGTGTGTTTGTGACGTTGTAGAGGGTAATATCTGGATCTACTGAACCGATTTTAAAAATTCTTTCTGTGTTAAATAGTCCAGTTATCGCGGAGTGTCATAGGCTATATAGTATCACGCTATGACTAATACTTAGGAGTTGAGCTGTAATTAAATATGTTTAAAAAAACGCGTTTTTTTCGCCGCCCAACGAAGTGGGCACGGGTTAGCTAGTCGAACATATAGGCCAAAATTAGTTGTTGGTATTTTCATCGAGAGACAGTTGTTATCACCGCTATTATTGTATGTATTGCCTTTGTTGGAGACCCATAATAAATAAATAAATTCTTGCTTGCTTAAACCAGCTGCAAAAAACACCCGGTACTTTATGAATAAATGTAATGTTCACAGAGCCTACGTTCGTCAGCCACGGATCTAAACTATTATGTTTTATAGTCCTATAATTTTACAAGATACCCTTCCACTTTCACCCTGCTGCTTGGAGTTGGCCTAACCTAGGCGCCCTCTCACTAAAGACCACTTGGTGTCTATCATCATATTATCCCTAGACCTTATTTCCAGTTCTCTCTTTCAATCTATCATCATAACAGCCCATTAATGTCCCACTGCAGAGACGGGCCTCCTACGATGACGAAGGGATAATTGGCTTACTAATACCACGCTGGCCAGACGGATTGGTATAGGTTTTAATTTCAAGTTTTGCTTCTTTTTATTTCGTAAAGATAATATTCACGGATAGTCCCTTAGTCGGTTTTTACGACACCCATGGGATGAGATGGGGTGGTGACATATTGTATTTCAATCTATATATGAGTCCAAAAATAATAAATAACCATCTCCGATATAAAAGAAATAACATATTTTTCTATCGAAGTTTGATTAATACGATTGATTAAGTATTGACACAGTATATTAAACTCTTTGACCTGTAAATTGATCAAATCTTTTACGTACACGCGGTTTGACTACGACATTGGAAGGAGTTATTCCTTTAACAAGATGAAACCTTATTACAGTATATATCCCTCAGGAACTTGCTATCGTTGTGCGGGTAAAAAATACCCCTCTTTTTGTGCGAGGCTGCATAGTATGTGTAGGGTTAATATTTCTAAAGTATTTTCATGGTATAGTGTGGTGGACCGACTTACTATCCGTCAATCTTATCTTTACGAAATCCGTGTGGTGACGGAGTAAGAATACAATATGTTACCACCTCATCTTATCCCACGGGTGTCGTAAAAACCGACTAAGAGACTATCCGTCAATATATCTTTACGATATAAAAAGAAGGAAAACTCGAAATTAAACCCTATACCAATCCGTCTGGCCAGCGTGGTATTAGTAGGCCAAGTGTCCCTCCGTCATGGGAGGAGGCTCGTCCCTGCAGTAGGACATTAATGGGCTGTTATGATGAACTTAGACTAGAAAAGTAGGTAACTTGACGACATAAAACCCGACCTAGTCTTTTCATGGAACCTGTTGGTCAAATTTCGAAGGAGGCTCACGTTTGTAGCTGACAATATTGTACATTGTCGGATTCAAACCCGCGGCTTAAGCCCGATTTACACATCGACAAGTAGGTACAGTAGCGAGTTAAGTAGTAAGTTGTTGATTAAGTTAATTTAAATAGATCTCCATCCTATTTTTTGGCGAGTTAAGTTGGCAAGACGCGAGAGAGGGAGCTACTTCGTATCTTCGTAAACTTAATCAACAACTTACTACTTAACTCGCTACTGTACTTGTCGATGTGTAAATCGGGCTTTAGTGCACACTAAAAGATAAGGAGGAGGTACGTCTTCGTACCTGACAATTTAGTCACCTTGTGTGGGTTAGAATTCCCGGCTAGGTCTCGCCATTAGAAAAATCGCTAAAATTATTTACAATCGTATTTATTGTTCTAAGGTCCATAACGACCTTGGATATTTTACCCTAATGGTTTAGTAACAGATATTACTGTTAACGAGGTTTAATTTCAGACAGAAATATTTGGTTACAAATCCAAATATTTGACTGGATACTAAAGATCTTGGGCTCAAATTGATGACTAAATTAATTGTTGGCTGTACTAATATTATAAAGAGGTAAACTTTGTGTGTTTGTGACGTTGTAGGGGGTAATCTCTGGAGTCCATTTATCCGGGAGTGTCATAAGCTATATAGTATTATGCTATGACTAATAGGAGTGGAGCAGTTATGAAATATGTTTAAAAAAAGGACGCGTTTTTTTCGCCGCCCAACGAAGTGGGCTCGGGTCAGCTAGTATTAAAATATACATAAAGTTTTATATATTTAAACGTTTTTCTTTTCTAGTGTTAAAAGGGGAAGACATTTAGACGTTTCCAAAATACAAAAAAAAAGGTGCCTATGTATACCTACCTATTTTCAGTTGAGATGATAAAAAAATACATTTCATGAGAACTAAATGAAAACTACAACAGGTGTAGAAACTATTTTCAATATTTTTTTTCATTTTCTTCCTCGGAAGTCATCATAATCAAATTCTCTTTACAGAAATAAAATATCTTGTTTGTATTCCTTTCTTGCATAAAACTACCAATTTTACAGAACTTTTTTGATAAGTTTCGAAAAGTATGTCTTTATATGAATAAAGCTATCAACTCTAAAACATTTTTTTGTATTGTATCGATAGTGAATTGTTTCAATTAGACACGACGAATCTTCACGCCTGCGTTCGAGCGGTGTTAATTATAAAATTAAGTAATTTCTCAGCGTCAAATGTCGACTCATTCATCTGTGTTAGCCGGTGGCATATCGTAACAGCGTGGATGTTGTTTTTTGGTAGGTATAAGATGGGAGTGGTAGTTTTTTTTTATTTGTATTTAGGTTTCTGCCCCGTGATAATAAAGTATATTATGTACAGTGGTGTGTCCTCTCCATATTTGTTTTGTTTTGTAAGGTTGACGTAAAAGTTAACTAAGGGAAAAGTATCTCGATAAAAATAGAAGATATTCGTTTTAGAAAACTAAATCTTAACCTGGGCAGTAAGGCATTAATGAGCTACATTTACTTCTAATACTGGCCTACCCCATCCTTGCAATGGGATAATATCAACATAACCGCCTATTAATGTCCCACTGCAAGAACGGGCGTCCTCCCGTAATGGAGGGATACTTGCCCTACTAATACCACGCTGGCCAGACAGATAGGTATAGGGTTTAATTTAAAGTTTTTCTTCTTTTTTATTTCGTTAAGGTAATATTCACGGATAGTCCCTAAGTCGGTTTTTACGACACCCATGGGATGTGATGAGGTTGTGACATATTATTATTGTATTCTTACTCAAACTGTTTATTGCTTTTTCACAATGATTTTACAGATGTTAGAATTAAAGTCACCACACAAAGAATGAAATACTATGGGAACTATATTAGGGTGTTTATATCTTGCACCAAAATACAAAATCATTTATCAAGATTCCTTTCGTCCAACAATACGACTAACGCGATGCTAACCACGTTGCTTACTCGTACTCATTATAAAATCACACTTGACGGCTCCTTTCCTTGCATTATACTCATTAATTACGAGCTTAATTCGACTAAGGATATGTGAGGAAAGATCAATCGAAATAAATGCTGTGGAAACACAAAGGATTTATTCTCGTTTGTAACATTGTAACTGCATTAGTTATCGTCTTTCTTTATATAATAGTTTTAAAGGAAGTAGCTTGTCTCGCCATGAATAATGATTTAATTAGGTACTTACTTTCATTTATTTTTGAGGCGTTATGTCAAATTTTAAGGAAAATAAAATTTGAATTAGTTGTGAGTTTGTGCATAGTACTATTGATATCCTTTATTTGGCAACAGCTTCATGGAAATTCGTCATAGTTGTAGGTAGTGTCTTTTATTTATTTAAATAGGTAAGCCAACAATTATTATACAAAAGCGTTACTTAAAAATACTCAAAACATATGCATGCATAAAAATTACTTACAGGCTAACTCGACATTTACAGTAGGTTATATATTAAAATTTACATTTAAAATACGGAATAACAAAATTATAATTGTAAAGAAAAAAATAGATTAATTAAAAACAAATCAATTAATCAGGTTAAAAAATTGTCGGTCTTATTAGAATTTACTGTATTTATAATTATAAATACACAATGATTTATTTACAATTTGTCCAAACAAAGATCTACTACAAACTTCCTTATGAGGTAGAGACCCTGGAGTCTAATACCGCATAGTTAGTAATATTTTTGTTTATGTTAGTATCTCTCTAGTTTCAGAACACATGACTATATTTTCATTAAGTACTTAATATAAGAGAAAATCAGATTATACAACGCGACATAAGCTTTTTATTTCTTTACGTAAAAAACTTGTTATAGAATTAGTGTTTTTTTACCTTATTAACCTCCTTAGGTTGATAGTTCCATAACTACTTGTTCGAATTACATTTTTAAATCATGAAATGTATTCGCTTTCTTCGTGAAACTATAAGTTCTCAAAAATATCAAACACAACAGCCAGACAAGAATACATTACATACAAAAATGTCTGTACTTTTCAGGGTCAAACGGAGAAATGAGGATTATTACATACGTGCCTTCAAAGTACCGTCGGGTATAATAAAAGAAAGTATGCAAAGAATAAACTGTTTTACCAAAAGCAACCAATAAAAGAAAAAATTTCTGTTATTCATGTAATACATAGCGGTGTTAACATAACATAGCTAACTTCATACGCCTGATATTGTATGCTGCGCATATTATGAACTGAATATTTCGTACTCTCATACCGACAAAGCAATTTTCTTTTTCCCAGTCGTACTAACGGAATGATTTATTGTTTCAGATGCCAACGATGTAGCCTGAACCAGTTCAAAGCTCAACAGTGAAAATCTTTGACGTGTTTGTACTGCAAGTTACCGTAACGTGATACCAAATACACCCCATCTCTGTTTTCTGTGTGTGTGACAAGTTAAGTGATGTTCGAAATTTAAAATGTGCGATCGTGATTGGCTTTCGTGCCGAGTGTCATTGTGATTAGTGATGTGTTCTGTCGATAACGGTTATCGATAGTCGTCGAAATGGCGACGATGGATTTGACTGGTGAGGTGGTCCGGCTGCGGGCGGAGCTGGAGAAGGTCTCAGCTGAACGAGACATGCTTCTCTGCGAGGTCTCAAACTTGAGACGAGAGCTGGAAATGAGTGAGCTGAAACACTTACAAGATGACAGGTGAGTGATAATAACAATGGTATTTAATGAAACGTTGATAACTTTACATGGGGGATGCCGTACCATATACAGCCTTTGTACATAACAACCGTTTCCGAGCAAACAAAGGGTGCCTACGTCTTGTAGGTCCTTTCAAAAGCTCGACAGTTCGTCGGGGACCTCTCATACCACATACTAGCTTTGGTCTAAGTTATAAACTTTGTAATAGTCGTGAATGTTGTTATGCGAAGTATAGTATCTTTATTTATATCTTAGAGGTGTGCTATTAAGTGTGCTACCACGCTACTAAAGAATTGGTATAGGGTTTATTGGTAAGATTATTCTTGTTATGATTTTGCAAAGATAATATTTGCATCATTTCCTTAGTCATCTTTTACGACACCCATGGAATGTGATGGACTGATGATACTTTGCACTCCTCTCTTTGATAATTTATTGTATTATTTTACCTAAGTTAGACTTTTACTTCAATTATTTTGATTGCAGATATTAGATTTTTTTTATTTTTCGTTATGTTAAAACCTCCGTGCTACCTCACGAGCATAGCTAGCACCGAATACGCGTCCACTGTGCCATAGTGCGACTGCTGTTTAGGTTTTAACTAATGAGGATTTAAATTTGTTAATAAATACGCTATAGTTAATATATTACACCAATCACGCACGCATACATATTACTCGTATTGTTATATGAAGGTTTCCGACGTTGAGAACTGACAGAACGTCCTTAACACTTTTTAAAAAAGCGACGTTTATATACTATGAAGTCATCGTGTATCTATCGATACCCTGTTTATGGATTAAGCTATGACGTTAAACCTTATTTTCTGCAAAACTTGCCTTTTGATGAAAATTAATTGTAGTTTATATTTGTGATAAGTACGGTGAATGTTATGTTTAATTAATAGGTATGGGAAATTATATTCGACTTCGGGTTATGTTTCGTCTAGAGCTTAGTGCATTACTATAATGATTTCTTTGCATTAAGTATATAATTAAGAAATTTCTTACACATTTTCACAATGTAATAAGTACCTCCTAGGCAACTGATAAACATACTTACCATGAACTGCAGGAAAGCCACAAAAGCAATCATTTTTAACTTGCCTATATGATATTTCCGGACCGTTACGATTGGGGAGCTTCAAGAAACGAGCGTACTCCCTTCTTAAAGGTTGGCAACGCATCTGTGATTCCTCTGGTGTTGCGGGTGTCCATGGGCGGCGGTGTTCACTTACCATCAGGTGACCTGCTGGCTCGTTTGCCTCCCATCATAAAAAAAAAAACTTTTAACTGCAACGAACTTTAGCGTTCATTTCATAGATTTACTTTTGCTCATCTCTTAATCATAGTAGTCTACCTTTGACATTCAAAAAGCTTTTTAATTTGACCTTTAAAATAATCGCATAATCTAATTTGCCACTGAAAACATTAAGGTCTGTATAAAGTTTTTAATTTAAAACTTGAAAGATGAAATAAAAGGGAAAATTTAAAGCTAACCTGTGAGTCAAACGAACGTAAGTCAGATAGAAGTTTAATCAGAATGTACAAATAAATGTTGATTAAAAATCAAGAAATCAGAAATAAACTTTGTTTTGATGAAGGCTATATTTCTAACTTATAATTACGTACATACATACATAAACTCACGCCTTATTCCTATTATTAACTTATTATTATTCACCAAAAATATACCTACTTACACAAAAAATATACGCTTTAACTTTCACCGTTTGTATGGAGTTGCGACTGGCATGCGTACCCTTAAAACAAATTATGATTTAATAGTGTGCGACATAGATGATGCTCTACGAAGCCGAAATTGGCCGATTGTCTCTTTACAAAAGTCGATGTGTAATATTTACGGCTGGGTACTTTAATAAGGTGCTGCAACCATTGTATACCTTATAAAAACTAAGGATTGTTGGTACTAATGAATCAATATAATTTTTTAATATCTAAAACTAGAAAGAATCGTCCTGTAGGTAGTACATAAAAGTAGGAAAAGTATTGCAAGAGTGGGCCTCGTAGTATCTTAAACAGTTTTCCTCTAAGCAAGCTTGCATACACATTGGAAACCACGTATTCAGATAAAGCAAAATAATGCACTAACTGTGACCCGTATGTAAAAGTACCGCTTATCTTTACTTAGGTACTGTTATGTTATTTTCCCGTTCAACTTAAATATGGTTGCATTAGTTTTTCAATAATATTAATATGTATTATTCATTGTATAGATACCTATAATTATTATCCACAGTAGGTACCTACTCTAAATGCTGGTAATTAAATAATTATTAGGTACTATTAGGTTACTTAGTCCTTAAATTATTGTCTTTCATTTTTATCTGATTAAATTCTGACTTAAGTGTCGTGATAAGGTGCTACTGTCACGTTTTAGAACCAAACATACTGCATGTTAATTCTCGTTCCTTAACATCGTTAAAAATTCGGTTAACTTGAGTTGTCAAATTGTCATACAATAGGTAAGTTAATTTGACAACTAAAGTTAACTTAACCGAATTTTTAACGATTTTAAGGAACGAGAATTGACATGCAGGTGTCACTGCCTCGAGAAAACGGGTGAGATTAGTTCCGATTTATAATGAAATCGATTGTTTTTACAGTCCTTATGTTAAAAAGGCGATTCTGATAAGACATATCAATATAGATGACTTCCACTCATGCTTAACTCGTTTAAATCTGACTTCTGTACATAAAACACTTGAAATAAACTATCCATTAAAATAAATGCTTATATCTCCTTCACAAATAAGTAATTACTTCATCATAACATATAACTTAACATTACTAACCTCTTACACAAAATATGTTCAAACCCACTCTTATTCTAACAAGACAACCTTATCCAAACGTTTGACACATGCCTTGCCTACGTCATATTTGTGTCATATCTTCTATTACATAATGGCAAGTTTCTGTTACCATTATATATTTAGAAAAAAATATTGCTACCTAATAATCTTAAGAGGTTGGCTACTCCTTTCAAATTTCAAAATGCTTTATTTCGTAAGATTATCCGTGTGGTGACGGATTAAGAATACAATATGTCACCACCCCATCTCATCCCGTGGGTGTCGTAAGAGGCGACTAAGGGATACCACGACCCGGTGCCTATCACCTAGCACTTCGGGTCAACCTATTGGTGGGGGAAAACCACCAACAACAGCATTCCCAAGGAGGGTTGGCGTCAGGCAGGCGGCCGGTCGTAAAAATATAGCCAAAACCACTAGCAGCATGAAAAGTATAAATAAAGTGAGCGATAGGGCTAGGGCGTACCCCACAGGCGACGCACAGGGGCAGCACCCGGCTACTGTGGGAAATGGACAAGGGTTGTCGCATCTAAACGGGCGGGTGCGACGTAACAGGCGAGTCCAAAGTGTGAAAGAATTAAGGTTGAAGTGTGCGAGTTGGAATGTGGGAACGATGACTGGAAGAGGAAGAGAGTTAGCGGATGTGTTTAAAAGGCGAAGGATAAACGTGGCGTGTTTGCAAGAGACAAAATGGAAGGGTGAAAGGGCTCGAGAGATAGGGGAAGGATATAAGTTCTATTATTGTGGTAGTGACGGCAAGAGAAATGGTGTGGGGGTAGTTTTAGATAACAGGTTGAAAGAAAGTGTGGTTGATGTTAAAAGAATGAATGATAGATTGATAGCGGTTAAACAGATTGTGGACGGCGTCACTTTAAATGTAATAAGTGCATATGCACCACAGTCAGGTTGTGAGGAGAGCGTAAAAGAGAAATTTTGGGAGGACTTTGACTGCTTGATGATGAATGTGCAGGACAGTGAGGAAGTTTATATAGGTGGTGATTTTAATGGACACGTAGGAAGAGAGAGTGTTGGATATGAGAGAGTGCATGGTGGTTGGGGATTCGGTAACCGAAACGCAGACGGCGAGACACTGCTACAAGCTGCCTGTGCCTTCGACCTGGCTATAACAAACACGTGGTTTAAGAAAAAAGAGGAACATCTTATAACATACAAAAGTGGCCACCACGCGACACAGATAGACTATTTCCTAATAAAGCGAAGGAGACTATGCTGTGTCAAAAATTGCAAAGTGCTGCCAGGCGAAGCTCTAGTTACCCAACACAGACTGATTGTTTTGGAGGTCAAACTAAGTGTCTCGCCTAAAAACAGGAAAAACCGCCCCCCTCCAAAGACACGATGGCGTATGTTAGAGAAGGAAGAATGTGCTAGTATGTTTAGAAGTCAAGTTGTGGACAAGATGACGGAAATGAGTGAGATGGAAGGAAAATCTGTAAATAAATGCTGGAGTGAGATGGCAAAGTGCATAAGAGAAGTCGCAAAAGATGTGTGTGGAGAGTCGAAAGGTAAAGGTCTGATAGATAGGGATACATGGTGGTGGAATGAAAAGGTACAAAACGCCCTAAGAGAGAAAAAGTTGGCGTTTAAAGAATGGCAGGGTGTAGAAATTTTGAATGCAAGTTTGAAAGATGACAAAAAGGAAGTTTACAATGAATGCAAGAAGAGGGCAAAGAAGGTGGTACCAGTTGCCAGGGCTAGGGCGCAGGAGAGGTTATACGAGAACCTGGATAAGCCCTATTGGCCAAAAAGAACTCTACCGAATAACGAAAGTGAGAGAAAGGCGAGCGAGAGATGTAATACATATGAAATGTATGAAAGATGAGTCTGGTAAGGTATTGTGTAAAGATGATGACATAAAAGAGCGATGGAAGGTGTATTTTGAAAAGCTTATGAACAAAGAGAATGATTGGAACGGTATACTCGAAGAGGCACATGTAAATAAGGGATTGGTAAGAGAAATTAGCGTGGATGAAGTTATAACAGCAGTTAAAAGTATGAAAGATGGAAAGGCTTTGGGACCAGATGAAATACCAGTTGAAGTATGGAAGGTGTTAAAGTATGAAGGATGTATGTGGCTGACTTCGTTTTTCAATAAGTTGTTACATGAAGAAGACATCCCACAAGAATGGTGTACTAGCTCGCTTGTACCCATCTTCAAAAATAAAGGGGATGTCCAGGATTGTAACAACTATAGAGGAATTAAGCTCATGTCACATACTATGAAAGTATGGGAAAAGGTGATAGAGAAAAGATTGAGAGAAGAGAGTGAGATTACCCAAAACCAGTTTGGGTTCATGCCAGGTCGAGGGACAACGGACGCCATCTTTGCACTCCGCCAATTGTGCGAGAAGTACAGACGTGTCCACAAGAACTTGCACATGGTGTTCATTGACCTCGAAAAAGCGTATGATAGGGTGCCTCGAGAAGTGTTGTGGTGGGCCGTGAAAGAGAAAGGTTTACCTGGGAAGTATGTAGAGTTAATTCGTGCTATGTACAGGCAAGCCAGTACATACGTCCGATCGTCTGCTGGCAACTCCGACCAGTTTAGTGTGGCGGTAGGCTTGCACCAAGGGTCGGCTTTAAGTCCTTACCTCTTCTTACTGATTATGGACGCCTTGACGGCGGACATACAGGAAGAGGCACCCTGGTGCATGCTGTTTGCCGATGACATTGTTCTGGTTGGGGAGGATGGACCTGAGATCCAGAGCAGATTGGAGTGTTGGCAACAGAAACTGGAGAGTGTTGGCTTGAAAATCAGCAGAACCAAGACAGAATACATGTTCTGCGATTTCGGCGGTCTCTCCAGTCCTGAAGCCAAAGCGCTTGATGGAGTGCGCCTTCCAGTCTGCTCCGACTTCCGGTATCTCGGTTCGTGCATCCAAAGCGATGGCGAAGTAGATCGGGCGGTCAAGCACCGAATTAACATAGGATGGATGAAATGGCGGCAGGTCACGGGAACCATCTGTGACCCCCACATTCCCCTTAAATTTAAGGGAAAGATCTATAAGACCATGATTAGACCTGCCGTCTTGTATGGATCAGAGAGTTGGCCCACAAAAGGGATGAATGAAAGACAATTGCATGTAGCAGAGATGAGAATGTTAAGAGGAATATGTGGTGTTACGAGAGCGGATAGAGTTAGAAATGAGTATGTAAGAGGAAGTTTGAAAGTGGCACCGGTAGCAGAAAAACTACGCGGCAGCCGGCTGTCATGGTATGGGCATGTTATGCGGAGGAATGAGAGTCATGTGGTGAGGAAGGTGTTGGACATGTGTGTGGATGGATATAGGGGAAGAGGACGACCAAAGAAACGATGGATGGATTGTGTGAAAGACGATATGGCTGCGAAGAGTGTTACTTGTGAGATGACGTCTGATAGGAAAGTATGGAAGAAGAAGACATGCTGCGCCGACCCCAAATAAAATTGGGATAAGGGCAGGGGAATGATGATTTATTTCGTAAGATTTATCACAAACTCCGTGTGGTGACGGAGTAAGAATACAATATGTCACCACCCCATCTCATCCCATGGATGTCGTAAAAACCGATTAAGGACTATCCGTGAATATTATCTTTACGAAATAAAAATAAGGAAAACTTTAAATTAAACCCAATACCAACCCGTCTGGCCAGCGTGTTATTAGTAGGCCAAGTATCCCTCCGTCACGGGAGGAGGCCCGTCCCTGCAGTGGGACCTTAATGGGCTGTTATGATCACAAATTGTTTGAAATCGTCGTTTACAATGTAATGTCTAAAAAAACGAAATAAGAATAAACCTCCTTTAAAACAACTACGAAGGGGTCAGATATAACTAAATAGGTTCCATTGACCAACGGGGTGGCAATCGCCACCTATTAGTGCCAACCACCGCCCCGGTGGCAAACTCGAAGGAGGCAGATGGGAATAAAGGCTTCGATCGTAGTATGAAGAAGCACATGGTAAAATCGGCATGGTGGTGAAGATGACAAGAGACCCATTCTACTACTAGTTCTGCTTGGTATGTCGGTCACTTTGGTTTTCCTGCAAATCGCCACAATTCTGATTTGATTGCGATTAGGGCATGAATATCGGAATCTCGGAATCTCGTAATATCGGAATCTCGGAACGCAAAGTCCGATATTACAATTCCGATACTGGGTGATCGAATATCGGAATCTCGGAACTCGAATATTTTTCTATATTTTGACTTTTAAATTATACATATATCGATCCTTGTGTATCGCCGAGCGAAACAGTAGGTACCGTATTAATGTTGCCCGCTCGCTATGCATGTGCTACAAGAACAATAATATTATTACCTGTTTCGCTCACTCTTTACCTACTCTAATAATATGTGATATTATTGTAAGGTTGTTAAAACGCCTCAAATATAAACAAAACGATACTAGCAGTCTCAACTTCACAGTAAGAAAGACTGAAGCACCGATAGCTTTTGTCTCTTCAGATGAAGATGATGAATCACTAGCTAGTCTAGCTACAACGAGTGAGCTGACCCTGCACCAAGAATTTGAGAAGGAAATAGAAAAGTGCAAAGAAAAAAAGAAGGCAGTGCTTCCGTCCGACGAATTTGATCTATTGGGATTTGTAATAACTGAAAAGGCAACAGACGTTAATAGAGGTGAAAGATGAGTTTATTTGTCACAGACATACACTTATCTCACATAAATTTTGCCCACCAATGTTGAAACTTGAAAGTGAGCATGATTTTTCGTCGGGCGGTTATTTATCTGACAAAATGTTTGACGCTTTGTTGTTTTTGAGAACATATTAGCAAGAAAAACGAGATTTTAAAATAAATATAAACCTATGAATATAGCGAACCTTTATTTCAGTTGATTGTAATTTAAACTACCAAACTTAGAATCAACATGACTTCTTAAAGTTTTGTTGATTCCTAATTCGTTAGTTTTATATTAGTAATGAGTATAGATAAAAATAAGACAAAAATATTTCCAATAATTACTTATTGTTGTTGGCATATTATATAATTAAATAAAAATTAAGGTACTTTACTGTGCTCTCGTGCGCAGTATCTTTGAATACGCATCAGTGGTATGGAACCCGCTTTATGACATTTATAACAAGCGCATTGAATCCGTACAGAAAAAGTTCCTAAGATATTTACAGTATAGGTGTAGGTGCATCGATCATGGGTATGAGAAGCAAGATGTAAGAGGTATAATTTTATGACCCTACAGAATAGACGTACAATATCTGATGTTGTAACAATTGTAAAAATTGTCAATGGTGAATTGTGAATGGTAAAAACTGCCAGTTAGGCGCAATCAACCCTTAGTACTACCCTCAGCCAACACTAATTTTAGACAAAACTCATTTCTCATTCGTGCGAGTAGTTCCGTTAACAGCATTGCCAAAAGGCATAGCGAATTTGAGATATTTAGGTCTAAGCCAACAGTGGTAAAGAAATTATTTACTACAGATTATTTTGGTCCCAATCCCAGAGAAGCAACAAATTAAATTTACAATTTATTTTGAACTATTTTTTATCGGGTCATGCTATGGTCTTGCAATGGTTTTATGTTTAGTTTATATTTGCGAATACCTGTTAATAGCTGTGTATAAGTATATTTATGTATTAACCGATTGTAAATTATGCTGTTAGTGTTCCGAAAAAAATAAAATAAATAAAATATTATATAAGTATATAGATAAGTTTAATAACTAATAAGATATTAGATTAAAGAATAGGATATTACAAATTACTTTTTGTTCCTAATTGTTGATTTAATTTCAGATTTGAGTCCCTGAGTCAGATAGTTTAATTAGCAATAAGTACAGAAAAATAATGAGAAATATCTGATTTAGTAAATACTGTGGGTAAAACTTAAATACGAGTATAAAACAAGCAATCCAAATTAAATAATATGATTTATAAATATTTTTTATTCCATTAAATCTAACCTCACACCGAATTTGTGACATTTTGAACAAAAAGTGCAATTTCTAAAAAAATACGAAATTCCGATATTAATATCGGAATTCCGATATTGAGATCTAATATCGGAAGTTAGTATCGGAATTGAAAACCTTCCGATATTGCATGCCCTAATTGCGATGTACTAGTTTTAACAAGAGTACAAAAAAGTGTATAGTCCTGATTTACCAAATCGGTTCCCTTTCAATTGTGGTAAATGTTGAAGATTGATATTGCGACACTGGTAGAAGAATCCCATATACACTAACTTATTCAAGGTTATTTATTAATGTTAAGTATATGCTAATGATTCTCCGTGTGGTGACGGAGTAAGAATACAGTGTGTCACCACCCTATCTCATCCCATGGGTGTCGTAAAAACCGATTAAGGGACTATCCGTGAATATTATCTTTACGTAATAAAAAGAAGGAAAACTTGAAATTAAACCCTATACCAATCCGATGGGCCAGCGTGGTATTAGTAGGCCAAGTATCCCTCTGTCAATGAAGGAGGCCCGTCCCTGCAGTGGGACATTAGTGCGCTGTTATGATGATGATGATGATATGCTAATCAGTTGTTAAATATATAATATTACCAAAGGACATAGCTATACAAGTAAATAAGTATGCAAAATCACATTTTAATGAATTAGCAGTGCCATTGTCAAGCGCCAGTTCTTTTGTTGGTAAAACTTAGCTTCATTTTGTAAATGCGAAGAGCGTGACTGTATGTAAGTATTAAAATTTTATACAGTGACATGTATTACGTGCATGTTACTGGTAAAGTGTGAAACTAGTTAAACTTACTGGTGACTAGATTAAAATAGTTTTTTCTTTGTAATGTTGGTGTGTATGAACACGGATGCTTGCATTGGATTAAATGTTTTTATAAACAAAATGTATGTATTTGTGAATGTTATAGGTTGTGCTTACCACTTTATTAGTTTAAATAATACGTCTATCTAGTGACTGACCAATTTCTCTAGACTATTGTCATATTTTTGCATGATGTGTACTAAGTATAACTGGATACATTGTTAGCATAATATGATAAACAAGCAGGTATTAGCTGGAATCTCTCAGGATTATAGGGCTAAGAAGGCCAAAAATATGGTTAGTTTGCACCAAGTTATCATTCTCTTGCTTAAATCAGTCAATTTTCACTTATTTGTTATGTTTATTATGATATTACGCAGCCGTACACAACTATAAAATCTTTTAAACACAACCAAATCCAGACATTTCTCAATAACATTTATATTTAACTTGCACTACAACATAATAGTAATATATTTTCATCTGTTACTTTATACACCATAGTTACACTTTCACTATGCGCTATGCAAATTGCACATTCAACTGTTATTCGTAGCACATGACAAGTAGAAAGTATATACGACATTACGTCTGTCTGTTTGTTTGTTTTAATATTTAGCTTGATTATTAACCATCTATACTATATAAAATTATAAAGAGGTAAAGTTTGTGACGTTGTAGGGGATAATCTCTGGATCTACTGAACCGATTTTAAAAATTATTTCTGTGTTGAATAGTCTATTTATCGGGGAGTGTCATAGGCATATAGTATCACAGTATGACTAATAGGAGTGGAGCAGTAATGAAATATGTTTAAAAAAGTGACGCGTTTTTTTTGCCGCCCAACGAAGTGAAGTGGGCACGGGTCAGCTAGTATTTTATATACTGCTACTTTGTTCCCAATTGACTTAGAGTATTTTGTTTGGTAAAGAAATAGAAAACACCGTTTTGTGTATTTTTTAAATTATAGCTGTGTGATTACAAAGTAAGGATATAAAATATTATCACCCCGTCTTGTTTTGTGGGTGTCGTTAAAACCCGATTAAAAGAGAAGATTATATTATGTATTCGTTTCGGCCAAATAAATGAAACTTGACCTAAAACCTTGACTTATACCGAACCGTCGTCTGTCTAACGTAATATTATTATTAGTCCAAATTTGCTACTACTAAGAGATATTAGTCCAAATTTGCTACTACTAAGAGTTCCCATTCCTCCAGTAGGACTTATTGGGGGAGGAGGGAATTGTGATATCCTATCTCATCATCATCATAACAGCCCATTAACCCCACTACAGGGATGGGCCTCCTCCCGTGACGGAGGGATACTTGATCCTGTCTCATTACGTGATAATTGTAAAGCTGGCTAAAGATGTAGGTATAAGCTAGGTCAGAAACCAGCCTGATTTAGAGATACCATATTTACCTAATGGAAAACCAGATAATAAATTATAAATATTAACAAAAATAAAATCCCCTTTTTCGATATTTATGTAATCGTACCAATTTTACATAAATTACATAAATTTTCATATACATAGTTAAAACAATCTAAGACATACCGTTTAGGCCACTTGTGGGCGTATTTAGGTATAACATTAATTTAACTTCCCACTTTTAGGTAAAACCGCTAAGGCTAAATTCTGACTGTTGTTTTTTAGCGGTGTATTTTATAAAATGTATATCTTATTTTGATTACATAACTCCTATGCATGTTTTTTTAATATAAATACACCGAAATAAAATAAATGAAATTGTGGTTAAATAATTTTCTATTTGTTTTGTCTGCTAAAAATATCGAATAAAGGCAGTAATTTATGTTCTAACAATCATTGAGTTAAATTTATTTAAAGTTCGGTATTTGATTATTTTATGAAATGATAATACGTACCTACTCAAAATTTATATGAAACAAAATTCGACATAGCCGTACAACCTTGTTCTCACCTCTTTCCTTCTAACTTTAATACACTTTCCCCCTTACTCATAAACGCCTCTTAAATTTTAGTCAATTGATTAATTAGCTTAAACTCTTACCTTGTTTGGTATAAGGTTGGTTTTCGTAATAAAAATCTCGCTAAACAGTGACTCGCTAAACTTAAGAGCCGTTTATAAGTAAGGGGGTTCAAATCTTTACACCTTGCTTAAGTTCAAGCAGAGATTACGCTACAAAACTTACGCACCTAAGAACGCATTCTCATGTATCGCACTTTACACAGCCGCCTCCGTACTGACGTCATAGCGCCTTTTCAAAACGTGGGCTCGTTATGACGTCATCACTAAATGACCTTGCTGTACCGGTCAGCTAGATTGCTTTCTATTGAAACATGTTGTCGATGATAAACTAACTTTAATTGAACATTATTAGCTTGGCAAATATATTTGTTTGACTTTAATTTGACCTTCTATGGGACTTTGACTTGTTTGGCAATGTTTTTTATAACCTCAACTCAACAAAAAAAAATTAGTTGAAAAGAGAAAAATACAGAAAGAAAAGAAGACATTTTTTTTTAATACTACAGTTAATTACAATTATGTCAAATACCTACAATAAAAAAAACAAATAAACAAACTTCTGATCACAGAAAACAAAAAAAAACATTCTGTTATGTATTTTTTAAAGTTTTTAGTAAAACCGCAATATCAGAATAGTATAAGTTAACTAGAATGTATCGTTTAAGGGCATTGCATTGCTCAAACCCCAAAAACACGCTCGGTTTGGAGAAGTTTGTTGACGAATCCTTACATACGTTTACTTCACAAAAAAACATGAATAAACTAGATACTACCGAAAAAACTTTGTATTGATTAAAAACGCTAATTATTTCTTAAAAACTTCCAAAAAAAAATCACGAAATCTGGTATTATAATAACTAAATATCAAATTGTCTATTAAACGGATGATTGATTTTATTCGAAATTTATACAAAAAATGTGCTATATTCTAACTAATAATCTGTATTGATTACTTTATCTTAATTATTCGTTATATTTAAAATAATTGACAAAAACTAGATTTTCATAAAATCCCCGCGCCTGCACCCCCGCTACCGCCGTGACGATTGCTCGGGAGTCGCACATTCAGTGTCGTTACGACTCTTGTGACGGGTGGACTGTACGACCGTATTTTCTTACCGAATAAAACTTTAAACCGGCCAACTTTGAATGAAAAAATATTGTAAATAAAAAGTACACAATTGTTTTTAATAATACTACTTGTAATTAAGTTCTTATGTGTAATATATCCTAGTTTTTAATTAAATTTTGTTTTTTAATCACTCATAGACTATGCCTAAATATAAAAATAAACGTAATGTGAAGCGTGGCCGAGCTCTTCAAAATTATTGGTAAGTACCTACAAGCTAAATATTATACATTTATATTATTTTATACCTTTGTATGCTTTAGTTAGACACGTTTTTATTTAGTACGATGTTTAGATTCATTTTTAGAACATCGGCATTGCTTCGATTAAACTTATATTTTGAGTACCTTGATAGTACCTAGGCTTTCGGTGGACGCCGAAGGTAGGTAGACTTCAGCCATGATGGCAGTACCTACGTAAACCAGCAAGTTGGTACTCGTTTAAAAGAGCTCAGGGAGACCTAGGTGACTGTGAGGGACTGACTTATAGTGGACTCCGCAGGTAGGTAGACTTCAGTCATGATGGCAGTACCTACGTAAACCAGCAAGTTGGTACTCGTTTAAAAGAGCTCAGGGAGACCTAGTTGACTGTGAGGGACTGACTTATGGTGGACTACGAAGGTAGGTAGACTTCAGTCATGATGGCAGTACCTACGTAAACCAGCAAGTTGGTATTCGTTTAAAAGAGCTCAGGGAGACCTAGGTGACTGTGAGGGACTGACTTATGGTGGACTAC
This sequence comes from Schrankia costaestrigalis, assembly GCA_905475405.1. Lineage (NCBI taxonomy): Eukaryota > Metazoa > Arthropoda > Insecta > Lepidoptera > Erebidae > Schrankia > Schrankia costaestrigalis. Next base: position 5,915,434 of record FR997850.1, read on the forward strand.
GAAGGTAGGTAGACTTCAGTCATGATGGCAGTACCTACGTAAACCAGCAAGTTGGTACTCGTTTAAAAGAGCTCAGGGAGACCTAGGTGACTGTGAGGGACTGACTTATGGTGGACTACGAAGGTAGGTAGACTTCAGTCATGATGGCAGTACCTACGTAAACCAGCAAGTTGGTACTCGTTTAAAAGAGCTCAGGGAGACCTAGGTGACTGTGAGGGACTGACTTATGGTGGACTACGAAGGTAGGTAGACTTCAGTCATGATGGCAGTACCTACGTAAACCAGCAAGTTGGTATTCGTTTAAAAGAGCTCAGGGAGACCTAGGTGACTGTGAGGGACTGACTTATGGTGGACTACGAAGGTTGGTAGACTTCAGTCATTATGGCACTACCTACGTAAACCCAGCAAGTTGGTACTCGTTTAAAAGAGCTCAGGGAGACCTAGGTGACTGTGAGGGACTGACTTATGGTGGACTACGAAGGTAGGTAGACTTCAGTCATGATGGCAGTACCTACGTAAACCAGCAAGTTGGTACTCGTTTAAAAGAGCTCAGGGAGACCTAGGTGACTGTGAGGGACTGACTTATGGTGGACTACGAAGGTAGGTAGACTTCAGTCATGATGGCAGTACCTACGTAAACCAGCAAGTTGGTATTCGTTTAAAAGAGCTCAGGGAGACCTAGGTGACTGTGAGGGACTGACTTATGGTGGACTACGAAGGTAGGTAGACTTCAGTCATGATGGCAGTACCTACGTAAACCAGCAAGTTGGTACTCGTTTAAAAGAGCTCAGGGAGACCTAGGTGACTGTGAGGGACTGACTTATGGTGGACTACGAAGGTAGGTAGACTTCAGTCATGATGGCAGTACCTACGTAAACCAGCAAGTTGGTACTCGTTTAAAAGAGCTCAGGGAGACCTAGGTGACTGTGAGGGACTGACTTATGGTGGACTACGAAGGTAGGTAGACTTCAGTCATGATGGCAGTACCTACGTAAACCAGCAAGTTGGTATTCGTTTAAAAGAGCTCAGGGAGACCTAGGTGACTGTAAGGGACTGACTTATGGTGGACTACGAAGGTTGGTAGACTTCAGTCATTATGGCACTACCTACGTAAACCCAGCAAGTTGGTACTCGTTTAAAAGAGCTCAGGGAGACCTAGGTGACTGTGAGGGACTGACTTATGGTGGACTACGAAGGTAGGTAGACTTCAGTCATGATGGCAGTACCTACGTAAACCAGCAAGTTGGTATTCGTTTAAAAGAGCTCAGGGAGACCTAGGTGACTGTGAGGGACTGACTTATGGTGGACTCCGAAGGTAGGTAGACTTCAGTCATGATGGCAGTACCTACGTAAACCAGCAAGTTGGTACTCGTTTAAAAGAGCTCAGGGAGACCTAGGTGACTGTGAGGGACTGACTTATGGTGGACTCCGAAGGTAGGTGGACTTCAGTCATGATGGCAGTACCTACGTAAACCAGCAAGTTGGTACTCGTTTAAAAGAGCTCAGGGAGACCTAGGTGACTGTGAGGGACTGACTTATGGTGGACTACGAAGGTAGGTAGACTTCAGTCATGATGGCACTACCTACGTAAACCAGCAAGTTGGTACTCGTTTAAAAGAGCTCAGGGAGACCTAGGTGACTGTGAGGGACTGACTTATGGTGGACTACAAAGGTAGGTAGACTTCAGTCATGATGGCAGTACCTACGTAAACCAGCAAGTTGGTACTCGTTTAAAAGAGCTCAGGGAGACCTAGGTGACTGTGAGGGACTGACTTATGGTGGACTACGAAGGTAGGTAGACTTCAGTCATGAACAGTACCTACGTAAACCAGCAAGTTGGTACTCGTTTAAAAGAGCTCAGGGAGACCTAGGTGACTGTGAGGGACTGACTTATGGTGGACTACGAAGGTAGGTAGACTTCAGTCATGATGGCAGTACCTACGTAAACCAGCAAGTTGGTACTCGTTTAAAAGAGCTCAGGGAGGCCTAGGTGACTGTGAGGGACTGACTTATGGTGGACTACGAAGGTAGGTAGACTTCAGTCATGAACAGTACCTACGTAAACCAGCAAGTTGGTACTCGTTTAAAAGAGCTCAGGGAGACCTAGGTGACTGTGAGGGACTGACTTATGGTGGACTACGAAGGTAGGTAGACTTCAGTCATGATGGCAGTACCTACGTAAACCAGCAAGTTGGTACTCGTTTAAAAGAGCTCAGGGAGACCTAGGTGACTGTGAGGGACTGACTTATGGTGGACTACGAAGGTAGGTAGACTTCAGTCATGATGGCAGTACCTACGTAAACCAGCAAGTTGGTACTCGTTTAAAAGAGCTCAGGGAGACCTAGGTGACTGTGAGGGACTGACTTATGGTGGACTACGAAGGTAGGTAGACTTCAGTCATGATGGCAGTACCTACGTAAACCAGCAAGTTGGTATTCGTTTAAAAGAGCTCAGGGAGACCTAGGTGACTGTGAGGGACTGACTTATGGTGGACTACGAAGGTTGGTAGACTTCAGTCATTATGGCACTACCTACGTAAACCCAGCAAGTTGGTACTCGTTTAAAAGAGCTCAGGGAGACCTAGGTGACTGTAAGGGACTGACTTATGGTGGACTACGAAGGTAGGTAGACTTCAGTCATGATGGCAGTACCTACGTAAACCAGCAAGTTGGTACTCGTTTAAAAGAGCTCAGGGAGACCTAGGTGACTGTGAGGGACTGACTTATGGTGGACTACGAAGGTAGGTAGACTTCAGTCATGATGGCAGTACCTACGTAAAACAGCAAGTTGTTACTCATTAGGTCTTGACCTAGTTGACTTTGAGACATTTACTTAGGTAGCTTTTTTTTACTCCAATGTTTTGATATCGACAAAATTACAAGTACCAATTAAAACAGGAATTTTTTTTTTTAAGGAAAATAAGAAAGCAGCAAGGCTCTGAATTACAAAATCAAGAAGATCAACCGCTGTCAAAATCTTACGACACATGCGAACCGTCAGATATGCAAACTGATATGGAAGTTGAGCAAAATGTGGTAAATATAAGTTTATTTTGTTGTTTTTTATGTAAGCTCAAATAAGTGTTTATTTACGGCATCACATTGTAAACGTCTAAAATTATGAGTGCTTTTCATCTATATTATGCATAGTTATTATGAATTCTGTCTGCTGCCTAGTTTTTACGATGAATGCATACATAAACAGACAAACAGCTGAAAGCTAATTTGTTTTTCAATGAGTAATGATTGCTAGTAAAGCAAACTCGTAACTTTTTCCATATTTCTGATAATCCTCCTGCTACTTGTTTTAGAGTACATTACCGCCACAAATGTGTTATGTACTGTGATTAATACTTGTATTAATTTGTAACATCGACTATTTTATTAAATAAAAATTTTTGTTCTAGCTTGAAGAAGAAATACTACCAAATTTGACTGTAGAAGTGGGGCATTCCCAGGAAGAAACAAAAAATATATCTGGAAGAAGAGTAATAGGGGCCTCCTTAAACCTACATCTGGGTCGTAAGTCCCAGACGCTGTTATGCAAGTGTTCCTTCCTCTATCACGCGATGGACCCGGCACCCGCACGGAGAATCTATGGAATGCTAAGATTAGGTCTCATCTTCTTTGATTAAAATAAAATATTAAACTTACTAAAGCTGTTTTCTTAATAACCATTTTGCCTATTTTACAAAATAACATTTTACAGTTAGTTTCAATTTTTTTCTGTTTCCATCGCTGAAAATCATTGAGTTCAATTCAACCTTCAGAAGAATGTCTGATGAGGATCAGGTAAGTACAAAGTGTAGTAGCATGAGTAATTAAATAGGGAAATGATGAGAACTGGGTTCTTCTAGCTGTTCCCATCGCTGAGAACCGTTGTGTTCTTACCTGGCCATCATCAGACCTTCAGAAGACATAGTGTAGTAGCATCATTAATCAAATAGCTAAATTATGAAAACAGAGTACTTCTAGCTGTTACCATCGCTGAGAACCATTGTGTACTTACCTGGTCATCATCAGACCTTCAGAAGACATAGTGTAGTAGCATCATTAATCAAATAGGCAAATTATGAAAACTGAGTACTTCTAGCTGTTACCATTGCTGAGAACCGTTGTGTACTTACCTGGTCATCATCAGACCTTCAGAAGACACAGTGTAGTAGCATCATTAATCAAATAGGCAAATTATGAAAACTGAGTACTTCTAGCTGTTACCATCGCTGAGAACCGTTGTGTACTTACCTGGTCATCATCAGACCTTCAGAAGACATAGTGTAGTAGCATCATTAATCAAATAGACAAATTATGAAAACAGAGTACTTCTAGCTGCTACCATCGCTGAGAGCCGTTGTGTACTTACCTGGTCATCATCAGACCTTCAGAAGACATAGTGTAGTAGCATCATTAATCAAATAGGCAGATTATGAAAACAGAGTACTTCTAGCTGTTACCATCGCTGAGAACTGTTGTGTACTTACCTGGTCATCATCAGACCTTCAGAAGACATAGTGTAGTAGCATCATTAATCAAATAGGCAAATTATGAAAACTGAGTACTTCTAGCTGTTACCATTGCTGAGAACCGTTGTGTACTTACCTGGTCATCATCAGACCTTCAGAAGACATAGTGTAGTAGCATCATTAATCAAATAGGCAAATTATGAAAACAGAGTACTTCTAGCTGTTACCATCTCTGAGAACTGTTGTGTACTTACCTGGTCATCATCAGACCTTCAGAAGACATAGTGTAGTAGCATCATTAATCAAATAGGCAAATTATGAAAACTGAGTACTTCTAGCTGTTACCAATGCTGAGAGCCGTTGTGTACTTACCTGGTCATCATCAGACCTTCAGAAGACATAGTGTAGTAGCATCATTAATCAAATAGGCAAATTATGAAAACTGAGTACTTGTAGCTGTTACCATCGCTGAGAACCGTTGTGTACTTCCTGGTCATCATCAGACCTTCAGAAGACATAGTGTAGTAGCATCATTAATCAAATAGGCAAATTATGAAAACAGAGTACTTCTAGCTGTTACCATCTCTGAGAACTGTTGTGTACTTACCTGGTCATCATCAGACCTTCAGAAGACATAGTGTAGTAGCATCATTAATCAAATAGGCAAATTATGAAAACTGAGTACTTCTAGCTGTTACCAATGCTGAGAGCCGTTGTGTACTTACCTGGTCATCATCAGACCTTCAGAAGACATAGTGTAGTAGCATCATTAATCAAATAGGCAAATTATGAAAACTGAGTACTTGTAGCTGTTACCATCGCTGAGAACCGTTGTGTACTTCCTGGTCATCATCAGACCTTCAGAAGACATAGTGTAGTAGCATCATTAATCAAATAGGCAAATTATGAAAACAGAGTACTTCTAGCTGTTACCATCGCTGAGAACCGTTGTGTACTTACCTGGCCATCATCAGACCTTCAGAAGACATAGTCTAGTAGCAACAGTAATAATAATAAATTCGTTATTGCTCTGAGCGCGGTGAACGTTATTTCCAGTAAAATACGTATGTATAAAATTCGCGTCTCCGAGCGAATAAATAAGTTAGGTCAAAACAATGACAAATTTGTGTCGCGTCTGTGATTTGAATAATCATTAGTTGATTATATCCTAGTATTAATCTCTGTTAGTAGATGGCGCTTTTTCTATAAAAACTGTAACAAACCTCAGATCTTCAAGGTCATTGAGCAATGCAATGCCCTTAAGTAAATCACTCGTTAACAAGCCTTACATGTTGCAAACAGATATCAAACCCGCACCCACAGAATACAATTATGTCATGTGGTACCATAACAAACAATACAATACGTAATAATTAATTATGTTGTATTATATTATACGTATGTAGTAGATTCAGTTAGTTCATATGTATACAGTATAGAGATATTACAGAAGTCTATTTTAGCACAAAGTGCTCTTCATCATAACAGCCCATTAATGTCCCACTGCAAAGACGGGCCTCCTCCCTTGACGGAGGGATACTTGTATTCTTACTCTGTCAAAGTAAGAAAAGTCTGTACGATATATAAAAAACAAATAAAAGTAAGTCCACGAGATTGACTTCTGTACATTTCCAACACATACAATATTCGCAAACAACGTCGTCCCACACACTGACACACATCGACATAATATTACATATTGACCTTGTGTATACTGTGTAAACACGTGGAAACTAAAATGTAAACATAATGGCGAAATGTATTGTAGTGAAAAAGTTACAATACAATGACAATGTCCGTGTGTGTATGCGTCGTTTACGCACTATACAACTTTCGCGTTAAAGTTCAAGGCGTGTATTAAAGGGTACTTAACCAAGAATGGTTTTTTTAAGACAAATTTCCCACTAGGTTCCCCTTACGTCGCGGAAACTTACAAATATACAATACGCGCTAGTTGCAAATGGCTGTTTTCTCTGAAAAGTTACTTCAGGCCGCCCAACATAAATTAAACCGCACAGCGAGCAATGCTCAACGTTTCTTTAAATGGTACAAAAGTTAATAAATTAAATAAAGTTAATATTTAATAAAGTAAAAATCAACTAATCAAGTGTTTAAACTCTTGTCAACTATCATTTTCAGGAACTAAAATTATAGTTGACAAGAGTTTTGACACTTGATCGCATTAAAAGCGGTGAGCCTTTAATGCTAAAGGTTCAGCAGACGATGGCGCAAACATGATCTAGCTGGAGTAGAGACAGCTTGTTGGATTATGTTATACCAGCATATACTTTTTTCTTTATTTACCTTATATTTACTGACCATAAGTATCTTTACTCTATCAGCATACAGATTACTTAAACGTCCCTTAGCTTTAAATAAATAAACGTTCATGGCATTCGAAGTAGCTGACAACGGTATCTTCAAAGGAGGTAGAAGCAACTTATTTATGAATGATCACCCATTTAATAAATTGTGCTACTTACCGTGTTTTGAACGATCTGCGTGTTCTTCGTACTCGTATGTACATGTCGCAGGGAAATGAGGAAACCAGGAATTTCACGAAATACCTAGGGATATGACGAAATCCCATTTGTACCAGAAAAGAAATGCTCATATTTTTGTTTGTAGGTTAAAAAACATAAGGATTCCAACTTCTGTAGGTTAGGTCAGGTTAGAACTGTGACCATAATGCATTTTCGTATTTACCGGGATTTCGTGATATCCCTAGTGATTTCGTGAAATCCCTGGTTTACTCATTTCCCTGCGACATAAATGTATAAACTCACGCCCTATGCCCTAAGGGGCTAACCTTAAGGAGAATGGCACGAGACAGAGACTACGGAATGATATGTGCCACGTTCCTTACAAAGATGCTTTGCTTTATATAAAGTTATGCATATCTTTAAACGCACATCAGTTCCGATTCCGAGTACTTCGTTAGCTTAGATATGCTTGTTATAAAGTACTAGCTGACCCGTGCCCACTTCGTTGGGCGGCGAAAAACAACGCGTCCCTTTTTTAAACATAAATATTTCATTTCTGCTCCACTCCTATTAGTCATAGCGTGATACTATATAGCCTATGATACTCCCCTGTAAATTGACTATCCAACACAAAAATAATTTTTAAAATCGGTTCACTAGATCCAGAGATTACCCCCTACAACGTCACAAACACACAAACACACTTTTACCTCTTTATAATATTAGTATAGATTTCATCAATTAGGCTTCTGTAAGTCCCTCTTCTTAGTGATTTAGTATTTGATATCGTGTTTAATTGTACTTTATTGGATTTGTATCTAATTTAATTGCTTTGATGCAGCACTAATTACAGCGTGTTACGTTGTAGTTTGTGACGTTGGCGTTGTGAGCAATATTCTACAATTATTTTTTGTTGGAAATAGGGCCTATTTTATTTTTTAAGGCTTGCCGAAAAGTGAAAGAATAACCCTTTCTCTGTTAGTTAGGATTAATAGATTGAGGGACATTTAGGGGGCCAGGTAGAGTTTATAAAAATCATTAAAGTATATTATTTCTTTTTTTTAAATAAACGCACTAACAGTTTTGCCTATGAATTATAAACATAATTTGCCTTTGAGCACCAACTTTATATTTATTTATCCTACTTTAGCATTTAAAACAAATTCAAATTTACGACATAGTTCTCATTGCTAATTGATTCTTACGCCTCGTTAGAGATCAAAGTCGATTGCGTCTGAATTTCGCCAGCTGACCATCTTCGTATACATGTGACCTTGCACCTACATGCCGATATGACCTCTGTTGTCAATACTTTAAGTATTTGAACTTTTAATTTCGCAAGTATTTGATTATGGCAAATATTTCGAAAGATATTTAATAAATTATTTGGTTTGTGGTTTTAAGTTATTAAAATTAAATGTATAAAATGCTTCCGAACTCAGAGCATATACCTCTGGGTCAGGAATGTATGTTTATTTGTGTAATCTCCACAATCAAGGGCAATATAATGTACCTATTTGTATGTCTGATGGTTTGTTTGGTATAGTTATCTAATTACTATCTAAGTACTGCGTAGTCTCCTACACATAATTATGTTTATTTTAAAAAGACTTCTCTCTTTTCTCTTTTATTTATTTTACACACACTCAATTTCTAATGACAGGTTTAATAATAGTATTATTAACGTCATATTTCCAAATTTTATTCACGGGCCTATTCATCACCCTTACCCCTACATTTAACGACTACACATACAATACAAAAGAAAAACCTTTACAAATGCATAAAACACGAGTTTGTGTAACTTATTCTTTAATGTACCTTACACAAGTATTCTGCTTATTCAACTTATTTGACGGTAACGGCTGTACCTTACGGGAATGTTTTTGACGAACCCCCGCAGTGGGACAAAATGTTTTTATTAAGCCCCGGGCTAAAGGCCGAGCTTCAAATGCTTTCGTAAGAATATTTCTAGGTCCTTTCTGATTTATTTTTTTGATTGAATTAATATACTTTTAATGTTTGTTTTACGACCTTCATAAATAATTCAATTTACTAGTGTAACTTTGTTTTTATATTGAATGAAATGTAATGTTATAATGTGGGTTAAAATTAATAGGTGTGGGAGTGACGTATTATTTAACGTATTGGGTTACGTATCATCGGTGTGACCGCTATTCCTCTTCTAAGTAGCCGCAAATACACTTGTTTTTTTTATTGCTATTGTTATTTTTTTTAAATATGCTATGCACTACCAGATCACCAAGCGTGAAACACATGATTACCTAGTTCAGGCTATGTTATAAGTTCATTCATTTCATTTCATTTTTTCATTTTTATAAAAGACAACTCCCGCACTAGGGATCATACCCTGTGTCGCGGGGACTTTTACAAACATCAACTAACGGACACATAGAACTCCCAGACTCAGGACAATAATTTGTGGATCTCACAAATTATTGTCCTGCGTGGGGATCGAACCCACAACCTCATGCGCGGCAGCCGCTGGCTCTACCGGCGCGCCACCGAGGTCGCCAAGTTACAAATGTTCATTCAAAATTGTATAGATAAGGTTAAATGGTAAAGATTAAATGAATTTGAATACTGTGTTAAGGTAGAAGGGAAGTAGCTAGTGATATTACAATACGGCTGTGAGACTTGACCACTTTTGTCTATGGTAGGCATTCGGTTGACGCTTGCTAACATATTTTTTACCACCGTTTTCCAACAAAGGCAAAAAAAAATACGTATTCCATACCATTACTGCTACATGCAAAAAGCATCACGATCCAATTTTCCCCAAACAACTAGTTATGACCCTCGATGTTGTCGTATCCAGTAAAGCCTTCAGGCTTAAATCAAATACAGAAACAGATAACTAAGAGACATTGAATATTCGCCCACAGTTACCAACTACGTATAACTTACGAGGTCGTTACAGAGTAGGTTTATGTTACCGTCGTATCGGTTTTGAAATGAATAAGAATTTCGAAGAGAAGAATGAAATTTTCTAGTTATACTTAGGTTAACTAGCCTGTGTTGCGATTCTTGTGCCTGCGATTTAGTCTGCATTTTTTGAAAATATATTTTTATTCATTTATTTAATTAAAAACTTAATGTACAACAACTTAAGCGGGTAATTTTGGTCTGGCATTGCTGGTTGGTCAAATCTTACCTTGCTATCATAACAGCCCATTAATGTCTCACTGCAGGGACGGGCCTCCTCCCGTGACGGAGGAATCCTTGGCCTACTAATACCACGCTGGCCAGACGGAATAGTATAGGGTTTAATTTCAAGTTTTTCTTCTTTTTATTACGTAATGATAATATTTACGGATAGTCCCTTAGTCGGTTTTCACGACACTCATGGGGTGGTGACATATTGTATTCTTACTCCGTCACCACACGGAGAGGTTTTGATACAGATAGATAAAACAGACTATTCGTTTTGCCTTGTCTGTTTCCCAGTGTCACAGCTAGCAAATCTTCCTTCTCAATGGCATCAATTCCACGCATTATGTTACTTACTATTACACGACAACGCTTTTATGGAAATGCATTTATTAGAAAACTGAATGTACAGTCAGCAAGGAAAGTTATACAATAATTATTTTATTTTATAAATTTCTGACCCACGACGGCATATTTCTTTATTTGTCATTTGGCTAGTGGCAAAACTGGTGTCGATATTTGTTCAAGCCGCCCATAGGTTTTGACGTAGCTTAACGACACACATCAAATGGGGCACACTGTATTAAATAAATAATTAAATATTCCTCACACAAAGTCATCTAGTCCCAAACTAAGCATAGCTTGTACTATGGGTACTAGATAAAGGATAAACATACTTTAATACTTTTTTTTTACTTTTTTTTTTTTGTAAATACATACATAGAAACACTCAGACCAATGCAAACAATTATGTTCATGCACACAAAGATTTGCATGGAGCGGGAATCGAAACCGAGACCTCTGCGTAGCAAGTAACAACATGTAACCACGCCACAGAGGTCATCTTTTGGTACAATAACTTCACAAAATAAAATGTAGCATATATTTGCCTCATATTTTGGATATTGCTTGCCGTCAACAGGCTAACCATATGCTGTCATGAAAGTGAAAGCTGTCAGCCCGCTGATTTTAGAAGCTTCTTATCATCGCCAGTAAAACACATTTTACAGCATCTGCTGTTCTTTGCTATCGTCAGCTTGCAGTCGGCCGTGTGGTAAGCTCGCTTGAAACGCATATACGGGCAACGTTACAATATTTTTTTTCATTGAACGAAAACGAACGCTTCTCTAGAAGAGCCATGGATAACCACATAGATCATCAATGATGTCTTACTTTACAATTTAAAGTTATTTGGTAGCAGTAAATGCGCTGGCCACTCCCAATAAACTACTTAATATTGACATTATGGAAAATCTAGGCCAAATTACATCAGTGTCATTGCCGTGCTTGTAAAATGTAGTATGACCTTTATACGACAATTACAAGCAGGTAATTATATGTGGTTCAACGTAGTGAATAATTCGTCTAAAGCAAAGCTGATTTGAAAAAGATAATTCTCTCACTAGCCCTGGGTTGTTAGAATTTTTACACACGTGATAAATAATAGAGAGAAATTCAACCATGGTTAAAATTTGTTCTCTTCATTCCATTGAATAAGTAGTTTTTTAAGATTGTCGACTTAATATCTTACATAGTATACTTACTTCTTGCAAACTAAGTGCACATTAAATACTAACTACACAGAGTAGTGCCTTGGCGCTAAGCGACTGCCACGCAAAACTATTGTTAGAAGGATCAGCAAGTTGTTGTCCTCACTGTGGTAATTCTTTGTTTTGTTAAAGTCCCTGTTACGTAAGAAAGGCATGATCCTCGTGCGAGAATTCTCTTTAAAAACAAACGTAACTCGTACCTATACTTATACAAAGTATCTGCTACATATAAAAGACATGCCCCTTGTGCGGGAATTCTCTTTATAAAATCTTTGTAAATATTGTTTAGACATTTCTATTGTCGACTGTACATTAGAAAGAATCTACTTAAGGCTCAGCGGTCGTTACTCAAATGCTCATCTGTATTCCGCGAGCCTATACAGTTTTCATACGAAAGTAAATGTATTTTTTTTTTGCTATGTTTCCCCGTATGATGCGGATAATGGAAACTTTTGACACACAGAGTGAGTAATAGGATCTAGCTATATGGATGCTGAAATGTTTTGTTTTAACTAAGCTAGGATAGACATTGGGTACAGAGTTTTTGTACTTTTTTTTTTAATGTGAAAATCCCAAACGGACTTTGTCATGGCGTAAAGCGAGCATTTCTGGCTAGAACCACACGTTGTAAAGGATCAAGCTTTGAAAAGGATAACTCTTTATTCTTCTCACGGACATTGATTGCCTCAAAGCCCCCTGCAGTAAAACTTCATACCACGCTGTCCAGAAGGTAAGGCTTAAAAAGACTTCATTGGTAAATTCCCTAAGATACCTATATAGTTATCTATTTACAAAATTACCATTTCTAACTTCACGTGATAGACATTTAAACTTTTATTACTACACTCGAGAGCAAAAGTTCCGGGTCACTAGCATTTACTTCAATATCTTGAAAACGAATAAAGCTATCGTATTGAAATAAATTGAACTTTATAGACAATTTAATAATCTTTCATTAAACATATAAAAACTTATTGATTGGCGGTAAGTAATGGCATTAAAAAAGTTATAAAAAAAAAGATCCATTTTTTTTAAATCAGAACTTCTAATTTTCACTACTGTTTTTGCTTTTGTTTTTGTTCTGTCATAAAATGTATTTATAAGGAGTCATCCAGGTATCCAATAGTCATTATTAAAGTGGTAATTATGTCACTCACACCTGAGGAATGTACGAGAATCCTCACGATCCTGGAAAATGGGAGCAGTCAGCGAGAAACAGCAAGAATAGTCGGTGTATCGTTGTCTACAGTTCAGCGTGTTCGCCAGCGGTTTCTAGAAACTGGTTTGAACCTACGCAGACCAACAACAGGCAGACCCAGGTGTACGACGGCACGGGAAGATCGATATTTAGTGAACTCTATGCTACGAAATCGGTTTACGGGAACAGCACTGACTCATCATTTTTTAGGACTTGGTGGAAGCAGCCCTTCTGCTTGGACTGTAAGACGGCGACTTGCTGAAGGTAATTTGAAACCATTTAGACCCGCAAATGGTCCGAAACTCGAGAGACACCATCGTATAGCAAGACGAATTTATGCACGCGAACACTCGAATTGGACGATTGAAAATTGGTCAAATGTCATATTCTCGGACGAATCAAAATTTATGCTGTATACACACGACGGAAGGGCAAAGGTGTACAGAAGACCAGGAGAAAGATTTATGCAAGCCTGTATTGAAGAAAAGGTGTCATACGGTGGTGGTTCGGTACTCGTGTGGGCTGGAATTTCTGCGGAAAGCCGAACAGAGCTTGTACTGATCGAAAGCGGTACTCTTAATGGCGTAAGATACGTAGATGAAATCCTCAACGAGCACGTCGGTCCATTTATGGCAAGACTTGGTGAGAATGCCATCTTTATGCAGGATAACGCCCGTCCCCACACTGCTCGTGTAGTGCAAGACTACCTTGATGAGGTGAATATTCGTCCCATGGTGTGGCCAGCACGTAGCCCCGACCTCAACCCAATCGAGCACGCCTGGGACGAGCTCGGACGACGGGTAAGACAACAAGATCCTCCTTTAATTACGCTTAGTGACTTGAAACATGCATTGGTAGAGGAATGGGAGAACATTCCCCAACAGTGTTTCAGAAACTTGGTGTACAGCATGCCAAATCGCATTGCAGCAGTCCAGACAGCACGTGGGGGTAATACCAAGTACTAAACCGTGTTAAAACTACTTGTAAATATAAAAAATTCAATATTTTCAGTTTTGGTTTTACAAGCAAAATGACGCCATTTTTTATTTGTCCTTTTAAACATAATAAAATAAATGGTCAGTAGTAAATGTAATGCATTTTATTTTAGTAACATTAAATTGTTTATAAAGTTCAATTTATTTCAATACGATAGCTTTATTCGTTTTCAAGATATTGAAGTAAATGCTAGTGACCCGGAACTTTTGCTCTCGAGTGTAGTTTAACGTTGCACATCCGACAAAACAAATTAAAAACCTTTTTCCCGATACAGATAATACTGTCAATGTTATCATATGATCGGGAACCGCCTACAGCCGACGTCTGCCATCCACCCACTTAATAACAGTCAACCTATCGATAGCACGCACAAAACTCAACACCATCACGTATTCTGTGCATGCAATTGTATCTTAATTATTTCTTGTTCTACGGAATTGTTACTTAATTATTTCTTGAGATAGGTCTCAATTTTAAAAAGTGTAATTACTTTTCTGTGCATTTCCATTCATAAGTATTGGTTATAACAAAATAGTGTGAGCTATATAGACAATCAGTTTTTTCATCTCCGGACAATGCAAAGGTGTTTTACAAACTAAAAGTATCGTGTCTGACATTTACTACAACTTTGATTGCATTGCATTTTTTAAGTGACGTCATGCTGTGAGTTTACAACTAATATTTGGTGTTAAAATGACTGTTCGTACAGTTAAAATGGTGAAATTAAAAAGTGCTAGAAGATGTTCTTCGTTTGTTTATTATAGTGATGAGTTAGAATGCTGGTATAAAAGGTGAGTTATTTATACTGTTTTTTTTTTGTATTTTTCGTGCGATGAAGTATTACGTGATTGTACTACCCATAACCATACTATGATGAGCTACTAAAATTTTTTCATTATTAGGTATACATCATTCGTCATTTCAACTCTTAAATCCTATCCTACTTAATAATATTATAAATGCAAAAGTTTGTGAGGATCGATGGATGGATGTTTGTTACTCTTTCACGCAAAAACTACTGAATGGATTTTAATGAAATTTGGAATATAGGTGGTTTAGGGTGTAGAATAAAATTAAAATTAAAAATTATACAACGCGGGTAAAGCCGCGGGCTACCGCTAGTATTAAATAAAATACTACACAAATTACCTTCAAGCATTTATACGTAGTGTAAGTCATTGAAGTCACTTTGCAGTAGTTTTCCTGATTTATTAAAGCATACAACATTAAGTTTTAGTGCGCATAACGCGGATATTACAGAGTTAAGTGGCGGTCGGTGACATTTAATACATATAGTACCTACTGTGTATACCAGTTAATACATATAGTACCTACTGTGTATACCAGTTAATACATATAGTACCTACTGTGTATACCAGTTAATTATTGTGGTAATATATTTATGTTAAATGCGTGTATGTTTGTGTCGTGTTGTAATCCTACTAAAAATATAAATGCGAAAGTTTGTGAGGATGGATGGATGTTTGTTACTCTTTCACGCATAAACTACTGAATGGATTTTGATGAAATTTGGAATAGAGATAGTTTAGGGTGTAGAATAACATTTAAGCTACCTATACAACATGGGTGAAGCCGCGGGCATCAGGCTAGTGTGATACACCTAGGCGGTTTTCTTTTAAATATATAAGCCACAAGAGAAACCACAGTCACAAACCTAGTCTCAAAATAATACAACACTCGTCTCGCGTTACAAGTACGTAACAAGACAGGTACATTACCGTTCCACTTGTGTACATGCAACGGACGACCAGACTTGATCTCATTCGAGTTACGTAAAAATAAAAATGGCTGATTGCAATAAGATGTGTTGCATTCGTAGAAAGTTGCTTTTTTTGGTAGAAGGTGGTGTGAAATCGTGAGTTTAAAGGCTTACTGGTAGAGTATTTTTTGGTAGAAGGTGGTGTGTAATCGTGAGTATAAAGGCTTACTGGTAGAGTATTTTAGTCGTTGGGTAACCAGGAAGTTTTGAGAAGTTTCTGTGTTGGGCATTTAGATAAGCACGAAGCAGAAAGCATCTTGAGCAATGTCGTGGTAACATCGACACTTTTACGTACTATAAAACTAATTTTAATTTATCTTAACTTGCGAATGTTGTAAGAGGAACCGTAGACATGTAATACTTTCGAAACAAAATATCAATTCGATATCGTCTAGTTATGAAGAATGACTATATTATGTGTCCTGTGTTACTTTGGCGAAGCCTGCTCTCTGCAATGGGACATTTAGATTTAGAACTTAAACCCGTGTGGTAATAGTAATACACTGTGCTATTGAAATTATAAATAAAATATATAATTTGAATAGCACCTTCAACTTTGAAATCAGTCAATCAGGTCAGCCAGCTTACAGGAGGTAGGTAAATTTACCTTAGTCAACAAGATAATGAGGAGTGGTGACACCGAGTATTCTTACTCATGGCCACAGAGGCAAAGGTATTTTGTTGTACTATGTTTGTTTTTTTTTTTCTTATTGTTTTTGTGTGTAATTTGTTTGAATAAATGTTTTCTTTCTTTCTTTTCTTTCTTTCTTTGCTAAACTGAAATCTTGTTAAATATAAATTCATATAAGTATAATTAATTGAATAACTAAAAACTGAACCACTAAAAACTTACTATAAAACCAATCCATGAAAACCTTGTCAAAATCAATCAATCAACTAGCCTATTGCAGTCCACTGTTGGGCATAGGCCTCTTCCAAGCTTGTGTTTGATACAAATTAAATTTAAAAAAATAGTTACTCAAAACAGTGTAAAGTTATTTCAAATATATGTTGTTAATAAAATGTAACAAAGTAGGGTATTATTGGGCATTCTGTACCACTTTCGTCCAGTCGCTCCGCGAAACAAGTTTCGCTCTCGCTCAGGACTCGTGGTCCAAAATGCCCAATAATATAAATTTAATATAACCAGCGACGTGTGGCTTCGAAACTTCAATAAATAACTAACGCCTAATATATTCACGTGAGCAATAACAATGACGACATTATAGCTAAGACATCAACAACTGGCACTTTAAAAATTACCAACAACCAGTATTTTTAATTTTAGTGTGTTTGTGTCATTATAGACAGAATTAATAAAAATATATTGTGAGGAGGATAATAGGATGGTAAAATTTGTTCCAGTACTTAAAAGAAGTTGAGTAGATTTAAGATCGATTAGTATTTATAAAGATTAACAATCTTTAAACTTGATCATTATTAATTAAGCTGTAATATGTATATAACATGAAATTTGTCAAACAACCACAATCTTTGCAATTAAATATAATTTGCAATGATTCTTGTAAGACTGAATCACGTCATGGAAAATTATTACCTAATACCATACGATGCATTATTTGCGGACCATCAAACTGTGGCAAAACAAACTTGTTAATTGGTCTACTTCTACATGAAAATGGATTAAACTTTCAAAACATCTACATATATTCAAAAACTTTACTTCAACCAAAATATGTGTTTTTAGAAAAGGTTTTACAGCAAGTACCATGTATATCATTACAAAAATTTCAAGGAAATGAAGAAGTGTTAAAAGTTGAGGATGCGAAACCAAACTCTATAATTATTTTTGATGACGTGGCGTGTGAGAATCAAAATAATATGCGTGATTACTTTGCTATGGGTAGACACAAATACATCGATTGTTTTTACCTAAATCAAACATACAGTAAAATCCCAAAACAATTAGTAAGAGATAATGCTAACCTGATAGTACTTTTTAAACAAGATGACATTAATTTAAGACATGTTTATGATGAACATGTTAATACCGATATGACTTGGTTTGAATTCCGTGAAATGTGTTCCAGGATATGGAGTGAACCCTTCAACTATGTTGTAATTAATAAAGATTGTTCTAAAAATAATGGATGCTATAGAACTAAATTTGATACCTTTGTAATCTTTGATTAAAATTTCGAATATTTAAGGTTGTCATCTTTGTATTATTATTATTCTGTATACGACTTTCAACCGATAACAAGCATGGAAAAATCATTAAAAAGACAAATTGTTGATGCTGCAGAAGCTGTAAAGAGAAAAGTACGGAACATGCGAGATATTGAGATTAGCAATAAACAAGCATTGGAATCAGTTTTCAAGCCTGTAACAGAATCTCTCAACCTGCTTTCCAACGCTAATAATCAAATCGAAGGTCCATTGAATAAACAAACTATGCAGAATGAAAATCCAAAAAGTAAAGATGACAGTGATGAATCTGACAATGACAGTGAAAGTTCTTTTCAATCATTGGTTGATGATGTTAATATTAAAGAGCACGACACTTCATCCTGGTCGTTATCTTCAGAAGCCCTACGAGACATCCCGTTTGGCGTTCGAGTAGATCAAGGGAAATTTATGTTAGGGTCTGCTAATATAACAGTTGGTGATGAATTTATTGTAGTAGCTGGTTGTAAATATCGTAATACACCTGGTTTGAAACAATTGTTATTAAAAAAGAATGTAGATTTAAGCGTAGTTACAGAGAGTGACATGCAAAATTATAAATCGATGTTGCTTGATACAAATGCACATCGTAGAGATTTCGAACCAAATAAACCAATAAAAAGTAATAAGGGAATGAAATATTTACAAGTTATTAAACCGCTTTTCTCAGTACAAAGTACAATTCCTGGTAAGCAATCTAAAGGTAAAGGAATGTCAATGAAAAAAATGTGGAGACAAAATGTGGATTACATTTATTGGGATGATCCAAATGAATTAGTTGATAGATTAAAGTTGTTAATAGCATCTCGAGATGCTGGCAATACAGGCTTAGATAATGAAATTATGTCTATTATTGAGGAATTACGTGAAAATAAAATTATTATTAAATAAAAGTTGTATGTATATAATGTTCATTTTATTTCTAACCTTACAGTACAACACACTCTAAACATGAATGTAGACAAATTCGGTCATTATATTCATAAACGAATGCGTTTATCTGAGTTATTCGAGATTAATAATAACGCTTTGTATAAATCTGAAAACGGTGACTTTGATTTGAAAGCATCACGACTAAGAGGTATTAGACTGCCTGAAGAAGCTGATGACGTGGTAAATAAGGAATACGTAGATAAAATTAAAACAGAAATTATACAAGAAATTAATAAGTCGCTACACGTTCAAAGTATTTTAAATACAAAGTTTACAAATACTTTGCTTCATTTAGAAGACAAATTTTATACAAAAACCACTGTAGACAAGTTAATTAATCATAATGATAAAGCAACAAATTGTTAATGAAATACACAAAGCAGCACGAAAAAACTTTCTGCGACGACCTGTAATATTGAAAGGAATCGATGATTTATGGCAAGCTGATCTGATAGATATACAGACGTTGAGAAAAAGTAATAAAGGATATAATTATATTTTATTAGTGATTGATTGCTTCTCTAAATACGCTTGGGCTGAACCATTGAAATCTAAAAACATGATAGATGTTACACATGCTTTCGATGAAATATTACGTAGTAGCCATCGCAGACCAATCAACTTACAAACTGATTCTGGAAAAGAGTTTTATAATACAACTTTTAAAAATCTTATGAAGAGGTTTAACATTAACCACTATTCTACTTTTTCTACCAAGAAAGCTTCAATAGTCGAGAGATTAATAAAGACTATCAAAAATAAACTATACAAATGTTTTAGTTTAAATGGAAGCTATAATTGGTTAGGATCGATATTGACAAATATATTGAAGACATATAACAATACATATCATCGTACTATTCAATGCAAACCTTCCGATGTGAAAAAATCAAATGAGTTATTAATAAAAAATAATATTAATAAATCACAAAATCATTTATGTATTCGGTCTAAACCTAAATTTAAAGTCGGTGACAATGTACGAATTAGTAAATACAAACATATATTTGAAAAAGGATATACTCCTAATTGGTCTACTGAGCTGTTTATCATAAAAAAGATCAATAAAACGAAACCAACAACATATTACATAGAAGATCAGCGAAAACAACCAATATTAGGCACGTTTTACGAACAAGAACTCCAAAAATCTCATCATCCTGGTGTGTACTTGATTGAAAAGGTTTTAAAAAGAAAAGGAAATAAATTATTCGTAAAATGGTTGGGATTAAGCAATGATGATAACAGTTGGATTAATAAAACCGCAATAACAGATTGAAATAACAATTATATAACCATATTCCTTACATATATTATATTTACTTTACTTTGAGCAATGCAAGGAGGTGGACTGCTTAACACTATTATTGATAATCTACCGTTTGAACTTCACCTGCCTGGTTATAACTATTGCGGACCAGGCACAAAACTAAAAAAAAGATTACTCAGAGGTGATCGAGGTGTTAATAAGCTAGACGAAGCTTGTATGCAACACGATATTGCATATGATAACCATAAAGACTTACCCAATCGACACAAAGCTGATTTACAACTACTAGATATGGCTAAAAAAAGACTTAAATCGAAAGATGCAAGAAAAGGAGAAAAACTTAGTTCCTGGTTAGTGAGCAAAGTTATGAAAGCTAAATTAAAATCTGGTGCTGGCGTTAAGGCGTTTAATAGTTTTATATCAAAAATTAAATCTGTGGTTAAGAAAATGAAACCCAAAAACAGTAAAACATTAATAAACACCGCATACTCAGTTGCAAAGAAACTTTTTCCATGCACTCCAAATATGCGAATACCACGAGTTATACCGTTACCAAAAACTGGAGGAATTCTACCTTTAATTCCAATTTTTGCTGGTTTATCAGCTTTAGGCTCTTTAGCTGGTGGCGTAGCCGGTATAGCAAAAACGGTGAATGAATATAAAGCAGCTCAAAAGAATTTACAAGAAACAGAACGACATAACAGATCTATGGAGACATTAGCCATAGGCAAGGGTTTATACATAAAACAACATAAAAATGGCAAAGGATTATATATAAAATCTCCAAAAAACTGAAGTGGAAGCTACCTAATCGACCTTTAACTAATTTGGATATTGAAAATCATGCACGAGACATTCCTCACTTTCGAGGAGTGTACATGAAGGATCAGTTACCAAGTTCACCAAAACGGATTGAGTGTGGTATAGTGAACTTGGATAATGCAAAAAACGAAGGAACACATTGGGTAGCTTATGTTAAAGTTAATAATTACTGTGAATATTTTGACAGCTTTGGTGATTTAAAACCCCCCAGGGAATTGATGAAGTATTTTAAAAATTATAATGTTTTTTATAATTATACAAGATATCAAAATTTTAATTCTGTAAATTGTGGACATTTATGTTTAGAATATTTGTGGAAATATTGGAATAAAAACATATAAATTTTATGCGTTTGTTTAATTTAAACCATTTGCAAGATGTCACTCACTTTGTCGATAACTGGGAACTCTTCAGATTTATCTGTGTACTATACTAACACACTACAATTATCTGAACAATATGAATGCGCCTTATTGCATTTCTCAACATTTAACTCTATTCCAAACATTGACAAAAGAAATAATAAGTTATATTATGACACCAATGAAGTTATTGAAGTACCGGAAGGCACCTATGAATTACAAGACATCGGTGATTATTTAAAATCAGAAATAAAGGACGCTGTGTTCAAATTAGAGTGTAATAATAACACTCTAAAAACTAGTATATACTGCACAAAAAATATAAATTTTAATAAAGAAAACACTTTCTGCAGTTTGTTAGGGTTTAAGAAACAGATCTTGGAAGGAAATAAATGGCATGTGTCTGAGTTTCCAGTCAACATTTTACCTACGACCGTGATCAGGATAGAATGTGATATTGTAAGCGGCTCGTACATAAACGGAGAATCCAGTCACATTATACACGAATTTGCACTGAACGTACCACCTGGATACAGAATAATAGAAATTCCTAAGAACGTAATATACTTTCCGATTAACCAAAAAAATATAAACAGCATACGAATTAGGTTATTAGATATAAATAACCGTTTAATAAATTTACGAGGTGAAGAAGTTCAACTGTATTTACACCTAAGAAGAAAAAATGATTGATTACAATAAATATGTGCTTCAAGAAAATAAACATATCAGTTCAGTTCAAGCTATCACCCAAACAAGAGCTATCTCGAAGAAAAAGAAAATAAAATTAACTAAAGAAAATAAGATATTTCTTAAAGCAATCGGTTTACTAAAATGAATATATTAGATGTTTTATCCACACCAACTTACGATAATACTGTTGAGGGAATAGAATTCCATTCTTACAAGCCATATGTAACAAGTTTCAATAGAAATGATGAAATTCGTATACCTATCAACCAACAAGATTTGTACATATTACCATCAGCAAGCACCTTGTATTTGGAAGGAACTGTTATCGTTAGTAAAAAAGATTTGAAAGACGTTGCTAGTAGCATCAATTTTACGAATAATGCGCTACTCTATCTGTTTCAAGACATAAGGTACGAGCTTAATGGAGTAGAAATAGATAAAATTAAAAATGCTGGCATAACAACTACAATGAAGTCGTTAATTTCAATGAATGAGAGTGAATCAAAGATGTCTTATGCCTGGGGCTGGAATATAGATGGTATAAAAAATGTGAATGGTGGTAGATTTTCAGCATCTATACCTCTTTGTAATATCCTCGGGTTCGCAGAAGATTTTAAGAAAGTTGTAATAAACAGTAGACACGAACTGATATTGTTAAGAAGCAACACTAACCTAAATGCTGTAAAACTTAATACAGGTGAAATTATAGAAGATGTTCTTATAAATAAAATCATATGGCGCGTGCCTCATGTTAAGGTATCAGATAGAGAAAAAATAAGTTTGTTAAAAATGTTAGAAAAAGATCGACCGCTCCAGATGATATTCAGAAATTGGGACTTGTACGAATATCCCGCATTACCTAAAACCACAAAACATACTTGGTCTATTAAAACTTCGTCACAAATAGAGAAACCACGCTTTGTTATTATTGGACTACAGACTCAAAGAAAAAATAATTCAGGTGCTGACATGTCTCAGTTCGATCATTGTCATATTCGTGATGTTAGAGTGTACCTAAATTCAACATATTTCCCTTATGAAAATCTAAATGTTAACTTTGCTAATAACAGAGTTGCTTTATTATACGAGCAATACACTAGATTTCAACAGTCATATTACGGACGTCGCGCGGAACCCTTATTAAGTGAAAAACAGTTTAAAGACTTAGCACCGTTATTTGTTGTCGACTGTTCTAGACAAGCTGATAATCTAAAAGGAGGCTCTGTCGTAGATGTACGAGTGGAAATTGAAACTGATTCAGATATACCAGATCAAACATCTGCTTACTGTCTCATACTAAACGACTGCATAATTGAGTATAAGCCGTTGAGTAACACCGTTAAGAAAATATCATGAGCCCAGATACTATCATATTAGATGTCCAAGGATTTAAAGACCTTAACAACGATTTTATAGTAAAGGAGTTAGCTTTAGCCACTTCTGAATACACACAAACTTTTTTAATCAAGCCACCTTACTTGTTTAAATATTTAACAAATGACGAAAAAAAGCAAGTTAAATGGTTGGAAAGAAACAGAGGAATTTATTGGAACGAAGGTTTCATAGACTATAGAGAATTTCATCGTGTAATTGTCCAATACCTGGAAAGTAAGGATATTATTGTAAAAGGTCTGGAGAAAATTAATTGGGTTAAGGACTTGTGTGTGAATTGTAATGTCTTAGAACTTGACGAAAAACAATGTCCTAATTTATCTGTGCTACACAAAACATTCAGTGGTGTAAAAAATAATTTTAATTGTAATTATCATTTAAAGCACTGTGCACTAAAAAATGTAATATGTATAAAAAAATATTTAGAAAATAGTAAAAGTTCAAATTGTAATCTATTATTCTAAGGAAATAAAAATACTTTTTACAAATATATAATGCTTTTATTTTATTACAAATATACGTACATTAATATCTAATACACATTAGAGACATAAAATGAATACAATTTATTACATTAAACATAACCTAATCAACTAACTACAATATTAAAAAAAATCAGTAAAAATCATTATCTATTAAAGATTTTGAGATTTTTTTCACCAATGATTCAGTTTCGTCCAGAACAGAATCATTAGCGTCTTTAACAATATATTGCGCGCTTAGTATAACGTTCTCGCAATCACTATCACTATCATAGGTTTCAGGAGTGTTATTACATAGGTCTAGCACTGAAACTTTTATCAATTTAATGCCAGGTCGTTGTGGTCGACTCATTACGTAAGATTTTGAAGATTTCAGTTTCTTCGATCTCTCCTTACGTCGTTGTTTCAACGTCTTATCTTTCGTTACTTGTTTGCAGCATACGGTTTCCTTGCGAAGCATCTCGTTATAGTCTTCATTAGGATCCTGAGCATACTGACTGAACATAATCGTTGAGTCGGAAATCTGAAACAAATTATAATTAAATCATTAACACGTTGTTAAAATAAGTTACTGTTTTATTGAACCCAAAGGTAACCAAAGTTTATTTTATTTTATTAATTAAAAACTTACCATTGACATGATTCTGTAGCACAAGTACACGAGTTAAATAATATTTCGTAATTGAAAAAAATAAAGTATTTTATACAAATTAATTCAATCTATATATTAAAATGCTAATAATGCATATTGTGTCTGCAAGAAGAAATATTTGCACAGTATGTTTGTCAGTTGAAAAAGTCTACTACATGACTACATATAAAAAAATATATATTAAGAATATTGTTATATTCTTAATACAGTTTTTTTTTAATATTAAAAAAAAAACATTTATATCTAAGCGATGACTGGAGCAATCGCTAGTATATCATTATTGTCTGTATTGCATTTTATAATGTAGGTTGGTTGTATGTAATGTAGGTATATTGGTCTCGTGTTACATCCTGTTCTATATACTTCTATGTTTTTATATTCAACTATAATCCAACTTTATAATAGAAAAAGAACATAATTTGTACAAGGTTTTATTCGTGACTTTGTTCGCTTGAATTAATAATTGGTTAAGTATATAGTTAATTCGATTTCAAATACCAAAATAGTGGAAATGAGCGACAGAAAAATATTTACATAGTTATATAATATTATGCATGTACTTATATAAACTGATGGTCTTATGTATATATCATCATGAATTGATAACAATATAACATTTCATTTTTATATATTTTTCGCTAATATTCATCTAATAAAAACATTTTATTGTTTTTATTTTTTAAAGACAACAACTCTTGCACTAGGTATTACTCGTATGTCGCGGGGACTTTTTACATATATATTTAAACTATTGGGTACAAATCACAGCCAGACTCAGGACAACAATTTGTGGATCATACAAATAATTGTCCTGCATGGGATTCGAACCCACAGCTTCGAGCACGTTAGTCGCTTACGCTACCACCGAGCCATCAAGGAGGGCATTACGAAACGTTGTTCGTAAAACGCTTGCTAAGCGTATGTATTGTCATACGGTTGAAAGTAGGTCATAGCAAACGCATATTTATATAATAATCATAAAAAACTATTTATGGTTGCGACTCTGTTCGCATGGATTATAATGGTTATATTTATAAATTAAATAAAACAAGTAAATGTAGTCAACATTTTATTTTTACATAAACAAAAGCAGTACTTAACCCTACTAAGTAGGTAGATATTTAGATGGAACTTAAATATATTTTTAATATTTTCATTTATTAATATATTTACATATACAATCGATACTTAAATCTAATACCTTAATACTAAAATAAAGTAGTAATTTACTTATACACTTTCACAGCAAAGAAAGCTTAGTCTAAACCTCATCTTTAGTTTTAAGCATATATGAATGACCCCAAGCTTGTGTTGATATTTTATCCAAAGATATCGCTCGTTTATCATCGTTGTTAGATAATACAATTTTGTTGATAGACTGCGTAAATATTTCGTGTTTTATTGATTTAAACATTGGATTTTTTCTATGGATAACTCCACCATTAAATAAAATATTTTCATAATCTGTAATACTTAAATCTCTTACTACACATGACTTTATTCCCTTTGCTTTTTTAGTGATTTTTTTTTGAGTTTTTAAAGAGTACAATTTAGATCTTAAACCAACAAAATCGGAGATATATTCTCCTCCCATTTCATCTTTGAATAAACCAGGAACTTTTTTATTGATAAGCGGTATCTTAAAATAGTTCATAGCTTCATAGTTGCTGGTGTCAAAATATTGTAAAAACTGATACTTTAAATCATAGTAAAAGTCATTAGTATATATTTCGTACACAAAAGAGTCCGTGTCTGTATAACACAACTGTACTCGCTCTT
Source organism: Schrankia costaestrigalis (assembly GCA_905475405.1). Taxonomy (NCBI): domain Eukaryota; kingdom Metazoa; phylum Arthropoda; class Insecta; order Lepidoptera; family Erebidae; genus Schrankia; species Schrankia costaestrigalis. Next base: position 5,941,646 of record FR997850.1, read on the forward strand.
TGTAATAAGGCTTTACAATATTGTAATGAAAATTATACATGTGTGACTTAGAAAGTTCTAATACAGTGAATCCTATATAAATCGGTTTATCTAAAATAATTTGGTCTGGCCTCATTTGTATTGCAACTAAGTTTTCAGATAGAATTGAAGCACTATGGAAATAAGGATTGGATACAAGCCTTTCAGCGGATATGGACTTTTTGGTACGATTATTTTGATCGCTCCATTGATTAACTAAATGTACGCTTACTCTTTTTTCAGTATTTTCTAATGTTTTACCAAAAACACTGTTATTCAGTAACTTAAAAAAATCTTGTTCGAAGGCACTTTGTGCCTTCTGTCGTAATTGTGTGTTCAATTCTATATATTGCTTTAAGTAAGGACTCTGTCTAAAAGTTATAGCTCTATGAATTTTACGTAGTATTAAACCATGTTCTATACATTTTTTTAAATGTACATAATGTATGACATAGTTATACTTATTATATAAATTAGCAATTAGTTTATTAGATTTACCGCCTGGGGGAATGCATTTCTCTGGACAAAAAGGCAAATCGTTATGGTAATCGTGTAAATGTTCAGGATATAAAAGATCAACTTCTAATATAAATCCCCACTCAGCATTATCTGTAATATTTTCTACGTGTAAATTATACAATTCGCGTTCACTAAGAAACCTAAAACCTGAATATGGTAGATACTGGCACATGCTATAACCGTAAAGATTATTACAGTCAAGGTATACTATGAAACTAGAAGATTTAGATGTATTATAGTCAGACATGTATTTATGGTTAGCCTTAGCATACCGACGGGAACACATGCATAAGCCTCCCCTAATACCATCTTGAATCATTCTAACGATTGCTAAGTCCGACAGAAGTTCTAATTCAACACCTGTTTTAAGTAACATTGCGTCAAAGGACAAACTAGGTGCTGTTATGTAAAATGCAGGATCGAGGTTGTAATGTTGTTTACATGTTTTCCTAAAATTTTGGAAAATATCTGTCAACAAAAGTACATCTGTTTTTAAATACAAATCCGTATATTCTCCTAAGTTATGTATATTAAATTTATCCCAAACAGTTTTAGCATGATTGTAGTCTTCGTCGCTAATATTTTCGTTAGTTAATGAATTATAAAAATGACACTTTGATGGTAAAGATTTATCCTTATAACATTGCCAATTTGTCATATAATCGTAAGGATATACACCTTTTCGTGTTAATAAATTTAATTGTGTTTTATCAGGAAAATGAAATTTAAGGTTAATAAAATCTTTAACTTGCATTGTTTTAGCAAGTTTGTCAAGGCTTGTTCCTAAAAAGTTAAACGAATCTAAAAATCTTAATTGTATATACTCGTTATTATCAATAGGGATAAACTTTGAAAAGGATATGTATTTTTCCTTGGTCTTTGGTATTATTTTTATCTGACCAGGAATTTCACCTAATTTTTTAATAAATAAATGAGAATCATATCCTGACAAGTTATGGAAAAATATCGGAATGAATTTGGGTAACTTGTGTTGTAAATTACAGTGTCTATGTGCTGCACCCCGATATCGCCCAGTAATGTGACAGTGATCTCTTACTTTATCTCCCCACAATAAATGTTCACAAATGTGGCACTTAATAGCACTAGTGAAACTAACAGCATCGTTTTCTGTGAATATCATAGTTTCATTTTTAGTCAAATATTTATGATATATTTTCTTAACATCTTCAGTAAGAAAATGTACAAATTTTGTTACACAATCCTTGCCTCGATAACTTCTGTAACCTTTAAAATGTTCAGTGAATGATGATACTATATTATATGCAAACGCAGCAGGCACGTGTACTTGTGAGTATGACGTATTACCGGTGTTCAATTCGTCGCCGGAAATCGGTTTGAGTAAAGTTTCGAAATCAGCATATATGACGAATGGAATATTTTGTTTTCTATTATAATTTTTAAATTTTAAAAATGAACCTTTTTCAGGTAAAACTGTAACAACTCCTCCACATAAATGTGATTCAAATTTACTTGAATTCGGAAAAAATAATAAGCATGTTTCACAGAAGTACAATTTACCATGATGTTTAGTTATTTGATTTCTAACCAAACGTGGCAAATCTTTAATTAGACAGTAATGGGAATGTGTATTATTTTCTAAAAACAAAAGGTGTATACTCTTTGATTTTTTACTATTATTAGATTTATACAAAGGTCCAATAATTGTTCTATCATTTTTCAATCCATAAACGAAAATATTCAGAGAGGGGTTATTTTTTTCAAAAACATTGATGTCCGAAAATGTAATTGGAAATAATAAATTATTAATATTTAAAACATCTCGAAAATGAGGATACGACGATACTCTGTCAGGATGTTGTATTGTGGGATACAAGGCAGCTACAATACACCACAAGAAGCAATAACTATCATTATTTCTAATATTTAACACAGCTTTTTTATTTATTATAAATTTTGGTAAAGCTATAAATTTGGATCCGCCGAGAGGCTGATATTTATTTATATTGATTTCTAAATGAGAATTTTTTAAAAATGTCCATCCACTATCTCTTTCCTGAAACTCTTCAATTTTCTTTAATAAATTTAAAAGTATAGTTTTGTAAATTGATTCGAAATCATAATTTAAATGAATAACATAATTTTTTGTGGTGAACGATTTAATTTCTTGGTGTTCGTTTTTATACATAAGAAAAACAGAGAAAAGTTCAAAATTAATTTTAATTGATGTATGTCTTTGTAACGATTGATCGATTAGGTTCTTAATTTGTTTTTGGTTATTATGGAGAAACATCTCAGGCAATATATTTAACTGTTTTTCGGTGGCAAGAATTCTGTAAGTTATAATACGAGATTTAAAGGAAGAATTAATGATTTCAACGTTATCATACAATGGGGTCGTGCTATTGTTTTTATGATTATTACTTCGTAAGTGACCAGACCATCGTCGATTATCTACAAATATTTTACAAACTGTGCAATGAGGCATTATTAGAGAGTAGTTAAAGTTAAGTACCTACTTCAATATTTTTAACAATATTTTTTATACAATATTAAGTTTAGTTTATAAAATATGATGTTAATAATGTATAATTTATAAGATATATGATGATGATATGAAATGACTCTTATCGTAAATACCTACTTTAAAAAATAATTATCTTACTTAAACTATTATTTTGTAAGTATCTTGAATTTCAGCTTAATATTGATACAGGATTGAGCGATTCAGTTCTATTTTGACCATTTAGCTAGCTAATTAGTTTTCACTCTGAAAAAAAAAAAAAATATATATATATATAATAGGTACCTAGGTGACATAATTGAACACCTTTGAACTTTTAGCCTGTGGACAGTATTATGAAATAGTTATATTTAAGTCATAGTCATAATGTATTTCAAAACAAAAAAACTATTTAAGAGGTATAATTACTTAAGAAAAGTTAAAAACGAAAGAAACATACAATATATAATAATATTTCTTTTACCTTGTTTCATTGTGTACCTAAGAAGTACAATGATTTCAGCTGGAACACTTCAGTCTCTAACTATCTATGTATCTTTAATTTTAGTTTATGTTGATACAGGAATCAACTGTTCTCTTTCGATCATTTATATAGCAAATTAGTTTTTCATCCTGAAAAAAAAAAAAAACTGCATTTAATATAAATAGGTATATATTATTATAACAAGAGGTAGATATTATTACTTATTTAAAGTTCAAAAAGAGCAAAACATAAGTACAATAAATCTGTAACATAAAATAAATATTTTCCTGTTAGATTACCTGCCAATGTGCAAGTGGGTACAATGATTTCAGCTCGTACACTTCTATGTCTAATTCAAAATGTGTATTTAGTTGATTTTGATTCATCGATATCACTTCTCGATTATTTTTTCTAATTTAATATTCTGTAAAAAAAGAAATATATAAAAAGAAAGAAGTATATAATATATGTAAGTATACATACTTCTATCAAACAGCTTCCTTATGTATTTAACTTAATAAACATAATAGTTATTACCTTTTTAAGTCGTGGAGTATTTTGTATTCACATATTAAGTACTTAAATTTCTGCTGTATTTAAATACACGTCTGCTGAATGCAAGTAATTCGTTAAAATTAATTAATATAAGTAATCTTAGAATTTTGTATTATAAAAATATTTATTCGATTTATTAGATAGCTAGGTAGGTATTTAATTCAGCAATTTAATATTAACACAAATAATTATTACCAGTTATTGGAAACGCTTGAAATTTGCTAATATGTAACTAAATACGTGCGCTCAACCTACTTTTTATTAGGGTACAGTAGATCTAAATCGGTATAAATAATTATTATGGATTTACGATAATATTCTATTAACAAAAATATCAATGATTATAAATTTACAAATAGCATTATTATTATTGTTTAGCTCCCTTTATTATAGTTAATTTCGTACCATATATAGATATTGTATATGTCAACGTAAGATTGTAAGAACAGCCAGTTTATTAATTAACTAATCAGTTTATACACTGTCGATTATTTGTAAACGCGTACTGAGATGACTTAATCCATTCCATTTATTTCAGTCAGAAACTGACAGTCTTCAACTGTTAGTTACACTAATCTGTGAAACTATAAACTTATAATATAATATGAAATAAAAGCAATAAATTGTACATCTCAGTGCGAGTTTACAATTTATCGACTAACGGTTCTTACAATCTTACGGTAAAATACAAATTACTTGTGTTTATCACATAAAAATAAGTCATAATATTATAAAAATTAACAATTCCAATTAAAATTTAAATAGGTACTTACCGCATAGCATTTATTTTGATTTAAAATAAATACATAATTATACGGAACCATAGAACTTGATATGACGTAGTCAGGCTACTTGCACTATATTTTTATTTTATAGTCAGCAATTTTGTTCGATTTTATTCAAAATTCCTTAGACATCATTTTTGACCAAGTATAATCCGTACAAGAAAAAAAGTCAATTGATACACCAATAACATGTCTGTTTAATATTTTTTTAAATTAACATTGTTTTACATGTTTCTTGATTTATAAGCTAAACATTATTTCACTACCGTACATTAAACGAAACTAAGTCTGCAAGTGTGGAAGTAATCATCAAGAAGTATACAAAGAACCGCTGCGCTTCAAACTGCCTGACGACACCTGCCTGCTGTACCTATCATCATCAGCACCATAACATTTATAATGTAAGTACATAAGTATACTATCTAATCTATGTACCGTATTCAATTGATTTTCTTCTTAATTACTAGCTAAATGTTTCATTATGTATCTTTAGTAATTACATAAGAAGAAAGAAAGCGTTAAGTTCAACTTTGATTTTATGATTTTAACTTTACTCAACTTGTAATCTTGGCTTGAGCATGATGTTATTGTCTGTCTATACATTTACTCAAGTAAAATTACATTTAAGTACCTAACGTTTTAGAATAACTTTGGGTAGGGTGTAAAAATAATGATAGAGTACCCTACTAATAATTATGTTGTGCTATTTCAGGTCCGGATCAGAGAGCGAGTACAGCTATCAGGAGGTCGCAGACGAAGGCAGAGCTAAATCGAAACATTTTGCAGACAGCAATGGAAAAAGGAAACGTAAAACTCCATCGACTAATTCGATTCGTAAAAGGTACGTAATTAAACTTTTATTAAATATGTACAATCAACGTCAAATCTAATTATTAATACCATTTTATTCTGACCTCTTATTGTATGGAAAGACTATACAATGTGTGATCAGGTTATATTGGATGTTAATATATTTTATTTAACGTTCTGTACACAATCGTTTGCAATAATATAAATTATTATATTTATAAATTAGTAATGCAATATATTCTAATTCTTTGATAAAAAGGTTTTAAGTAAGTTGTGAGTGTGAAACAACTATGTGTATAACGTACTGTACTACACTAGATAAACACAGCTGGTGAATTAAAGTTGCTGGGTTCGATCCCCAACAGTGTATTTACTTAGTATTTTTCCTTTCTAGAGATAGTCTGAATTTAGATCGGTAAATAAAAGTATTCACGAAAATATAGACTCTAATATTATTTTTATAAAAGTAGGTTGCTGTGTATGTTAATATTAATTTTCAGGACTCTATCATACTAACAAACAACCACTCGGTTATACTAACAACAAACAGAATTTTATTTACCTAACTGTTTACTAAAAACTACTTATTGTTTCAGTAAGAAAACCGAACCCGTTGACATTTTCGGTATAAGGAAATGCAAAACTCCTTCAGAATTTAAAGAAGATTCTAAGTTAGCATCATATTTAATAAACAAGGTCGCCAACGGTAACGAGCGGCGATACGCTACTACTGAAGGAGAGTACTACATTGACTTCAAAATTTACAAGACGAACGATGTCCATGGGACAGACTCGCTAGAACTGTGGAAAAAAGCCCTTCTCCGCTTGAAAGCTCAAGTGAATAGTGATTCTCCTCAGTGGCGCAAGCTGCAAGAATTTATACGCTCGATCGACACATTATTTACTGAGGAACCGAAAATGTTTAGTGATAAATAAATTATTTATTTAAGATGTACCCAATCGTTGTTTTACTAATTATAAACACAATGAGTGTACCGTGCTTGTTATAAACCTAATATCAAGTACGGTACACTGAATAAATACAGTATAGATAACAAATAGGTCTGGTAAAGGTTACAAGTGTGGTATAGCTAACAGGTAAGTACTTATGGTTAATTTTTTTATATTAAGCAATCTGGACTAATTTAGAACTTGTTTCACCGAGAGACACGTCAACCCACACAACTAGTCACAGGTGAGTTCTAACATCTATAGTTGTTTTTTTTGTTTTGCTACATTTGTCGGTTCGCAAACAATGTTGGTATCGTTATTAACGTTAGATAATAATATCCATGCTATGACGAACACAAGAAATAGGGAAAACATCGCAGGCGTGCGTAGTGTGACTGTTTTACAATCAATGAGCGTTTACCGTTTTGTGAACTAACTAAAATGTTACCGTTAATCGATCGGATATTATTGGGCGTTCTGGACCACGAGTCCTGAGCGAGAGCGAAACTTGTTTCGCGGAGCGACTGGACGAAAGTGGTACAGAATGCCCAATAATACCCTACTTAACAAAACTACTGCAACATATTAAGTGAACGATAGTTTCATAATTCAAACAAAAACGGTAATAAACACTAAATAAATGCAATACCGTTGTGTAATAATTAATTCACTGTACACTGTGTATATGGAATTTCAATTGTATTAAGTACAATCACGAAAACGCCATTTATTGGAGCTGTTGAAACGGTTTTTGAAAACAATTATTTTTACTTATTTTTATTATTGTCATAGAGGTCACAGTGGTTTTTTAAATTCTCTGGTAATTTATTTGTAGATCACGCTGTCTATAAATATAGCAACTAGGGTAATACTTATTTAGCCGCCTACAACTGTCTCATAGGTCATATAAAATGATAGTGGTATAAGAGTCATATCTCCGTGTGGTGACGGAGTAAGAATACAATATGAAAGAAAAGAAAGAAAAGAAAAAAAATATATTTGAGAAAATATAATTAATTTATATGGCACCACCCCATCTCATCCCAAGGGTGGCGTAAACACCGACTAAGGGACTATCCGTAATATTATCTTTAGGAAATAAAAAGAAGGAAAACTTGAAATTAAACCCTATACCTATCCGACCGCCCAGCGTGATATTAGTAGGCTAAGTATCCCTCCGTCACGGGAGGAGGCCCGTCCCTGCAGTGGGACAATAATGGGCTGTTATGATAAGAGTCATAGAGGAATAATTTAAATTAAAAATAGTACTTAAACAGAAATTCAATTATTTTCATAATCTACAAGATGTATATCAATTTCGCGCATCGTTACGCACAAAATCCAATCGACCATTGGATTAAAAGGTTAAGAAGCAAACAAAAAAATATTTGAAGGCTTTCTTAGAAGCAGTTGACTATGTCTTTTTTCCCAATTAAATGTTAAGTGATCTCCAAATCAAGACCCCGGGAAAACGATATGTATAGCATGTGTTAATTCAAACTTAAAGAATACGAAAGGGAAGAAATATGGTCTAAAGAGTAATTAGCTGGATGGATGTAGGTTGATATTTGGCTGTCACTCTCTTAAACCTATTGCTGTTGGAAAAAAAGAAAGACAATGGAAAAAATGGTACTTGAGGCGTGACTCGAACCCGCGTCTCTGGACTATACGCGTCCAGCGCCATGACCACTAGGCCACCCGAGCATCCGTCAATATATGTCCACTGTTGGACATAGGCCTCCTCCAACAATATTCCCACCCTAGTAATAATCCACCCTAATTCGCACAGTTACAGTCATTAATTAATCTGTCGTCTTTAATTAAAAGTATGTTTTCCGTAGCTTCAAATTAATCCCTTTGATATAGAAATACTCTTTAATGTAATGAGCAATCAAAATTCGAGAGCATATTACTTAAAGTTTATTCATAGATCCCAAACATAATTTACAAGGGATTAACTGCCCTTACAGAGGTATTTAAATAGAGCTTCCATGGATTATTAATTTGGGAAGATAAAATACAACATTATTTTAAATAAACGCCTACTTGTTGATTAATGAAAGAAGGATGGGCTAATTTGCTTTCTTCCCTTACTCATAAAGGCCTCTTAAATTTTAGTCGATTGATTAGCTTAAATTCTTACAGTTTTGTTTTTTCTCGCTAAACAGTGATTAAATTTAAGAGGCGTTTATGAGTAAGGGGGTAAATTGTTAGCTTAAAATTTCGTCTTTGACCCATAAATTAATAAATTCAGCGATAAAGTCGTACTTTTTAGTTTTCATCACGATTAATAAAGGTCATGCCTAAAAAAATATCTTGTATATAAAATTTTACTTGTATTAAAATTAAATTCATCTGTGTGGTGACGGAGTAAGAATACAACTAAGGGACTATCCGTGAATATTAACTATACGAAATAAAAAGAAGGAAAACTTGAAACTAAACCCTATATCAATCCGTCTGGCCAGCGTGGTATTGGTAGGCTAAGTATCCCTCCGTTACGGAAGGAGGCCCGTCCCTGCAGTGGGACATGAATGGGCTGTTATGAAATAAAATTTTAGGATGCCTAAAACATTATATACAAGTCAACTTTAACTAACTTTATATACAAGACAATCAGGTCAATTATTTATGTGATCCAAAAATTATGTATTGAGCTTGGATATTTATGGTGTCCATTAAATTAATACTGTATTCGTTTCCAAAACACAGGGCCTTATCATTAATGAAAGAGACGTTTTTTTAATAAAAAAAGAGGAATATATTCTTAAAAACGTACTGTACCAAATGGTACAACAGTAGTTTACTTCTATTTCTGTTTAACACTTAAAATATATAAGTAAGTTAACTGCAACAAAGACCAGGAACGCTTGTAGAACAACACAGCAATAAAAGTAACTGCAACTAAAGTTGGTGTAGTATAAACGAACAAACGTGTTGTCGTGTGCTGGTAGGAGATTTTACATGGCAGTTGAAATTCCCCAAGAGGGATGTATTACGGTAGTGCTGACGACATACTTTGTATTCTGGTAAAAGTGTGCTTTAACAGTATAGGTGCCTCCTAGTTTAATTAAAATAGCTTTCAGCAGTTTTTTTTGTATTTTTAAAAAGTATAGGACTCCTACGAGTATAGTCATGGATGGAAACTTTGCTTTAACTACTAATATCACTCAACTCCGATTCTTATTGAATTTATTATAAGATTTCCGTCTCTAGAAACGAAAATGTATTTTTGATTTTAGATAGGTATATGCTTAGTTGGAAAGAAGCCGATGGATGAGGGAGGCATAGGACCGCACAAGGTGGCAATACTTGGAGGAGGCCTATGTCCAGCTGTGGATGTCGATTGGCTGATATGATGATGATGATATGCTTAGTTTGAAACTTGATCACCCTACGTGAAAATAATTTGTTCCTGATTCGTCATCTTCCTAATTGGTCATCTTCCAAATTCGTCACTTTCCTAACTCGTCATCTTCCAAACTAGTCATTTTCCAGATTCGTCATCTTCCAAACTCGTCATTGTACTGTCTAATTGAATTTCAACAGAAACTAAAAGAAATAATTATTCAAGTTTGAGGAGCAACAATAATTCATAAAGTGTATATTTTTTTATGAATACAAGTGCTAATTATCTTAAATACTATTGATTTTAAATGAATATTTGCGAGTATATCTGTATAGGCTACAAAAAAGTTATGTCTACAAAATAATTAAATTGACTTAAGTATTTCAAATGGTATGCAATGTCAATCGTAAAAAAAATTATCATGTACACCTAACATTTCTATACTAATAAAATAATTTAATCATCATCCTTATCTATTTAATATGTTATTAAGTTTAATTAATTATTTATTTACATATCATTTAGGATAGTACACAAATACTTTTTTATTAGTAATTAGTAAAAATTTAAATTGCATAAAGGTCAATTGTGAAGTGCACTTCCGATCCGGTTTTTTTGACGTTCCCCTTGTATTTTTCTTCTTACTAATTTTTTTCTAAAGATAAAATTCAAAAATATTTAATTCTTCTCTTTCTCTAATGAAAAAAATATATGTTCAGGTTCATCAATTCATGCCTAATTTATTCTTTTAAATTGGCGTAGCGCTTCTTCTCTTATTTTTTTTTACAAACTTCATTATAGACAAGTAGCACTCTTAAAGGTTATACTACAAAGGATTTGTACACGGTATGACGAGTTTGGAAGATGACGAATCTGGAAAATAACCAGTTTGGAAGATGACGAGTTAGGAAAGTGACGAATTTGGAAGATGACCAATTAGGAAGATGACGAATCAGAAACAAATCGTGAAAATGTGAAAATAAAAATTTGTTAAATACGTTATTTCTCGAAAACGCTATCATCAAAGATCAGCAAACTTTCCGATTATTGAATCAATCGGGCGCCAGAGAATCGATTAAAAATCACTAGCTTACACGTGTAGCATCGCTTGGACGCCAGAGATAATGTAACTCTATCCCAGAAAAGTGAAATTCAATTTAAAAATTCATCAGAGCAGGCGGCTCGTTGAAAAATATTTTATTAACAGCTTTTTGTAGAAAGATATATACATGGAAGCTGTACGCGGTGGCCCACATTTTCGGCTGTCGAACAGATTGCAAATTAAACTTTGACTGAATAAACTTGTACAATATTTTACCTTGTGGTAAGGTGTCAGGGTATAATTTACGCGATGGACAGATGTTCCCGGCTACCAAAACTCACTCGAAATACGATCGTAATTCTCTCTCGCAGCTGTTTTGTCTTTTACTGCTGCAGTTGGCTAATTTTTACTGCTAATTTCGTCTTTAGTAGCTCTCTGTCAATGCGCAAGTATTAATATTGAGATACTTCGGCTGTATATTTCGTCAAGTCTCTTCCTGATTATCATTGCCTGCTCAGGTAAATTGAACAATATCTTCTTAAATTGCTATCGTCCAAACAAACTATAGGACTAGGTTTCGAAACATTTAGCATCAGACCACACAAAAAAGTAGGTATTTAGGTAGTTTAACTAAATATCAACCAAGATAATAACACTGTTACGTTATTTGATCAACCAACGTGTTTTATGTAATTAATTATTAAACCAAATCTGTCTCTTTGATCAAGGAATGGGATGTCCGTTATATTAATGGATGTAGTGAGCCGTGATATACAATATAGTGTAGTGCCGCAACATTATGTATTTGCTTTAGCTGTTACATGTTGTTAGTTACGTGCTGATGTAAGCCGTCCTATAATCGAATTATAATTGGAGCTAGGCTACTGATTTGGAGTGAGTAAGAGTGCTGTTGAGCGTTTGTGCGTGTTCCTGCTACCATGCTGATGCTTACTGCTTCCGGCATGATGCGGAGACCTGTTAGCATTATTTTTAAATTGGTATACCTTAATTAATTTGGATTTTTTTTTGACCATGTGACTTTTATTTGGAGCATTATATCAACAAATTATTTCCATTCTTTTATTTCCTTAGTATTCTCCAATATTTCATTAGTACTAGCCAGATTTCAATAAACAATATCACTACCATTAGATAACTAAAGTTCTTAACTAGGCTTCTTAACCCATCACTACATCCCAATAATTCAATATAACTTTATAAAATTCCGGCGAGTTTCTTACCGACTAAGGTATTTTTAAAACCCTTTAGGTATATACTCGTATGTTACCGAAAATATATGTAAACAAGTAATTGTATACAAATCCTAGGAGATGTGGGCTACTGATACGATTATCAATAATTGTCTCCGCCTGCTTACTCATTTAGCTGCAACTAGCATAAATAAATAATACCATACAGTGTATAATTCTTTAGCACGCACCGGTGTAACAGTCCAGTTCACTAGGCTAGCATACATTACAAAAAGTCGAACAACTGTGGAAATAAAACTAGTTAAATGGACATCATTCACATAAAGGTCGTCGCACATTACACCCACTCGACGCCAGACCAACAACGTTCCAACTGGAATTATCGATTCCATATGGATATAACGGGTCGTTGACTAGGCAATCAACTCATCGGTCATGTGTCGACAACTTAGCATCAATGAGTAGAGAACCTATAAAACGAGTACGTTGTGTTTACGTTTTGTACGATACAGTACAGACAATCCATATGTGAACAACGCGTGGAGCACGCGTTGTAGACTTACAACTCATGTGTTGAATAATTCACTCTATAGAAGACGAAATTTTCAATGCAATACTGTAAGTTGAGTTAGAGTAGAGTTGAGTTCTAAGTTGCAGCCCGGCGCCGTATAAAGCAATGGTTAAATTTGGTAGTCGAGACGGGTACTCGGGTGGCCTAGAGGTCATAGCGCTGGACGCGTATAGTCCAGAGACGCGGGTTTGATTCTCGCCTCGAGTATAATTTTTTTCCATTGTCTTTCTTCTTTTCGGAGTTGGAGTAGAATTGACGTCGAATCAGTTTAATGTGCGATGAGCTTTAAATGGACAACATGCACTCTATAGAGGTTTGTCTTTCAATGACTCGTGGTTTTATTTAGCGGTTATTTCGATTAACATACGGCATACATTGCTGTTTTATACTTAATGCTTATAGTTTAAGTAGAAGGTTACGGTACTATGAATATTGTTTCTAGGTTTTTATGACTTTATATGTCTGGTAGTGTTTTATTAGTATGGCAACATGATTTACTACTTGGAAGGTGATTTTGCACTTGATCTTAAAATGAAAGACTGCGCTGCATTGCTTACACTTTGACGGGCTGGGCAAATTAATTTTATACTATGCCTCAAGAGCTAAATGACATCGGAAAGTACTAAATTGAGACTAATAAAAATATATAAATATATTTTATGTTTATTTGTGTTAGAAGCAAAGGCCTATAATTTACCTTTTCCGTTGTTTCTAAGTACATATATAAAAACCTCTGTCTTTCTGTTACAAATAGATTTATTGATCTGATTTTGATATTAAATAACGATTTCCTGTTATTTTTAATTATCTAATAGCTTAATAGATTTATATTATATTCGTAAGATAATATCCTGTAGAAGTTTTATATTAGATACATAATTGTTATAAAATCAACAGCAAAAACTATATAATGGCCGTTGATATTGGTGTACCTATTCCAAAGTAAAGAACAATGGGCGAAACGTCCCCACCCTTGTAACACTTTCATCTATACATCAAATGAAAGCCCTTGAAAAGTTAAGCATTTTATTGTATGACAGCAAATCTGTCAGTCATGGGAGAACAGAGTTATTGAGGAGAAGAAAACAAAAAAATAAAGGATAATATTACATACTTTAAGCTAATGTTTACTATATAAGCACGATAGAGACAAAAGCTATCTTACAAGTAGAGGGACCATACATCTAAAACATCCTACATCATCCAGATAACCATGAATTTCGCTTTTCAAAATAAAAAACATATAGTTTTCATAAATATAAAACTCGTACGTCATATCAGCCAATTGATGTCCACTACTGAACATAAGCCTCCTCCAAACATAGCGAGGGTGGCACCCTCATCCATCGGTTTTTCGCCATCCTAACTAGGTCGTGGTGGGGGGTCTCTCTATCCTGCGCTTTCTGATAGGTGGTCGCCATTCCAGAACTTTTCGACCCCAACGGCTGTTGGTTCTCCGTGCTCACTGCCACTTTAACCGGGCAATTCTGAGCGCTATGTTTGTATGCGTATATTAGTATCGTTGGGTATATTAGAAAGATAACTGGACCTGACGCGGCAACTACTTCCAATGTTATGCTTCGCTGAGGCTCTCGAAGCGGTTCTGTAATATGAGTTGGAAGTTTTCGGGGATGTGGACTGATGCAGGTCAGAGCGTAGACTTCATCAGCCGACTTCTTTCCAGCCTAGGATTGATATTTAATGTGCCTCTCACCATCCGGTGATCGCTTCCGTTTTTCACCGAATTGATCACTGAGACCAGCTTGGTAGAACCCATCTAACGAAACTAAATACTGCGGACGGCAGAACTGTGACCTCCAAGTTCGAGATACTCGAGGAAATAGAGAGTTTCTACAAGGACCTGTACGCATCACGGATGACTAAACCCTTGGGACCTAGCGAGGATGACCACAGAGCCCCACTCACGCGCCATTATACGGAGGACATCCCCGATGTCAACCGGGGCGAGGTCAGAGCTGCTCTCGAGCAACTTAAGAACAATAAGTGTCCAGGCGATGACGGAATCCCTACAGAGCCACTAAAAGCAGGCTCTTTTAAGACATGTGTTCCGCCAACACCTGTCTTAAAAGAGCTCACAACGCTTTTTGACTCCGTCATTCACCAGGGCCTAACACCTCAGGCGTGGAGCGGGAGTGCTGTGGTCCTGTTCTTCAAAAAAGGTGATAAATCCTTACTGAAGAACTATAGGCCCATATCACTCCTGAGCCACATTCCCCTAAACTCTTTACCAACGCGCTCGAAGACGTCTTTAAGACGTTAGACTGGACTGGACGGGGCATCAACATCAACGGCGAGTATATCTCACACCTTCGGTTTGCTGATGACATCGTCATCGTGGCAGAGTCACTGGAACAGCTTGACGGGATGCTGCAGGGCTTAAATGGAGCCTCTCGACGGGTCGGACTCGGCATGAACCTCAACAAAACGAAGATCATGTTTAACAAACATGTAATGCCGAGGCCGATCTATGTCGACGGATTGATGCTCGAAGTTGTTCAAGAATATGTTTACCTCGGACAGGTTGTCCAGCTTGGTAGAAACAACTTCGAGAAAGAAATCAATCGCAGGATCCAGTTGGGTTGGGCAGCATTCAGCAAGCTACGTCGGGTCTTCTCTTCGCCTTTACCGCAATGTCTGAAGACTAAGTTTTCAACCAATGCGTCCTACCAGTAATGACATACGGTGCCGAGACGTGGACACTCACAGAAGGGCTAGTCCACAAACTTAAAGTCGCGCATCGAGCTATGGAACGGGCTATGCTCGGCGTCTCCTTGAAGGATAAAATTCGGAACGAGGTTATCCGACAAAGAACCAAAGTTACCGACATAGCTCGCTCTGCTAATAGCAGGCTGAAGTGGCAATGGGCTGGTCATATCTGTCGAAGGACCGATGGCCGTTGGAACAAATAAATGTGTCCTAGAGTGGAGACCGCGACTCGGCAAACGTAGTGTAGGGCGCCCCCCAGCTAGGTGAGCCGACGACATCATAAAGGTCTCTGGGTCGGACTGGATGCGGAAATCGCAGGACCGAGTTCTGCGGCGCGTGTTGGGAGAGGCCTATGTCCAGCAGTGGACTGCAATAGGCTAGTTGATTGATTGATTGATCACTGAGACATCATTAAATATATGGCGTTTTGTCGACATGATAAATTCAATGTCATTTTTAGTGACACCATCAGGACTAAGGTCCTCTTGCGGCAGTTACGCTTCTTGAAGAAGGAGTTTATCATAAAAAGTCCCTCCTTCTCCATGAAGTCCGCAAGCATTTGGCCCCGTGGATTTCTTCGTCCATATGCAAAGAACCTCACCCGGGCCCTAGAAGTGGAAATGAGTGGAGGGAGACTCCACTCATTTCCACTTCTAGGGCCCAACTTCGCAGAGGCTTCTAGGGCACTCTCGATCTTCGCCACGTTGTTCAAGAGAGATTTGTGGATGTAAAAACCCGACACCTCCGTGGGATTGTTGGTCGCCCTCCCGGAAATACAGCAGGTTACCAGACTTAACGGTTATCGAGTCCTCCCCCTGTCTTCGGACTTCAGATAAGCCGACAATGTCCCACCGAAACCTTCTCGTCGGTCCGCAGTGTGCGCGCGTTGTATGTTGCCAGGGGCAAAGGTAGGTTGTGTTGGTAGCCTGACCTCCTCCGGAGATTCTTCGCACCCCCTACTCCGCCGCACCTTGACCAGGAATAGCGGAGCGACTGGGGGCCGCTTATATTGGTGTGTTATCATTTTCATTTTGGAGGGTTATTTGGTCTACTTTACCAGATGGGTTGGTAAAGGCTTTATTTCGAGTTTTCCTTCTCTAGCAGTGATAACATAAGCGTAAGGATTCCCTTAGTCGGTTTTTACGACACCCGCGGGATGAAAGGGGATGGTGACAACATGTATTCTTAGTCCGTCACCATACGGACATTAAACTTCTCGCCCCTAAAAAGGCACCCGGCTCAGAAAGAATAACAAATATAGTCATCAATTTATTCCCCGAACGTCTCTTGATCCTTAACAGACATCTGCATCTTCAATGTCGTAATATCAAATTGGGCCTTCCCACAACAGTGGAAAGACGCCGTGGTTATCGGAATACCGAAACCTGACAAAAAAAGTCCGAACCGGCTGGTTATTACCGACCTATTAGTCTGAGTCGAGCCGTTGCCGAGCCTGAGGAACATAAATTCTGTGGTTTACTATTTCTGCAATGGTTGCTGCATAAAGACCATGTCTTAAATGGTTCTCTAAATGTTTTGTTTAGCAAGGCTCCGAAAAGCAACGATCCGAAAGTCAGGAAAATGCAGTGGATGATTTTCTGGATGATGTAGGATGATCTAGATGTATAGCCTGTCTACTAGTAAGATGGCCTTTGACTTTATCGTGCTTATAAAGTAAATATTAACATAAAGTATGTAATATTATCGTTTAATATTTTTATTCTCTTATCCTCAATAACTCTGATCTCCCATGACTGACAGATTAGTTTCATACAATAAAATGCTTCACTTTTCAAGATCTTTCATTTGATGTATAACTGTAAGTGTTACAAGGGTGGGGACGGCTTCCATACAAAAATGCCCATTCTTCTTTATATGTCTACTGATATCTTGTATAAATTATGTACATATACTTGTCTACCTCCGAGGTAGCAGAGAGCCTGGTGATCCGTAATACAGGTTTTGTACGAAACCTAGTACGGACACCAGCTCTCACTAAGGGACTAGGTCTAACTTTGTACATTAGCTGTAAGTAACTTTGTAACCTTTGTGGAGAAAGAAATAAATAAATTATTATTATTATTATTAATACTAATTCTGGTAATTTTTGATTGGGAGATCTGAATGGCAACAGATGTTCTTTTGGTCAGCGTACTGGTTGGTCGGGATCCCTTTACCTTAAGTGAAAATCACTAGGTACATACGTGACTGGTACAAATCCGTATACCATCTGTTTCCGCGACTGAGATTGCAACTCAATAAGTTCACCAGATCATGAGTTTAACTATAAGAATCTCTAACAATTCTCTCTCATTTCTGTACACTACATAGTCTGGCCATAAATACTGTTACAATTAAAAATAAGAAAGATTTTTAATTATTAAAAATAAGAAAATTTGGAATCTGTCATTTTTATACGATTGTTCATTGTATTTTCTAATTTTGGCGCCAATACATTGTACAATATTTTGCTATATTAAAATGGAGTGGGGTGATAAAGAAAACCGAATCGCTGTGATTGCATTACACAAAGTTGGTATGGAGCCGAATGTAATTTTTAAAACTCTCCATACGCTTGGTATTAGTCAAATGTTTGTGTACCAGGCTATTAATAGGTACAATGAGACCTTCTCTGTTTGTGACAGAAAAAGATCTGGCCGTCCACGTAGTGTTCGTACGAAAATGGTGGTCAAAGCAGTAAGGGAAAGAATTCGAAGAAATCCTGTCCGAAAGCAAAAGATTTTATCTCGGGAGATGAAGATAGCACCCAGAACCATGTCACGCATTTTAAAAGATGACTTAGGACTTGCAGCCTATTCCCCCTCCAAGTAAGGCGATGAAGGAGTGCCGCTGGGGACTTTTAGTGGGTGCACTGGGGGGTCACCCCTGGGAGCCCCACATACCCCTCCCGTCCCCCGACGAGAGGGGATGCGTAGGCATTTTACCCCAGCGAAATCAAAAAAAAAAAAAAAAAAAGGACTTGCAGCCTATAAGAGACGCACTGGTCATTTTTTAACTGATAATTTAAAAAAGAATAGGGTGGTAAAATCGAAGCAACTACTGAAGCGGTACGCAAAGGGAGGTCACAGAAAAATTTTGTTTACGGATGAGAAAATCTTTACAGTTGAGCAACATTTTAACAAACAAAATGACCGTATTTATGCTCAAAGCTCTAAGGAAGCTTCCCAATTAGTCGACAGAGTGCAACGTGGGCATTATCCGACTTCAGTGATGGTTTGGTGGGGTGTTAGCTATGAAGGAGTGACTGAGCCATATTTTTGTGAAAAAGGTATCAAAACATCGGCACAAGTGTATCAAGATACCATTCTTGAGAAGGTAGTTAAACCCCTTAACAACACCATGTTCAATAACCAAGTATGGTCCTTCCAACAAGACTCAGCGCCGGGTCATAAAGCTCGGTCCACGCAGTCTTGGTTGGAAATGAACGTTTCGGACTTCATCAGAGCTGAAGACTGGCCGTCGTCTAGTCCCGATCTTAATCCGCTGGATTATGATTTATGGTCAGTTTTAGAGAGTATGGCTTGCTCTAAACGCCATGATAATTTGGAGTCCCTAAAACAATCCATACGATTGGCAGTGAAGAATTTTCCCATGGAAAGAGTGCGTGCTTCTATTGATAACTGGCCTCAACGTTTAAAGGACTGTGTTGCAGCCAATGGAGACCACTTCGAATAAGCTTTTTATATTTTGAATTGTTTTATATTTATGTATTAAACTAACACACTGTAAAAGTAATAAATATTATTTGCAATAAAAAAAATGTTTTTTCTTCGTAACAATATTTATGGCTAGACTAGGTATAGTCCATCCTAAATAAATTACTTGCAGACATTCCATCCGAACGTTGTCTGGAAGCAATGGCCGTGAGCGGTAAGACCTCAAATTGTATTGTGAAATTATATAAAACTGTATCTTACACTGTATGGTAGTTTTAACAGTATATACAGTTTAAATAAAATAATTACACCCGGTTTCCGAATGCCTGATTAAGTAAAAATCAACTAATCAAGTGTCAAAACTATCATTTTCATGAGCTAAAATGACAGTTTTGACACTTGATTAGTTGATTTTTACTTGATCAGTCATTCAGAAACCGGGGGTTAGTATCCTAAACACCTTTCTTGTGAAGAGGTTCGACGAATTTCATTGGCAATGGAATCTGGCGTAGATAAGCTAGTATAGATTTATACATGCATCACAATGAAATTATCTCTTAACTTTATATTCTGTCTTTTTTTGCATAACCCTTATGTCAAGATAAGATTGAAAACGGGATCAATTAATCAGGCTATCGCAGTCCACAGTTGGACATCGGGCTCTCCCAATAAGCATACTAATCATAACTAACACATGCACATACAATTTGAAATCATGTATATCAAAATATCAAATCCGTGTGGTGACGTAGTAAGAATACAATATGTCACCACCCCATCTCATCCCATGGGTGTCGTAAAAACAGATCTGTGAATATTATCTTTACGAAATATAAAAGAAGCGAAACTTGAAATTAAACCCTATACCAATCCGTCTGCTGGTATTAGTAGGCTAAGTATACCTCCATCACGGGAGGAGCCCGTCCTTGCAGAGGGACATTAATGGGCTGTTATGATGACGTATATCAAAAATTATCATGAATATCGAAATACCTAATAACAGATGACGGTTAAGCTAGTTTCATCCCCTTTGACTAAAAAAGAATCCCATAGTTTTTGTTGACTTCTATCCCTTGAAAATTTGCAGTCCGTAGCGCAGCGCTGTGTACTTATATAGGGTTACCATTTAACTATAAAAGTTACTTACTTTGAATTGCATAGTTTTGCAAATAATTTTTTCAAACTTACTTTTTTATTTTGACAGATCATCATAATAATAACAGCCCATTAATGTCCCACTGCAAGGACGGGCCTCCTCCCGTGACGGAGGGATACTTGACCTACTAATACCACGCTGGCCAGACGGATTTGTATAGGGTTTAATTTCAAGTTTTCCTTCTTTTTATTTCGTAAAGATAATATTCACGGATAGTCCTTTAGTCGGTTTTTACGACACCCATGGGATGAGAGGGGGTGGCGACATATTGTATTCTTACTCCGACACCATACCGACAATTTTTACAGATAATTTACCATTTTCAAAATGACATTTTTAGTAATACTTATGTGTGTTGTTGTTTATAATTATTTATATCTAATTACGTAAATAATCTTTTACAATAATATCTTATATTTTCAGGTACAGTTCCAGATTAAAATATAAAGATTTCTACAGGTAATAATAATCTCTATTTGGCCAAATAACTTAAGCTTAAAGATATCGTTTGCTAGTATTTAAACTCTTTGCTGTATTACTTTCTTACCCTAAATATATTGTGTTAGTGTCAGCATCTAACTTCCCCTGATGGGCAAAGACTTCCACATGTTTCGGTCAATGTCTAATGAACGTTAGGCATTTTGGGCACTTTATTTTTTATACTTCTTTTACAGTATTGTAGTCGACGTAAGAATTGTAGTAAGTAGTAATCTAGTAACCCTAATAGAATACTATTCTAACGTACAATGCTCCAGGTGAATCGCTACACCTGTTGTAAGTCAACCAACTTTATAATTGCCTGTTGCTTGAATCCCGATTCACCTGTTAATACTAAACTATTGAAACTATGATATACATGGTTCACTCATGCCACAGGTACTTAAACCATTTTATGATTAGGTGGCAGATAATTAGTTTATCAATCCTGAGATTCTAAGGTCTTGTATTAAATTTTCTAACGTGGGATAATCAAAGATAATTAGTTTATCAATCCTGAGATTCTAAGGACTTGTATTAAATTTTCTATCGTGGGATAATCAAAGTCATGGATTGGAATACATAATTAAGCAAAATGGAAATAGATTCCATATTTCGGTGTGTACTTTAGGCTGTTAGTTCCCGCAGTTGGTGGTCGATATGTGTCTGAAGCACGGACGTATGCTACTTGTAGTGACATTTAGGAGTTACTGTACCAAATTCGGAGCCATGGCATCGTCCGTCTGTCTAGCCTGGTATTAATAGGCTGGATTTCTCTCCCTTACTTGATAATTGCTCTGCAACGGGACATGAAAAGTCATGTTAGGACATAATAGGTAATTTAACTTAATAAAATATAAAAAAAACAATACAATAGTAGACACATTACACTATCTTAGATTTAAACACACACCCATTAGCTAACCAATAATGATCTTTAAAATGAGCTATCCACAATACAATATCGTATAAATCTACTGGTCTCTCCGAGTAGGGCACTTGTCTATCACAAATTGTACGGTAGCCGACTACTAAAGCGGTTTAATGTAGTACTGGGTTAACCACAGTCCGGATCTCAGGCGCCTATTACACCTGTTTGCTACTAGTTGCCTATCAATGTTACCATTTTAAATGAATTCCTTCAATAATTTAATCGATTAAGCGTGCAGAATTTATTTTATATGGTAAGACTTGCTAATCACAGGCGCCTTGACCATCTCATTTTATATTTTTAGATGGTCTTGACTTTGTTTTTAAGACATCTTGGACTTGGGAGTTATTTTTTGTTGCAGTGATCTTCATAAAGGTTTAAATAATTTATTAAGGGATGAGAGACTTTACCTGTTTGAAGTTCAAACATCTTGAACTAAACTGTGCCATTCCTACTCCATAGGACTCTTCCAGACAGACAATTATGTCTAACTTTACTTCTTTATTGGAGATGATTTCATGCTAAGTTATAGTGGGACGTAGCAAATGCGACTTTGCTTGAATAATTAGGTAAACTTGTACGACAAAAAATATGCCTCAGTCAGCCTCATGTCTTAAATGATACCGGTGGTTTCCACCAAACTAAAAACTCTACAACTCTATACCATTAAGTACAGATTACCACACAGCACTTTCAAGCATGTAATAACTTAAAAGCACAAATTAATTACCCTTGACTTTGTCTCAATTGACACAGAAATCAATTAACACCGTTACACCAATACGAAATTCATATTACTTGGAACCAGTAAAGCAATCGTAACAACACTTTGTAGTTATACATGTTGGCCAATAAAATGTTGGATTGTTATTAAAAAGCGATATAGTACGGTCGAGTTGGAGACCGGTTCACAAACGACCTTGCGCCCGCGCACGTTCACTTACTGATCTATAGATTGAGGCTTCGTAACGTTTGTTTATTGGTCGTTTTGTTTGAATGCTGACAGACTGTCCCTCTTGTAATGTTTATTCACTTGCTTATTGACAAGTATAATGATAATTGTAGCTTGAAGGTTGTTGTGGAATTAGAGCTAAGCTGCTTAAAATGCAGGTACTGAGATTATAATCTAAATCATAACTGATTAATATCCCGCTGCAAATTTAAAATTCAAATTTCAAAATACTTTATTTCATAAAATTTATTACAAATTGTTTGAAATCGTCGTTTACTTAAAAATGCAGGGATCTAAAACAAAGATGAAGGTACTTGTACTTAATTATATAACCATGCTAGATCTGTCCTGTAGCAATGGTTTTATTTCAAACTTTCCTTTATATTTTGCCTTATTGTGTGGGATGACATTGATTCGTATACGTATTTTTACTCAGCCGTCATTCGGCAAAAGATAATAGTGACGTATTATAATTTCTTAATTTCTGTACGAACGCTTGAGAACGCTGATTGTAAAATTTTCCTTCTCTTTCAAATACTCTTAAGCTTATAGTCTTTTTCCACCAAACCGGCGAAGAAGACCCAATGAATCTTAATAATGCCCAGTAGTATAATCCTACTCGACGTCCATCACGTGATCCGGTCGATTCTTTTCCGCCCATGTTATAAAAACAGCTCTAACAATCGCAAGTTTCGCAAACAGCACTTATCTTACAGACAATAATATCATTATAAGCAGTGTCATCATATTATCAACGTGCCATTGACCTTCGTTAACAAACGAATCACCTTGAAGCACTATTGTATGTACCACACACAGCTGTTCCAGCCTATTTGTTCAAAGTGACGCATGAGCAACACTTGCTAACGTTTAGTACGACAGGTGGTCATAACCTTCAAGTTGTAAGGCTTCTCAGATTAATAATTCAACAAATATTAAACAGGATGACCAGATGGCTAACGACAAACATTATACCGGTACTGAGTACTAGGTATCTGGTTACTGGTGTCTGGTGAATCTAATCACTGCCACCTGCGATATTTAGGTAAGCATCTACTTTCCTCCTATCAATACGTACCCATTTACTATCCATCGAATAAAGAAACTGACCGTCTCTTAGAAAGCATCTCTCTTTTTTTCCAGCAAAAACAGCGCTTTATAACTTATCTCGATTGTTTTGTGCGCAAGAGTTCTGCTTTCTCTAAAGCGGCGTCGCATCGCTGACTGCGCATGCGTCCGACCAGTCGCTCACGGCCGTTCACAGGGGCCGCACGCGTCGCTTTATCACAATAATTCGCGAATCGAACATAGTAAACGGAACGCTCCGCCGCGTTTGCGTCAGTAACCGCAGTGAAGTGTCTACAGTGCAAAAACAAATATAATTTTGTGATAAAACACTTGGAACTTTACCAAGGTTAGTGTAGTGTTGCAAAAAAAGGAGGATCTCTCAAGTGTATTATTTTTTTTCCTCGTCAGCCATCGTCACGCGATTTGACTCTTTTTTATACTCGGTAATTGTATTGGTAATTATTGTTGATTGTCGCTAAGGCATTCTGTTTAGTCAATATCATTTTGTTGTGTCAACATGTTTATGACTGGTTTCTTTTGATTTTTTTCATGACACATTATTCTGTTTATTCTCATTATGTTCAAAAAGACAACTCCCGGATAAGGGATCATGCCATATGATGCGGGGATTCCTTCATACATACACATAACGGACAAAAAGAATATGCAGTATCAGGGAAATAATTTAGAGATCACACAATACTCTGGCGCGGGATTCGAACCCGCGATCTCGTGAATCGGCTGCGCTAACGAGACGAGGTTATTATTAGTGATAAATATTTTGAAATAGATGTAGGTGTAGGAAGCTGTTAGAGCAGTGTTAAATCACCTTGAGATCCGGTATACAAATCGTACACTTGAAAGTAAAACGATCTGCATAAAGCTGACCATTAATCCGTGACATTATTATGTTTTATATTTTATTTTAAACTCTTAAGTTTTGAGTGATGACAGCTTAACATTATCATCATCATAACAGCCCATTAATGTCCCACTGCAGGGACGGGCCTCCTCCCGTGACGGAGGGATACTTGGCCTACTAGGTAATACCACGCTGGCCAGACGGATTGGTATAGGGTTTAATTTCAAGTTTTCTTTCTTTTTATGTATAGGTAATATCCACAGGTAGTCCTTTAGTCGGTTTCTACGACACCCATGGGATGAGATGGGGTGGTGACATATTGTATTCTTACTCCGTCACCACACGGAGACTAACTTAAATAAATGGAATAAATTAAAAATAAAAAGAAGAATTAATACCAACTTATCTAGTCGATGTGGTATTGTTAATTCATGTGATATGTATGTTTGCAATTGCAACTGGCATAGAGGCTACTGATTGCTTACTATCAGGCAAATTAAAGTTCCTTTGGCTGGTTTACTTAAAAAAAGGTGCTAAGTTTTGAATTTAGTGTTAAATATTATTTAAATTATTTATATCGCGCTTTCTAAGAGACCTACAGTAGATATATATAGTAGATAGCTTTAGATTTTATGTTCTTTTTACTTCACTAGTCACCATATGCGAAGCAACATCAAAATACTTAATAACCAACTGGTCTTTGCAATCTTGATTACGTGTTTACTTATTTTATTTTTTGATGGAGACATTTAGCGAATTTACGGCCACTGCTAGTCTTAAGATTCTACCAAAATTTTCCACTTTACACGGTCATATCCTTCTACGATAACTTAAGGAAATAAAAATCCAATTATTCAATGCCAATATTTTACTTGAAATTCTTACGACTCGTGGAAATTCATACTTTAATATTGTCACGTGTAACGTTTGTTGCGATAAGCCAATCTACAATGTTTTTATTAAAAACGCACGTTGATTACATACAAAATAAGTATACGACATATTTCTCTTTCGTTCTTCATCGGACATGATAGCCTCTTGTCCGTATCGTGACTGAAAAGTGGTGTTTCCAACCTATCTCATGCCGCGTTAGTAGCATTAGTCCCCTTTTGTTGTTGTTTTAGCCGTTGCTTCTTACCCAGAAAAAAAAATTAAACCTAATAATGTACAAACTTCTAGTTAATAAGGTTCAATTTTTTTCGGGGATAAATGCCACTGGTGACTAATGAGAGACTAAACCCCTCATCCCGCAGATCATAAAAGGACTTAATTGTCACGAAGTTAACTTATTATTTCGTCTTACGATCCTGAATGCGTCAAGCAGATTTCTAAGGTCATAATATATCAACAAAAACCCTGCTGCATTTGGAATTTTTGCATAGTCACAATATAGACTCTGTTTGGGGACTTGCTATATACATGCAGCAAATATACTGTCTAGTGTGTCAATAAAGGCGAAAATTAACACCATCGCTCGCAGACATAGTGTATGGTATGTTACTTTATAGTATTAAGGCCTATTTGGATAAGTATTTTTTTCACCATAACACCAACGGACTAACCTAAATGTGACATCAAATTTTTACCTTTTTACACGTAGTAGCCTAAAAAGAAATGATAAAAACTCTGTGACATCAATCCTTTAACATGATTTTTTTCTCACGATGGTATCGAAAGCCTTTTATCATATGTCAGAAACGTGAAGCCAGATAAGATTATTTGATAATACACAGATCTAAAAATAGGTCAGCTGTCGGAAAACTAAGCAAACATTAATAAACGTTTCCTGGTCGACTTATATAGTTCATTAGGCTATCCAAAAGCAAACAGAACGAAGCGAAATATAAATCAAAATATACGTATATCAATAATTCTCTTTAGAATCCTTTGAAGATACGAAACGAACAGTTTCTAAAACAGATTACGTACACAAAAGGAATATTCGAAAGCGTTTATGGGTAGATCTCCAGAGGCATTTTTTATCGTGTCGGACTGGAGAAACCCATTTTGAAATCGATAAACGTTTTCATAACATTTTTTTATGTACAGTTTGGTGTCTAATCTATGTGGTGCAGGGCTGAAATTATGAATTAGTTTATTATAAACATTTAAAAAAAAATCATAAACCCTAAAATCATGATTGCTCTGGGTTGACCTAACTCCCGATTGAATGAGAAAACATTCTGTAACTTTTTATTGAGAAGGTTCATATGTCCGATGTTATTTTATATTACATAACAAATAGTTAATCTTCATTGTAATATTTTTTTTTAAATTATATTTACAATATTTTTGGCACAATTTAAATTTATCGTCATGACCTGGCATTTTATCTCATCGCTCTGCGCTGGAGTAAAAAATCGCGCTCATTCCTCGTTTTACGAAATAGAAACTTTATTCCCCTCCCCCGGGGTAGTGGCAGTAGTAGTCTAACCTCAGAGGATGATACGTGTATGCCACGGTCCCGCACTCCAACATTACGAAGGTAAGTTTATGATTTATCTGGGTTTGGTTCTCGAATTTGATGATTGATATGGCATGTTTTTTAAATTAAGTAGTAAGGTTGTAAATGTTCTTATTACGTGAATTAAGTGATAGTAATGATGTTCTTTATGAGACGTAAACACAACTTTCTACGGTTTTTATTTTGGGCTATATTAATGCTTTTATGACTTTTTTTGATCGCTATGGCTATGATTGCTCTGTTTAAAAGACCAGAGCGATGATATTTTGCAATAATTGTACGTTATAAAACTACTTTAAGTAACAATACCAGATTGTTACAACGACAAATGTCACAACTCAACTGTCAAAAATTCTGTGACGTCACGACTCATCTGTCAAAAATTCTATGATGTCACGACTCCCCTGCGAAAATATTTTCCCGCCAATATTCTATGACGTCACGACTCATCTGTCAAAACTCTATGACGTCAAGTGACCAAAATTCTATGACGTCACTAGTCACGTGACTCAACTGTCAAAATTATTATGACTATGACGAAATTATCAAAATATAATATGATGGAAGTCAAGTCAAGTTTTCGGAAGTTTTTCTTTACATGCACTATAAGACCTTGCCTCATGCCAAATTTCAAGTTTGTATGTAGACTGGAAGTACCCTGTAGCTATTTGCCCTTTGCTCATCGAAAATTTGCGACATAAACGTCTATATGTCTTGATTTCGTTAGATTAGAAGTTTGATTTTTTTACAGCACTAAAAGGCAACAGACCTTACTATTTGGTAAAAATTTCAGCTTGATACCTCTACGCGTTCCTGAGATAAATGGTCTTGACAGAGAGACGGACAACAAAGTATCAATAACAATAACAACACCAAATTGTGATGACGTCAGGACTCAGCTGTCTAAATATTATTTTTTCCGCCAAAATTCTATGACGTCACGACTCATCTGTCGAAGATTCTGTAATGTCACGACACATGTGTCAAAAAATCAATGACGTCACGACTCAGCTGTCAAAAATATTTTCCTGCCAAAATTATGTGACGTCACGACTTACTTATCTGTCAAAAATTCTATGACGTCACGATTCATCACTAATAATATTTGTAGAAAATTTTAGCTTGATACCTCCACGCGTTTCTGAGATAAATGGTCTTGACAGACAGACAGACAGACGGACAGAAGGACAACGAAGTGATCCTATAAGGGTTCCGTTTTTTCAAAATCGGTACGCTGCCCTAAAAATGAACAAGTTACCAACTGATGAGCTCTCAAAAAGCTCTAGATATTTGAACCCTAAACATAAAATCATATAATCTTGTAACATGCAAGACTAAAAATGACTAAATAAATAATATATTAACAATTTTATTATTTTTGTTTCACCATTTATGATCGCTCTAGCGCCTATTATGATTGCTCTGGACGCGAAAATGTTTGAACTTAAATATTTCCATAACTGCTTGTCAAAAATGAAGGCCAATAGTAAAAATTTAGTATTTTAATATCATTATTTTTAATGAAATACATAATTACCAAAAAATATCAAGATCTGAAAAGCACCAGAGCGATCACACGAATACGCCCGATTCGGAGATTGACCCTTATATCTCAGTTAACTTAAAAGATTTCAAAGAATAAAGAATCCTCCAAAAATACTTTGTTGAGAGTTTTTAATAAAATTATAACGATTCTGCTTATTTCTAAAGACTAAAAGTCATGCCCACCTTCTGTTTTATTTATCTATTCTAGATTGAATATTAATTTGTTGCCTAAATTTTAGTTATTATTGTATAAATAAACCGTATATTGCTGGAGTAAAAATAAACCATATTTTGAAAGTATTGCAGTTAAAACCATGCTATGCACTTAAGTATATCGAGCATTGTTCAAATGCATATTGTATGTGTGCTTGTATAAACTTATATTTTTGGCATCGGATATTGTTATCGTTCTAGATCTCTAATAAAGAGCTTTCGCACTAGGGATATCCTGTGCTTTAGATGCGCTAAGGCTTTTTATAACAGACCTACTAATCCGTCAAGCTAGCAAGATAATTTAACTTCCTCCTCCTTCCTCAATCGCAACTCTGATAAAATACACAATACAAAATATACAACGAAAATATTATTCTCAGATGCTGCTGTACTTTGATCTCATAAATACTTACGTGTTTAAATTTCCTTGACGTCATAATACTTGTTTTGTTAATGTCATGTGTCCTACAGTTGCCTTTCCTACGCAATGTTTTCGTTGTGTTAAATTTTGAATGTATGATTAAATTCAAATTTAATGTTTTGTTTATATTAAATATGCTGCTCAATACTCAATACTTAATATATTTATTGCATTCCTGCTGCAGTAAAGGTGCGAGATTATAAATGTGGGTGAATCTGTGAATTAATACGCTGCCAGAATTCAAGTTTTCTTTTTACTACTTATCGTCTCCATTACTAAAAGTGGTATCGAGAAGGATAGCTCGATATGTTTTGTTTGTACCAGGGGCACTAAAATCTTCGGCAATTATTTGCCACTTTTTCAAAATATATTTAGCAGTTCTGCTTTCACTAATCAGCCTTATATAGTACTCAAAATGTTTAATTGGTCACCATTTGAGGGGTTGACTGTGATATTTTTCAACCTATCTCAATACCTCCATAATACATCATATAAAACAAATTACTTTCATACTTCCACATTCCTTCACGTTGTAACTTATAATTAGTACCATCCACAATACCGCTCTTATTCTAAAGATGCGTGATATAAGTACGTCTATGAAGACCGTATCGTTTATAAGGTATGTTACATCTTTTACGTCGAGTTTCTCATTGTTAATCGATTTGTGGTCACGGTTTTCTACTTTTTGGAGCAAGTGTATGTCTTTTACCGTATAAATGTTTATTGCGTTGTTAGTGCAACTAAGTTGTGCGTATTCTGTAGTAGTAGTGGTAGTATTGATACAGTACTAGTATTGATTTCTTTTTTGTGTCTGCCTGTAGTTAGACTTGTTGGTTACATGACCCCTTTGACGAACCAGGAAGAATCTAAGTAATTATCACTAGATGTATTGATATTACTTGAATTAAAGTTATTTTGCGATTTCATTTGATTCTCCCTTATGGTCGGGCCAGTGTTGAGCGTTTAACATACGCATAGGAAGAATTATTACTACTACCGAGAGCATCACGCACCTGAACTTTAATAACTTCACATCATAATAGTGCATTCATGCTACTTTTGATGACAACATACATAATTATTTATGTGTCATACATACATTACATATAATGGTTACTTCGCTGACCATTACAATGTAAAGTGCAATATTTGCTTCAAAATTAAGTAAAAAGTACCAAAATATTAAAATTAAAAAACTGAAAAAGTAGTGTACAAGTATACTATTCAATTAAAACCACTGCATAATAATAAGTAGTCACGTGAATTTCTAGAAAATTCATTCACCTTTGACAGTAGCATAGTCAAGCATAGAATTATTATAAAAAATAACTGTCGGTCGCTACGGAAGCAGTTTCGTTCATTTATTTGTAGTCAGCTTAATAATATAGTTTTCGTTACGCTCCGTGGGAGTTATTTCAAAGAATGATTTTAACAAAATCTTTGTTTTTTTTTTAAAGAAATTGAGTTACTTGTCCCTATTATTGTAACCACAAAATGATCCCTTCTTATTAGCTCTATTTAGCCCTATCATGTCCTGTAAAGGAGACGGGTTTCTTTCGGTAAACGATGGGTATTAGACCTACTTGTAGTTTGGCAATGGCATTTTGTGTCAAGATTCGTTTCTTTTTAAGGGATACGCCATGTTAAGTAGACCTGCTTTAGTCGCTTTTTGACATCTTTAGTGACACAAGATATTATATACCTACACTATATATTTCAACTTCTTATCGAGTAAGTTAAGAGTTCCTAGCTATCTAGTTCAAAATGTGCTTTAAAACACAGTGAAAAACCCATAGATATATTATGTTTTCTTGGCTCTCTGTAATTTATTTTTTATGACACGCTATTAGGTGTGTTCTCATGTTTTTAACATGACTGCACCTTTCCCTTGTATACAATGTCCCATAAATTGTTATGAGTGTCATACATACACTCCACAACACCAAAATTAAGTCTGTGCTTTACTTATATGCCTTGTTGCTAAACCGCCATATTTATAAAATAGCTAATAGCTAGTTATACTTTTAGGTGTTTTTGAGAAGCTAGTTAGGTGGTTTTTAGGTAGTCATTAGGTTAGGCAGTAAGTATTCTAGGTATAAACAATAAGTTTCAAAAGATGACTAACAAACGCTAATTTCCTTCGTATTATTTCTTAGAAGAAGGAATATTCTTGTAATATTAATTTCTCGAACTAAATGAAGTTTTGATCTAGCTCTTTGTGGAATATTTTACTTTTTGTAATATTTAGTTCTACTGAAGTAAATAATTGGGTCCGTCAAGATTTTAATTAGTGTTTTATTCGTTTCTGTTCTTATCTCATCCATCATACCCTGCAGACATGTAACTGATTTAGTTTAATTTCGACTATGTGAGTTCTGAAAACAATTCCCGATATTAAGGATCTAGTTTTGTGTGTCTGTGATTTTACTAACATGAGTCTAGGATCTACCTCTAGCAAGACAATCAGTTAAGACAATATTTATAGACAGCACAAACTCGCGAAAGCGAGACCTTAAGGCCCCATTTTCACGAGCACTTTTTTAACGCGCGTTAAAAAAAGCGTCGGAATAAAACAAATGCATTCCTATATTCCTGTTCACACGCCAGCGCTTTTTTAACGCGACCCTTTTATATCGCTCGGCGTTGGAAATTGGGTATAATTTCAACCCCGAGGAATATAGGATTGCATTTTGTTCTACTTTTTTAACGCGCGTTAAAAAAGCGCTCGTGCGAATGGGGCCTAACCGCGACTGCGTTATCAAAACTCACGTTAACATCTTTCATTCATAATATCTTAACATTTTGCATGTATTAAACGATCAACATCTCTTTTTACAAACGACACGTATATCAAGATAGTGGTACACATTTTTATCTCAAAGAAAGTGCCCTTCCGTTAATTAAGAGATCTCCTGCCATACGCTCAGATTCACTTTCTCTCAAATTATTCATATTTTTCCGCCTTTAATATACCTCAGGTAAATGAGTTTCGTTTATTCTGTTATGCCTGTATTTTTAGATATTTATTTTAGTCGTGGATTCCTCTTAATTTTTGTCATTCTTATTAAAATTCTAAGTAAATTGAGAGTAATTTTTTTTGTACTATATGCAAATATATATAGAATATTATTGTGTGTGTGTGTACTTGGCCATGGTACGTATTTTACGACTGGGTATGATTTATCTAGTGCAGATGGATAATATAATTATTTGTGCAATTCACAAATTATTGTCCTGGATCTAGATGCTTATTCCATCCTTAGTACTTGTTAGATTCTCAGTGTCATATGGCATTACCGCTAGTAGAGTTTTCTAACATACTTCCATTTATTACTTTGATTTATACATTGATTTATATTAATAACTAGCTGACCCGTGCCCACTTCGTTGGGCGGCGAAAAAAACGATTTCCTTTTTTAAACATATTTTATTACTGCTCCTCTCTTATTAGTCTTAGCGTGATACTCCCCGATAAATGGCCTATTTAACACAAAAATAATTTTTAAAAACGGTTCTGTAGATCCAGTGATTACCCCCTACAACGTCACAAACTTACAAACACACAAACTTTACCTCATTATAATATTAGTATAGAGTATTATCCATGTAACGATTGATTAAGAATATATGGTATTAATCAACAAACCAATTAGCCTATCGCAGTCCACTGCTGGACAAAATGCCTCTCCCAACAAACGCCACAGAACAGGGTCCTCCGCCCTCCGAATTTAGTCCGACCAAGCGATCTTTTTCTCTCCGTCACCACACGGAGTAAGAATACAATAATAATATGTCACCACCACATCTCATCCCATGGGTGTCGCAAAAACTGACTAAGGGACTATCCGTGAATATTATCTTTACGTAATAAAAAGAAGGAAAACTTGAAATTAAACCCTATACCAATCCGACTGGCCAGCGTGATATTAGTTGGCCAAGTATCCCTCCGTCATGAGAGGAGGCCCGTCCCTGCAGTGGGACATTAATGGCCTGTTATGATGAAGCTATCTTTTTGAGGTAGAATTAATTTATAGCACAGGTATTTAAAATTAAAATAAAAATCTTACTCCAACCAAAATATTGATACTAAGAAAATTCATCTATACCTACTAACATCGTGTTAGACAGATATTATACGTTATTCGCGCATTACTTTAAAACTGAGATATCTTTCAAACTAATAATCGGATCTCATCGCTGTAAAGGTCAATTTTGTTTAAAATTAAATAAATATAATGAATCACGTATTTATTTTGATAAGGGTCAATACCATATACACAAAATACCTTTACAAACAATGCATTTCTTTAAATCAAATTTGATTATTATAAAAAAGGTCGTAGTGAGTCAACCTTAGAAGATAGATAAATACTATCGTTGACTTAATTGTAAAACTTTTTTAGAGGTACAATTCTCTAATACATCATTTCAGTATATCTCCAGGCGTTTAAGCAGCAGAAGCAAAATAAATGTTTTTAAGCGTCCCTTTTATAAACATATTTCATTACTGCTCGACTCCTATTAGGCATAGCGTGATACTATATAGCCTATGACACTCCCCGATAAATGGACTATCAAACACAGAAAGAATTTTTAAAATCGGTTCAGTAGATCCAGAGATTACCCCCTACAACGTCACAAACACACAAACACACAAACAAACAAACACACAAACTTTACCTCTTTATAATATTAGTATAGATATAGATTAATAAGATATATTTGGTCATTGAAACATAAGAATAAAATAACCATTACCGTAAGTAATATTATTAATAAAACTACCTGAACGGTCACAGTTATAATGGACATTCCCTACGAATCTAATGAACTATTGTTAGCCGGATAGTTTTCCCTACATTGCCGTGATTAATTTCATGATGCTCGTTGCCCCTACCATAGGATCTCACCACTTATACTTATATATAATAATCTTGCACAGACAATCATCTGTGCAAGATTATTTTCAATTAATTTTATCAAGAACTCAGAAAAATATGTCAGTTTCATCGTTTATTTATTATAACTTATTCTAAGTTAGTTTATGATAAGAAACATACTCTTCTTTTACTTTATTCAACTCACTCAAGTTTTTTTTATCGTGAGAAACCTTCTAGAGAGTCAGATCGTCCTAGGCTTTCGCGGGTAGGTGTGTCGAAGTCCTCAGGTGTTTCTCTTCCAGTGTAATAAGGAGTAGTCCTTATTACACTGGAAGAGACGCCATCTTGTATATTATGTTGAACTACAGAAGTATTTACGGAAGTGATAATCAAGTGAGTTTTTCCAGTAGTAGTAGGAGCATTGGCACGTGGGCTCTGAAGTAGAAATGATTAATGTGGACCATAGATTGTCATTACTGTCGCTCCCAACCTTCCTATACGTTCTAATTGTGTCCACAAACGTTACGAACTTAAATGTATATTATGTACACTACTAACGTTTGTCATAATAAATGTGAATATTAACGTTTTACATAGTAATAAATAATCCTCACACATTCACACAACGTCATCTAGTCCCAAACTAAGCTGAGCTTGTACTACGGATACTAGACAACGGATAAACATACTCAAATACTTTTTTTTTGTAAATACATACATATTATACATAGAAACACTCAGACCAATGCAAACCATCATGTTCATGCACACAAAGAATATTATTGAGCGGGAATCGAACCCGAAACCTCTGCGTAGCAGAGGTCGTCTTATAATAAATGTAAATATTAATGTTACACATAATAATAAATGTCATAATTTTATACAATTACTTACATACCATATTTGTATTTGTATCAGAAATACAATTATAATATGCTTTAGTAGCCATATTCGTTAAATGACATAAAATGTTATCTCAATGATTTAATTGCTCGTAATCATTTGTCATAATGATTTTAATAAGTACAAACATTTATTTGGCAACAATAAAAATACAAAATGATTGTATGGAAAACAAGTCTGTACCTTGACCATACGTTTAATAATATTTAAAAATTATAATAAAATTATCAAAAGGAAAGTCAGCATTACCAGCAAAAACAAAAAAGAAATATACGGCAATACAACAGTCTTAGTGATAATAATCTCTTATCAAATGCCTTTAAGCAAGACAAAACCAGTTTTTCTGACAGTTAATCCAACCTTAACATATCTTAGCCTTTTTAGATTCAAGCTCGCCCACGGTTCTTTGAAGGCTCAACTTCCCTAAAGGTGCCCTGACATTATGATGCAATCTGACTCTTTGCTTGCCTAATTAGAAAGATTTTAATCTTTAAATTTTGTTAAGATAAAATCTCCTCTTTTAGTTTTTTACCGTAGATACCTTTGCCTAATTTTTCTTGAAGTAATCTACAGTGACTTTCTTAAATACTTACTTGTCTTAAGTCCTTTTCTTTTATTAGGACAAGAGATTAGGTTTGAAATTCAAAATGTTTGCTTAAAATTCTTTTAAAATATTTATGTTGTTGTATTTGTCTACGAATTACTGTAAGATGTTGTTAGCTCTTAGAATACCGTCAATTGCTTCTAAATGAACGATGTGCTTGGTTTTTATGAATAAGATCTAAACCTAAAGGGCAAGTACCTACGCAGGACTCGGATCCGGGGAGCATGAAGTCGGGGAGTTGTAAGGGGGCCTCCTTAAACCTACATCTAGTTTGTAAGTCCTAGACGCTGTTATGCAAGTGTACCGTCCTCTATCACGCGATAGACCTGGCACCCGCACGTTGAATCCATGGAATGCTAAGATTAGGTCTTAGCGTAGCTTAGGTATGAACGTAGGCGAAGCCATTGAAACAAGGCGTGAATATATCTATGTATGTAAGATTATAAAGAAAAGTGAAACTATGTTTAATCCGGGTTAATATACCTACTTTATGCAGCGATAACGCAACAAATGTATGATAAAAAACAATTACATTTTCTCAACATAAAAAAGGTATTAAAATATAAATTCATGCAGTATTTGGCGTGAAAGTGACACTTGATTCATTTGTATCTACTTTTGTCATTTAATTTCAACTTTTGTATAATTTGTATATGACATCAGAGGGTTCTACCCCTTCATATTCTAAAGGCAGCATACGAACTATTAATTTCCTATAAATATTATATATGTTATAGTCAAAACTCATAACCGGTCAAAACCAATTTTGACCGAAAAAATCAGTCAATAGTGGTTTTGACCGACGTGCTTAGTCAAAACCCTTATTGACTGTTTTTTGCAGTCAAAAGTGGTTTTGACCATCGATGTTAGTCAAAACTCATTGAAAATTGATTTTTAATACATATTAAGGTACAAGTCCGAAACAGTTGGTTAGGTTAGGTTAGTATGGTGACCAAAGGACGCTAGAAACATTTTTTTAATGTAAAACTAGAATATAGTATTATTATATTCTAGTACTCTCCGGCCGCTACCGCGGCACGCTCGCTTCGCTCGCTCGGCTCGTGCGTCCAATGTCCCTAATGATGCCGCGGCATTGAAATCATTTTAAAGCATAGCAATTTATGTCGTATTTCTGTAACAGTACGGTTGAATTTCCATTAGTAAAAATTAAAATACTTTGCCATGCCGTCCAGGTCTGCGTTAGCCATTATGCGGATGACCACTACTAAATTCGTAACTGTAGGTAGTTTTACAATCAGTCTACATGTAATTTAAAATGCTGAATAATCCTTCTCCAATGGAATACCCCAAGCCTTGTAATAGCACTTGTAAGAAACGGTACGATAATATAAATTATATCATTATTCAGGGTACGGCTTGAGTAGAATTTTCAGACGGTTCAAAGGCCTCTCCAGACAGACGGAAGACAATAAATGAAACGTAGTCCCTGACAAGAATATAAAAAGGTACCTTGAATTTTTGCAGTTACCTACTAGAATTTTAGACAGGTTTTTTTAAATATAATGTTCTATAAATTATACAAATACTTTTACATGGGTTTCATGACCCGGCAGCGTCAATATGACCTCACCAAACCTTATTAAAATTGAAACCCAAAAGCAAGACTCGAACCTTAAAAAAAACGCCGGACATGCCTATAATTATATAATAAAATAATCTATTATTTCGATAAGTACAAGTCATAGCGTGAAACAATATAGCATAAGACAGTCCGCGATAAATGGACTATTTAACACAGAAAGAATTTTAAAAACCGGTGCAGTAGATCCAGAGATTACCCCTTACAACGTCACAAACACACAAACTGTATCTTTTTATAATATTAGTGCAGAAGTATAGATTATTTTACTTAGTAATCGGGATGCATTATAATGACAGACCATTAGGCAATCCCTGTTGTAACCTACCAGACTACAGACCTAACGGACAATGCCGGGCCATATTACGTCACTAAATTGAGTCTCACTTTCACTCGACCAATCATAGACCGTGATCGAGCTAACTTCGGAATGTAACGTTTATTTGATTTTTTACCGTTTTCTCCTAGCTTTGTGTTGAGGTAGGTCTTCTGCAGTATAATTTTAGTCAAAATATTGTTAATATCCTTTTAAATAAATGAGTATGTGTATGACTATGAATAAGCTTGATTTTGGATAGGTTTTCTATGCATATAATTAGTATTTAAAAGTAAAAAATAACTAAAAAAATATATAAAATTTGGCATAATTGATATTACAGTGCTAAATAGGGTTCAGTATCACTCCGGGTACAAACGGACAACATGTTAAAATGTATAAGGTATCAGATAGCACGAGTGTCAAAATGTACAATATATCATATGACAAAATAGCCTTTTGTCAGAATGTACTTATGCTAAAATGTTCAATCGACAATATGTATGTATAACCAAATGAGCAATGGTCAAAATATACAGTTGCTAAAATGTTCAATAGACAGTATGAACTTGATGTAAAGTTTACGCTATATGTATGTAATTTGTAACAAAGTCAAATTATTATTTTAAAAAGAGTGGCCTGAGTTTCTTGGCCACGTTCTTCTAAGAGCTTTACTATAGTCGTCTGCAAAAGTGGCAGTAGTTTGACAGACTTTTTCTTATAATAAAACTACTATTCTTAAGTGTTATCTTGTAACCTAATTGAATAAAGCTATTTGACTTTGAATTTGAAAGAACAATAGAAACCAAGTTATTAATGTATTTATTTTTGTCATAACACTAAGTTCAAATTAAAATTCACAAAACTTACTCATTTACTTATTATGCTAGTTTTTTTTTTTTACATTTTACTTTTCATTGTTTTCTTTAGTAGCACAATGCAATTTAAAAAATGAATAATTGGTATGTCTTCACTGGTTAGTTTACCCAGCAAGACTTGTCTATCGAAAATCACATCCACTCGCCTTTTTTTGTATTCGAAAATACTGTTCTTTATACGCCCATTTTACCAGCATTATTACATTAGTGCATTTTGACACTCATCCAATATTACATTTGTAATTTCTAACAACTCTGCAATCCTACATTTGATCGTTACAACACTTTGACGATTTAAAACTATTTAACGTTTGTACATTTTGACACTTGTGCTATCTGATACTTTATACATTTTAACATGTTGTCAGTTTGTACCCGGAGTGTTCAGTATTGTCTTGCAAACGGGTAATATGAGTGTATATAAAGCAATTTGTTTGTTAGAATCATACTACATGGTATTCCGTAGTCTCTGCATACCCCCATGGAAACGAGGTATTGGTATATATTATTGATTTGATTTTAACTTGCTCTTCTCTACGAAAGCAATATTATTAACATCACTATATCAGCCAAAAGTCGTCCACTGCTAGACATAAGCCGCCATAAACCTTTCCAAGCATACAGACAGCACCAGAGCAACCTACAAACAATTAAAATCAAACAATCAAGCGATTATTTGCATTGCAGAAATCAAACCCACAACACGATCGACCGCAATCCCTCTTAAATAACGCAAACAAAAACGCACGTGACTATTCGCGGCTCGTCGTTATTCGGTTGGTCACACTGATTTCGTCAATTTCCATTGCAACGTTTGGCAGTGTTAATTGATATTGCGTAAAGCCTTTTAGTGATTTTTTTTCTTTAAAAAAAGTGTGACTTTCTTACTTGCTTAAGTAAATTGAAAATAAATACGTAATCTCAAAGTTACAGCTTTATTAGGTAAACTTGAGAAATTAAGTAATAAAAAAATAAGATATCAAGATTTTGGCTATAGTGTTCTAATCCAACGCAATACAATAAATAAATAAATATTCCTCACACATTCACACAACGCCATCTAGCCCCAAACTAAGCTGAGCTTGTACTATTGGTACTAGACAACTGATAAACATATACATAAATACTTTTTTTTTGTAAATGCATATGTTACAGCCAAAGTAATAAATATGAATATTATACATAATAACTAGCCATTATGTATAAGGGCTACTCAATTTTGATAAAGTGATTAACTCATTAAATTTTACCTTTTAACTGGCAAAAGTCAGAAGCAGTTGGTTAGGTTAGGTTAGTATGGTGACCAAAGGACGCAAGAAGCATTTTTTTTATGTAAAACTAGAATATAGTACATATTACTATATTCTAGCACTCGCCGGCCGCTACCGAGGCACGCTCGATTCGCTCGCTCGGCTCGTGCGTCCTTTGGTCATCATACTAACCTAACCTAACCAACTGTTTCTGACTTTTGCCTTAATATTGTATTTTTGTCAGTTAAAAGGTAAAATTTCAATGAGTTTTGTCTAACATCGATGGTCATAACCACTTTTGACTGAAAAAACCAGTCAAAAGTGGTTATGAGTTTTGACTATAACATATATAATGGCTAGTTAATGTGATTAATTCCGCGACATTTATCACTTTATCAAAATTGAGTAGCCGTTATACATAACGGCTAGTTATTATGTATAATATTCATGTTTATTACTTTGGCTGTAACACATACATATTATACATAGAAAACACCCAGCCCAATGCAAATTTGTGTGTTTGTGCAAACCACAAATAATAATTGTCCTGAGCCCGGCTTGAAAGTGGGTGTTTTAAAATTACCCGTGATACAAGAAATGATCCCTATTACATAAGTTTCCAAGGTACTAAAACTTATGACCTACAAATTAAACTTCAAAATAAATTCTGTAAACTATATCGTTAATAGTAAAGTAAACTCCAACTACACATACTCTTACTACGGTCTCGTACACGTACGAAGAATGATTGTGCATATTAAATTATTTACCTTGTGATTAAATTTTATGCCACTTTTAAAGTATTCAAGGGTACTTGTAAATTTATATGTGACCCATGAAGTGCTTGTTGACCTTTTTATTTGTGTAAACAAGATGATTGAGTAGAATTTTATATGTCTACATGTAGTAGAAGGTAAAGTAAAGTTATAGACCAACAATTATTATAACTGGCCATTAATGTCCCACTGCTGAGACGAGACTACAGACTCTAAGACGTAAAAATGTTTGACCTAATAACGGCCACACGACATTTGGCAAATCTTATATTATGTTCAGAATTAGTTTACTAAATCTCTAAGAGTGAGTTAGGGAAAAGGTGTTAGAGAAGGCCTAGTACCCTAGCTGCGGTACTACACCACAATTAAAATGTTTTAATTTAGCAGTAAAACCATTAAATTCCATTTAAATAGTTATATTTATTAAAATATAGCACGTTTATAAATAATATTGGTAACACAGAATAAATATCCAATTAAAATGATCCGTGACACAGTTTTCGTTTAATTATAATTACAGATATTTATTTTCTATCCTACAAAGTGAAAGCGGCTATTAGGTATGCATAAATGCGTCGGCATTCAGTGCTTCTAAGATGAAACGTGATAGCAAATAGAAATTCCTAGGACAGATGGTCGGTAATACAAGAGTTGACATCAAAATACACCTAATATGGTCAGTAATTATGGACAGCTGGTTTCTGTACGTTTTATGGTACAAATCATTGTATATAAGTTAGAACAGTATTTGCTTAGATAAATCAGGTATTAGTATGTCAGCTTAGGCCACGGCCAGTTTAATTTGTACCGAAACTTTAGGCATAATAATGGTAAATGACATGCAAGTTTAATCTTTAATATCTAAAAACATGCAAGTTTGATCTTTAATATCTAAAAACATGCAAAGCGATGGTGTAAAAGTTTCAATAAATTAATTAAAAGTCATTTATTTGTCATACTTAAGAACGTCAGTGATTTTGCTTGCATATGTCAGATCCGCAGATCAGACCTACTTCCTTCAAAAGAAGGTCACTAGCTACGATAAATTTAAACACTTGAACTAAATATTAAATCTCTTAATACAGACATTAACAAGAAACTGGCACCTAATGCAGCCAACATTTGACAGAACAAAACTATCGAAAGTGCCCAAACAAGAAACGCACCTCTCTCCGACAAACACTGGCAGTAAGAACTTGTTCTTTAGTTCGGTGATCCACCGAGGCCGTATAAGGTCACGGCAATGACCTCGCCGGTTCCGTGTCTGGTTCAGACGTGATGCGTTTTGTATTCGCAATCTTGGATATAAGGATAATGTCGTCTTATTCGCATAATCAGCGAATCGTTCTTGTACTTGGAGTTTCAATTCTCTTTTAATATAGTTATATCCGTACTAGATGCTTTGAATCTAGTTTAACCTTCGTGCGTAGTTTCTCAAAAAAATATGAAAACAACAGTCCTTCAGTAACGTGTCGACTTTATACAAAACTAGCTGACCCGTGCCCACTTCGTAGGGCGGCGAAAAAAACGTGTTACTTTAAAAAAAAAAATCATTACTGCTCTATTTCTGTTAGCCATAGCGTGATACTATATAGCCTATGACACTCCACGATAAATAGACTATTCAACACTAAAATAATTTTTAAAATCGGTTCAGTAGATCCAGAGATTACCCCCTACAACGTCACAAACACACAAACTTTACCTCTTTATAATATTAAGTATAGAAGTATAGATATATGTTTTAAAAGAATATAATCTTAAGTCTGGGCAGAAAACAATGTCTACTAAGTGCAGAACATTTAGTCTCTCTTTACGTCACCCCTCCATCATTTACCGCCACCCTCCATCATTTTACGACACCCTTGCAGTTTGACGAAAACCTTGCAGTTTTACAACACCCTTCTATCTTTTACGACACCCTCCTTTATTTTACGACACCCTCCATGCATTTTACGACACCCTCCATCATTATACAACATCCTTGCAGTTTTACGACACCCTTCCATCATTTTACGACACCTTAGCAGATTTACGACACTCTCCGTGAATTTTACGACAGCCTTCATCATTTTACGACACTCTAGCATTTTTACGACACCCTCCATGAATTTTACGACACCCTCCATCATTTTACGACATCCTTGCTGTTTTACGACACCCTTCCATCTTTTACGACAGCTTTCAGCAATTATCATTTCACGACACCCTAACTGTTTTACGCCACCGTCCATCCTTTTACGACACCCTAGCTGTTTTACGATCATCATTTTACGACACCCTTACATCTTTTACGACAGCCTTCAATATTTTACGACACTCTAGCTGTTTTACGAAACCCTCCATCATTTTACGACACCCTCCATCATTTTTCGACACCATCCATCATTTTACGATACCTCCATCACTTTACGACACCCTAGCTGTTTTACGACACCCTTCATCATTTTACGACACCCTTGCAGTTTGACAACACGCTCCATGCATTTTATGACACCCCAGCAGTTTTACGACACCCTCCATCATTTTTCGACACCCTCCATGCATTTTACGACACCCTCTATCATTTTACGACATCCTATCATTTTTACGACAATCTTAAGTCTCTTAATTGTAAAACTTTTTTAAAGGTACAATTCTCTAATACATTATTTCAGTATATCTCCAGACGTTTAAGCAGTAGAAGCAAAATAAACGTTTTTAAGCGTCCCTTTTATAAACATATTTCATTACTGCTCTACTCCTATTAGGCATAGCGTGATACTATATAGCCTATGACACTCCCCGATAAATGGACTATCAAACACAGAAAGAATTTTTTAAATCGGTTCAGTAGATCCAGAGATTACCCCCTACAACGTCACAAACACACAAACAAACAAACACACAAACTTTACCTCTTTATAATATTAGTATAGAA
The DNA here is from genome assembly GCA_905475405.1 of Schrankia costaestrigalis. Classification (NCBI taxonomy): domain Eukaryota; kingdom Metazoa; phylum Arthropoda; class Insecta; order Lepidoptera; family Erebidae; genus Schrankia; species Schrankia costaestrigalis. The sequence continues at coordinate 5,985,046 of FR997850.1, forward strand.
GTATAGATAACTGCAGGTAAAAACTAGAACATATTTCAGTTTTCAGAGACCATAGAGTAGGGTAGGTATAGCCAACTGATCACGATCGGAAATTGAATATTTAATTATGTATACCCGAAAACGAAATGGCTTTATCAGTTTTGACAAAAAATTCTATCATAATTCAAATTCATTAAGATCGTTATTTAATATTTATGCGTGAGCTTGAAGTCATTGGTTGACCGTAATCAAAACTATGCTTAGATTAAAAGTGCAATCTATTTTAAACTTTCACTTCAACGCAATAAATAATAATATCTACTAACACAATACAAATGTCACTATATTAAACCGTAGAGTTTGTATGTGAAAAACTATGAAAAACCATTAAATAATTTAAAACTAAAGTCACTTGTTACTTGTGACATTACAAGCTTGTCATATTTCAGAAAACCTGAATATGTAGAATTTAAATATTGGCTGGTAAGCCACCCAATTGTTGGCACCTTAAGAGTGGACTTCGTGTCAGACTAAAATATCATAAAATGATAAAATACTTTAATCTTTGCTTATACTTAATCATTATTATGTTATTAAATAGTATTAAATAAATATTATTGGCACTAATGCCAATAAAAAGATTCTGATAAATTTATTGTTGCTATGTTGACACATGAAATAAATAAAATATAATAAAAATATTAAATAAATAATATTTGAACTTGAATAATCTATAGTGTTTTCTTTCTTTTTACTCACTTTTAACTCTTAAGTGCCAATAATTGTAAGAATTCTAACGATTAGGTGGTTTACCCTAATTTGTTTTATATTATAAAATTACGAAAACTTTAAATTGAAATATGCGCCAATGACGTCATGCAAGAAATGATAGGGATGGACATAGAAGTAAAAAAGAGAGAAATTCATTAGAATAAAACGTTTTACCGAAAATATGCTCTAGTAACAGTCAATAACGTTGACTTTACTATTTGTTTTTATAAATACCTAACGACTATTTGCTAATACAAGAGAACTGATATGTCAAAGTAGCATCAATCGTTTTGTTGTGCGATATTGAACCTAATAGTTTTATGACATGCAACTAACATTAACTCTAGAGGTGATAAGGCCATTTAGTTTACGACTATACCTACCACGAACAGGACGGACATTGAATATTTTTGTTGGGTATTTTTAAGGATACTCCAATACAATCGCCTCGAACTTCAGAGAATACGCGAATCCGTCTAGGAATAAGGAAAACGGATGGCTGTTATAAAATGACTTCATTCTGTTGCTGGCCTTGCTAAATCCTACTTCACATTAGGTACGCTTAAAGAAAATAATATCAGAACCTTAGTGTTGGCCAAAATTGGATGCTATTTCACTATTTTCCTTAATGAAACTCGAAATACTCTCTCTCAGCATGAATAAAACTACGTAACTTACGGATATCATTTTGAAGTTAATATATACTTAATATAAATCAACATGTCGATGTAGTTTTTTCTGTATTTTAAATTCTGTTTTAAGTATAAATTAATTTAAATGAAGGAGGATTAACGTCAGATGTAAGAATGATTATGAAACTGGTTTTGAAGCAAGCTCACGTGAGAAATATACTAATGTTTCTTATTCGCTCTGTGTTTTTATAATAATAAATATTCAAGTTGCTTTTAATTTGTTTGCTGGCAAAATTAATTAAAACTAGTTTTAATAAGGCAATAAGCTTGTGTTGAAATTGTGTATTGTAGGATTTTAAGAAGTATAAAGTTTTCATTTTGCTTCGTAACTGAAATCAATAATATTATGTGGTTTTCTCTCATGAATGTTATATACAGGGTAAAAGTTCAAAACACTTGAGACATAGAACATAAGTAGGCTATTTAGCTATTAAGACCTTTCGATACGGAAAGAAATTCAACACCATCACTTGAGATGGCACAAAAGCTCATGAAAAGAAAATGACAATTTTTACGAGATCAATAGCATGTCTCTATCAAGCTAGAATATTTTTAAGTGGAGCATATTTGCCTAACAAGTGAATGGCGTGACTTGTTACAATGCTTTGCCAGTTTCGAGATTTGGAAATTTTACTATTTCGATATTGCTATATAATAGTCAATTAGACCTACTTTTTTGCTATTAGTAGGCCAAGTATCCCTCCGTCACGGGAGGAGGCCCGTCCCTGCAGTGGGACATTAGTGGGCTGTTATGATAGACCTGCTTTTTAGTAGTTAATGGATTCTCCTTGTTGGTTCTCGGTTCTAAACGAGGATAATAAATTAGCCACCATGATAAGGATATTAACCAAGTTGTAGGTTAAAGGAGGCTTCCATAGAACGCATTAGCAGTTAGCACCAATCTCCAATATTCTAAAACATAATATTGTATTGACGATATCGTTCTAAGCTTACAGGTGTACTTTACCATTCCAACAAAGCTACGTTTCATTTCACAAAACGAAAAATGTATTCATAAAAATATAAAATACAGCAGTTTCGATGTCGTTTGCCGTTTGTAGCTTCTCCTTTATGATTCACGTAGTACAACAATATCCTTCGCGGATTTTGTTTATGCCTTAGTACAGTCACGATCAATAATATGTACACATTTTACCCTTTTTGTAAAACAGTTATCTAAAGTTCTGCTAATCCAAAATTGAATATTCGGAGATTTTTTGAAACTGTACGGAACCTCTTTTAAATTACGATATAATTTTGGTATTCTAATGTCTAGATAAACGTGCAGATAGTTCAGAAACTTTTACTATGAGTACATGTTATTGCTCATGACTGTACACACAGCAACACATCAAGTTAAACATTTTCATTTGAAATTGTGTCTTATTTCAAGGTACAGTCAGCCCCAAAAGTCGCTAAACACATTTAAATTCCAAAACTGCTGAACACTAAAAGTGCCATAAGTCAGTGTCGCGGGTATTTCAGAAGTATCGATGCCAACTCGTGCAGTATACGGGAGCCGCGCATGACTGAACGGCAACGTCGCCCGCTGCGTCGCTCATCTGCGGTCGAGTTTCAGTGTAGTTGTAGTGAGTGATTTTGACAGTAGACAAAAGTCAAGCCAATTTCAAAGCGGAATACTACATTAACAATTTCATCAAAACAGTTGTCAACACGATAGCTTTGCTTGTTTAAAGCTTGGGTGAAAAGAAAACAGCTCTGGTTCCATCCTGAGGAACGGATTACTTTTTGTGTTTTTTTATTTTTTCTTATTTTGTTTTCTACTATTATTATTCAATACAAGCTGTAACCCGCGACTTCGTTTACGAAAAAAATGTATATTCGACAATTAAATTAAATAATTTAATTAATTAATTAGTTAAATGGCTTTATCACCTCTAGACTTAATTTTAGTTGCATGTCATAAAACTATTAAGTTCAATGTCGCACAACAGGGAGCGCTTCTTCTTACATAACATTTCAACTCATATCATCGAATCTCCGAAAATGTTTCTCATACAATTTAAAGTCATAATGATCATTCTTCATTAAATTAAAAATTAAATAAAAATACTATTTAATTTTCAATAAAAAATAAAAAATAATACTTTAACTTTATTAAAATACCTGTGAACAGTGACGGTGAATTTAAGTTACTTGTTTTTTTTTTTGAGATAAAATACAATAAATAAAAAATAAAAAACCAAAAAAAATACTTGGCACAACCCGGTTTCGAACGCACGTCTACTTCATCAAAGTCGAGTGTTCTATACCCTAGGCTATCGAATCTCAGTGAATTGTTTTGAAATTATGTATCTATTCCAACGAGTAAACATAATAGACACTAGTGTTCAGCTACTTTTGAAATACTAGTGTTCAGGTACTTCTGAAATACCCGCGACACTGACTTATGGCACTTTTAGTGTTCAGCAGTTTTGGAATTTAAAATGTGTTCAGCGACTTTTGGGGCTGACTGTACATGAGTGTCTAGGTTGATTAGTTGCTGCGTGTACAACAACGTATTTGATGCATCTGTATTACGTGTCATGTTTTCTTAAAAGTCAGTTTGTTTGTTTATTTTCCCTTGAGGTGTAGCATGAAACGCTATTTACATTATAAAACTGTACAAGTTTTGTAACTACAAGTAAATATTTATAGTATTATTAAGGTTACTTTGCTCAAAGGCGTGGTCACAGTACAACCAGTAGTCTATCTCGGCCAAATATTTATTATAAATGCATACGGCTGCGCGATACGTAAACATGCGATAGGGCTGCCCTCCTCCAGCTTTTTAATTACATTTACCTACTTTCCCGCTTGTTACTTTACTGCGGCACAGTCGCGACTGTTCACTCCGCAAAACCACCTCTATCGTGAGCTTGTAGGTATAAAGGTCATGGCACATTATACCGGCACCGCAACAGCACCGCTCCACACCAGCATTTAACTTGTCATTCAATTTAGAGCATTAAATCGTGTGTAGTATAATATATTTCATAATGTCAATATGAAAAAGCCAACGGCGCGGGCAGTCAGCGCGCTTGCCGCTACCACACAACTCGACCCGCAGCCCGCGTGCTGCAAGCGAGCGGACCTTATGCGTACAGCGCGCCGACGGCATGCTCATTACGCGCCGACTCCGAGTCGGTAGAGAAACAACGTCATTGCGTCGTCGCAGGATAAATGTCTTAAAACAATATTGAGTTCGCGGTGACAGCAAGCTTACACCTCGCGGCCACCGCGCGGACTGTGAGCTTACACGTCGCGGCCGGCGCGCGGACTGCGAGCTTGCACCTTGCGGACAACGCGTAGTTAGCACGCTGGCAGCTAGCCGTAGTCTAAATTCGAGGCGACGCCGTGCAGCAGCTGTGGTGTTGCGGTGCCGGTATAATGTGCCATGACCTTTAAGGTCATGGCACATTATACCGGCACCGCAACAGCACCGCTCCACACCAGCATTTAACTTGTCATTCAATTTAGAGCATTAAATCGTGTGTAGTATAATATATTTCATAATGTCAATATGAAAAAGCCAACGGCGGGCAGTCAGCGCGCTTGCCGCTACCACACAACTCGACCCGCAGCCCGCGTGCTGCAAGCGAGCGGACCTTATGCGTACAGCGCGCCGACGGCATGCTAATTACGCGCCGACTCCGAGTCGGTAGACATTATGAAAACGTGCAAATCCTAAGCGTGTATTGTAGCTAACGGTATTAAAACTACGACGTCGACTGATGGGATTTATCCCAATAGTTAAGTGTTATCAGTGCGGGTTGTGCATTATTGCCTTAAAATAATCTGTATTGTGAATACCGCAATCGTCTTAAATTCTTTTATAAATGTTTATTCTCTTTTTAATCATCCCCTAACTTTTAATTCCCCTATGATGTTATTCGCGCTGTTTGTCTGCATTCATATGAACAAGCAGTAGGTTTTAGGTAAATTTCTATATTTACAATAATTATATAAAAATACAAGCATATCAATTTGTAAATACATTTCTAAAATTCATCCATACTTTGAATAGGTAATCACAATTTTTCCCTCAAATCTCCTGTTTGGGTTGGAGGATACGATAAACCTTTCCCTCGTCTAAGGCTTAGGATGTAAGACGACATAACACCAGTTAAGAACCCAGAGATATGTTACTGACTTAGGAAAATGCTTCGTTTGGTCACTTTCCTTTTAAAATAAAATATAACTTTTTTTCGTATTATTTTCGTAACGTTATGAGACTTACCCCCGGTTTCCGAATGACTGATCAAGTAAAAATCAACTAATCAAGTGTCAAAAAAATCATTTTCAGGAACTAAAATGACAGTTTTGACACTTGCAATATCATTTTCTTACTTTTAAAACGTCCCACTTTTAATATCAACCACTTATCAATTTTAAGACGACGCATTTAAAATTTTTAGCTCACAATCCGCATTTCAAATGATAACTATATTAGGTCACGATTATCTTACGTAAGTTCAATAAAAACTGTTTCACTCTTTCGTTACTGTATACGTGTAAACTTAATGTCTTTTGTATTTAAGAAAATTGAGAGCATAACGCATTTTGTATATTCGAAAACAGACCTATTTTGTATCGGCACGCACCTCGTGTTTTATAAACAAAATGCGTTGCTATCACGCCACTTTCCTGCCTTTCATTCTGAAGCATAACATACAACTGATATAAGCAACAACACTGATTTATTTTTGTTTTTAAAAAGGTGCATTACTATTGTTTAGTCATTATTATTTTATTAAAAAAAACATCCAGGGCCAGGAAAATATTGTGGGATTTAAATCTGAAACTTTTACGGCCATAGCCATATACCGCCCCACTTCCAGCAAGTGCGAAGTCTACTCACTGACATATTTTCGGTGAAAAAGTCATTCCAAAACGGGTCTTTAGTCCTGGATGTTATGTTAACTATTAAGCCCCTTACTCATAAACGCCTCTTAAGTATTAGTCAATTGATTAGTTTAAATTCTTACGATTTTGTTTGGTATAAGGTTGGTTTTGCTAATAAAAATCTCGTTAAACAGCGATTAAATTTTAGAGACGTTTATGAATAAGGGGGTAAATGACTAGCTTTTTAACCAAACAATCATAAGGGGTGTCTGTAACTTTGGTTACCAAATCCAAAACAACAGCTTTCTCTTTTGTCCTCTATGTTACCTCGAACCCCCTTTTGGCTTATTAATCGAAAGCAAGCCATTATATTACTGAGTAAAATTACATTAATCAGCTAGAAGTCAGTTAGCATAAGCACAGATTTAAGGCAACTGTCTGAAAGCAACAGTAAAGGCTTGAGGATTAATTTTAAGAAATTTAAACATTGAGTCATACGCTATTACTGGCGAGTTAAACCGACCTATATAAACTATCGCTCAAAATAAGTTTCAAATTGTTGTATACTTTATACCCAATACACGTAATAGCATCGCACCTTAGATTGCGCTCACGCAGGTGTCCGCGATACCCCGTCCACTGCGCATGCGTGTGATTCGGGTCAATAGGCTGCTATTTCTGTTTGAACACTCGCCGAGTAAAGACGTGCCTTGGGTACTCTTTTGTTTACATGGTTCTTATTTTTTAGCCTTAGTTAATAGATACGGTGTTTACTTTAGAACTTTGTAAAACTTTCACTTCCCCCATTTTAATATTATTTAAATAATAATATGAACCTGTTTATATTATTATACAGTTGCGCATTCGAAATATTTATACAGATAGAATATGTATTTTTTTAAGTAATAAAAATATTTTTGGTACGTTTTTATGAATTCTGTTTTGAGAATAATTAAATTCATTACGTTATTGCATATTGTTAGTGGTTTTTTTCTTGAAAATATTATTACACGAAAATATTTAAAATCTAGTTATTACTCATAAGTAAACTATCGAATTGGGCTTTTTTGGGTCACGTAATTGTGAAGTTGGGATTCCGATCGCTATACGGGAGTGTTATGCCCAAAGTCGCGAAGAATTGATTGGGTCTATCATTACAACCATTAGATTACTATTTGATGAAATGTCTAAAGAAGCAATCCACAATGTACTTTTCAAACAAACAAAAAACTAATTGGTTAAAAAATACAACTGAATTGAAAACCTTTCGTTGGTATCAGTTAAAAGACTGCATTGCGTGTCATATTCCGTATTTGCCAACGCAAGCCAATACAGTGCACTTCCCGAATACAAAAATGTTATAACAATTGCACAAGCATGTCTGACCCGCACAATAATAATATGTTTTGCGTCACACAACAATAGACAATTTGGATAGTGTATTGCCAAATTTAATGGTGGGTACTATATTTCAAAGTTACGCAATTAAGTGTAATGATAACTTCTCATGTATCTTACGAGATACGGCGGCCATGTTAGATAAAACAATGAGAAACATTGTGTGAAAGGTTTACGGTCTTTACTTAATTTGGTGCAATTTTTGATTGTTTCCTATCAACTAAGTTATCATTAGAGGTTTTATTCAGACTTGTTATTTCGTCGAGATTGATGATAGTTGTTTTGTAATGTTTTACTTCAAGATTGTATTTATGTTAACACTTTGTATCTATTGTTCTGATGTATCAGTGATCCTATAAATTAGATGCTATTCAGTTCCACGGTTTACGAAATTTATTGGGCAGCTTAAGGCTCTTAGAAAATGGAGTAAGAATACAATGCGATACCATCCCATCTCATCCAATGGATGTCGTAAAAAGGAATGTTTGCTGCTGTTACCAAAAGTTTACATCAAAATTCTATTCTGCCGCCTGGACTATGTAGTATTGGTATTATAATACACTTATACTGCTGCCACGTCAATAATGTAACTTAACTCTTAAAACATCAAATTCATATGTTACTTTCAAAGATCCTGTTAAGATAGGACGATCACTTTTTAATAATTTAATATTAATGTTGCTTGAACTTCTTTAATTATCCACATGTGTGGTCTCGTTCGTACGAATTTGGTTTATCCGGTCTCTTAAAGAGCGATGCTAAATTTGGATGCGGGTAATCAATATGTCAACGATATACGTATTTTCAAACTGCTTTATGTTGCAACACTAGCTCTGGTTCGCTTCACTATTATCTGCTAAGTAGTTCCTTAGTCGAGTTTTACGAAACTTAGGACAAGAACGTGCCCAGTGTCTTCTCTATTACTAACACACCACCGAACACCTCGCAGGCTGTTGAAGTGAAACATATTCCAGGAAATTTTCTTTATTGATTGAGCTCATATGGGTTACCAATATAAGCTAGAATCTTATCAAATTTTGATAGCTAAGTTGTTGGACAGTGAAGTGACGTATTATGTTGTAAGAAGATCTTAAATATCTGGGTTAAAAGTCGCAGACTTGATCGCAAATGTTCCTTCCTCAATCATGTGATATACCCGGCTCCCGCACGGAAAGTCCTTGGAATGTTTGAATAAGGTCTCATTTAAATCTAAATTAGATATCTATCCGATAAAGGCCAAAGCCTCAGTCATGCGTAAAGACACAGGTTAACTTCAAAACTAATCAAGCTGTATCAACACAATCGTATTATTGTTTGTCTAAAGTGGTCTTTGATCTAGGTTTTTGGGTAAATCAATTGGGTGATAGAATATTTTAGTTTGTTTTGTAACAGTACTAGTGAACTTGTGAATATATTAGTCTAGTTATAAAAGCAATTAAGAACGACAATTAATTATTATAGTCAGTTAATGTCCCATTACAGAGATAGGCCTCCTCTTGTCATCATAATAACAGCCCATTACTGTCCCACTGCAGGGACGGGCTTCCTTTCGTGACGTAGGGATACTTGGCCTACTAATACCATGCTGGCCAAACGGATTGGTATAGGGTTTAATTTCAAGTTTTCCTTCTTATTATTTTGTAAAGATAATATTGACGGATAGTCCCTTAGTCGGTTTTTACGACACCCATGGGATGAAATGGGGTGGTGACATATTGTATTCTTACTCCGTCACCAGTCACCACACGGACTGTATAAATATATTAGTCTAGTTGTAATAGCCATGATAGGCTGTTTACAAAATTAAATAGTTGTTATTTTATACGATCATAAAAAGCCATTAACGGTTACCAAACTCGTGGTTTCGAATCACTCACCTCTTCTTTAGTTCTATTACCCACAAATGATAAACCCTGACTTGTAGGTAAGAATTAAACAGCGTATGAATTTGTCGAAGCGAGAGTTGTATCAAAACAAAAAAAACCTACTCAACGTTGAATAAAAGTGAAGTCATTTAGACTATATCATCATCATCATAACAGCCCACTAATGTCCCACTGCAGGGACGGGCCTCCTCCCGTGACGGAGGAATACTTGGCCTACAAACTTACAACCGTGTCAAATTACTATAAAAAACTAAAGGAAATCTAAAACTTAAAAGCATTTATTCCATTCAGTAGCACAGTATCACTTGACAAAACAGTTTAGTATGAAACCTACAGCTGGTATCTGGTGACGGGGTTGAGCTTAATTACACGGATGGCAGTAGATTAAGCGGTCGCCTCGGCGCTCTTCAATGCGATAGTGTTAAGAGCGTCGTTGGGTCTTGTACAAGATCATTTTGATCAACAAATGGTTGGATCTGTGTATTTTACTTTTCTATCGTTTAGAATCTATAAGTTTGTACAGGATGTAGTTTTGGTCGAATTCATGTTTTTTTTTTGTAATAAATGAATAATCCTCACACATTCACACATCGCCACCTAGTCCCAAACTAAGCAAAGCTTGTAGTATGGGTACTAGACAACGGATAAACATACTTATATACTTTATTTTTGTAAATACATACATATTATACCTACATAAAAAACACCCAGACCTATGCAAACAATCATGTTCATGCACACAAAGATTTGCATTGAGCGGGAATCGAACACGAGACCTCTGCGTAGCAGCCATGTAATATACCGACTGCGCCACAGAGGTCGTAATATGTTAAATATGAAAGATTTACATATAATTTCACATATTACAAACCAAAAAAAGCAGGAAAAGTAGACAAAATACCCGGAACCCGTATTTTAGCTGATGTGGTATTCGCAAGTAAAGTTTCCCTACACCACAGGAGAAGGCCTGTCTCTGTAATGGTAAATTAAGTGACTATAATAATTGTCGTTCTTAAAGCAGCTGTAATATTAATTAAATACAGAAATTAACATGAAACATAGAAAACAGGAATGCAGCGGGATAGGAAAACTATTTACAGTCTTCCGTGCATAGTTGTGAAATCGATATCGGTATGCGTACATTTTCTAATCACTGTATTAATAACTGTTTCTATTAATTAAATACTTCATTGCCTCGTACGTAATGAACGGTAGACAACAATGTCATTCGCAAATGAAACAAATAGTTATTTGAAACACGTAACCATTTATTATTATCCATCCGTGTGGTGACGGAATAAGAATACAATATGTCACCACCCCATCTCATCCCATGAGTATCGTAAAAACCGACTAAAGGAGTATCCGTAAACATTACCTGTACGATATGAAAAGAAGGAAAACTTGTAGTAATATAAAATCAAATGACATTAATACGATGATCGAATATTATTAATTAATGCTGGGAAGCACTATTGTTAACATAAAAGATGACTGTTTATATCTGTATTGTGATAGAATCATGGCCGCAAATGAGTCACTTGATCTATGTTGCTTAAGGTGAACAAGTTAGGTATTGCTAGCTGTATTTAATTGTTCCGCCATTTAACTGAGAATAAAATTATACCATGTATATGGGTTGGTCGGTAGAATAACCTACCACCTCGCGTTATCTCTGAATTAGGCGATGAAGGGAGAGTGTATATGTATATCTGGGTACACAAAGATGTTTGTACATTGAACAGCTGCAGTTAAAGTAGGCAAAATGTGTGGTAACGGAGTCAGAATACAATATGTCACCACCCCATCTCATCCCATGGGTGTCGTAAAAACCGACTAAGGGACTATCAGTGAATATTATCTTTAGGAAGTAAAAAGAAGGAAAACTTGAAATTAAACCCTATACCAATACGTCTGGCCAGCGTGGTATTAGTATGCCAAGTATCATTGAAGGAGGCCCGTCCCTGCAGTGGGACATTAATAGGCTGTTATGATGATGAGTCAAAGAAGCGCTACCTATGCTTAGCCTAAAACAAAAACTACTTAAGCAGGGTAATGCACTAGTCTGTACGTAAAGAAAGCAATCGTTTTAATATTTTCAGAGAAACAACTTGCCCTACGAAAGGTCCAATACCTGGTTTGCTTGCTTAAAAAGCAAACGTCTTTGTTATGGTTGGTTCTTCTTTTAACCATGCGAGTGAGACTGGTTTAGCCAGTACTATACCCAATTTCCCACTTTTTCTCCTTCCCATTTCCAACAGTTTTGCCTGTACTTAGGACTCTACGTAGAAGATGCACTATTGCCAAGCAAGAGACTTATTATTGGGCAAAGGAAAACACATACTGTTAATGATTATGATGTCCTCCCTTACGTATCCGTTGACGGCGACACCCTGTCAGTTGCATTTGGAATCCTTTCGTTCGTGCGCGTGGATGTGACTCGCAAAACCAAATTTGTTTTTAAAAACTCTATCAATTAAAAACACATACTACTAAGTAACCAACTCCATGCAAGCCTTCTTCCATGCATTGTCTTAAATGAAATAATATAGGAAACAGTTACACAATAAGTAATTACACAGAAGTACAAATGTCAAGGTATATTAATGTACACTCAAGGAATTTAATTGTTTAGCAATTTGCTTAATTTTGAAATCGGTCAGGTTACTATTTACCGACTACAGACGACGGATGACGAACCCCGACGTCTTGGGAGTCGTAAAATTAATTAGACAAGGTATATATACCTAGCCTTGTCTATCTATGACAGACAGGTATTTTGTGTTAAAATAAAATTCTTCAATTTTATATTGTTGACAGACCAAAGTTAAGTCAAACTAAACTAGACCTTATCTACCATCTCCATCAAACAGTATCCTTAGTCCGAGTTTGTGTCACTATTAACAATAAAGTATATCGAGTAGCATTCGCTGTTCTGATTGGTTCAATGCATTGTATTGATAATACTGTCAAAATTTTATTTTTTACTCTTTGGACAGAATGGTGGAAGTTTGTAAACAAAGAAGTTTGAAGTGCAATTCATACTTATTGGTTATATTTTATATTATGTCAATTTTGAGGTGTAATATCTTTCAAATTCGCTAGGATTATTTTGGTATATAATACGACTAAATTACGTAGGTTGTGTACCTGCTAAACAATTAAATTCCTTGACCGTACATCTTTATATGCAACCTTGTCGATGTGATGCATGATTTGTACAATTTGTTTCATCTCAACCATATGTGTTGTTATTTATTGTTGTTAATTGAAAAATATACAGCATTAAGTTACATAACTATATTACCTCGAGGTTCTTCGAATGTCGAATGGAACTTCAAGAAATAATACACAAAGTCACATCACCTTCAACTTATCTCCTAGCTGTGGTAAAAGCTGAAAAAGACAGACAATAAAGAAAAATAACCTAATGTTGATATTATACCAGACCACTCTTACCCGCGTGGTGTCAGTTCACCAAGTTTCGCACCTTTAAGGGTGAGACCTTTGCTTTCAGTGGAACAAATAAAGGCAGTTAAGAAAATAATAATAAATAAATAATCCTCACACATTCACACATCGCCATCTAGTCCCAAACTAAGCAAAGCTTGTACTATGGGTACTAGACAACGGATAAACATACTTAAATACTTTGTTTTTTGTAAATACATACATATTATACATATAAAATACTCAGACCCAAAGATTTGCATTGAGCGGGAATCGAACCCGAGACCTTTGCGTAGCAGCCATGTAATATACCGACTGCGCCACAGAGGTCGTCAATGTGGCAATGATTGACAACGTCGAACCCACTATATAGCTGTTCTAGTGACAGTTGTCATTACACATCTCTGCCGTGGAACAAACATTCAAGCACGTTGTATTTTGCACTTCCAGTAACAATACAAACCAATAACATACTATACTGTCGAGTATAATTATTATGAGGCACGTTTTCACTGCCCGTGAGCAGTCGCACCTCGTGATCCGTCGCGTGATATAAACGACGCGGTCTACTTGCGACTTTCATGTATATGAGGCCTTATAACCAAATGGGTGTTTTATTGTTTTGTTTCTACCTATTAGAACGAAAGTATAGTCAAATTAGTTGGATGTTTATTAACTATGTTGGAGTGAAAACGATGTTTTTGTTGTTTAGGAAAATTGTCGGCGATTTTTCTTTTTTGATACTTTATGTGCCTTCCATTAATAGTTGTCCTGCATGTAGTTCTTTGACGCGGGTCATATTTTGCGACAGCTACGAAGACCAATGTACGCCATCCTCCAAATTACGTCTAATTAGTCCTTCGCTAAAAAAATAATTTATTACGGTTAATCAAACGACGTTTTGATCATGTCAGATCCTAGTGAATAATTTGTATCGAAATAAGTAGGACCTTTTCTATGTACGTAATTTATGGTTGTTTAGCGCGGTACACAATGACAATGAGACAGACCGATGACACTGAAAATCAATACTCATGGAGAGATGGGTTCTTAGGGAAATGGCGAGATAAAAAAAATGTATCAGTTTTATAGCTTGTATTTCATTTAAGTACACGGCAATATGACTATATCGAACTTGATGTAAAGGAGGAATATGGTACGGAAATGAAGACGTCGAATGGTAGTCATCTAAATGAAATTACGTCGCTCCGTTGCCAACACATTGTCGATTCAAATCTGCATTTAGCCAGTCAGATGCTTCTTCACACTACGTTTGTAAGGCCTGGGGTTATACTCGTAGAAAGGCGTGTATAAATTTGACTAAAGATTGTTCCGCAATTACAACGCAACGCATCTGTATTCTCTGGTGCTGCGGGTGTCCATGGGCGGTGGTGATCACTTACCATTAGTTGACCTGCGGGCTCGTTTGCCTCCTATTACATAAAAAAAAATTATTAGTTCGGCATATTAAGAAATTACCAATATTTTAGTGCGGTACACAATGGGATAGACCGATGACACTGAAAATCAATACTCGTGCTGGTCTTACGGAGATGACGAGATGAAAAAAAATGTACGTACACATCGACTCTTTACCTAATTTAGTATAAGATAATTTCGAGTGAATGTGTGAATTCGGGTCCGTGTGGTGACGGAGTAAGAATACAATATGTCACCACCCCATCTCATCCCATGGGTGTCGTAAAAACCGACTAAGGGACTATCCGTGAATATTATCTTTACGAAATACACCCTATACGAGTACCAATCCGTCTGGCCAGCGTGGTATTAGTAGGCCAAGTATTTCCGTCACGGGAGGAGGCCCGTCCCTGCAGTGGGACATTAATGGGCTGATAAGATGAATGTGTGAATAATATTATAATATGCAATGAAGTGTTAAGTGCTCAACCACTTATAACAATTTCACATTGCCTAGATTATTTGTATATCTAATCTAACATCTTATATTCACGTGTCTTCGTTGCTTGAGAATAACTATTTATTTTATAATATTGTTTGTTTTCATACAAATGAGTTTGTGAGAAATTGATGTTACATATGATGAGTTTTTAGACATCCTGATTGGTACTTGTGGTGCAAGCTAGAAGCACTAAGATGTCTATGTTACGGGTACTTTAAGACTATCATTATATCTCAAAACTCCACTTCTAGAGTGATACTAGACACAAGACACTTTCAAACGTTTCCACCGCGCGCTATCTAAAGCCTTAATTGATCTTCATTTCCATTCCTCCACTTTTATGAGGTCGTCAGATAACTACGTGAAGAACTGCCCACTTTGTGTTTTACGGTACGCGGTCGCCATTTCAGAAACGCTTTTAGATCTTACGGCCATGAAATCACCGAAAACAAAAGACGACTAGAAAAATCTACCATAAAAGAAGTGAACTTCTTAATGAAATTTCTCTCTATCAGTCAGTGAAGTAAATATGTATAATATGTGATATCTAGAAACATAGAGTTTAATAACTCCTAGCATCACAAAGACTGTTACTAGATAGACTTATTAGCAATAACTTCTACAACTAAGATCATAAAGATTTATTAAAATAAACATAAATCATAATTTATATAACAAAAAAGCTATTAAAATTGTAAATTATTGTTTATTTATATGTTAGAGATGTCTGCATCAACGAGTAATTTATCATAAATAAGATAAATAAAGGTATATAAATAGTATAATAATAAGTTATGATATTTTATTACATTATTTCTAATATTTTATCTATTATTATGTAATATTTTATTTCTCTTGCATTAATTTATATAATATACTTAGTATTAATTTACACTAAATTAAAACTAGAGCAGCTTATTTGGCGTATTGGAACATTATATTGCATCTTTCCTGTATACTTAGTATATGGATTTTGGTGCGAATTAACTCTCTCTTTTCTTTCTCTTTTATAAAAAAACAAGTTGACCCGTGCCCACTTCGTAGGGCACAGAAAAAAATGCGTCTCTTTTTAAAACTTATTTCACTACTGCTCCACTCCTATTAGTCATAGCGTGATACTATATAGCCTATGACACTCCTCGATAAATGAACTATTCAACACAGAAATATTTTTTTAAATCGGCTCAGTAGATCTAGAGATTACCCTCTACAACGTCACAAATACACAAACATACAAACACACAAACTTTACCTCTTTTTAATATTAGTATAGATATTAAAGTTTGTTATATGGTGTAATATAAAGTAAGTAAGTACTATAAGGATTAAACTTCTCTAAGGCCAGGATTGACAAAATTTATACTTACAGCTACTTTGCCCTTAGGACCAACCGGCTATTACAATTAAACATAAGTAAAAATCTGTAAATATTACCTTTACATAGAAAGAAGGAAAACTAGAAATTAAACCCTATACCAATCCGTCTGGCCAGCGTGGTATTAGTAGGCCAAGTATCCCTCCGACACGGAAGGAGGCCCGTCCCTGCAGTGGGACATTAATGGGCTGTTATGATGATAAGTAAACATCGCTAACCTCAAAACCTATCAATTAAAATCAAGGTAACAAACACCATACGAATACACGTTTCGCACGATTTATTCAACGAATAAGTTAATCAAGTAAGGCCGCAATACAACCTTCAAGTTACCATGACAAACTTAATTGCATCCAATAACAATTATCAAAAAAACTATTAAAATAAACTTAATAGCATGTCGTTTATTAGTTTGTCATGACAGAAAGAAAACAATAAAATATTATCGATTATTATTATAATAATATAGATAAATATAATGTTTTACACACTTTATGGCGGTGACAGGGACAGCAAACCATTACCACAATGTTTTTTTCTATTATAGCTACCGTTTAGGCTAAAGCGCCGATTACACTACCCTACATGTAGGACACTACATCTTGTAGGGCACTACATGTTGTTTAGTGTAATCACATGTAGGCTGTTAGGACACTAAATATCGGAGATTGGCGAGTCCCGACCGCCCTACATCATGTAGTGTCCTCCAAGATGTAGTGCACTATATGTAGGGTAGTGTAATCGGCGCTCATGTTATCTTAAAGAGAAGATTCGTCCCAGCAGTGTTTGAATGAGTGTGTTGTGAATTATAGTTTAACATGACAATCAAAATTAGATAAACCATAATATAAAAATATATTTATACATATAAAACGAAACTAGATATAAATATGAGAAGTAGGTATGTGTAAATGATTACTTACAAAACCATATGGGTCTATCGAATTCACAAATTTTGGTAACCATAATAAATCCAATGTCAAAACCATGGTAAAAGTCAAATACATAAACTGTTTTTTAACATGGAAAATTATAAATGAAAAGGCAGTCAAAACATCTGTTGTCACAACTTCAAACATCCGACCAAAATGGCGATAAGTAATACCTTGAAATGTAACTTAATTACTTACCATTTAACGATATTAGCACTTGTTGCTAATAAAATAAGGTGTAAATTCGTTATAAAACTGTGCGTAACCGTGACAATCTGTTCAAACAGTAGCAATTAGTGTTGTTACCAACTATTTGGTTAGGTATATTCGAGAAATTATACGATCTAATTTTTATTTAGTAGTTGCCCATAAATGTCCCAGTGTTGGGATGGCCTTCATCTTTATATAAAATGTAACGTGGCCTAGGTGTTACGCTAGCCAGATAGTAGGTATGGTAGGTTTTAGATGTTCTTCAAGTTATGGCTTATTGCTAGAGAGCGACTGCGAAGTAGTGCCGTTTACGACAATTAGAGCCATCCGTACATGATTATATTGGGCTTAGAGAGATACTTTGTGTCTTTGACGACCTCTGGTCACATAAGATGACTGCTACGCAGAGGCCTCGGGTTCGATTCCCGCTCAATGCAGATCTTTGTGTGCATGTACATGATTGTTTGCATTGTGTTTTCTATGTATAATATGTAGGTATTTACAAAAAAAAAGTATTTAAGTATCGGTTGTTTAGTACCCATAGTACAAAAGCTTTGCTTAGTTAGGGACTAGACGGCGTTGTGTGAATGTGTGAGAAATATATATAAAAAGTAAGTCTGTTAAAGTTCACGCAACAGATCTCTTATTTACTAATGCGGGTCTCTGTTTTATAAAATACAAAATATACCGGAAGTTCGTTATACATTTTTATTGTTCGATATAGTAACAAGTTACCAAACATTTCATAGAATTAATGAACTAGATTGACATAGTTAATAATATTACATAACCAGTGGAAGTAATTTGTCTTTAACAGAATAATAAAAGCACGGAAATAATAGATATTGTCTGTGAATTGTCTTTAATATCACATAATAAAAGTTTTAATGTTAAGAGGTCAATTTCGTAAGGTTTTTCCGTATTCTTAATCAGAAATTGGACTTAAGGTTAGTTTTATTGAACGTTTTAGAAGGTTTAACCTATTTATGAGTAGTTATACATTTATTTTCATTGAGCTTCGTGAATGTGTATTCAATAAATATGAGTTTATCTAATAACTAGCTGACCCGTGCCCACTTCGTTGGGCGACGAAAAAAACGCGTACTTTTTTAAACATATTTCATTACTGCTCCACTGAATTGAATACCTACTAGGCAAAAATATATAACATGAGATACTGATATACCTTTTCTTTTATACATTATTATACTCCGTTTATCATATCAGGTATTCTTATACTATTATGACTACCAAGACAATGGTATTGTCGAGACATCTAACTAAACTAAATTTCATATTTATCATCGATTCTAGTATCGATAGTTAACCTCAATCTACTTAACCACATCACTAAGCACGCCGTGTCTAGTCGCAGATATGTAATTTTATACCTAACACGCTCTATTTATGGTGTCAAGTTGCATGAACAGCTATAACTTTAATCTTTATTATTTATGTATAATATTAACGTCCTTATGGTATAAGTAAGAAAAGAGTAAGAATACAATATGTCACCACCCCATCCCATCCCAGGTCTTGAAAACCGACTAAGGGACTATCCGTTAATGTTATCGTTAATGTTATATGTACGAATTAAAAAGAAGGAAAACTTGAAATTAAACCCTATACCAATTCGTCTGGCCAGCGTGGTATTAGTAGGCTAAGTATCCCTCCTTCACGGGAGGAGGCCCGTCCCTGCAGTGCATTAATGGGCTGTTATGATATTACTAACCCATCCCATTGCATAATTTTATGGGTTTTGTAAAATCGTACTAATAGTAAGTTTGTTGATAAAGTCACAATTAATGAATGAAATAAAAAATTTGACATTAAATGCTCTACCAATAAGCCTGGTCAGTGTGGTATTAACAGCCCAAGCTTCTCTGAGCCTCTGAATGTCATGATAAAAAAAATACTTCTAAAAAGGCGGCTTAGGGTCGTAGTACATACCTACGTATCGGATCGGAATCGGCACCGCCTCGCCTCTTCCTCGGTGTCGAACGTCAAAAATCCGAATTACGTTACGATTCCGATTAGTGTGCATTGCAGTAAGGAGTTTCATACAAATAATACTGAACGGCTCGAGTTATACAGTGCCGATCCCTTTACGTTTTAATAATTGTGCTACGACCCTAAGATAAAAAAAGTCACCTGAATACTACTGCCGGGATAAAGAAAAATCAGTCCATTACGTAAACGCTATGGTCAATATCTCATTAAATTACTCGAAAAGATGGTTCGGAAACTGAGGTTTTGTGTTTAAAGTTTACCTATTTTCATTGCAAATGTTGTAACTCAATGAAAAATATTTTTGTTGATTAACGACCGTATCTTTAAGACGACAATGTAAAATTAATGTTATTACCTACAAAATACGCTTGGAATTAACATTACGCAAGTCTTTACAGTGTTTTGTTATTGAATTTTTATCTTTATAGCTTATGTAACTAGGTATGTTTTCAATCGTAGTGGTCAGGTGTTAGGCGGCGACATCTCCGGAGTGGTCAATACCGATTACAATCCAATGTGACATAAGCAGGCGATTGTAACCTGTACGCGCCGTATCAATGCTGTGAACTATTCTATTTTTAAATTCAAGCGATTGAATCGAGTTTTCATCGAGAGTTTGTAGTTTGATCTGAAGATCAGAGAAGTAGTAAACCTTATATGGCTATAGCTACTGTACGAGATTATTTTTTTGGAAAACCATATTTTGACAGGAGTCATACCTTATAAGTATCGTAAAAAGAGACTTCCGCACCGCAGATTATGTCCTGTGTAGTAGAGACTTTTACATAAATATTAATTTATCGTACACAAAGAACATTCAGTCTTACAAAGTATCTTACGTGGGATTCGAACCTGAACGTCCTTGGTGTCCATTAAACACTTATACCTAAATGTACATACCTAAGTAATATTAAACAACCCACTTGTTCCTTGACAAATTAAATATAAGTCGTTAACACTTGATTGCCAAAAAAGTATTTAATGTGATCTAGTTGCAAACTAATACAATGACGACCTTGCAAAATACTTCCCCGTTTCACTCCTAACTGTGCTAAATAGATACTAATCTTGCATAAACTTAAATCGTTGAAACTATATTGACTTTGTTTTACTTTTGTCAGAATAAAAACGTCAAATTTTTTGTATTCTGTCCCACTGCAGGGACGGACCTCCTCCCGTCATGGATACTTGGCCTACTAATACCACGCTGGCCAGACGGATTGGTATAGGGTTTAATTTCAAGTTTTTCTTCTTTTTATTTCGTAAAGATAATATTAACGGATAGTCCCTTAGTCGATTTTTACGACACCCATGGAACGCGATCGGATGTGACATATTGTATTCTTACTCCTTCACCACACGGAGAATTCTTACTCCGTCACCACACGGAGCCATTTTTTTTCTTTATTTCTCCTATAATAGAGAATATCTGCTCAGCAGTTTCCTTAACTAACCTTCTACAATGAAACGAATTCGTGACATCTTTACCCATCTCCACGCCATTTTGTATTAATCTTTAATACTATTCTTCATTTTACGTTTCTATTTTCGTGGTCCAGACAGCTGGCCCTTTGGGAAGCTTACGCGTGGACATGGGTCCAACACTTAACACCTTGGCTTTTAATCTAAACGGACCGTAAATACCCGGTCCCTGTAGAGTTGTATTAATCTTTTATGACCCTACTTTGTCCTTAGTGCCAATTGGAACTATTATAATTAATATTTGGGTCGTAACCTCATAGCTAACGTTTAACTTTAATGCTGTTTGTTGAAGTTATGATTAGAATGTTGTATTTTAGGGATGACACAAATTATGTGAGTAATATAGTCATCAAGTCTTAAGAGCGTATAACGCCGCCAATTAAAAAAATCGTATTTCACAAATAGGATAAATAATGTAAAATATTGATAACATAGTCTTGAGAAAAGGCAATAAAGTATTTGTATAACAAACTCAACTCAACACTTTAAATGTTATTAGCAGGTTCCAGAAAACTAGTTTTACCTGCCGTACCTCGACTAAGGAGGTTTTCTAAAAATTAAAATTAAGGCGATCATGTCAGCTGTCTCACATAAATCAAAATCAAGCTTCATGTTTTAAGTATTAAATTTTAAGCTACCTCACTGTTGCTCGCCCGCACACAATTATCGTTTTTGTATTTACGAAACCAATCACTTTCACTTTTCACAAACGTTTAAGTATTATGTTTTAAAATAGCACTTCAAAAAGGTTAAAGTTATTATTTTTATTTATACAAAAAATATTTTATGACTTACACCCACAAATTATTTATATTAATTAAAAGTTTATTTGAAACAAAAATATACACAAGTTATCTCCGGGCTTCGTAACTTTCTCCCTTAGAAAGCCGACGGAATTCCATTCCAAAATCCTTTCTTATAGCTTGAGAAAATTATCAAAAAAATATTTCAAGTATCACCATTTCTTACCTTTGTTATAAGAGCTCTCTTCCATAACATTACATAATTCAAGCTTTACCGGTACGGTGTAATCCAACAGTTCACTGGTTATTGTAATTTATCTATTAGATAAGTGGCTTAAGGTAATTTAGAGGGAATTTCGAGTGAGCTGTGCTGTCACTTTCCTTAAAGCCCAATTAGATATTAGAATATAGGTTTAGGAATATCAACCTATTTGGGATTGACTTATTGAGATCGCAGTTGACAGGGGATAGGTATTAGGGTCGTAGCACATATATCGAAACGTAAACGGATCGGCACCGCCTCGCCTTTTTCCTCGATGTCAAACGTCAAAACCCCGATTACGTTACGATTCCGATTAGTGTGCGTTGCAGTAAGGATTTGCATACAAATAATACTGAACTGCTCGAGTTGATACCCTTACGCTGATCTCTTTACGTTTTGATATTAAAAAAAAAAAATATGTATGTGCTACGAACCTTGCGTGCAACACTGACTCCAATCAAACTAATATGTTTCATATATATTCAGCATAAATATCATCCTTCCAAAATGATAGAAAATCAATTGATGATAGACCTTTTGTAGTTAGAATTGATGGTGATGAATGTTGATGTATTAAGTGGTTGGCTGATCCATAAACTTCAAGCTTAACAATGGCATCAATACGTTGAATTTTGGCAACCTGCTAAATAAATCCGTCAGCATGTGGGCTGGTTTGCATGAAATACGTGCATATTTATAAGGAGATCAATTGCAAAATCCGCTTAAATGAAATTTCTGGTGGTCTTTTACTACATAGAAAAATCGAGGACAATAAAACAACCAACCCTGATAAAACTAATGAGCAGTCGATCAATAACTTAAACACACCAAAGGAATGTCTACTGAGGTTGAACAATTCGAATCAGAACTAGATCTATTCTATATACAAAGTATATCACGCAAATGAATTTGAATTGTAACGTATTAAGGATAAAGTGCAAAATGTTTTGTTAGATAAAAGTAATTTAGCTTATAACGACGCCGTTGAAGTATACGATCGGTTTTATGGATACCAACGGTTTGGAGCGCGGTAACGTACCACATTTGATTCGACCAATTACGGTTACTGTCTGTAACAAATTTCTGATGTCCTCGATTAAATGCCTTGTTTTAATCCAGAAATTTTGGTCGTATGGCTGAATTGGGTAATCATATCTGGAGATCTTTTATGTTTCATAATCTTTGAGGATAAGCATGATCGGTGATCATATTTTTGCAGCTTATAGATCCTTTCGTACAGTTGTTGTCAAGGTCCTCTTAATAGTTATTCGTCTATAAATCAGCATCAGTAAAATAGGCATAAGTACTGCCAAGATAAACAAAGAGCATTCATCCGAGAAAAAAAACTGACGTCGTTTCAACCTGTTTTAAAATTTACATACATTGACAGACATTGTATGCTAATCTTAAAACAGGTCTTATCTTTCAAGATTAGCATGTGTATACTGTGATGACAAACGCGGTTTTCTTAATCTTCTGAATCTAAGCCATATATATTGATCTTTACGTCTTATCTTTATTTTATATGAGATACAATAATTTTATGATTCATCGCTAATAGGAATAAGTCCGTGTTGTAACGGATTGAAGTAACTCAATGTCACCATCCCTTTGCGTCGTGTTGGTGTTGTCAAAGGCGACTAAGAGGGCAATAAAAACGTCCCTCTGTCACTGTAGGAGTCGATCAATAAATGGCAATATTGCAACTGTCAACTAAAGTCCCATTACCCGTCATTGCAATCGAATTTTATAGGACTGTTATAAGAGTGATATGTAACACCAGAAATCAACAGCTGAAACTCTGATTCAAAACAATAATAGATCTTTAATGGTTGTATGTAAGCCGTATCGTAACCAGGAAATCCAATAATACCGTATTTGTCTAATTCCTTTTAGCTTCCAATCTGTTATACACTCTGTGTAGATATCGGGGCATGAAAGATTATATCATTGGTAGTTCCTCGTTTTAGCGAAGATCTATTCTTAAATCAGAAAAGGAATCCTGGTAAAGCATTCTCTTAGTTGTGATGTATTTGCATTGGAATTTATGTTCACCCTTTATTAACCAAGATTGCGTTGAGGTTTAATGACTGTCTAATTAATTGGTTAGTGGAATAAATGGAAAGTGATGTGACAAAGTAAGCCAGTAATCGCAGCAACTTCACTAGATCTTTTTGAAAATAAACGTTACATAATAGCACTTATTTTTGGTTTACGTGGTATAAGTAGGACAAGTTTTACTTCATAAATCTGGAGTAGGCTCATCTTTACAATGAAAAATGATATTAACAAAGCAAAATTATTGCTTGTATATTAAAAATATTACAAAAACAGCCAACAAATACGACATTGACTGATGAACAATACGAAAAAAAAACATTTCATATAATTATAAGCCAAAACAAAATCTTGTAGGTTCGCTAAACGATTGTATTCAGAAAATAAAAAGAGCGTATAGAAAAGGGTTTCCCTTTCAAATTTGACGAACGAGATACGGTGTATTGTAATTATATTGCTTCACGCATGGGCACGCACGGCAACACGTTATTACATGTGTATGGTTCTCTCTGGTTTTATTTAGAACAAAAGCGCCGATTACACTAGACTACATGATGAAGGACGGTCGGGACTCGCCAATCTCCGATATGTAGTGTTCTAACGGCCTAAATG
Source organism: Schrankia costaestrigalis (assembly GCA_905475405.1). Classification (NCBI taxonomy): domain Eukaryota; kingdom Metazoa; phylum Arthropoda; class Insecta; order Lepidoptera; family Erebidae; genus Schrankia; species Schrankia costaestrigalis. Next base: position 6,009,672 of record FR997850.1, read on the forward strand.
TGATTACACACGACTACATGGTAGTCTCCTATATGATGTAGGAGACTACATGTAGTCTAGTGTCGGCGCTAAAGACGTTCGAAGAATTTTTCGAATTTGTATTTTTGAAATATGGTGTACTTTTACTGTCCTTATATAGTATTTCAGCTAGTGCTGCAGTATTTACAACGTTTTTTTTTTTTTTTTTTTTTTTAAAGACAACTCCCGCATTAGGGATCATGCCCTGTGTCGCGGGGATCTTTTACAAACATCAATTAACGGACACAAAGAACACCCAGACCAGGACAATAATTTGTGGATCTCACAAATTATTGTCCTGCGTGGGGAAACGTTTCATCTTTAATAAGTAGGTTATCTAGGCTAGATACTGCTTTGCTTGATCATTATAACAACCCATTAATGTCCCACTGCAGGGACGGGCCTCCTCCCGGGACGGAGGGATACTTGGCCTACTGATACCACGCTGGCCAGCTTTTAATTTCAAGTTTTCCTTCTTTTTATTTCGTAAAGATAATATTCACGGATAGTCCCTTAATCGGTTTTAACGACACCCATGGGATGAGATGGGGTGGTGACATATTGTATTCTTAGTCCGTCACTACATGATTGTGCTCCATATTAATTTGTATATAAAAACTACTGAAGAGCAACGTCAAGAATCTTACTCCTATAAGATGTGTATTGAGCGAGACGCTTCATACATAACATTAATATCAAATGAGAGAAAAAAAAACAGTACTTTGGCGCCAATCCAACTACTACTGCCTTTGATATATTATTATTTCGTACAAGAATCATAACTAGGTAGTATATTTACTTAGTAAGTGTCCCGTTTATAGTATTTTCTTCTGTTTTGGTATTTGTTTGTCCCGAAAACGTTAGGATTATGTCGTATTGTACGGCTGTTGTTTTTGGAATCAACAGTTTTATCCTTCAAGACGGTCAACGACCTTTTGTGCTCCTTATATTTATTAGTTCTTGTCGACTTTTCGAGTGCTTGTTAGCTGATATTTACTTCATCATAGCAACTCATAAATATTCTACTCCAAGGTCGGGCCCCATCGATGTATCAAAGGAAATTGCCTAAAGATACTACTAGGAACAGATGGGTTTTAACTTGTTTTATGTTAAGTTTTCCCTTATTACTAGAGATACTGATGCTCAGTCACTTTTAACAACATCCTCAGAATAAGATGGGATGGTAATTTAAGTATTCTTAGCCCGTCACCACTCGAATGAACCAAAACATATTTTGTAAGATTATGTTTGTACTTTTATTTGTAAATAGTAACAAAGGTAATTAAAAATATACGAGTATATTTTTTACATATCAAAGTTATGTTAAACATATGTTAATATACTTGTTTATCATGGCTAAGAATATGCTAAGTCAGTTCATGAAAATACATTGTGTTTTTGCATGCACTTCAGATAATTAAAGTTTATTATTTTACGGTTTGCTATCCGTTGTTCAAAAAAGATACAAAAGAGGTAAGACGTCTGACGCGATATTTCAAGAAATGTAAACCTTTCATACAGAGACTTTGAATGTTCTTATTTGTATATTACAGTCATAGTATGTTATAAATGTGCCATAAGACTATTCCAGAACTTAATAGCATTAGAATATGGCTGCTATCGAACAGACTGTCAAATTGCAACAACCACCATTCAGCAAAACTTAGGGCAACCTTAATACATTTCTGGTCAAAAATCGAACAACCGTAGCTGGATGCTCTCATCTAAAAATACTAAGTTCAAAAATGTAGCAAGACCACGCTCGACCAAATCTCTTAGTTAGGTATTGTTATTAGATACCGTTTTGAAACAATGAAACGCATTCATTAGTCACACTGCCGTGACTTTGGGCGTGCGTAATCTCTTCTATTCATTCGATTAAAACATTTTAAGGTTTTTCATTTTAGTTTATTGTTGTTAATTAGTGTTGACTATGTTTGTTTTTGTGTTTAGAAGTGACAGAGTAATAACTAAAATTTTGATAATCCCTGGGGTGTAGGTGTTGTTCAAATGTCAATTTAACGGGGCTTGCGATAGAAAGAAAATAATCATATCGAAAAGATAATTTAAATACTTTTAGATATATTAGGTCTCCTGTATTAAACAAAAAGATAGTATGAAACTATTTCGTTACAAAACAAACCAAATTGATTGGTTTTACAGGTCTATTAAAATTTGTTTAAATTGATTTGGTCTAAAAATTCTTATTCGTCGATGTCGTCTCTTAAACCAGCCTTGTACCCAAATATTTATGTAATAGTAATTAGTCACAAGACAAAAACATTAGCCACGGTATGTAATTAACAAAGTTTTAATTTCGCTAAATGACCTAATTAATTTACTATACACTATATAACAACTTGAATTTTGTCCTTTTTCATTAGATTTAACGCTTGATTAGGCTGTAAATTTTGTAAAATATTACAACATCTTTCTATTTTGATTCGTTCTACTACTTAAGCATAATCTTAGGATTCAAATCTGAGACCTCGTGCTCGTTAGAGACATGCTGTAACTGCTGCATCACAGATACACTTAATTTAAGTTTATCACAGTCCATTATCCCTGAAAAGTTATGGTTTTATAGAAAAGTAGCCTTAATTACTCTTATAATGTTGACTATCTGGCACTGAAAGTCCTGTCGAAAAACCTAATATTTTCTCTTGTTTTGAGGATTAACAGAAACATAGAAAAGAAAGAAAGACAAACATTTTTTTATGTAATTTTTAGCATATGCAGTTAACAAATAAACGTGTGTTTGACGTTACAAACAGACACTTTAATTTTATTTATATGTATAGATGTTGAAAGGGTATTTACTATTGTGTCACAAACAATTCTGCAACGAATTGAAAATTGGCATTAACCTGTTTCCGATATCAGTCAGTCGTCTATCTTCATTTGCGATTAATCTTTCAAAACAAATCTAATCTAGTCTTTGTATCGAATTAGATAATAATATGTCTTAATCGAATATTACATCATTTATAATGTTTAATTATAATATTTGTAAGCATACGATGATCAAATTAATATTTTAAAGACTAGACTTTATGAGTGATTATGTTATTTCTTGTCCGTGTGGTGACGGAGTAAGAATACAATATGTCACCACCCCATCTCATCCCATGGGTGTCGTAAAAACCGACTAAGGGACTAACTGTAAATATTATCTTTACGAAGGAAAACTTGAAATTAAACCCTTTACCAATCCGTCTGGCCAGCGTGGTATTAGTAGGCCAAGTATCCCTCTGTCACGGGAGGAGGCCCTTCCCTGCAGTGGGACATTAATGGGCTGTTATGATTGTGATGTTATTTTTTCAGGCTTATACTATTATGCTGAATCTCTGGATTGTTAAATATAACTTTCAAATAATAAGCAAGAAATAGAAATAACCTCTTAACATATATTTTGATTAAATTTGGTAGAGTTGTAAGCTTGAGAACTTTCTCAAAACATATTAATATTTATACTTACAAATGATAATATGTTTGATCGCAATAACCGATCCAGAGGCAACCACTCATAATAAAAATAATCACTATTTACATTTACAATCGCTAAATAAATGATAACAGATAACTCATCCGACAATGTTTACAAATAAACAAATGGAAATAAAATAACATAAACAAACAGAGTTACTCTATGAAATATTTATTTATTCCCAATACATATTGGATTAGGAATTCCCAAGTATCTCTCTACCTTAAGCAATAAAATCTCTATACATGTAACGTGGCCGAAATCCTTACAAAGCCAATTAATCCACAAGTCCGTACTAATCTGTAGAACCGGTATCGGTAATTTTATTTATACGTTATTACCTTCTTTGTGGGAATTTATGGTGCATTCCTGTCTTCAGGAAAGTTATTAAAAATAGGTGATATGTGAAAAATTTGATGTGGGCTTTGTATTAAATGTGTGGCCTATTTACATTACTTTTACTTTCATCTCTTCCTTACTAGAAACTTTGAAAACAAAATTGTTTTACCTACATTTATTTATGTGCGTGTGCTCTGAGGGCCACTTTCTCAAAATCCTTTGAAAACATGCTTAAGATTTAGTGAACATTCCAAAAATATTGTGAAAGTTGGAATCAGATTTAGTGAACATCAAATACGCGAGTTATAGGCTTTATAGTTGGACCCTCAGTCCACACATAGAGGATTGAGGGTCCGCTTGTACCGGCTAAACTAAGGGCACTAAAGAAAAAGTGTTTACGTCAAAGTTTAATGTAAACCCAAACAAAAATTATGTAAACAAGAAAATATAAGAATACATCGTATTATTTTTTATATCTCCGTTCAAAATTGGCCCTCAGGCGGAAAGTTTATACGCTAATTATAACCAAACCATAAACTTTTTGCTACTTTTTATAATCTTGTATTATAGGAAATATATTGTGAAAATTCGTGAAAGCAATAACAGATCTCAAAATCATGCTGGTAAAAAAATATCACCTTGTAAAAATTCGGACCCTCAATCCTCCACTTTTTTGTTTTCGTTTTTTGTCGCTAAAGTATGATATCTAGGAAAATGACACAAGTACTTTCCTCTGTAAAATAAATTGTGCAACAAATACAGTATCATTCGGTAAAAAACAATACATTTTACTGTAAAAGAAAATCAACTTTATTTTTACTATGTAAATAATTTTGAGGTTATATTAAAATTTGTAGCTTTGACGTTTTTATTATAATTAGTTATTATTATTAACAAATGATATCAGTTTGTTGCACAATGTTTTCTACAGAACGAGGTACTTCTGTAATTTTCCTAGCTATTATACTTTAGCGACAAAAAACGAAAACAAAAAAGTGGAGGATTGAGGGTCCGAATTTTTACAAGGTGATATTTTTTTACCAACATGATTTTGAGATCTGTTATTGCTTTCACGAATTTTCACAATATATTTCCTATAATACAAGATTATAAAAAGTAGCAAAAAGTTTATGGGTTGGTTATAATAAGCGTATAAACTTTCCGCCTGAGGGCCAATTTTGAACGGAGATATAGAAAATAATACGATGTATTCTTATATTTTCTTGTTTACATAATTTTTGTTTGGGTTTACGTTAAACTTTGACGTAAACACTTTTTCTTTAGTGCCCTTAGTTTAGCCGGTACAAGCGGACCCTCAATCCTCTATGTGTGGACTGAGGGTCCAACTATAAAGCCTATAACTCGCGTATTTGATGTTCACAAAATCTGATTCCAACTTTCACAATATTTTTGGAATGTTCACTAAATCTTAAGCATGTTTTCAAAGGATTTTGAGAAAGTGGCCCTCAGAGCACACGCACATATTTATTTTTGATAAGTTTGGCAAAAACATAATATTAATTTCGCAGTCTTTTCTTATTTTGTATAGATGTTTGCTATTTGAATTCAAGTCCTTTTCCCGGGCTGTCATTGTCTGCAGTAAACTGTGTCAAACTTTTCCCTTTTCTTCTAAGGTGTCAGTACTTGGTGATTTTTGTCTTATTTTTAGTATTTAATGAGGCGAAATCTTTTGAACCCTAAGCAGACATTCGTAGTATGTTTTGAGGATTATATTAATGCTGTAAGACAAACGATTACGATGCTTATAACTCGTTCTTACGATTATTTATCAGCTGTTTATCTATCAAAACATTAAAACTTTATCATAAAAAACTCTTTACGCATTTTATATACTAATATGGTCATAGATTACGTTCACACAACAATTAAGTGATCATTGTTTGTAATTAATTATGTCGTGTCGATGGATACGTGTTACGTTCAGTGTATAATTACAAGTTCTTCCTAGTTTAATAATATCAAGGTATTATTCTTAATTAGGTAAATTTAGAGCCTCGGCTGCCGTACACGAGGTTGCGATTTTGATTCTAGGCTGGACAATTGTTTGTGGTATTCACCTATTATTGTTCTGAGTGTCCATTTAGTTCTTGTTTGGAAAATCCCCGCGACATGGGTCACGATCCCTAGTTCGGGGAGATGTCTTATTTACTAATATAGAACAAAAAAAATGAATAGTGTCGATTCTTGTTACGCTGAATGAATAATTACGATACTTCCTAGTATAATATCAAGGTGATAATCTCGTGACTATGGCTGTAACAACATCATTACTGTTTTATTTAGCTTCGTATACATTGACAATATTATAACCTCGGCGAAAACAAAATCTTTAAGCAACAACGAAATCATTAGTGAAAACAATACTACACATACAAACCCTAATGGAAGTGATTTAAATACCAAAAGTGGACATTTTGGGGATTGTGTTTCGTTAAATGTGTCCAAAGTGGCGAAGTCAGAGTCCCGTGTCGAGCTAGTGGGTGATGGGGAAGGTGATGGATGCTGTTCCTGCTCTGGCATGAGGATCGGTGACCTTGGTGGCGTTCTGCTCGAAGCTGCAAAGCTTACTAGATCTTGGTTCTGTCAGAAGCCTGGATACGGGTAAGTCAATTGAACATATCGATTTCGCGGTCGCAATGTACACATGTACTGGTAATTAAGACTTGAGGTCTTCATTAGATTCGCGATTACGGTCTTTGCAAGTTGGCAGAAATGTCGGAGAAAGAACTTGGATCAGTTTCAGTTTCTTTATTTTTCAACATAATGTTACAAAATAACAACTTATTGACGTCAGTTTAAAACTACTTAGTCTAAGTTTACATATTAAAGGTTTAACAAACTTTACCACACTGCTTCCAAGGCGCAAGTAGAGAAGAAGCGGCATAACAAACACTAAAGCAGCATTTTTTAAACGTCTCTATAATTATTATACAACAATTTTGTATAGATAACCGACCCCAAATAAAATTGGGATAAGGGCAGGGGAATGATGATGAATTTTGTATAGATAGATATTTATACTTTAAATATCTAGGTTATGTAGTATGTTCTCTAGGATTCTTTTTCCTCGTTTGACGACATGTCAACACTCAGTATCAAACTACGTTCTGGATAACTACATGTTAAAAAAAATAATTATGTAGTATGTAACTCAAGTAAGAACTGATGGAAAAAAAATGTACTTATGAAATAAACATATTATATGTATAAACTTGTGACGTCAAAGATTATTGATATACGACTTTTGTATTCATTCAGCTGTTATCATAATACGCTTATTCTATATTTGCGTTATCAATAAAATATGAATTTATTTTTAAGAAATCGTTCTAGCAGACATAATTCAATTTAACACGCCTTACTTTTACAACATTATGTTTTATTTCCTAATCCTATTACACTGAAAAGACATGAATAACTTAATTAGGCGTTAAACAATAATAATATTCTGTACAAATTTACACAGCGCCATCTATTCACAAACTTGACAAAAAATAAACATACTTTTTTTTGTAAATAATTCATGATTAAACACAAAGATTTGTAATAAGCGGGAATCAAACTTGTATATAAAAAGACCGTATACTGTTTTACTGGGTTTTGATTTAGGTGGTATTCGTATACCACCTAAATCAAAACCCAGCCACTTACCACTTACCATTAGGTGGACCGTTTGCTCGTGCAAACGGTCCACCTAATGGTAAGTGGTAACCTTCGCTCATGGACCTCAGAACCAACCCACTGCATATTCTCAAATGAATATTTTATTGTAACATTTTTTTTTTCTTTTTTAAAAGACAACTCCCGCACTAGGGATCATGCCCTGTGTCGCGGGGACCTTTTACAAACATTAATTAACGGACACAAAGAACACCCAGACCAGGACAATAATTTGTGGATCTCACAAACCCACAACCTCTTGCACGGCAGCCGCTTGCGTTACCGTCGCGCCACCGAGGTCGTAAAACCGTAGTGGTTTAAGTGAGTGGTTTTTAACAAAGATATAATGTGAATATGTTTTGTACAATAAAGGAAAAAATAAAAACATTATGAATAAAACTTATCTAAAAGTTTTGCTTTATCACCGGCACTGGGACCGTCATACCACGTGTACTTTCAAAGTTTAATTAAACCTTACAAAGTTTAAACTTTGTTGTACTTAGTTAGTTGGAAATGCGTCAAAGGGAATGAAATTGCAATTTCCCTGTTTTTAAACATCTGTTTGAGGTATTCCCAGTTATGATCTAATGCTGTTTTAAAGTAATTAAACAAATTGCTATGAGGAATTTACCTTTAAAGTTAACTGTAATCTGAGAAATAATGTTCATATATATCAAAAGTCACAATCCGTGTGGTGACGGAGTAAGAATACAATATGTCACCACCCCATCTCATCCTATGGGTGTCGTTAAAACCGACTAAGGGAATAACCGTAACTACTAACTTTACGAAATAAAAAGAAGGAAAACTTGAAATTAAACCCTATACCAATCCGTCTGGCCAGCGTGGTATTACTGGTATTAGTAGGCCAAGTAACCCTCCGTCACGGGAGAAGGCCCGTCCCTGCAGTGGGACATTAATGGGATGTTATGATGATATCAAAAGTAATATTGACTTATGAATCTTCATAAATAAATAACCATCTAAAATAAATAAATAAATACTCCTCACTCTTTCACACAACGCCATCTAGTCCCAATCTAAGCAGAGCTTGTACTATGGGTACTAGACAACGGATAAACATACTTAAATACTTTACTTTTTTTGTAAATACATACATATTATACATAGAAAACACCCAGACTAATGCAAACAATCATGTTCATGCACACAAAGATTTGCATTGAGCGGGAATCGAACCCGAGACCAAAAGCAAGGAAGATTTTAGAGATTGCGGATTAAACCAGTGATAGGCCTCTTCGTGATATTTTCACCTTGCGCGGTCCTGTGCCTCTCTCATCCATCGCTATTCCGCGTCGGACATATTACATGCCTGAAAACAAAATAAAGCAATAATGACAAATCAGTTCCCTAACGAACCATATTCTTACAAGATGCTGGCCCTAAGAAAAGTAAAGCAATCACTGTAAAGCTTTCTTTAACATAAACTCGAAGAGATGCTACATATTGTACACCATTTCGTCTGACATTAACTAAACCAAACACGACCTAGATAGACTCATTTAGTTCCTGTCTTAATCTAGTCTTGTAAATCTACTTCGACACACATCGCCTCGCTTTCCTCTAAAGCCTTAAGGCTTAGTGCTAAACCTTTGGACATCTGCCAACGGACATTGCTAATGCTTAAAGATTTCATGGTGGCTTGTAAAGGGAAGTTGGTCATTCGTACCGGAAGAATAACAAGAACTTTGGGTATAAAAAAGTTTGTTTTTATGGTTTTAATATCTTACCTTTTTGTGTACTTCCGAGTTGGTATAGTGTGTTAGTATGCAAATACTTAATGCGAGCGGATCCGGTAAAGTCGGCCAACAGTTATTTGTCTACTATAGTTTTTTTAATAACACATTAATATAAATCATGTGTTTGCTCTAGCTGAAGACGTTCTTTGTCCAAAGATTGAAGTAAATTCATTAGTAATTAATTTTAACATGACCTAACATCTCGAAAACCGATTGTTTAAATAAAAAGACAATTTTAAATTGTATTGTATTTTTCATATAATTGAATATTACATAATAAATTGAATAAGATCAACAAGTTATTTGTGTACTTCTTCAAGGTCTTTCTTGTAATTAGTTATTCTTCTCGTACAATTAACTTCCATAATTATATTATTGTTTCAAAGACTAAAATTAAACTGGTTAAGTCGATAAATTTTAACGTCCAAAATTAGCAAATGAATCTAGTTAATATCACGATGAACAAATAAAGATTCAAAACTTCGCACTCGTTTAAAAAGGCACATGATGAAAGCGACTGTACTCATTCCGTTTTTTTTTAAACCGCGCAATCACAGCCTCTCGCAGGCAGGCATTGCCCAGTCTAATAACCTAAAATTTTTCGCTAGACCCAGAAACTGGGTCGTTTCTGCAACGAGCGCGTGCATTCAGGCGTATTAATCAAGTCGGTGCAACTGAATAGAGAATCGCCCAACCTCCCCCTTCCCCGGTCGACTACAATGGGGGGATGTCGTGCTCCATTTGACAAATAAACTCCACTTGAGATTCTTAGTGTTCCCGCATTTGAGCTAGTTGCCAGTTCGAAAATTGTTGTTGCGGGCATTTTCTTCGGCTTTAATTGCTTGTGTAATTAAAGGAGGCTTTAAAGTAAATTCCTTTTATTTAACAAACAAATATACATTTTATTAGACCTAACACAATTCTAGAGATATCGTAGTCTTTATACACCCCTAAAGGAACCACAGCATGCAAAACCAATTATAATTATTTGTTTTTGCGCGATGGTTTTCTTCCTGCCCATATAAATGAGAGGCTTTGAAAACAACACACTTGCTGACACACAAAACCTCTCGGTTCTGTATAGGAAGTTGCTCCGGATACCAAGGACCGTTATCCTGGCACATCGCCAAGAAAACACGAAAGCCTCACCCACTAATTGGCAAGCTTTATCGTCAAAAAGGCGGTGTAATAAAAAAAAATAGTACGTTACATTGTAATGCAGAATCTACGCTTTGAAATGTTTTGCAAACGAAGTCTGTTTTTTTACGGCTCTGAGTTTTTTAATTGAAATATAGTATTATCTAACTTTATAGATTATTATCTTAAGGGTCGTAGCACACATATCAAAACGGAATGAGATCATCAACTCGAGCCGTTCAGTATTTGTATGAAATTCCTTACTGTGTAACACACACACTAATCGGAATCATAACGTAATCCGATTTTTGACGTTTAACACCGAGGAAAAAGGCGAGGTGGTGCCGATCCCTTTACGTTTTGATATGTGTGCTACAACCCTAAATAGTTGAAAGTTGACATATTTTTATCGCAAATACCACAATTTCTCTAGAGCCACAAGGGACGCAGTGCAATCCGTGTTGCGTTGTCTTTTACGCACATTATACAGAAACAAAGAATATACAAGCTCAAGACAATTACTGGCGGATCGCAACAAGAGCTTTTAAAAAATATTACTAATACAAAAAGGATATCCGATAAACTATTGTACCGTTTCGCCTTTATAATTAAGTAAATATTTGTTTCTATTCAACATATTAAGCTCAGCGATATTATAATAAAATTAGTCGTTTGTTATTACGGAGCTGTTTGCTTGGCACAAAATGTTTTAACAAGCGATACAAGATCGTGTGATCTACTTGTTTGTTCTGACTCGACGGAACGTTTCGCCGAATAATTAACTTCATTGTTGATCTCGATGTTGTTCTTGTTATTGAGATATGAACATTGAATCGAATTGAAGTTGATAATTGAATATTTCGAGTTTTGTAATGATAGCTTTTGTTGTAGGATCTTGTTCAATTACTCTTGTAAAAGCCTCAACAGGCTTAAGTCATCTTAAGTGACGGAAGGAAATGTGGTTTGCTTAGATCCCAATTTAAGGCTTTTTTACTGTTGCTGACATTTACGACGTCTACTGGATGAAATAGTATGATGATATCACATATTCTACGCAGCTACTAATGTCATTGGACAGAGCATGTAGTGATATAATTTTATTAGTTGGAAAGTATTTTTTCTTGACAATAACCTAATATTTAACTATATCACCACTGTTGGTCATACACACCACTTTCGTATCAGCTGTCGATAAAAAGACAAGGAGTTACATAACTTTCGAACAATTTTACCTCTAGATAGATCTATCTTTTAAAGCAATTTTCTTTGAAATTCAGATGTATAATAAAATGTAGACTTGCTGCCGAAAAATCCTTCCACAATAGCGTTAGTGTTCTTCTCATTGTTCTTTTTTTACATTATTTTTATTATATTTCACGTTATTATGCTTATTACTGTTATATGGATGACGTTGATGTTACTAGGGGAGTTCATCGTACCCGTCTATTTGTACGTTGTGATATCTTTCATTATTAACAAAATTGTTAAAACCTTTTATACGTACATAGCAACTCGAAAGATATCAATATCTTTCTTCAGTAACGGAATTTATTCAAGATTGCCTGCTTCTCTTTTCGTACACAAAATATTTACGAACTTGATACCAGAGTCAGTACTATCTCCGGATTAATATCCGGGTGATGCGACAAGTATCATGCATTTATTACCGTTTCGCATAGCTCTGGTGACAAAGAAATCACCATCATCATATTAACCAACTGACATCCAATGCTACACATAGACCTCCTTTTCACTTTATGCGGTCCTGTGCATTCATCTGTTTCCTGCCGCCCTGGTCAGGTCGTGTGAGTGGTCTCCCCATTCTGATTTTTCCGGAACCCGGTCGAAAAATGTGGACACAAATATGCAACACACCGAGAAATATATCAAATACTTGCTCAAAGAGAAAAATAAAACACACACGCCGTCCTAATGAAAAGATTCTTCTTAATTAACCTAAATAATTCCATTTGACTTAATGAATTTCGTCGTGCTAGTGCTTTTACCGGATTTTTCAATTCCGTATAAACATTTTGCGGCTTTAGATTTCCTCGTTTCAGCAGATTTGTAACGAAGTTTTCCCAAAGTGTTTCATGGTGCATTTCTATTTGGCATGTGCCAATATACTCGTTCGTATCAAAAGTTTGTGAGTGGAAACTGAGTTGAGGGTAGATGAAGCAAATACAAGATCCTTCGAATCGTAAATCGAATTTCTAATATCCAATTCGGTTACGTAAGTCTTGTATTTGCTATTTGTAACTTAAAAATACTGGATGAAATTAATAATATTGTGGATTTTAATAAGATGAAGCAGACTTTTTTCTAAAGATGGTGAGATATTTGGCTTGGCTTACTTTGGTCAAGTGAATAAAAGCTTTTTTTCGAATTTTCTTTTTTTAAAATTTTTTTATAAAAGTCCCGTAGTTATCTGTATTTTTTATTTTGTATTTTTTAGTCCATAATCATTCGGTTTGTATGGCAATTTTATTGCTTTTAAATGTTATCATAACTTGGCTAGAAAATGAATGAAGTTAAATACAGCTAGGCCACTCTCTAGCAGTGAAAAGCTTTCTTTTTTGTCGTTTTACAATTTCTCCAATTTAAAATATCAGTAACGAAGGAGGATCGCTACGAGTTCTAGGAAATTAGTTCTAGTAACAGACTCCAAACATAGATATCTACATCTCTGGGAATTCAAATGCAAATAAAATGAGTAGTCTTCGATTTAGTACTGTTTATAGATATTTAGAAGTGGTTCCGTATGTTTAACAAATAATGTACTTATTGCTTAATTATACTATTTTGAAGACTCAAGTAGTGTAGTAATTATGCTCCATAGCTGCTCTTTTTGAGGCCACCACCCTTTTTCATCCTCAGGATGTCGTAAAAGGCCTCTAAGGGACTCTACTAAATAGTCTGTACCTTTAACAAAGAAAGAAAACTTGTAAAAATTTAAACTTACATTATCTGTCGAAACGGCCCTTGCCATATTTGTAGGTCACGTTTTCTTCCATTTTTGGAGGAGTTCCCTCCTTGCAGTGGGGCATTCGTGGAATAATGTTATAATTATTTGTTCGTTAATTGAACACTAGGCGAAATGCAAACAAACAATACAGATAAAAAACAGACTTAGCTTAACTACAAACACCTAGCTAAATTGTAAGCAGGAGTAATAAATTGAGTTTCTATTGGTTCTCCACGTGCTAAATAAGTTATTTTAACTGAAGTTCCCCGTCGTTTGCAGTACGTTATGCCTGAGTAGAATGTTGCTACGTTTGTAGTTTTGTATTGGTTAAAAAAGTTGTTTGAAATTTATTGAACTATTCTGCTGTTCGATATATGGAGCTGAACCTTAAAAGTGCAGTAAAATTGAACACTGGAAACATATCTATACGTAGTTAAATATATGAATTTTCTTTTTTTTATTATACGATATGATGAAAAGGCCAAACATATTGCTTATCTTGTCATTAATGTTCCATTGCTGAGACGGAGTTCCTCCGGGAACGCTGGAACTTGGCCTACTAATACCACTCTGGTCAGACTAACTAGTGCATAAGTCCAGTATGCCTTCGTTTGTACGAACTCTTTTAAAGTCGGCTTTCATGACACTCATCTATCCATCAGCCAATGGACGTCCACTGCTGGACATAGGCCTCCTCCAAATACCTTGCGCGATCCTGAGCCTCCCTCATCCGTAGGTTCCCGACAACCATAGCATATGGTGTGATGACAACAAGTATTTCCTATCCTTCGAACTATCTGTCATAAAGGTAGCTTTATTTCGCCATATTTGTGATCAGGGATAACCATCAGAAACCATAACAGCATATCCAATGAATATGTTACGTCGGCGTACGTCGAAGGCTCTATTGCATAATCCTGTGTACTTATTTGTAGTGTGTTTACGCTCGCTTGTCATGCATATTTATAAGTTAACTCACTCTCGGGGGTTCACACGTGTTATATATATGTGGTTATGATTAGTGTTTCTAGACTATCTATCGAATTATCTAATAAGTAGTAGCGATATTGTTGAATTTGAGGTATAATATGTCTTATGATAGAGACAATTAGAGGATATTTCTACATTTCATTTCCTTCGTACATTTACACTATGCCAGCTAGTAACTAACTAAGCAAAGCTTGTCTCATGGGTACTAGACTACGAATAAATAAGTATACTAAAATACTTTTTTTTGTATAACATGTTAATTTTACCTAGAACATCACCAGATTAGTGCAGGTATTATATTACATAAAATTTTTACCTATAAAGCTCAGGTATAACTTATGTTCTTCTTTTCGGATTAGTGCAGATAGTCATGTACATTATATGCATGACATAATGTTGATCAAAGATTTGAGCAGAAAATTCGGAACTGACATAGGCGCAGCAGTAGTCTACATTAACCAGCCCGGCTAGCTCAGTCGGTAGAGCATGAGACTCTTAATCTCAGGGTCGTGGGTTCGTGCCCCACGTTGGGCGCCACTGTGACGTAGTGGGGTGGTATAGGGAGATAAATGCAAACAACTCAAGTACGACAATATAGTATTATTCCGTAAATAATTGAGTGTATACAATATTACTAGTTTTTATAATTTAGAAATCACTACGTTAACAATAATAGATAAAATAAGCAAGCCGTTCTAATCAGAAGGATTTTTAGGGGATTTGAAAGCACGAGGTTCGAAGGCTGCCCTATAGAAAGGCAGACACTTATCTTCAGTAAGCCGCAACCAAAAAGGGAAGGGCCCGCGCCCCGCGTCCTCCTTATATAGCGGCCGCTGGGTAGTCCCCTCCACGGCGCGCTCGCGCCGCTGCCGTGGGGCGAGAGGACGAAGCACGACGTCACACACTTTAAAAAAACATTTATTGCTTTTAAAAAAAAAAGAAAATACAACATCTAACTTAAGTAATAATATTAAAAGCAATTGGAGAAGGCTCAGCTTGCCCAGAGTGGTTACTCTGGGCAGCGCTGATTTTCAGCAACCCCTTTAACCACCTACGTGGCACAATATATACCTACTTACTCAATTAACATCACAATTAATTTAAAAAAAATGACAAAAAAACGAATTCTTAGCTAATCAAGGAATGCCACAGATTCTTCGTATTTTAATCTCACAAGTATTGAATATTCATAATTCTCGGTATTGTTCCGGTGTCGCGTTCCGTTTTCTAGCCACATACCAATATCTATTATTTAGTTATTCAACTATATAATGTCTTATCGCTAACTATACTAAATTGTTATGTTTCACCAACTTTCTATGACGTCGTTCGTGACTTGATGGGATGTTAAACTGTAAGGCACGATGTTTTCTTTGCCTTAGGATATATCATGTTTGTTGTATGTTTGAATAACTTATTTAAATGCTAAGTATGTAAGATCTTATGTTTATTTTCAAGAATATTGTTTTTGAAATTATCGTGTTTTGTTTAAACGTAAGTACGTGAATGTGTTACTATCCGTCTGAAAATAAGAGGGTTAAAAGCCGACTAACGCGGAGTTAGCAGATAATGTCTCAACAAAAATACAATTGACATGAATCCGACTAGCTAGTATAGTCCACTATACTAGCTACGTTTCCCTACGTTTCTATTGGGATGCCGGCTCTGCAATGGGACATACATAAACAGTTTTGATGAAAGAACGTGGTTTTATCGATTTAGTGTAATTTCCTCTTATCCTGATGACGATAGGATTGCCTAGGATTTAGATCCATGATCCAACACAGCATTCTTAATTCCACAACGCTACCAAACCTGTAAATAACCAAAATAAATGTATTTTTTGTATTGAACTCTTAAACATGAAATAATTAACGACTATATAAAATAACCTGTTGCTTTCTAAATATACGTGTGGTGTCACGTTGTAAACCTAATTACATATTTATTAAGCTGATAAAGAGCTGGTTTCTAATAATTGTGCGCACATTTAGCGCGCTTATTGTAACTATATTATTTGTATTTATACTAGTAGAAAAAGGAAAAAGAAGAAAGACAACTAAAAGAAAGAAAACTTGAAATTAATCCCTATACCAATCCGTCTGGCCAGCGTGGTATTAGTAGGCCAAGAATCCCTCCGTCACGGGAGGAGGCCCGTCCTTGCAGTGGGATATTAATGAGCCACAATAAAAGGGTCAAATAGCCACCCAACAAAGTGAGCACGGGTCAGCTAGTAAAAAATATATAACTTGGGAAGTAAAGTGTGATGTCAGGTTGATAACACTCGAATAACCACTTTTCGAATATAAATAGTGGGGTCAATGATTTTTATACAACGTACATTGATATCGCTAATGACTTTAATACTACAAAGATATACTGATACTTTGTCGATTCGTGTTGAATATATTTTATCTTCGATTATTCTTATATTTTTCATGTCCGTGTGGTGACGGAGTAAGAATACAATATATCACCACCCCATTTCATCCCATGGGTGTCGTTACAAACCGACTAAGGGACTAACCGTAAATATTATCTTTACGAAGTAAAAAGAAGGAAAACTTGAAAATAAACCCTATAACATTATTAGTAGGCCAAGTATCCCTCCATCATGGAAGGAGACCCGTCCCTGCAGTGGGACATTAATGGGCTGTTATGATATTCTTATATTTTTCATGTTTATTACGCGGCTTTTTTGATACGGGTACGGACTCATTGCTATGAGTGGATGATTGATGATATTCATGGGATGATTTCTAAGAACAAGCAAACACTCAATGCTAAATGAAGAACAACTTGGTCTGGTTTTTATTGTAAAGGTTTCCTTCATAAGTAAGTAGGAACTTCATAATCAACATCATTGTGATGAAGTGTCCCCACTCCATCTTTAGTAAGTATAGAAGAATAACAGGATAAGTTATTCTTAGTGCAAACCATAATGTCTATGGTGGCAGACTAAGAAAACAAAATGTCATAAGCTCTTCTTGTCTATGGGTAACGAAAAATCGTTTAAGAGGCTATCCTCTACTATAATAAAATAAATAAATATTCCTTACACATTCACACATCGCCACCTAGACCTAGACCCAAACTAATCAAAGCTTGTACTATGGGTACTAGACAACGGATAAACATACTTAAATACTTTTTTTTGTAAATACATACATATTATACATAGAAAACACCCAGACCAATGCAAACAATCATGTTCATGCACACAAAGATTTGCATAGAGCGGGAATCGAACCCGAGAAAAGGAAGTGTCGAAAGAAAACTAATTCACTTTGAAAGTTTGGTAATAGTCCAAGTACATGATCAGGTCGTCATCAATGATGTCAAATACACGCTCACCTTAGATTCATTTCATAATACATAATATAAAACATATCTTATTATTATACTTAATTTAATCTATGATTGATAACACTAATGTATCATGTTCTTAAACATATCCCTTAGATTATTATTTAAATGACGTATCATAAAACGTAGGAAAACTAAATATTTTAACACAATTAATCAATCTAGTCTATGATCACAACACGGATAGTAATAATGTTATCAAAACATTAGTATTAATTTTACTATGACGCGCTGTTATCAGTTAATACATGCCTCGGTGGCGCAGCGGTCGCGGTCCACGACAGCCATGCACGATGGCGCGGATTTGAATCCCACGCAAGACATTTATTTGAATGTTTCACAAATTATGATCTTGAACCTAAATATTGTTGAGTCCGTTGAAAAGATTGTTATGTTTAAGTCGTAAATTATTAAATGCCCAGTTAGGTTGTTCATAACAGCCCATTAATGTCCCACTGGAGGGACAGGCCTCCTCCAGTGACGGAGGGATACTTGGCCTACTAATACCACGCTGGCCAAACGGATTGGTATAGGGTTCAATTTAAAGTTTTTTTTTTTATTACGTAAAGATAATAAATATACACGGATAGTCTCTTAGTCGGTTTTTACGACACCCATGGGATGAGATGGGGTGGTGACACACTATATAGTTACTCCGTCACCACACGGACATTTAATAGTAATAACACGGATAGTTAGGTTTTTAATTAGTAAGTAAGTTCAGGTTTTTAATATCTATTACAGCTAAACCTTAATTGAATAACTTTCTAATACAAAATGTACAGATTCTTAGTTATTTTATAAGACAAACTAGAAACTGAACAAACCTACCGCTATCATAGTTTAAACAAATTGTTTGACTACTACCTACTTTCATTACCGGATTGTAAGCTTAAGTTATACTTAAGTTAGAAAACTTAGTTATAGCCTTTAATTTAATTAATATAGGGTTTATATTACCAAGTTTATTATTAAGTACTAGTTAATACTTATGCGCCGTGTGCATAAGTTTTGTGTACTTACTTGAAGAGCCAAGTATGTGTTATTTGGATGAATTTATAAAGAAAAGCAGGTCATTAGGCTAAACATGTAATATGCTTTACTACTAAAGGCCAAGGTCTTTTTTTCTATCCAGAACAAACATTATTATTATCTATTTTGTTTTAAAGTATAGCTGACCCGTGCCCATATTTCGTTACTGCTCCACTCCTATTAGTTATAGCGTGATACTATGTAGCCTATGTCACTCCCCGATAAATGGACTATTCAACACAGAAAGAATTTTTAAAATAGGTTCTGTAGATCCTGGGATTACAACGTCACTAACACACAAACCCTTACCTTCGGGATCAGAAAGGTGTGGAAAATCCTTTATTCTTAATCAGTGACCACACGGACATATTATTGATTATTTTATTTGCTCATTTATTTGCTTAAAACATGGCATAAATAAATGTTACTGTGAAGTACAAATATTGTCAATACACAGCAAATATTTACACTAAATATAAAAAGTGATAAAATATACAAAAAAGTGCATAAGTCTTACTCTATCTTTGACAGCTAACAAATACCACTAAATTCTATAACATTTCATAATACAAAATGTTTTTAACCACAACACTGACATACCAACACACATTATAATAGTGAAATATATGTCAGTTTCATCATTTATGCAACGATTCTAAGAAATCTTTATTAATAACTTACTTTGATGCAATTAACATTGTCCTTCATATGTCTCTATTGTTATAGTTACGCTGATCGTTTTGAGTATAATTGTTTATTACTTAGCATTTATATTCGTATAATTATATCTCCTTGTGGCGCCATCATCTCATCTCATCATTGAGTTGTCTTTAAAGATGATTTTAGGGATATTTTGCGCACATGTTAACTGTTCGATTACTAAAGAATCCGAGAGTGAAAACTGGATTTATGATTGAAGAGTGCGGGAATCTGACTCCTGATGGTTCTTGTACTACTAGCCTTTGTTATATTTTGCAGTAAACTTTTTATCCGACTCCAAAAATAAGAAGTATTCGGTTGTATTTTTTTCTTATAATTCTAAATTCTGTTATTTGATGACTATTAAAAAGATGTTTGAAAAGCTTCGGTGACATAAAAAATTATGACTTTTATCTAAAACAATATAGAATTTCTGTTAAATACTCCAAATAAATGAACTTGCACAATTAAAAATTGTTGTCAACTCTCTGTTTTTTGAAGTCGTATCGTCTCGTATTTTTATTACAAAATATTTCTAACTATTACATCTTTAACTTTTTCCTCTTTTGAGACAACGTTGTTTACAGTTCATGTTGATTCAGATCAATAAGCATAACGAATAAAACTACTAACTATAAGAAGAAAAAAACATATTTACATTATATTAAAACCAAAGTTTTATACGTAAAAGTTTGAGCCATACCCGAAAACCTTTGTTTGTGCAAACATTTGTCTAAGATAGTGAAAATATTTTCACGTAACAAAAGGCTTTGGTTGTGAGGCGAACAGGAAAAATGTTGGATATATCCTTGTTCTTATAATACTTTGCACTGCTTTTGTTTGAAAATAGCACATACCTAACTATCATTTTGAAATGATAATCCTTACACGTAAACATCTACCCATTTACTCATAAACGCCTCTTAAATTTAATCACTGTTTAGCGAGATTTTTATTAGCAAAATCAACCTTTTACCAAACAAAAACGTAAGAATTTAAACTAATCAATTGACTAAAATTTAAGAGGCGTTTATGAGTAAGTGGTAGTTTCCATGCTAAGCCAAGCTTGTATTATGAGTATACCTGTTTTTTTAGATTTATAATGGGACGAAGAGTCTCAGTCAGTGACCCAGGGATCTTAATCAAAATACGTTTAACGTCTGAACATCGGAATCCAGGCTCAGATGTGGATCGCAGAAGCAATTACGTGATGTGGAATATGATTTTTATCCAATTCCTCGATCTTTTTCATACTAAAAAGTGAAGGACATATAGGTTTATTATTCTACGGCTTTAGATGTTAGGCCAGTTCCGTGATCTGATCTCATTATTACGTGAGAGACTTAACCTAATAAATCATACTTAAATCTAGTAATTTATAGCTTACAATGTCTTGCAGAAAAGTTACGGCAAATGTACAAAAGATATAGTTTCAGAACTTCCTCGACTTTTTTAAACGATTTTTAAATAAACTTTTAACTATCAATAACATAAACTAAACTCTTCATTTCCTTGTCCACAGCTTCTCACAGAAAGTAGACGAGGAAGAGGGTGGTGGTGGGGTAACTCTTCATCCACCTGACGGCTTCTACACGCACCAGCATTCGATTCACGCCCACCATGCCCATCACAGCTCGGAGCCAGACAGAGGTTATATGGAAGGCAATCGATACGTCACTGCTGTCCATCGCCCATTACCTGGTAAGAACATAATGTTTTATCTAATCCTTACTGTAGATATCGTTAAATGCATGGAAGTGCCGAACGAACTTTATGACACCTAAGCATTGCTTTTTATGTCACCAAATTAAATAAGCAAGTGACGATCAAAATTGTTTACAGTGTTTAGATGAATAATTTTCAATATAGGGCTATAGTAAGAATACATAGGTCATAAATGGCGAACTATGTCGTAAAAACAAATGGTGAAGTTGAAGTTTGACACAAAACATTATCCCACTCCGTCTTCTAAGCGTATTTATTAGTAATTGGTTATGATGATGATCAATTGACCCTTATCAGTTTAGGTCGTCTAATTACGACAAATATTAAATCATATAAGGCACAAAAAAACTAATTCACAAACATCACTATTTCAGCATTAAACCACTCAAACTCGTCATGCTCATCAGCATCAATCGCGTCAACTGGCGCGGGTCTGTGCCCGGGCGCACAGGAACCGGCGCCCCCGCTGTACATCGCTGCTCCACCAGAGGGCTTTGGTATAGCGGTACACAACAACAGGTCAGTAAAACACAACGTCGTCTATGTAAAACAAAACTCTAAGGCCGATGTGGGAATGTTCAACTGACCAAATGTGTGCGCTCTGCGATAACCGAGCAGTCAGTTAATATAGTCCCCTGACCATCAAACTGCTTGCGATTGGTTCCCTAACAGATACAGCACTGAGCCGATTCATAAGTCTCGACAAATTCTTCGCTGCAGCAATATATGCATCGAGCTGTTGGTTGACCATTCTTCTATTTTGATTTTTCTATTAATGACAAGCGCAACTTACATATGCATCTACTGATCAGATGAACATTTTAACTGGCCAAAACTCACATTGACATGTTGGACATGGACAATTTAGGGTGGATCGTCATTTTTTATTTCTGTTTTTCTACTTTGAATACCTCTAAAAGGTTGCATTAGACTTTAATTTGAATAAAAAAAATAAGTAAAAAAATCTAGGAAGTGATTTTTAGCCCTCTACCTTACCTTTAAGTTTTGAAAAACTCGTATTTTCCAAGTTCCTACTACATTCACTTGTACTTAGAGACAAGTCTTTATTTTTATGTTAAATACAGTAAACAATATTCTTACATAATAGCAATTTCATTGTAAATTATTAATTCAGGCATAACACACAACTTTATTGTGATAATTCTCTGTTAACTTTAATGAAAATTAACAAAAAATATAGCAAATATTGCTTGTAAATGGGGTAGTTGACATTTGGTATAATATTTTAATTTCTTTGTCATATTTTAATAAAATTCGCTTTATCTTGAATTGAGTTTCATAGCTTGTTATAAATTTGTTTGTTTATTAGCTTAACTTTTAAATTATAGTGACAAAATGACGAGAAGGATTGCGAGAAAAAAGCAAATTGTCCTATTTTCAGATCATCTTGTTTAATTAATAAATAAGTGCTTTCAACTATTGTCAGCACGCTAAAACATATCATTAAATATGAATGATATTTTTAATTATAATTTAATGATTTGTTTTAACGAGAAATGAGAAAATAATGAAAAAATGGAAAACAGCCTTCTCTATCTCTAAACTATTTGATGCAGTTCTGACGGATCTAATTCAAGTAAGGAAAACAGCTTCATTACCAATTGTTGGGTGAAACAAATATTAAAAATTCATTCTGATACGTATTCATATTTTTTATGATATCTAAAAATGTAAAGAAACTGAAAACTTTACGATTAAGTTGCAAGAATGGAAACAAAAATGTCTTACGGAATTATTTAATGCTTGTAGCTGCAAATGCATCGATTTTAACAACTGCAACTGTCCTGCAATGCATTTTCAGCTAAGTTGAGAATTTGTTATTGGCAATGCTGTTTAATAATAGACCACACATAATGGAATTGGAATAAGGCAAATAATTGCAGCAAGACAATGTTCAAAATCTGGCATAAAAGTCTTTAATGTTCCAAAGTTAAACTTTGAGGGTAATAGGTAAGTATACGGATACGAATAAAACGGATATGATTATATGGAGTGAGTAACAGGTTACATGTCCCCCGATGTTAGATAACATTAGTGACGAGGAATTAGAAGACATAATTACGTAAGACTATCAAGTAACCATTAATTTGCCAAATTATCCTTATCACACACAAGCGGTAGAACGATGTCTGAAAATGGTCACAGAAGTATTAATTTCTGTAGCTGGTGAGAGGGCCAGAGGTGGATTCATACGTTAAATCTCATTCTTAAGTTAAATCTCACTAAATTATGAGACCAAAAAAGACTTTCCAGTACAAAGCAAAACTGAAGATTTTTACGAATTTTCATTTTTTTACCACTTTTGTTTTTTGAATGTTATGCCTTATTTATTTATTTTTTTTTCTAAATATTGATTCTAACTTCAAAAACGAGTATCTTACTATTATGTTTCTGCTAAAAACATTCAACAATACCTTTTATTTACAGTTTGTACAATATTTAATAATACGATTAATTTAGTCACATTACAGTAACTTTAAACTAAGGTAGAGGGCTAAAAAATATGTCTAAATGGTAATATTTTTATATATTTACTTATAGTTTAAGTAGATACAACTTTTTGCGGGTATTCAAAATCGATTTGATAACATTTTTTTTTCTTCATACATTGACGATCCACCCCTAATGGACATGGATGTCTATTTGTACAAAAGAATATGTTTATTTTGGTCAATACACCAGAAATAAATCGATTGCACACTGAATTAGTACAACACTTTTCATTTGTACACAAATGTTTTTTAATTTTAACAGCAAATTGTACAATTACTGTAACTAATATTTTGGTATGTGTAACTAACTTCAATATTATGTTTTCTTTATTTTTGATATTCCTTCCATACAGCCACAGGCGTGGCACAGATGTGTCCATCATGGGTACCACCGGGATTACACAAAAAGATCCTTCATTACCCCAAAAAAGGGGTAAATTGACTAGAGGGTATGTCCGCGAAACCTTAGGAATGTGTATTGTGTACCCTTTGACACCTAGATAACACTTAACTGTCCTATTTGAACTCGAAAATTGACTATGCTGTTACTCAAAAAAAGTATACTGCTTTTTTCAGTTTTGTTGTTGCAAATTACATTTTGTACTATCTAAAATCATCGTCTCGTACTTCCAATCTAAAATCAATTTTGATCACAAAGACTGTTTTGAAAGTCCGGAAGAAAGTCAACCGATGTGTTTTTCTTGGAATGGCTTTGCATCAGTAGTGCTCATAAAATTTAGAATATTGATCAGTGCTGATAACTTAGTTTATTCGGGCACCAGGAAGCGTAATAGTTAGGACAAAATTATATTGGTCGGCTTATGCGTTGCCCAACGGTAATAGTGGCTTTGGTTGGCACATGAAATTACTAAATCAACCATTCTGCACTTTAGGTAACTCAAATGCTAACATATGCTTTTAAAATGATACGTTGGTAAATAATAAAAATAAAATCAGTTTTTATTTTCATCAGCTACATTTGTAGATGTTGACTTTTTTTCTCAACGAAAAGTAAGGCCTCTATAAATGTAATTTGCAACGGCAAGAAATAATATTAAAACTTTAACAATTATCTAATAAATCAGGCATGTTTTTTGAGAATAGTTTCAAAGACCCTGGTCCGCTTTCACACGTGTAATTTCTAAAATAGTAATAAAATAATGTCAATATAAAGTGGCAATTTTATTTTTTTATACATTATACTTTATGTTTGCTTTCAATCGTATAAACGTGATTGATTGCATTGTACATCAATCAGTTCATTGCTTATTGCTCCATCAATAATAAATAAAAGAGAGCTAAAAACATATCTAGTATAAAATTTTATGCTAGCATCTTTAAGCAAATTCATAAATTGTTACAAAACACTTAGGTACTTAACTCAAGTAATTATTATTACTGTGAAGTCATCGCAGTTTTTTCAAGGTCTCTAAAGATTGCAGTAATATATTTGGAAATTTTCCTCTTTGCGTGAAGTAAGTGTCTACATAAGACAATTAACACGTCTTTATGTAAAGATCCTTAAGCAATATTTTGGTATCATAACTTTTAAACTATCGCGTTTCATTATTACAATTAAACGGGAGATTAATAGACTTAGCTTGCGACCACAGCCTGTGCAACCTGTGCCAAAACGTCAAGCAGAAACAAATGTACTTAGCATGCCATGATAATCTCCCGTTTACAATATCTTGGTATGTTCATGCTGTTAAAGCGGACCAAAACCTGAAACCTATTTGTTTGTAACATACGTCAAAATCTTTGAAATTATAAACAGCATGTAATTAATAAGAATTCTCTCCAACTTCCCAAATCTTCTAGTGATATTTCGATCATGCATTATGAACCATTGTTTGAATCAGATTCTATTTCATCTGTTGATTACACTTCACTAGATAAATTTATCAAAGCACTTATTATCTCCGAAACCTGATAATTCAAGCTGTTTAAATTATAATTTGAAATTTCATTAAAATTATACTTACGAACCTTAATCATTAATACGAAAAACACTAAATATTTAGGTGAACATAACATTTTGCATCAACAGAGTTCCAACGCTTTAAAATCCTTCTAAAATAGTTTTACCTAAACCTAAACTGCTTCAGTCATACCTATATTAAAAACATAATAAGGTAAAATTAACGTTGTATCTAAAATCTTGACCGTAGCCTTGACAATAGCGACATCATATAATTTATTTTTCGATTAAAAATATTCATTTAACTCGTAACTTCAAAAACACTTTTGCGCAGAAAGATAATTCCCTCTTCAAACTTTCCAGTCGTTATGAGATGTCTCAAGATCTTCTTGACAAACAAGTGGAGATCCTAGAACGAAGGTACGGAGGCTTAAGAGCAAGACGTGCAGCTATCACCATCCAGAGGGCGTTTAGAAGACGCCAACTGTTAAAGAAGTTTAGTGCCATTACTGCTATGGCAAAAGCAGCTGATTCCACCCAAAGGAGGTTGCAAGACGGACCGGATCACGGTCAACTAGTCAACGGTAAGGCTTTCATAAATCCATCTTCATAAAATGCCGTACCAAAGTTCTAACCTTTGACTAAAGAGACTTACACTGGGATATTTCCCAATCCTCAGGCCACCAATCATATGTGGATCCTCTAAACAATCGAACCCGCAACCTTGTGTACGGCGGCCGTGAACACCGACAGTCACTCCAATGGGGTAGTTAAAAACTTTTTTTGAAGCATTTCTACGCAAATGTTTGATTGTAGTTTAAAACTTATTAATGGTTTACTTTTCAGGTACAGATATTTATTCGAGTACCCTAATGCAGAAGAGTCCTGGGGGCATGGAGAAGTCCATGGCTCTTACCAGGCCCATGAGATCAATGTCGCTTAGGGAACGACATGACGTTCCTATGGACATGGGGTGAGTACATTTTACGTTGTGTGCATATTTAATACATTTTTGGACAATATCACTGCTAGAACCAAATCTAAGTAAAAATCATCTTCGGGCTGATAACAATCATCATGCCAATCATCAAATGTCATAATTTCACCTACCACCTTAAATGCTAAGCAAGCGCATCGTCCAATTATACTCAATTTTCTAACGCGCGCGATCTCCATAAGATTCTCGCCTTATTAAAGTCTATTGATTTTAGTGTTTACCCATTAATTTTAAGTTTATCCTCCCAGGAACTGAGAAATGCTTTCGATAAAACGAAACATCTTAAATTTGTAATCAAATGTCGTCTGTCCTTGTTATCTTTACTGCCTAAAGGAGGGCACCCATTTGAATATTTTAGTACTGACACTGGCGCAATGGATTTCACACCTTATTTTGTAAAATATACAGTACATTTTTATCTCTTTCGCCTTGTTTAGTACCGATCAGTTTAATAAAAGTAAGAAAAAGCTGTCGAAATCGGTCCATCAATGCCTCCTTGGGGAATGCCCAAGGTTTTATTCTAGGTATTCGATCACGTTTTATTTTTTGATACGCCGATAGGTAACATACCGAGTCGGACGTGTGCGTTAATAATTAAAAAATTAATTAGTGTTTAGCGCGGCGTAAGCTGACGCTCGCTACTTTACGTCATGAGTGATATACTTGTGCCGAACGAGCTGCTGTCGTTCTTGCAGCAGAAATTGGATGTGATGGACGAACTATCCGCCATTCAAATCTGCGCAACCAACTTCAGCGAAGAAGATATTGCTGCCTCGAAGCTGCAGTTGTATACCGTTCTAAATAAACGTGACCAGATGGTGTCCCGCCGGCGTGACGGGACAAAGAAAAGTCTACAAGACATAATCACGCTTCTAAAAGAAACCGATCCTGACGACGTGCCGACGTTTGTGGCGAAGGACCTCAACAAGTTGCCTCCTGTCACCTTCGACCACGTCGATGTTACCAGCCTCCTCAAGGACATTGTCTTTTTGAAGGCAAGTTTAGCAGATGTGCAAAAGAAGCTGAGCTCATCTGAGACAATCGTAGTAAGTCTACGACAGGAAGTCGACGAGTTGCGCAGGAATGTTACTGTTGCAACTAGGTCACCGACCTGTGTCAATGTCAACACACGGCGAGGAGCGTGTCGCCTCGATACATCGGCCGCTAGCTACGCGTCAGCAGTTTTGTCGCCAACGCCGACAAACGCTGAGACTGCAGAACGTGCAGACAACGTGCCGCACAACTCTGCCCCTGCCCCCGCGGTTCCTCCTCATACCGCCGCACGTGCTACTAAGCCATCGGGTCCGTTGTTAATGACGAGCACCTCTAAGGCACCTGTAGTTAAGGCTGTGGTGTCTGAGAAGATACCGAGTCAAGGAGAAAACGACGGTTTTGTGACGGTGCAAAAGAAGCGCCGTCAGAGAAGAAACAAGAACTGCTGCGGAACTGCTCCTCGAGCCCAAGGTTACGCTGCGTGCCGCCCAGCCGAACACTCCGGTGTACATATCTCGCCTCCATTACACCACGGAGGTAGATGACATCGTCGAGTACGTCCACCGGAAGTTGAAGTACAGGCCGAGGGTACAGCTGTTGGAGTCTCACCGTAACGTGAACTTCAAGGCGTTCGTGTTGCGTATACCGAACTTGTACCTTCAGCATGTCTTGGACTCTGACTTCTGGCCGAAGAACGTGGTGTTCCGTCGCTTCCGCGGACTAATACCACTCGAACGAAAGGTGTAACCGGAAGCAATATGTTATATTATTTTATTTATGTTAGTCATTAAGGTATTTTTCTATGGGCCTATGCAGCCTGAAATAAAGGTTATATTATTATTTTTAATTTAAATTATAATTTTTGCAATTTTGTCCTGGAAAATTTTAAACAAATAAAAACCCATGCCAAAGTTACGCCAATGTTTCTTATGCGGGTCAACTACTACGGTGATTAAGTAAAAATGCATGCTATCACCATCATAATCTATACCATGGGTGTCATAAAATCTGACTAAGGGAAAGTACGGAGATATTATCTTCTTTTGTAAAGCAAAACTTGTCACAAGACGACTCGCCGTAGTATTATTGGGTCAATTTTCCTTGATGGTCCTTGCAGAGGGACTTTAATGTGCTTTTATTATGATTTCCTATCCTAAAAGCAGCAAATTTTGTCTGAATGCCAAAACTTCTCAACTAACTATAAACATTCATTGCAATTCCAGTAACCACCTATGCGATCCACAAAGCGAGGTGGAAGCCATGGTGGCTCGGGTGCAGCAGTCAGCTCATCAGATACACATGATAGCATCAGACATGCCGCCGCTGCATCGAGGCGACGCCGACAGTGGGGTAAGAGAGATTCTTTTTATACTTACATACTACATAGTTTATTAAGGTACTAGTTTTTAAGGTACATTAACAAAGTTATATGTTTTGTTGGACGTAACGACTAGATAGTAGAGTATCTTTAGCAAAAGGCTTAATCCACTTAAGCATCAAGATGACAGGATCAAGTCTCCAATTGAAAATGTACCAAATTAAGATTTTTGTACTACATAATTGTACCCATTAGCTGAAGCATTTCTGCCACCTTGAAGCAATAACGAACTGTAACGAATGCCATCCAGTTTTACTTACAATTTTAGCCTGACGTTCCCAACGCTTTACACTGACAATGACCATGACCACTGTACAATGTACATTTCTCGAAACGTCAAGCTAAAAATAAAAATACAAACGAGATAATATACGTAAACATTTTTTCTCTGAAAATAAAATAATTCTAAGAACTGTAGAAGAATCTTTTGCAAAATATTTGTCATTTCATTATCACTATGATATCTGTACTCATAGATTACAAAACAAACATAGAACGTAACTAATTATAACAACAAACTCCTTATCACCTTGTTATCAGTGTTCATCTTAAATAGTCAGAGATGGAAAAGTGTAAGTCCAAGGAGGTTGTTAAAAATATAAGAAAGACTAACGGTAGCTCGTTTACAAGGAAATTGAAAATAATTACCTTGTGGTGTTTTAATACTGGAAAGTATAAAGTATGTGTTGGCTTTTTTTAATTTATTTTTAAGGTATTTACTGCCTGCTTATATTTGAGATGTTTTTATTTGTATATGTAGTGTTGTATCGTTTTATAAAAACCGGTCGGAAATTGTTATTGTGATTTTTTTTATATGTATTAATTTAGAGTTTTTTGTTGTCTTAGAATATCAGCCTGATCGTAAACTAAAACTAAAGTAGGTATCACTTTGAAACTATAATTAAATAAGTTAGAGTGAAATTGAGGCAGAAATCATGTCATTAATTTACCTAACTAAACCTACAACATGATATTGGTAGGCAAACTATTTTAGAAACAGTGTCGTATTATTTTTTTTTATTCCGCCTATCAAATAAAGATATAGTAGTTCAATTATCTCTCAGCAGTTTCGTTAATAATTAAAATATGAGTACTATTTATTTGAAAGTTTACGTATTGTCAGGAATTTCCTAATTCTAGAATCTTAACCACCAGACTTTCTTAAAAACTATACATTTTATTATTTTAAGCAACAAAAGCTATAAATGCTGCGAATTACTAATTTCATTAATTTATCGTGTTCCAGGTTTGCAGCTGTTCAGTTAGTGGATCCGTCACAAACATATCGACGTCCTCTTCACACAATGAATCTCTTCACAATCATCAGCTGCTTAACAATACTGGTTAGTTTAATTTTCAACTTATATAAAAGTTATTTGATTGCTAACTAGAAAGAAAAACATTTTAAATATTATATTAGAAAACAGGCGCTATTGGAGGTCATCTACTGTACGTCATCATAACAGCCCATTAATGTCCCACTGCAGCGAGGGGCCCCCTCCGTGACTTAGGGATACTTGGCCTACTAATACCACGCTGGCCAGTCACCACCAATTATAAAAATAATGGGAACTAAAACTAAAATCAGTTCAAGTCACAAGCATTACGCCATTATTAATGTTAAAAGAAAAATGTTCTGGAATACGATGACCACAGGACCGCGTAAATTAGAAATATTTGAAGGAGGCCTATGTCCAGAAGTGGACGTCAATAAGCTAATATGATGATGACACGCAAACCGCTACTAAAATCCACGTTATCTACATACCGGTTTCTTATCAATTTATCATCACCAAGGAATGTTATCTTTAACATGCTTCGCTGATTTGATTGTTATATATTTATATTAGTATATAGTTATATTAACGATATTATATCAATACATTAAGATTGGCAATCAGTTATCAATCAACTTTTGATTGAGCAAGTACTTTAATAAAAAAATACTGTTTATATTACTTATTTATTTACGTTACCAACAATTTAATTAGTATTAAATTGTTGGTAAGCAAACAAGTGAGAATAAAATAATAATAATGGAAAAAAATGAAATAATAAGATAAAAATAAAGCGTCAATTTGTGTGATTTTAATTGTGATGTAGTGACGTTTGATTACTTGTCAAAATTTTTGGTGAATCACTGATAGACCCATAATCGGAAAATAAGTGCAGTGCAGTGAAGTTAAAGTTCAAATTCCAGTGAGTTTTACATACATACCTAAAGGGAAAAAAGTACCTCAGTGTGTTTTTCTCGTATTGAAATCCATGGTGTGTTTTAAATAGTCCAGATGGTATTAGGGTTCGTTGTATTAGGATATACTACTAGTTCGGGAACAATCCCATCTGCTCCTTTAAAATGTAAGTAGAAGTATTAATAGTGACGAAACACGGGTATATGGTGTCATCACTCCTAGTCAATTTTAGGTGTCGTAAAAGCGGATTAAGCGAATATTCACACAAAACACCGTATTGAAATACCATTCTCTGACCAGTGTAGTATAAGTAGGCCAAGGTTCCCTCCATCCAGCTCAGCTTAGTTTGGGACTAGAGGGCGTTGTGTGAATGTGTAAGGATTATTTATCCTCCATTCTTGACTCAGTAGATTGTTGTACTGTTATGTTAAAATGTATAACAATAATAATTACAATTAAAAATACTTTAGGCATGGGTTACCTTACTACTGAAGGATATAGGTGTCTTCTAAATGTGTCCATGTTGTGACAGATGTAGACATAATACAATTATTTCGGTTCACTGATATTTGTTCTGAACCCGGATGTACTTTGTTTCCTTTAAATATATGTTTAGAAAACCCGGAATGCATAGTTTAGCGTGAATATAGTGTATTTTAAAGAAAAACAACAATGAAAACCTTATTTTATAGAGAAATGAAATAATAAAACTAGCAATAATTTAACGTGTGATTATAACCTGCAACCTCAACAAAATATTATATTTACGTTTTTTCTGCAGGTCCAATCTACGGGAACCTGCTATCATCAGGTGGCAAGCCGCTGTCATCACCGACCGCCCGACAGCAGCAACAGCTAGCCGCTATACAAGCAGCTAACGCCCGGCGTTTACCGCCCGAAGTACCTAAGAGGACTAGCAGTATCACACTTAAGTAAGTACTCACTTACATTATATAATTATGAGTATTCAATAAAAAAATAATAATAAAGTAAGTGACGTAGGAGAAATATATGTATGTCGCATCAAGGGCGGCCAAAGTGCAAAGCATTAAGTCTCCTTCATATTTCAACGCTATTTTAACTAAACGAAACACGACACGCACTCTAACGAAATATGATTTCAATTTAAACTGACTTTAGTTAAGATGATACATTGATAAAATGCACTATCTTTCATCAACTACTACAGGACTATGAAAAGACCTATTGATCTAGAATTTTAATATAGGTAAATTGATACCTTTAACTAGGTTTTTGTAATTACCAAAACGCGATAGCTTGATTTTGGCTCGATCATATTTATTTTTGAAAACACCTCTACAAAAACAGTTTTTTACATATTACACGGAAAGTACACTATCATTATGCTTAGGAATTACTCAAATACATTCGTAACATCAATATTAGTATTACTGTAGAATATCATTACATAACTACAACCAATAATTTTTAATGAATCAAATAAGATTTTAGCAATTTCTAAGCGCTCCGGATCGTTGCGGGCGCATCGCAATTTCAGACCTTATACCGATTAGTTAACGATCGATACAGAATGAGTACGGTCGACGATTCAGTCGGGCGATGGCCCTCTTCGACGCCGGACCTGTGCATGTCGACTCACCGTTCGTACTAAATTTTATCGCGTAATTTTTAATCGTAGGTAAAATATATAGGTTAGGTTTAAAATATATACCTAAGTTTTAATTAATACTTTGTTCTCTTTTATAAGTAAATAATAGTATTATTTTATAATAGTTATTTCGATAACATTGGTTCGTAAAATATTTTTGTAGTTATGTCTTTTATAAAACTTAGGTAAAGTTCGCCATAACTCAACCAAGTACCTAGTTACTGTTGACCCTTTTGATAATGCAAGCGTTTGTTTATATAAGCGATTTTAGACTATATGCTCAAGTGTAATAAGTTTTATAACCGTTTTCGTCAAGATCACGTAATTGAAATGGCCTCAGTGGCGCGGGCAGTGCGGGCCGGTCGCGGTAGTGGCTTGCGTGCACGAGGTCGCGGGCTCGAATCCAACCAAAAAAGTTGTTTGAGCGATTCACAAATTACTGTCCTGAGTTCGGATGTTCTTTGTAAAAGTCTCCGCGACAGTACCTAGGAGTTGTGTGAAACTGAAAAAATCTAAGAAATAATATTACTCACCTATTTTATTTGCAAGCTTAGGTAGGTAGGTACTTACTGATAAGATCTAAATAATACTTTTTACTTTCGCGGAAACTTTTACAAACATGAAACAAACGAACACAAAGAACGTCCAGACTCAGGACAGTTGTTTGTGGATCACACAAAAAAATTGTCTTACGTGAGATTTGAACTCTCATGCACTCCACCGCGGGAACGTTTACAAACATGAAACAAACGAACACAAAGAACGTCCAGACTCAGGACAGTTGTTTGTGGATCACACAAAAAAATTTCTTACGTGATATTTGAACTCTCATGCACTCCACCGCGGGAACGTTTACAAACATGAAATAAACGAACACAAAGAACGTCCAGACTCAGGACAGTTGTTTGTGGATCACACAAAAAATTTTCTTACGTGAGATTTGAACTCATGCATTCCACCGCGGGAACGTTTACAAACATGAAACAAACGAACACAAAGAACGTCCAGACTCAGGACAGTTGTTTGTGGATCACAAAAAAAATTGTCTTACGTGAGATTTGAACTCTCATGCACTCCACTGCGGGAACGTTTACAAACATGAAACAAACGAACACAAAGAACGTCCAGACTCAGGACCGTTGTTTGTGGATCACACAAAAAAACTGTCTGCCTTAGGCAGTGGCGGGCGCAGTAATCGGTAATCGTAAGTCAGCATGAAGAGTCCACCACAAGGGCGAGACGAGACGAGAATTGAAATCGCACCGAACTCTTTCCACCAAAAATTGACATCGCGACATGCGTGTTTCTTGTTAATGTATTTTGAACTCTATTTAAGAAAAAATACGGTTCATTTTTACACAAACAAAAAGTAGCAACAAACAACAATAGGCCTATCGCGAGAAGCGAGTGTTTTTATTACAAAGTTAATATATACTCTATTTCCTAAGCAATACGGTTCATTTTTACATAAAGATTTCAATTTTTGCCTCGTTTCGCCCCTCTGGTGGAAAATCACCTAGAGTTCAAATCTCACGTAAGACAATTTTATTTGTTCCATCCACTAATTATTGTCCTGAGTCTGGATGTTCTTTGAGTCAGCTAAGTAAATGTTTGTAAATACCCCGCGACACAGGACAATACATAGTGGGGCTATTGTATTTTTTTTAAAGTTCTATTGTTTTGCGTGAGATTCAAACTCGCGACCTCGTGCACTGCGACCGCTACCCCGAGGCGGTCAAATTATTTTTGTGATCCCCAAATCATTGTCCTGAATCTGGATGCGCTTTGTGCCTTCATAATACCTTGCGCGGGTGTAAATTAAAAAAAAATAGGGGCTACATGTATAAACATAATAGACCGGTAGATAGGTTTTTCTGTAACAGAATTTTCTGTTACCTACCGCGGACTGACGTCACAGTATAACCAGTAGTCAAACTGGGCCGAATATTTATTATAAATGGGTGCGCGGTACATAAACAATAGTAAACATGCGATCTACTTTGTGTTTCCATTTAGTTTTGTAATTGTATATTAATACTTTTTATTTTTCTATTTTATATTTAAATAAATAGGAAGTGTTCTGTAAAAAACGTGTTGTTTTATGATTGATACATTTAATTTAAAGAAACATGTATATGTTTGTATTTATATCCACCATGTTTGTGATATAAATAAAATACTAAATTATAATATTAAGAAGGTACTTAACAAGTCATTCAGTAAAGTAGGTACAGTACCGGGCCGTTTATATTGCATATCAACCTATAGAAAAATACAATCGGTCAATTTCGGCTTCGTAGAGCGTCAGAGAAAAAGTCGATGTGTAATATTTACGGCCGGGTACTGTATTTATTATATTGGCCATGTTTGTTTGAAATTGAATTTATCGATAACCAAAACCAAACTTTAAACAGGTCTATTAGATCTATTCTAACGTCAAAATAAAGGCATCGAGGTCACTTTATGGATGGGTGACCAATCCATTCAAAAAATGACATCGATGTCATTGCTTAAATTTACCTAGATTAAAGTGAAAGACACGCATGGGGGATTACATAAAGGGGGGCTAAATTTTCATTATTATTGACCTAAGTACAACAAACCGTTTTCGTGATAAAAAAAATACTATATTATAATATTAAATACCTAAGTCATTTAGTAAGGTAGGTATTTATATCAGCCATGTTTGTTTGAAATTGACATATGAATAATATATTTAGTTTCAATTTATAACACACAGTCCGCTCGTTACTGCGGCACAGTAGCGACTGTTCCCTCCGCGATCGTGAGCGTGTAGGTATAAACTCACGTTTCGTCCGTTTCTCTGAAGTTGAAATACTGTATATATTTGTACTATGGCACAGAGCGATAACGTGTCCTTGAGGGCCGGTGGGACGACGACGGCGCACACGGCGCGGCGGCGCGTGAGCGAGAGTATATCCGTCTCATTCGCGCGCCGAGGGGCGCGCCCCTCTGGCCACGGCCGAATTCAACTCGAAAATTTTCAAAGCAGCGTCTTAAAGTAAAGGTTACAATCACTTGAATAGAAACAAACACGCGCGTTGGCACTTTGCATCTGCCACGGCTCTTCGAACTAGACTGAGCCAGCGCTCGGTCTCCCCGTCCGTCCTCGCAGCATCCCCACTACCGACGATCGTGTCCAAGCGGTAGGGCGCTTGCGTTTCCGTTCACATGATACTTTATTGTTTATAGAATCGATAGATGGCGCTGTGATACCTTGTTTCAATCATGTACTAGTAACACTTCGTCGTCGTGTGAGTTAGTATCGACTTTTTCACGACAAACTCGCTATTACATTAACTATTGCGGTTTTATTTTACACCTCTGTCACGTTCCAATGACTCATTAACTATCACATCAAACTTAGCTAATCAACAATGAACTTTATCCTCAGCGCGGAAAGTCCAGTATCGCTCCGTCGCGCAGAATGCGGTGGTGCAGTCGTCCGAGGCGGTTCCATGTCATCAGTGCAATCGTCGTCGTCATCATCATCACAGGAACACCGTCATCATTACCATCAGCCTTACCAACCGAGGGCACCGGTAAGCATCACTTATGCTATATAAATGTAATGGTAGCATGGTATAGTTTCGCTTTAGTAGATGTAGATGGCGTTGTGCAAAGCTTAATAGAACACGCTACTTATATACATTTTTTGTATTGGTTTGTTTTGAGTAACTCTGCTCGTCTAAAGAGTATTTTCTGTAAATATTGCACTACCACTTTTAATATTCTAAATTAGAGACTGAATTTGCTTGTCATTAAGGTTTATTTTTATACGTCTACTCCCATTCACTTTATCACAACTATGACTCTTGTGCCTTAGTAAATACCATTAAGCACAAATCAAAGCATGTTAAGCAAATATTTTTGAAACCCAAAAATTAAATGGAAATGCCTGAAATAAAATCATGTAGCAACCATATTTTTACTCCCTCTACATATTTCTGCAGTGGTATACTGATGTGCTGTTGTGAATTTAATGTTTATGGTTAATTTATTTATTTTTAATTCATTAAGTATTTATTTTCAATTGAGTTTTTCCAGTAACTTATTACTTATTAAAAAGAAACTTAAGCAAATTATCTTTTAATTTTATATTTAAGTTTATAATTAAAACTGTATAGTATTGTAACTTTTTTTAGAAAAAACATTAGCTTAAAATTCAAGGACATTTTAGCATGTTCATAAAAAGCATGTTGCCTCATTCTCTTCCACATATCTAAACAGCCAACTGAATGTCGCACAAGGTAACCCCATACCCCGCATGTCACAGGAGCCGCACGTCCTCATCCAAGAACCGACCTACCAGCACCAGAGAACCGGTTCAGCATCAGGGTATGAGGAGAGGTACTCTGTGTGGAAGCGACAAGAGGCACCTCCTTACTATGAAGCACCTGCCAGTCAGGCAGTCTGCTGTAGGCCACAGCATGATCACCATCAACACCCGCATCAGCCGCTGAAGGTAACCTTAGGCTTTCAATAGCTTAGAATAGGCTTTGTGTATAAGGCTAAGCAGTAGTGTGAAAATGTTACTGTATTTAACTAATAGGGTACCTAGCAAGTAATATTCATCACCATAACAGCCCATTAATGTCCCACTGCTGGGACGGGCCTCCTCCAGTGACGGAGGGATACTTAGCCTGCCAGTACCACGCTGGCCAAACGGAGTCATATAGGGTTTAATTTCATTATTCATTTCACGCATAGTCCCTTAGTCGGTTTTTACGACACCCATGGGATGAGATGGGGTGGTGACACACTGTATTCTTACTCCGTCACCACACGGAGCAATATTGGTTTATTTGGTTGACTTGATTTCGTTTTTGGATCTAAATGACGGGTAACAAGTGTTTTATTTGTGACTGTACTGTTTTCTAAAAGCTAACTTCCGACCGTCTGTGAATATTATCTTTACGAAGTAAAAAGAAGGAAAACTTGAAATTAAATACTATACCAATCCGTCTGGCCAGCGTGGTATTAGTAGGCTAAGTATCCCTCTGTCATGGGAGGAGGGCGGTCCCAGCAGTGGGACATTAATGGCCTGGCATGTAAGATAGAGCGAGCTGTATGTCTGGAGACGAGTCTTGTAAATATCCCACAATACTGTTATGCTACTAGATACCGGCCTTCCATATAAATACAGTATTTGTTTAAATGTGTGTAATATAAAGTAACTTAATTACTCGAAGGGTTGTCAGGTCCTAGGTACGTAGGTCTTTAACCACACGGAGTTCTTCTCACTTGTCTAGTGTCTAAACTACCCAATAATGTTAATACCATCATTATCATATTAGCCAATTGACGACCTTTGCTAGACATAGGCTTCTTCCAAATATACCTACACTATGCTCTGCCCGACAGCTGGGTCCACAATTTGAACCATTGTTAACTTTACCATCTTGTACCTATATAAACATTGTGGGACGCAATAAAGTATTGAGTATAATAAGATTATAATATAACGTAGTTATCACCAATTTATATTTTCTCAGGTCTCAGAAACGGTACGCAAGCGCCAATACCGCGTTGGTCTGAATCTCTTTAACAAGAAACCGGAGCGTGGTATAGCATACTTAATCTCACGCGGCTTCCTCGAGAACTCACCTCGAGGTGTCGCCAGATTCCTTATCACACGCAAGGGACTCAGCAAGCAGATGATCGGAGAATATCTTGGGAACCTGCAGAACCCATTCAACATGGCCGTCTTAGAGTGAGTAGTATGGATATCTAATTTTTATCATGTTTTTTTAGCAGCCTTCAAATATTCGTTCAAGTAAAGAAAACCCGCTTTAGGGATCATGTTCTGTGAATAGAATAGAATATTTATTTTACAAATATTTTTTTTGTGTCGCGGTTACTTTAAAAACATCAATTTAACACATTTTGTGAATCGCACAAAGAATTGTCCAAGTATGACTCATCGTCGATCGTACGATTCATAATTGTTTGTGTATTTTAAAATGTTACAATTTTAATATACTTAAATCGATTTTATTTATCTAATTAAATTATAAATCAATTATTATTGTATGTAATAACATGAAATACATGATTTAATAACAATTATATTAATAATAGATTTTAAATTATTGCGATTTGTATACATAGTACTATTTTTACGGGTCTTACTCGCGGTATATACTAATTATTATTTAGTATTTATGTTTCTAAGTATCTAGGCTAATTAGTATATACCGCGAGTAAGACCCGTAACAATAGTATTAATTATATTAATTATAATCTGACGAACGCAAAGAAAATATCAAATATAAGAACGTGTCAAAAATATATATTTCCCTTTTTCAGATGTTTCGTGAATGAGTTAGATCTGTCAGGCATGGCAGTCGACGTCGCCTTACGTCGCTACCAGGCACATTTCCGCCTGCCCGGCGAGGCACAAAAGATTGAGAGGCTGGTCGAGGCATTTGCAAGGAGATACTGCGTCTGCAATACTGATTTTGTGCAGCGACTACGTACGCAGGATACGGTATGTATTTATCTGTAATGCATGTCTTGTGATTGTCCTTTTTTAACCGACTTAAAAAAAAGGAGGAACTTCTCAATTCGGTTGTATTTTTTTTTTCTTTTTTGTGTTTGTTACCTGTTTTCACAGCTAGACCGATTTGAATTATTTTTTCTACAATGAAGTCATGTTGATCAAATATTGAAAATTGCTTAACCTTGTATACAATTTTAATTAATCATCATTACAACCTATTAATGCCCCACTCTAAAAAATGGGTCTCCTTCAGTGACAGAGGGTATATACTATACTAAAGATATGCTGGGCAGACGTATGTACGTATGTATAAGTACATGGTAAACTTTTCTTCTTTTGTGTACGTAGAAATATTATGTGCAAGCTTTGCTTTAGTCGTTTTTTATAAATTTAATGTAGTTGTCAATGAATTCTTATTCCATCACCACACGGAAAGTTTACACAACTTTAATATTTTACATGATTTTTTATGTAATTAAAAAAATCTATTTGAACCTACCATTAAACCATCTTCTGGGATATTGAGAAAGCCAGGATTCTTATACCAATTCCTTATTTATTTCCCATCACCAGAAGAAAGAAGGATCATTCCTACAGAGACATTTAACCCTTTAAAAGAAGAGTATAAAATAAAACCCATTTCAATTCACAGATATTCGTCCTGGCCTTCGCGATAATAATGTTAAACACGGACCTCCACACTCCGAACTTGAAGCCCGAAGCTCGCATGTCACTCGACGACTTCGTGAGAAACCTTCGCGGTATAGACGACTGCGGAGACATCGATAGAGACATGCTGTCTGGTATATACGAGAGGGTCAAGACCAGCGAGTTCAGACCGGGAAGTGACCATGTTACGCAGGTGAGGAAAAATGCTTAAAACATAACATTTTTACGATTAAAAAATGGCGTTAAGTTGCTTTATAAGGGTGGCGTAGCGACGCTTTGTAAGGCAAGCGTCGCGATGCTCTATAAGAGAGGCGACGCCGTTGCCACGCTCTATAAGGTAGTCGTTGCGATGTCTGCCTTATAGCGTTGTGAGGCTTGCCTTAAAGCCCGAAGCTCGCAATGTCACGCTCTTTAATGGACGCGTAGCTACGTCAGCTCGCGACGCTATATTAGTGGAGATGCGACGCTTTATAACAGCTGTGTCTCACGAACGGGTTTAGTGAATTAATTTGTTTTATATTCGCAGGTGATGAAAGTGCAAGCTACGATAGTGGGCAAGAAACCTCACCTCGCTTTACCGCATCGTCGACTGGTGTGCTACTGTCGACTCTACGAGATACCTGATATACATAAAAAGGAAAGACCTGGAGTTCACCAGAGAGAGGTGAGTTAACGTGGATATAGCAACTGCGCGGTCGTGGGTTCGAATACCATGTATGACAAATATTTGTGCAATCCGCAAATTATTCTCTTATGTCTTATGTGTTTGATAATTGAATGTCAGGGCCGGGGCCGGGCCGGGGCAAGTCACGGCCCCGTGTTCCGTCAGGGATAATGAAAAATATCGTTGCATACATTTTATATGGAGACGATCACACATGTCCGTGTCCGTGCCGACAACGGAGCTTAGTGTAAATATCGCAGCACGGCCACGCCCCGGGCACGTCCCGGTACCGACCCTGACGTGTGTGGTTAGTCCTAAAAGGTCCCCGCGATACAGAGCTTGATGCCTAGCAGGACTTGTCTTTTTTCATAAGAATTATAAAGGATATTTCAACAAGAACTTTGTTTTTCAATTGGGGTTACACCAATAGCATCACAGTTTTGACGTATAGTTTTTAACTTATTCGTACTAGATGCTTTACCAACAGTCACAATAAATTTAATTTCGCTCGAAAACGGCATTAAAATAATTCGGAAACGCTATGAAAATGTTTTGTTCTGATTACAATTTATATATACCTTTTACAACATTTTAGTGATAAGATGGGGTGGTCTATTTTTAGTCCGTGATCTCTAATGTTGTTGTTTTTATTTCGCCAGGTGTTCCTGTTCAATGACTTACTGGTGATCACGAAGATATTCAGTAAGAAGAAGTCATCAGTGACGTATACATTCCGACAATCGTTCCCGCTGTGCGGCATGCTTGTCAATCTCTTCTCAGTGCCACGTAAGTTACATTAAACCAGTCTTTGAGTATTGTCTTAGGTTTAAGAAAGTATCGTGAAAGAGTCTCTTAGGTTATCCTTCCGAGCGTTTACCTGGGGCCTCAGACACTTGACAACTAGGAAGAAAATAATGTGGTTGTAATCGGTTCGAGACAGACATGATCTTGACAGCACTCAGC
Source organism: Schrankia costaestrigalis (assembly GCA_905475405.1). Taxonomy (NCBI): domain Eukaryota; kingdom Metazoa; phylum Arthropoda; class Insecta; order Lepidoptera; family Erebidae; genus Schrankia; species Schrankia costaestrigalis. The sequence goes on from FR997850.1 coordinate 6,051,314, forward strand.
ATTATAAAGGCGGTTAGGTATATCCACCCATAGAGCTTTTAAGAGTGACCACCGCGCGTGACGTTTGTAATAATTGCATATTTTGCAATTATATTGTGTTCCCCACTATTATAAAAGCCTTTTTTTACCAAAATCCTAAGTTAATTAACGTGCCTTTTTAACTGATGTAGGAATGGCTAAACGTCGTGCTCTTTCTTATTGACTTCGTTTAATGTAATTTAAGTAGTGTCTAAAGGTATGTCCATATTAAGACAACGTCATGAAATATCATAAATTGACATTTACGACTACTGATCTTTTTCCACAAGGAAGTAAGGATGCTCATTTTCCATGACTGTACTAGGAAATGTCCCTACCTATCGCTAATTATAATGTTACATTTTGTACAACAGATTACCCATTCGGTATCCGTCTCTCTCGACGCGTGGACGGTCGTCGCTTAGCCACGTTCAACGCGCGCAATGAACACGACAGGTGCAAGTTTGCCGAGGACTTGAGGGAGAGCATCGCGGAGATGGATGAGATGGAAGCTATGAGGATCGAAGGAGAACTGAATAGAGGCAAGGGAAGAGGTGGTGGAAATTCTGCTAGGAATGGTAAGTTTTATATTTATTTTGTATCTTTTTAGCTATAAGAATAAGAATAAGAATAAGAATAATTTATTTCGCAAATATAGGTATACAATGTTGTTATTTTATGTGAATACAAGTTCAAGGTTCAGCTATATTTTACCAAAGGGCATGCGAAAGTTAAGTTTAACAATATAAAGCCCATGAATAGATTAAAATAAATAACAATCTTACTAACAGTACCAGCACAAAAGGAACACACATGCAATATAAATTTGTTATGTATAACAAGACATTTCAAGATCAAGTACAATTAACAACAAAAGTCCAGATATCCTAAAACTCTTTCTCGTTTAGAAAATCGGCTACACTATAATATGACTTCGCTGCTAAAAAACCACGCAATTTGTTTTTGAATAACTGTAGCGGCAGGTCTTTCCAGTCCTTAGGAATCTTATTAAATATAACTGGCGCCATGCAATAAACACTTTTGTGCATTAGAGCTGTCCTATGGGTCTGTAAACACAGTTTAGAATTATCGCGTCTGTTCCGTGGGACTAGGTCTGCGCAAAGTTGAAAGCGGCTGGGATTTGATTTTACAAATATGGCTATTTCTAAGATGTATAGAGATGGCAATGTAAGAATATTATATTTCCTAAAATATGGTTCACAACTATCCGTAGTTTTAAGCTTAAACATCGCTCTAATGCAACTTTTTTGTATTTTAAAGACTATTTCTTTATTTGTTGAATGTCCCCAAAATATTATTCCGTAGCGTAGATGAGACTCAGCTATACCATAGTAGGCCGTAATAAGAGCATCAATATTTATTATTGATGAGAGAGTGTGAAGGGCATAGGCAGATTTGTTGATTTTTTTGCATAGGCTGTCCGTATGCGCCTTCCAGTTAAGTTGTCTATCCACTATGAGTCCTAAGAATGTTGTTGTTTCAACTTCATCTATAACTATATTATTGTAGTGAATATTAAGAGCCATAGCAGTTGTTTGCTGCCTGAAATGAATAACTTTTGTTTTGTTTAAGTTTATTTTAAGATTGTTCTCATCTAGCCAGTTTACAATTTGTTTTAAGGTAAGATTAGTGTCGTCTTCGTAGGTCTCTACTCTCTTACATGGTATTGTTATTGCACTATCATCTGCAAATAACGTTAACGGTTGTTCAATATACTGAGGCAAATCATTAATATATAGTATAAACAATAAAGGGCCTAAAACGCTCCCTTGTGGTACTCCGAAAGCGAGCTCGCGGCTTGTAGACCTGAATATTTTTTCTCGCTTTGTCGTAATATTAATATGTCTTATTTCTGTTGTTTGTTTCCTATGTTTAAGGTAAGATTCGATAAGTTTTAATACATTGCCTCTAATACCGTAGCCTTCAAGTTTATTTAAAAGAATATTAAAATCTACATGATCGAACGCCTGAGTCATATCGCAGAAAAGTCCAGAGACAGGTATACGTTTATCGACGTTGCTAATAACACCATTTAAAAAGTCGTATATGGCCATGTTAATAGTTCTATTTAATCTAAATCCTTTTTGTTCATTGCATAAGATGTCATTTCTTTCAATAAATTGGTACAATTCCTTAGATATATATTTTTCAAATATTTTTGATAGTACTGGGATAAGAGATATGGGTCTATAGCAATTTAAAAGTTCTCTATTTTCTTTTTTAAAAAGTGGCCTTATCACGGATATTTTTAATGCCTCTGGATAAGTACCTGTGGCAATACAAAGATTAATTATGTGGCTTAAATGTTCACATATTTCCGTAGATACGTGTTTTACTATGTTTGTATTGATACCGTCGTAGCCGACGCTATTGGTGTTCTTAAGTGACATTATTATTTTATGTATTTCCGGCGCAATACTTGGAGCTAAGAACATTGAGTTAGTGTTAAAATTTATTTTACTGCGGTGTATTGTTGAGGTATTACCGTTCACCTGAATTCTGTCAATAAAATAATTATTAAAGGCATTGGCTATGCACTTTGGATTATATAAGTAAACATTTCCTACTTTAATTTTATTTATATTGTGCTTTGGTAGGTTGTGTTTTGCGCGATTTATGATTTGCCAAGTTGCTTTAGACTTATTAGCTGACTCTTTGATCCTTTGGTTGTTTTGTGACCTTTGGGTTAAATTTATTATTCTACGGTATAGTTTTGAGTAATTATACAATTTTCTTTTATTATTAGTGTTAGGATTTAATCGATATTCCCAGAGGAGTCTACGTTTTTTTTTACTACATAGTTGAATTCCTTTAGATATCCAACGGGTTTTTTTAATTACATTTATTTTGACTAATTTAGCGGGAAAACATGAGTCGTAGATAAATTTAAAGATGTCCAAAAAAATATTAAAAGCTAAGTTTGCATTTTCTGTGTCATAAATTTCAGAGAATGACAGACTATTTATATAATTTTTAAACTTCGCCATATTTTCTATACTGTAGTCTCTCCTAGTAGTGTACCAATGATCTATGACGTAGACCTTTTTGACTGGACAGTGAAATACCTGAGCTGTATGGTCAGACAACGCGGTCTCCAACACTTCAACCTTGCATGTTTTGTTGAAGTTATGTGCAAAATTGTCTATGCACGTCATACTAGCCATTCGAGTTGGTTGATTTAGTGCTAAATTCAAATTATACCTCGTGAACAGGTATTGGAGTGCCCTTGTGTGGTTATTTGGTTTAAGCATATTTATGTTGAAGTCGCCACCAATTACAATATTTTTGTGACGTTTGCGTGAAGCTTCCCGCAAAAGAGTTTCAAGTTTATCTAGACAAAAGTTAAAGTTATTTATGTTAGGGACTCTATATACACATATGACAATTGCACCATATCCAGTAAGTTCAATTCCGCAGCATTCAAATATACCCGGAGTTGATAATTTAGCTATTTCCTCAATTTCTTTCCACTCAAGTCCGGTTTGGACAAGAATACATGTTCCGCCTCTCTTTTGATCCTTTCTACAAAAATGGGTGGCTAGACAATAGTTTGGTATATATAACTGTTTCTGAAAACCATCTTGCATAAAATGTTCCGAAATACATAGTACATCTATTGCTTTGTTTTTTTCTGTTAGCTCATTTAGGTAAATAGTAAGAGCGTTTGATTTATTTATCAAACCGGCGATATTCTGGTGCATTATTTCAACATATTTATTGGAGAAAAAACATATTTCTATCTTCATTGTCCGTGACTGGTGTTCTAGACGATTGGTTCGAAGCGTCGCAATATGTATCTTCATTTTTATAATTTATAAATTCATTAACCATTGCATAAAGGTTTGCAAAAATTTGATATAGGCCATAGTTGTTAACGTCACCATTATTCCTCCAGAACATTTTATAGTCATAGCTCAAATAATAGTTCGAGTCAAATAGGTATACATAATTATGACTATATACATCTAGATATAGGAGATTATTAAACATTTCAATTCTTCTGTTGAACACATAATATAACATTTGTATGTTGTATTGTAGAAAGTGTATCTCGAATGTAGATTATTAATTCAACATAGTTATTCGTCTTATGGAAATCTTCATCTCCAATTAAGACAAAGCAGTAGTCATCCATTGTGTAGTCTTCTAGTTTCAGGTTTATGTTTTCGAGGAGTTTCTTTATTCCACAGTTAGGGGTGAGATAATGACAAATTTGGTAATTATGAAAGGTTTTCTCTGCTGTGTGCAGTATGGTATTTTTACTATTATTGCTCAAAATACATAATTTATGTTTTATGTGTGGTTTCTGAACAAGAACCTGAGAAGGTTTGGTGCTTTTATGGTTCAAGGTACTTATATTCTCAATCTGCCCATCTTGAATATTTGTCTGGGTTTGCTTATTATATTTTTTATTGTTGTTTATATTATTTTTTGTAGAGGGTGATGACTTAGTTTTAGCTGGACTCGCTATTATCTTTTTACTGTTATTATTCTTTTTCTTCGTATTTTCCTTTAATTTTTTCAGGGTATTATTTTCTAAAGACAGCAATTCAATTTCTGATTTGGCGCTATGTAGTTCAATTGTCAGGGTACTAATTTGTTCCCGCAATTTTTTTATAATTTCATTGTCCTCTTCATCTGATAATTCTGGTAAACTATGAACCGTATCCTCTAATAATTGTGGTGTACTTATTTCATTAATCTCGCTGTCATTTAGGGTACAGTCTGACTTTGGGCGAGTACGGCGAAGCGTAATATTTTCTAAGAAATTCATTTTCTATTTTATTTTATTTTTATTTTTGTGTGTAATGAAACGTAGGTCTTGATTTAGAGGTGAATGTTTTATACGCGGCAATACTCTTTGTTATTGGCAACACTATTTTGAGGATGGCAACCCTATTATAAGTATGGCAACCCTATTTTGATTATAGCACCACTATTTTAAGTATGGCAACACTGTATAGTTCATTTCATTCATTCAATAGTCAGTTTATTTTGGTCGCATCACTAAGGAAGAAGGAGAATTGTCTATGTTTTGTTGTAGTGACAAGGGTTTTTAAATTAATTGGCGGTATAATGAAAAATTCAATAACAATTTTTTTCCAGATTAATTATGAACACAGACTTCACGAAACACAGCTAAATAAGCACTTATTTTATTCGTTTATTATTAATTTTAATGTTATTGTCTTCTAGTTAACACATTATAGCTTGTTTTTATACTTTTGTTTGGGATTTATTCACCAAGTAATTGGGAGTATTTTAGTCACTACAAATCAACTAGCTATACTTATGAGAAACTATTTCACTTATTAACCACTATTGTACACATAGAAATCAATTATAACTATTTTTTTTAAATTAATACTTTAGCAGATAATGTTTACAACCCAATCTAAGTTTTTGATGACTATTTATTGATCTGCTGCAGGGTATGTAACTTAAATAATTTTAGAAACAAAATTTATAGATAAATTAGTATCATAAACATTAAACATACATTTAAACATGTTTTTTTTTTTTAATTTTGTTTCATTCACTATACGTTTTTCGAGCTTAGTTTAAATCAATTTAGGCTTTGTTTGCATTGTTATGAGGTCAAATTAGTGTCATAAGAAGTGAGGCCTCAATTTCTTGGCCGATTTATTCTTAAAGCTCTATTATAATCATTAGCAAAACATGATGGTAGCTTGATGAGATGTATTTTCCTTTCACAAATGTAACATAATAACCTTAATTAATAAAGAATGAAACTGAACATTTTATTTGTATTTTTCAGTGATGGAGAACCGTGACAGCGGAGTGGCTGATGTTGAGATTGATCATCAACAATGCATGGATCACGTACATATGCATGGGTAAGTAATTTGTTCAATATTGTAAACCTGCTAAATCAGGTTAAAAAGGTATGTCCATATTAAGACAACACTAAAAAATATCATGAATATACACAAGCCTAACTTTGTGAGAATGGAAGTAAGAATGTTAGTTACTCTTTATGACTGGGCCAGAAAGAGAATTTTGGTTTTCGAGTGTATATGTATGTACTCGTATAATTGCTTGGCACGATCTACAGTTAGCACCTAAATATTTCATGAATAAATATAAACATCAATCAAAAAAGAATATTTAATACAACAAACAATTTTTAATAAATAACATAATTAAAATAATAGTCAAACTAACTTTAATCAAACAACACAAAATAATACCTATTTCTCGTTCACAGTGTGGTAGTACCACCGCCGCCATCTTGTCCCGCGCCGGCAGCGCCATCCAGGCTATCGCAGAACCCACCACCGACAAGTATCATCAAGAGAAACGTGCTGAGCAACTCTCTAGTTGATATTAATGATCCTGGTAAGTTTCATGTTATACAATATTTGCATAACGCCATCTAGTCTTTAATGAGTACAACTTATAAGTACTATGGTTACTGGACAATAAATGTACTTTTTTGTAAGTACCTACCTTACATAATTAATAATATACATAGAGATGACCTATCCAAATCTATATTATAATAAATCTGTAGAGAAGTCAATTCTGTACATGAAATATTTTTTCAAAATAACTATCAGAGTGTGATTAGTGATCAATACTGATGCCAAAAATGCAATCAGTAAAATTTCTGTCTGTCTGTCATAGAATTTTGCCTAATAATATATCTATTTTTCAATATCAGCCCAAAGTAACTATTCCACGCGGACCACGTAGCAGCTAGACAAAAAAAAAAGCAAAATATTCATGTTCCTGGACACACAAAGATTGTTTTTAAGTAGAATTCTAACGCAATACATTTACGTGGCAGCCCAAGACTACACCGCCATCGATTTTGGTTTAGTTCGATAATGTTTTACGATTATCATAATATTAGCTGCCTTCCTAGAAGCCTCGAATGCTTTTTAGACCGATTACTAAAAATGAAAGGCTTTTAAATTAGAAATATATTTTGGATCATTAATTATGATCTCATCTAAAAAAGGAAAACTTGAATTAATTTCAAGTTTTCTTGTAGGCCAAGTATCCCTCCGTCACGGGAGGAGGCCGTCCCTGCAGTGGGACATTATTGGCCTGTTATGATGAATTATGATCTTTCGTGATATGCTAACCCTCCTTTGTAGGATTCTAACCCGCTGCATTGCCAACAAGGCAATGTAAAAAATAATTAACATTATAATTTAATATTCAGTAATGGTTTCAGTGGCACTTGCAGCAGAACGGCTACAACGCCGCGGTTCAGTCGGCTCGCTTGACAGCGGAATGTCGGTGTCGTTCCAACAAGGAAGTCGTAACGCTTTACATGCTACCTCGCCACGACATCCTAACGAACAACGGTCACCTGGTGGTAAGTACTGTAACCATGTGTTATTGTATTTGTGTCGCGGGGCCCTTTTACAAACATCAATTAACGGACATAAAGAACACCCAGACCAGGACAATAATTTGTGGATGTCACAAATTATTGTCCTGCGTGGGGATCAAACCCACAACCTCTTGCACGGCAACTGCTTGCGCTACCGTCGCGCTACCGAGGTCGGACTTCTAATTTTATAATATTATGTCTGGTAGAAAAGAAAAACTTGGCTCGTTTTGTACCTTACCCAACAAGGTCCAATTCTCTCTAATGCATTTGAAGAGGTAGGAGTAGGACATTTAAATGATAAATACTAATCCCTAATTTGATTAAATAACTAGCTAAACCTTCTAGATCTTGTCTCGATCCGATGTATGCCTTTTAAAGATCAATCCGGGTCTCAAATAGACTCGAATTATGGAAAATGAGAAACATGTTTTTCTCAGTCTGGTGATCAAGTAAAAATTCACAAAGATGTCATCCAAGTCACCCCGTGGGTGTCGAAGGAAAAATTCATAGACGTATCTCTACAAAAACATTAAAAACTTTATAAAAATCCCATGCCATATTCGTTTGTCCAGTGTACTTTTTTCTTTGTCATCAAAGGAATCTCCTTTCTGCTGTAGGTCTGTTGAGGGAAAGAAAATGCTATATTTAATAATCAATAATAATTTATTTTATATTTTTATTATTATTCCAGGTCGTCTATTTAGCGGTATTGGAGGCATATTCCCCGGACGTACGCGCAAATTGAGCGCATCAGGCATACCCGACCCAAAGCACGGACAAGTCGGCAAGAGCACCGAAGTCTAAACATACTGTATACGAACGGTCAACATACCGTCGTCGGTTAAGGTCGGCAACATTCGGGAAATACCGAACGGTTTCAAACGACGAAATTTGAAATAACGGACATAATTCAAAATGTTTGATAACACTCGTTCAAATTTCGAACGACGATTCCAAATAACGGACATAATTCAAAAGGGTTCGTTAGCGGTTTTCTTTCGAATTGTATTCGGGATTTAGTGCATTTTGTTTAGGTGATTGTCGTTTGCTATTTTGTGGTGGGTTTTATGGTCGGGTACCTCATTTTTTCTTAGTGCCATCTTATTGTCATGCACTTTAGCATTATCAAATTTAATTTTTCGCATCTGTTTTAATTTAATTGCTATTTTGCAAATAAAGTTATGTATTTTAAATATGTGTGAATATTATAATATATTTTAACCCTTCATAATTGGAGGAGACTGGCGTGGTGTTATTTTAATCATTAAAAATATCTTCGGAAACTATATGATTCTAGTTTCATCGAAGATTTTCTTACATACATAACGTTATTTGTGAATGAAGGTGTCGTAATACCACACCAAATGTTACAATTTTTACTTGATTTGTAAAAATTACTATCAATGATTCTTTATATTAAAAAATAAGTAGGTTTGAGTCATCCAAGTTATATTTTGTATCTTAACGGTACATTATCAGGGTAGGTAATGGTCGATGGGAATTTGGGACAGAGTTTTCATAATTTATATTTAAATTAAAGTGCCAAGAGTACTCGAATTAATAATAAAACTATTACAACAAGAACACTTATTTAATATCAGAATTAAATAGACACTATTAAAAATAAATTGGCTAAAAATATTTTTTTTAATAATAGTCAAACTTTAATATCTTTCAAAAAATATATCAAGGACAGACTTTAACCTTATTTCTAGAAAAAAAGGTGTTATCGCGGAATAACGAAGGATTAAATATGAATCGAAAATAACATGGGTCCACATTTTGGAAGTAATTTATTTCTTAGACGTTGGTCATTAATAACTACCACTACTACTGATCTTAACGAATTTTTCATTCGAATATCGAACGTTAATTTGAATTTCGAATATCGAACGTTAATTCCAATTTGAATTTCGAACGTTATTCGAGTTAGAATAATAAACGTTATTCGAATTTAAATATCGAATGTTAATTCGAATTCAAATATCGAACGTTACTTAGAATTTCGAATTCAAACTTGACAATTAACATTTTGACGGCAACGAATTTAAAATAAAATATGACGACTGGCAATTAACAGTAAAGCTAGTTCTTAATTAGAATTTAGAACTTCTCACTGGCAGTTGTAGTTATTACTGATTTAGCTTAGAGATGAATGTGGAAAATTGAATTGAAGGGGGGATGAATAAATAAATATAAGACAAATTTGTTAAATTTTAAATTGCGTCAAAACATTAATCGCTTATTAGGTACACATTAATAAAAATAAATTCATTGCATGTTACCAACCAGAAAGTATTATGAACATTACTTTTTAATAATAAATATAATTAAAAAAAAGAATTTTTATCTTAGTATTCATTAATATTTTCTTTAGAATAATTGTACATACGTTTGGAATAGCGAATGCAATAGAGGAGTTATAGTACACAAAATAATTCTTAATTTCAGCACAAAGCAATACATAGACATCACAGTTAATAAAAAAATATATATTTAAAAAAAAAATACGAATTTATTCACAATTGTTGATGAATTTTATTAGATTAGGTGATTTGAGAAATTTTTAATAGGCTATTACTAATCCTGTCCGAATCATTGAGGCGTCTAGTCGACGTCGGTGTATTTCCCGAAGTCCAAAAAAAAACCTAAAAAAATATTATTAATATTAAGAAGAAATTTATATCTTCCAAAAATATGTACGATTTTCTGTATTTCCATTAAATTCTTCTATTTTTTTGTGGTGTTAACGTATATTACCCAACGTTACCTATTCGATTTTACTGTAACTTTTATAGTTATAAGTATATTTAATGTAATGGCCGGTAAGACGTAGTTTTACGTTTAAATGAACGTCTGAGACGTAGCCCGAAAATTAGTTTCATTTAATAAGAAAATATATGAAAAATGATTAAAACATTTTTATTTATAATTGAAAATATTTGGCTAACACACGTCCATTATACAGACCGTATTATTTAAAAAAATGATATTATAATACGACTAAATTAAAAACGCACTAAAGCTTTGTTCCCATTCGTTCGTTTTTGACAGCTGTATAAGCCGGCCAAATTAAAAATGTTGACTAATCTAATATATTAGCTACTGTTGACTTTGTACCGGTTATTTAGGGCTTGTTGTTTCTACTATTTGATACGTGAATAGATAGAAAAAAATAATAATAAAAGGACTTGTTGTAAGCGAAGGACTTTGGAATGAATATATTCTACCTTCGATTTGTCAGTCAACTTTTTATTAATACGTAATAAGGAATGCTGTTTATAGTAATGCTAATGATATTTAAATATGATTATATTTTATTTTAAACCGGATTTTCGTCTTCTCGCTTTTCATAACCAGAAGGGGATTGAGTGCTTACCTTACTGAAAGCGCGGTTGGGTCTTTGCCCAAATTAAATAAATGTCACGAGTTTTCTGATTTGACATATTTGTAATTGTATTTATTGATAATTTTGGTACAGAAAAATAAGCTATTTCTTTTCTAAAAACTTTCATAATTATTTTGTGATGTCATTATTATAAACAGCATACACTAAAGTATCCTGAACTAATACACAGTTCATTATATTTGATTCAGAATCTCTTTTTAACTGTAATTAATTAATGTATTTTTTGTCATCGTTTGTGTAGTGCAGTCGAACACATATTTCATATTTAAACAATTTTCTTCCATTTTATTTCATTCGTATTTAAGTAAATATATATATAAAATATAATTTATACTATACCTAAGTACTACCTATCTCTTTAAGTCTTGTAATTTTTCTATTTCTATATTTGTGACCGACTGTACCCAAAAGTGTTCTATCTGACATCTTCCTAGTTCTTAAACTAAAAAAAAAACGAAATGTAATGCATGACAAAATGAAAGGAATTGATGTAAAAATGTTTCTTGGTTGGATTTTGAACCTTATGTATAACGTAATAACGATCTTTTCTATATTTAAATTAAATGGAATTTTAATCCATATAATTTGGTCATGAGCCTCGAATGTATGTTTTATGCGTATTTCAAGCGAAATGCGTCTTTATTTTAATAAGGGTATACGTTTATGATTAGCGTGGTGTATTTTCATAAGTCATAAACATTTCTTGAACTAATGTTAAAAGCCATAATAGTCTTTTCTAAATAAATTTCTTATTAAAAACATATTTACATTTAATTAATATTAATTATTCTTTGTAATAAGTATATGACCACTTGCTTACCATCTAAAAAAATATTTGTAAAAATTCAACCCCCAGGGATTGAACTTGTAAAGTTGATTGTTTTATGTTATTTTTAAATAATTTCTTGCTCGATATAGACGTCATATAAACCTAATGTATTAAGTAACGAATAATTATTTTGTTAAAATAAATACACCACGTATTTTGTAAGGATTGAAATAAATTTGAATTGCCTCTGTAGATTTCGCTTGTCGCCAAAGATGTAATTATTCCTGTGTTCAAATTTGATGATCCATATGATAAACGATATCGTATCGTTTAAAATTTACCATTATTTTCGAGGTATGCCTTGCTAAGGCAGTGTGTATTTATTCGTAAATAGCTTACCTACATAAAAGACAAAGAAATATAAAATTATTAAGATGTAATAGCTTTACAGAAAATATAAAGTAAAACTTATACTTAAAACTAAAAATAAATGATAAGTTTTTTAACAACACAAACCCACGCAAATGTTGAATATTTAATATAGAGGGGGTGAATATAAAATATAGGGGGCGAATATTATAAAACTATATTCACTAAAGCAAAAATGTGGTATATTTACGAATAAACACACACAAAAACATTTAGTTGTATTATGATTAAGTTAGGATTTTCAATTCTGTAACATATACCTACTAACTTATTATTATATAATGTATGTATATTGAAGAGGTTTTTCTAATATATATGTTTTAGTTTGAAAAATTGTTATAATGTAGGTATTAAGCAATAACTCGCGATTCTATGTTGTATTATAATATGAAACTTGTTGAGAGTTGCTGCAACTAAGTCACTTAATAATAGTTTTATTTAATACATAAAACGATGAGAATGTATTTATTTATTAAATATGAATTAACATTCATGATTAATAATTGTTTTATTTTTATCCTGTAGTTTTTCATAAAACTGAAACATCCCTTACGACGAGTCTCCGTCAGACAGAAGCGTCAGAAGAAATATTGATTGTAAGGTGACTTTTAGTCGGCTTTTAGATACTCGTAAGTAAAATACTATCCGAACCAAATGATAATGGTAAAGTCCGTTTGTTTTCATGAACGTGGTGTCTCTCGAAATCTGTGGCATCTCTCAGGTCCATGCGTCTGACCATTAACGAATAAAAATGTGTTATCCACTGCAGTTTCCGTTGTCTGATAGTACGTCACTGCACCCGCCATACCACGCTATATAATGAAGACTGTCTTACAACCGGTCGAGCTTCGTCTAAGTTAACTTAGTTTACCACAAGTGTCTGGCCTCCCCTATTAGTGGATATTATATTTTCTCATTAGTGGATAACATATTAACATCTATTTGCTTTTTACTACCTCCGTGCCGCGGACGGTTGCGTAAGAGGCTGCCGAGCACGAGGTCGCGGGTTCGATTCCCACGCAGAACAATTATTTTGCGATACACAAATTATTGGCCTGAGTCTGGATGCTTTTCGTGTAGGTTAAATTGATGTTTGTAAAAGACACAGGGTAAGATTCCTATTGCGGGAGTGGTTTTAAAAAAAAACAAATGTAGCCTCCTCGGACTGGCCATAAAATGGAAGTAGGCGATCGCAAGTCGTCTATGCAATGCATATTCCGGTAAGAGTAAATTTGGGTTACTATTATGTTATCTCTCTATGTATTACTTTTTAGTAGATGCCCGTCAATGTTAACAATAACTAGTACTTTAGTTAAGTAGTAAATACAAAAAGAAATGTGGTTTTGCCTAACATCTCTGGTGTCTGTTAAATAACCGCGATTATAATATCCAAAACAACTTCACACATGTTTTTTGCTGTAACCACCGTCATTCATTCAATTTACAGTCCTTACAAACCAATGTTCAATCAATATCAATTCCAAGTTATATGATATCCTTTCTTCTAGAACTTATCTGTTGTCCTCGGCATATGAGAGCTCGGATGAACACCGTGTTTTAGTCGGTTCGACTTTTTGTCGTGAACGTACGTTCGGATTTCTACTCGTTAAAATTCCCTATTTTAACGAGTAGAAATCCGAACGTATTCCTTAAAAAGTCACACGACACTTTTTAAGCCTAAACTAGACAAGAGTTTCTGAAATGGGACTAACTATTCTATTCGGAATCCGTGTGGTGACGGAGTAAGAATACAGTGTGTCACCACCCCATTTCATACCATGGGTGTCGTAAAAACCGAATAAGGGACTATCCGTGAATATTATCTTTACGTAATAAAAAGAAGGAAAACTTGAAATTAAACCCTATACCAATCCGTCTGGCCAGCGTGGTATCAGTAGGCCAAGTATCCCTCCGTCACTGGAGGCTGCCCGTCCCTGCTGGTGGGACATTAATGGGCTGTTATGATTCTATTCTGATAAAAACTCCCGTAATAGGGATCATGCCCTGTGTAGCCCAGAAATTTGCGTATTTTACCTCCAACATCCTATTACAGTATCCTCAGAAAGATATACTACATTAACAATCTCAGGCTGGCTAAAGAGTAATAAGAACTTCATATAAACAAATCAAACTATAAACTAAAAATACACAAAACCTATACTTATAACAAAAGCCGCAATACTTGTGACAACGACACAACAGCACTTGAGGGGCATCACTAAGCCGTGCTTAGCGCGGGAATGAACCTGCTACCCGTCTATACTTAGCTGTACTTATGTAGCGTAATAGAAACGTCATGAATTTTCTAGTCATTGTTTTTAGAATGGATAGAGAAGGCAAGCGTAAAAATTTAAATAGATAAAATGAATAATTAATAATAAAATCCTCACACATTCAAGCCATTTAGACCCAAACGCAGAGCTTGTACTATGAGTACTAGACAACTGATAAACATACTTAAATACTTCTTTTTTTGTAAATACATAATATTATACATAGAAATACTCAGACCAATGCAAACAATCATATTCATGCACACAAAAATTTGCATTGAGCGGGAATCGAACCCTAGACCTGTTCGTAGCAGTCATGTTGTATAACCACTACGCCACAGAGGTCGTCATAATTTACTTATTAGTTGTCCTACTGCTGGGAAGGGCTTCTTTTAGTGATGGAGGGAAACTTGATTTACAAATAAATTGCTGATCAGATGAATAGGTTTAAGGTTTACTCGCTTTTTTAAAGGTTTTAGGCTCGTAGCATATTATAACGTAATGTAAACGGATCGGCACCACCTCGACTTTTTCACGGTGTCAAAAATCCGATTACGTTACGATTCCGATTAGTGTGCGTTGCAGTAAGGAGTTTCATACAAATAATACTGAACGGCTCGAGTTGATATTACAGTGCCGATTTGAGTTTACGTTACGTTATATTTATGTGCTACGACCCTAAATCTAGCTAGAGGATATTGTAGCTTACGTTCGCATGTTTGGTCTAACGTCTGACTGCAGATGTGTACAGACCATTGCCACTTAACCTTACTTATTTTAATAGATTTGTCGGTAACTCTTTCTTTCATTATTGGATTATGAAAATACATTTTAATAAAACAGATTAATCTGTTATGGATATTTAAACCTGCGTGTTCGGGATACATCTAGAAATAATTAAAACCAGGCTGAAATGAAGTTGGGAATCCTATGCAGGCTCATTTATCTCTTGAGCCTAATTGATAGTTGTTTTTATTCAAAGAAAAAAATGTAAACGTAAATAAATAATTAAAAACCTGTATAAACCTTTTATAAGTTACTTTGTTACCATGTATTCTTTATTTATAGACAGGAGATATTTACGTTAAAAAAATTAAAATAAAACTGCCATGCCGCCTCTATGACATTCCTAAGCTCCAGTATCCACACGTCGACTATAGTTCAGTTCAGTTAGTTTTAACCACGTGACAACATACACAGCCTTCAACTATCCTCTACAAACTAAATTAAATTATTTTATTGTGATTATGTGAATAACGGACTCTTTTTAAAGTAAAAAGGTGAGATTCTATAAGAAATTTGTATATTTTATAACAAGTCAAATTAAACCCTATACCAATCCGTTAGGCCAGCGTGGTAGTAACTGTAGTAGGCCAAGTATCACTCCGTCACGGGAGGAGGCCGGTCCCTGCAGTGGGACATTAGTGGGCTGTTATGTTGAAGAACAAGTCAATTAAAATCCAGTAGAAATTCTTTACGATTTGAAAGGCAAATACCGTTCGATGATCATGTTCCTCTCTCATCCTTCAATTTTCTTTATCAGCACGTTGGACTATTAGTCGTCGTCCGCTTGGTATGGAATTTTCATTAGCCACAGACTAGACCGAATGATTTTCCATGGCATTAAAAGACAACGGTTATCTTGATTTCTTGTCCCTAGGATGTCGTAAAAACAAACACTTAGACATCACCAGAAAAGTAAAACTTGACACGAAACCACAACATTTCTGGCAAGCATTTTACTTAGAGGCTGAAATTCCCTTCACGTCTATAAGTTACTTGCTCAAAAGTGACTACGAGTTGTGATGATTGATATTCCTACTGCAATGTCCAACAATAGAAGTAATAAAAAAGTGGTTCTCCTGATAGTCGTCTAACTTCTTATTCGACCGCACAGGGAAGCACCACAAACTTAATTATTACCTTTTTAATATCATTATCAATATTTAAACCGAATCCTAAACGTAGAAGAAACTCGTATTTTTTTTTCAGTGCTTGTTAAGAAACTTTGCCTACTTATTACTTGAATAATTATTTTCTTGTTTATATGAGTATACATACTCTCAAGGTGGTCTCGTTTACATTTCATCAAAATAGTTTTTATGATTTCATATTTAACTGAATGATTTAATTATTATTTAACTCAAAATAGTTAAATGCAAGAAAATTATTCAAGTAAATAAAATTCCGTGTAATAATCATCACGTTGCTTTATTTCTAGATTTGTTTTTTTTAATTATTATAATATGTTAATATAATAATTTTGATGTGCTTAAGCAAAGATTCTTAAGGAGCAAACGTAGCCAAAGTTTGGGAAACTTTGCTCCGGTAATGACTTGTAATGTAAATTTATGACTAATATTACCTACTTACTTACCTAAAATAAAAAGAAATAATGCACTTCGATTACAATTAATTTTTAATTCAAATTCACATTATGAAGCACACATAAACATTTTGAAAGTACAATTTAAAAATATATTAAAATGTAAACTTATAAACAAAACAAAATAAACTTATCAAAAAATTCACATAACCACCAAAAAGCACAACTGACAACTTATTTCCCGCCATTTTTCACGTCAATGTCAAACTTTGGCGGCAAAATACATAATGGCGTGCCACACCGAGCTATTGCAACAAGTCAATAGTAATGGAGAACACAAATTATATTCATTTAGTGATAATTTAATAAAGTTAACTAAATTATCGACATTTAATTCAATTTAAGTAGACGCCGGTGCTTGGCCGCGGTCATTGTCCTCGAGGCTGGGTATTATGTTACACAACGGATTAATAAATACGATAATTTGATTTTCTTTTAATGACTTTTGTTTTAATGCTTTAATGTCCTACTGCGGAGACCTCATCCTTAAAAGCATAATTCTCATTTTGGGAAAATCGGGATAATAATACAACGTAATTAACCTGATACCTAGGATAGCATAAGCCAAACAAAATAACTATTATCGTAGTATTTGAAATTAAGGCTATAAAACCAGAAGTTAATCTTAACACCGCCAAATTATCTTAGAAATTTAAGCAATCATTAAAAATTAATTATTTTATTTAAACTTAATGTACATGGTGCACAAAGGCGGACTTAATGCCAAAGGCATTTTCTACCAGTCAACCTTAGGGATGCAGAGACAGAGTAATGCTAAGATACTAGATGACAAGATTTTAGATGATTTTTCTAAATATGTAACAATTATAATATTTTAAAATTAAATTTTGGTACAGAATGGAAGAATCTCTGGATGGACGTGATGTTGGTGCAAGCGCAGCTGGCTTCGACTCTGCGGCTATCTTGAATGATGACGTGTCGCCTACAACGAGTTTCTGTTATAACATACCGAACTTGTTTAATAGGTAAGATAGAAGAACAAAGGAGAGATAAAGAAATTATAGAGTATTGCTGTTTACAACACACATTAGAATGATAATTGATAAGAATGGCAACGTAGACTTTTTGGAAGACGTTGATCGATCTATTATGAGAGTATTGGATTTATTTTATTCTATCATGTAAATAAGACCTAATCTTAGCATTCCACGGATTCGCCGTGCGGGTGCCGGGTCCATCGCGTGATAGAGGACGGAACACTTGCATAACAGCGTCTGTGACTTACGACCCAGATGTAGGTTTAAGAAGGCCCCCTTACAACGCGTTAGCGGTCACCTTCACTGTCTGCTATGTTCCGTCCTATCCAAATTTAGTATGAACCTAATAATGCTGTTTTGGACATTCGTGATAGTAGAGAGCTTACTGAAGTTCTCGGCAGTCCTAGTTCTTTTAATAAGCCGTAGAGGGATTTAGCTGGAGTACCCCTCGCACCTATTTCCACGGCATATAGAGTAACCTTGTAGCCATTTCTGGTTATCTCATTTGTCAAGTCAAAGTATTTGTTTGTCTTAATTGCGTGGTCTTTCAGGATGTTAGTTTCCCCTACTTCATCTGTTAATTGCACGTAGTTGCTTAAAACAAAAAGACTGTTTAGATTCTGGTCAAACATTTGTACAATGCACAAATTATCTGACTTATGATCTGTGACTCCACTAATTTGAAAACTCTTCTGCAAGATAGTGCTAATTAAGAATGTTTTAATAAAATATAATTATGCCTCTACAGTTTAGGTCCCAGTTCAGTGTTATGCGAACGTCCTGATCATGAACCATCCGAATCCTACACTCCTAATGCAGAAATAATTGAAGACAACACGGAAGTTAACCAATACGAAGATGACGAAGAATATTCACCAAAGTCGAATAATACAAAAAGCGATATCCCTAAAAGAAAACAAAGGCGTTATAGGTAATAATAATAACTGACTTTTTTAGTTGTAAGTTTTTTTTTTACATTTCCGAAAGTGTTACCCTGTAACAATATGATAGCGGTTACAACAAAGGAAGTAAAATAAAGTGCATAAATATAACGATTTTTTTTACCAGCTTTCACGTGTGGTATTATAGTAAATCAAGTTATACTTCATCCAGGTAGACTCGTGCCAGGGTTGTTTAATGTCCCTAAAACTAAAGTCCAATTTGTTAAATTCAAACAAAATTGCACATACTTGGAGGAGGCATATGTCCAGCAGTCGACGTCGATTGGCTGATTTGATGATGATGAAAACAAAATTAAACAGCAATTTTTACTCAATACTCAATATACTTATTGCATTCCACAATGTATACTTAGGTGGTAACTTAAAAAATAATATTAGATCATTATGGACCCTGTCGGGCATAGCAATACGAGAGGGGAAGGGACCTAACCCAATATAGAAGTATAATCTTATTTATTATTTATTTTATTAATTATAAAAAAAATAAACTAAAGTTAGTACCTATATTATTATTATATAAAACTATCATAAAAAATTAAAAATTATCATTATTATTATAAATAAATTAAAATTAAAGTAAGAATTCTAAAAAATTCTCACATATATAATTATATGTGGCCCGTCCCTACAGTGGGACATTAATGGACTGTTATGATGATGATTATGATGATGATGATATTTATATTCTCTAGAATTAGATTAGACTATCTAGGGTTTATCTCGAGTCCAGCATAGGACAGCTGAGAAAAATACCCTAGAGTTTGGTCAGTAAGAGTCCAACATGCTTATAAATCTGACAGCTCTTACTGTTCGAAATTTCATAACGTCAAAAAAGTATTTCAAGTTGGCTATTAAAAACTAACTTATTTTCAGGACTACCTTCTCAAATGTACAACTGGAACAACTGGAGGCTGCTTTTCATAAGACACATTACCCTGACGTGTTTTTCAGAGAGGAATTGGCTATGAGAATAGATTTGACTGAAGCGAGAGTTCAGGTAATATACCACATTTTTATACGTAAGGAAGTCTAATGAGCTTTTGATGAGATACACCTTCGCAGCTTAAAGAGCATTTCTAGCCTCAAATTGGAACTAATATGGACTAGAAAGGAAAGTGTAAAATGGGGAAAAGCTAAAAGGGGTAAATAAACCCACAAACTTCAAACGTTGTACTTTTACGTCGACAATATTGAGCGGAACGAAGCTTGGCGAGTCTGCCCACTCTTAGTAAAGACAGTCGCAAGAAATAATTACTTAAGTAAATAAAGAAATATTATTTTAATCAACAGAAGAAAAACACAAGCAGCTCATAATAAAGTAGATGAAAGATCTAAAAAACGGATTGGTATTTTTCAGGTCTGGTTTCAAAACCGTCGTGCAAAATGGCGTAAACAGCAGAAAGCTACATGTGACCCCTACCCAACACAACGAGGACCAAAGTCTCCTGAACGATCACCGTCAGCTCTGGCATTGGAGATGAGAGACTTTATTACTATACCAGGTATTTCAATACATTTTTTATATTTTTAAAATTATTTTGTTTGTACGGGTTATCTACGAAACGGATATTATAACTATTTAAGTATGAATTTTGCTATTAGATTGCTAATTTAACGGCACAACATAATGTAATCAAAGTAAATATGTAATCAAAATCCTTTACCACATTAACATACATGTATAGGTACCTAGATTATGATACAATATTATTTTTTTACAGTATCATCAACACAAATGATCAACTTATCTGATGCACCCTCAATCTACGCAACGAAAGGCAAACCATCACCACCAGCGATCCACATAGCAGCCTTACCCACAAGACAGAACCCACAAGTCGATCTACCATCATTCTCCATACCTCTCCAATACAACCTTGGAAGCTTCAAAAAGATCGGAGAAGATGTTCACTTAGACATAGAAACAACAGACCAGGGTACTTGGGATACTAGAATGATACCAAATTTCAATATGATGAACCTAAAGCCTCTAATAGAAGCGAGAGACACTGTAGGAGTTGACATGGAGTTAAAATATGAAGTAAAAAATGAAAATAGAGTTAATTTTAGTGAAATACAAACAGTACAAGCTATAGAAACTGATGATATATTAGGTAAAGAAACAGTAAATGAAGGACAAACTATATCACCAGATTTTGAAATTCAGAGATATCAGAATTACCAAACTGAAAATGAAAAGAGATATAGGGGTCATGCGTTTGATGATTCTATTATGGAAGATGGTGGAAACGACTTTGTATGTGCAGGAGATTTTTTATGTAAGAATAATTTTGAGAAAGTAGATGAGAAACGAAATGAATTTGAAGAGTGTCATTTGTTAAGCAATGATGCTAATGTAGGGATTAGTAACTTCGAAAATAATTTATAGGGTACTTTATAACTTAAAAAAATCCTTTACCCTGCATGTCAATTCTCGTACCTTAAAATATTTTTTAACAATTTTAAGGTACGAGAATATAAATGCTTGTAATATTTTGTAAGTGCTACTTTTAAAATTATTACAGGCAATTTATTTTTTACCATCTCTTAAATGTTTCATTCGTTGCAAGTAAAAGGGTAAATCTTGTTAAAGAGTCATCTCGATAATATTATATTTTCAACTAGTTTTATTCTATTGTTTTTCTTACTGGTGTTGTGAGTTGTTGAAGCCGCCTATATGATACTGAAGTGGCTTTACGAATGGTGTCATTCGTAGCTAAAACGTGGCCATCAAATTAGCGTCACGACGACGGGTAAAAAAAAATGGTCTACATTGGCCATGGATGGGTACATGTAGACGTCAGTGGGAGAAAGAGATTTTCCTAGCAGTGGGTTGATGCAGGCTAACACTAACTAACATATTATTGTTATCTATACTTCTATACTAATAATATAAAGAGGTAAAGTTTGTGTGTTTGTGACGTTGTAGGGGGTAATATCTGGATCTACTAAACCGATTTTAAAAATTCTTTCTGTGTTGAATAGTCCATTTATCGGGGAGTGTCATAGGCTATATAGTATCACGCTATGACTAATAGGAGTGGGGCAGTAATGAAATATGTTTAAAAAAGGGACGGGTTTTTTTCGCCGCCCAACGAAGTGGGCACGGATCAGCTAGTAACTTATAAAATATTGTTTTGATAGTTTTAGATTAGTACAAAACTTCTAGTCATATTAAACTTTTGTTAAAAATAAATTTTATTTTATTCTCTTTATTTTGTTATCTAATTTTTATGGTAAATACCTAAATCAATTTAAAAATATCTTTATAGAAGTATAGTTAAGGTCACAGATATCTGAGTTAAGGTACTTTTTATATGATTTTCACGGTAACCGAAGACGGGTTCGATTCCCAATCAATACAAATTTTTGTATAAATTAACATCCTTTACTTCCTACGTTTTTAAAAGTACCTATATTATTCATCTTATCAGCCCATTAATGTCCCACTGTAGGGACGAGCCTCCTCCCGTGACGGAGGGATACTTGGCCCAGTAATACCACGCTGGCCAGACGGATTGTTATAGGGTTTAATTTCTAGTTTTTCTTCTTTATATTATTACGGTATTTTTTTTATTGTCATTTTGTGAAGGAACAGGCTCTTATTAGTTTGGAAGTAAATGGCAAGGTGTGAATGTCTAAAATACATTATATTATTTTTTAATTTTATATTACTTACATGCATATTTTTTCTAAAAACGCATATTAAAATCAAAATACGACAACCAGAAGTGATTAAACAATTTAGTTGCAAACTTATCTAAATCTTGAGTGTAGACCTACCATTAAACTTGATGTAAATACTCTTTGTGGCGAGACATAAGGATTTGTATACACTTGCGATGTGACGCAGTGCGATTTTTACAATGAAAAATAAAAAAAAATAGTATTTATAAACATTAGGAATTGATAATCATCATAAATCATCATAACAGCCCTTTAATGTCCCACTGCAGGGACGGGCCTCCTCTAGTGACGGAGAGATATTTGGCGTACTAATACCACGCTGGCCAGACGGATTGGTATAGGGTTTAATTTCAAGTTTTCCTTCTTTTTATTTCGTAACGATAATATTCACGGATAGCCCCTTAGTCGGTTTTTACGACACCCATGGAATGAGATGGGGTGGTGACATATTGTATTCTTACTCCGTCACCACACGGATAATAAGTTTAAACAGGGATATTTATGCAGTGTTGTTGATGACTGTAGAGCCCATAGCTGCGCGACATATCCTGCCGCATTTGTCGTTGGTGTAACGCGAGTCTGCAGATGGAGATCGGGCTCGACGGACTAAAACGCTACGATAATAAAATTACAAAATATTAACATGTGTAATCGCCCTTAAACTAATTCAGTGACTATTATATTTATATACAAGGAGCAGGTTGTTATAATGTCCGCTGTTTACTGTAACACGCCATGCGAGCCTCGATACAGTTGCTTTCTTTGTGAAACATTCATATTTCTATTTCAAAGTTATATTATAAAACTAATTGAACTACGCTTCGATCGAGAGAGGAATGGTTAGAACGCATTTTTTTAATAATGTGAAGAATAATTCGAGCTCTTGATGGGAAATCTAAAGAAAAATGTAAAAGAAATTAGTATATAAAGACCCCACATCATCATCATCATAACAGCACATTAATGTCCCACTGCAGGGACGGTCCTCCTCCTGTGACAGAGGGATACTTGACTAACTAACACCACGCTGGCCAGACGGATTGGTATAGGGTTTCTATGTACAGGTAATATTCACAGAATATAGTCCCTTAATTGGCTTTTACGACACCCATAGGATGAGACGGGGTGGTGACATATTGTATCTTAAGGAAATACCTATACCAATCCGTCTGGCCAGCGTGGTGTTAGTAGGCCAAGTATCCCTGTGTCTCAGGAGGAGGCCCGTCCCTGCAGTGGGACATTAATGGGCTGTTATAATGAGTATGCAGTTTAAGGACTCCCTCTTCTGTTTCGGGCGACCAGGCCCGACCTTTTGAACGTCTCATTATTAGTTATAGTTTCACATTAACTCCTTAAGTTTCTTGTGTAATAAGTAGTTTGTTTGCGAGGTATATTTATTGTGAGATAAATGATAAGCGGACTGTATATAACTGGTATAATGATGTTAAAATAAATAACTTTTACAAATGTCAAGACAAGTATCGCGGGTGGGTTCGCTGCGTGAATTAAACTGCCGGAGCAAGATGTCGGTGTTATGCATAGACAAGTTTTATTTTTCTTTACTCATTTCACTATACATTCTCAAATTTTGTTAAATGTTCATGTTCCATCACAAACTAACTGTTGATATCGATGCATTCAACCGTTAACAGTTGCAACAACCAGATTTTGTCTCCTGCTAAGATTGCACACATGAAAAAGTTTAAACGAGTTAAAAACCATTGTTTTAAGAGTCGTTTAAAACACACTAGGAATCCTGAAATCTATCACGGAATGCCTAAACAAAATCAGTAACCTCACACGCTTCTAGAGGAAAGTGGGCTGGCTGGAATGACGAGTGCCCCTCACGTACAATGGTCCACCTCAGGGACTAAGTGCGGAAACCAAACCCCAATGACTTAGAACTTTAGAGTTGTTTAAAATACAAAAAAGTTTAACAAGCAAAAACCCATAGTGTGTAATACAAAATCGATTTAAAAAAGTAGTTGTTCCGAAACTTTTATGTCCTAATATTAACGTTTTCCCCCAACCCCATACTGACCACCACCACATAGCCATAACACCATAACTCATAAGTACCCATGGTGTGCGTGTCTCAGGTCACGATAACCTCCTTCTAAGAAGCAATGGCGTCGCCATAATATGAGTATACAAAGCCTTTGTAAAAGGTTATTCGGAAACTAAAATTATATTACTATTTTTACTGGTAATGTTTTGAAAAATGTAAAATTGTGCTTTTGTTAGTCACTTACACATACTATAGAAACATACTTACAAACACACAGACACACACTCGACGCATACACACAATTACACACATTTAGGTACTTCATAAAGACCTAATTCTTCCTTTCCACCCAACGTTAAAATTATTCTCTAGCTCTGGTGTCTAGTCTGATAATTAAGCTAACCTGGGTACCCCCCTAACTTAACACATACAAGCTTGTTCTAGAGGCTAAAATCAAAGAAAGGCAAAGGCACTGGCCTTTGCTTTTTATTTCTTTCTTTTCTGATCTGACACAACTCAAAAATCGAATATTATTTTTGACTAACTAAATTACTACAATTGTTAACCACGAGTTAGGTAACACACTCACAATACGGAAAATAATACTATTATAAGCAAAATTGTACTACTTAAAATAGATTTTCTGAACTAAAAGCTACATTTATAAATAAGTTCAACAACGCTTTAAACAATGATTAGTACAAAACTTACAAATTAAGTTCTAAAATAAGTTATTTAAAATGTCGCAGGGAAATGAGAATACCGGGAAATTTTGTGAAATCACAGAAAATATACAATATTCTCTGCAAAACAACGGAGATACTCTTGACAGATTTCAGGGTATACAGGAATTTTCTGACCTAAACGTTTTTAACCGCTAAATCATCATAACAGCCCACTAATGTACAACTGCAGGGACGGGACTCCTCTCGTGACGGAGGGATACTTGGCCTACTAATACCACGCTGGTCAGACGGATTGGTATAGGGTTTAATTTCAAGTTTTCCTTCTTTTTATTTCGTAAAGATAATATTCACGGATAGTCCCTTAGTCGGTTTTGACGACACCCATGGGATGAGATGGGGTGGTGATATATTGTATTCTTACTCCGTCACCACACGGAGAAAACTAGAGAATCCAGACTCAAGTATCTATGAAATACTGCTGTATCTAGTTCTGCAGTTTACGTACACCATAATGACAGAACTATGTCTACCTTGTACCGTATCGTCAATTAGTTGTATCCGTTTAAACTTTATCCTAGCAGTAGAACACAATACAATGTGTTCATTTGGATTTGTTAAGTAATTGGTTTGGTCCGTGATGGGATGTGATGGGGTGGTGACATTCATGTATTCTTACTCTGTCAGCTCACGGAGCCGGTAAATTATGTTAATGAATAAATGAGGAAGTAATTAAGATAGTGGGGACTTAGACACTAAAAAGACCCTGACATGCCATGTGCAGGCTCTCCGTATTCAAGCTGGAACTATATTTGTTTAACTTAAGCGGTCCATCCAACAATCACCATCTTGTGTCAAGCAAAATTATGTGTTATTTTTGTGATGGTAATAAAAAATATTTCATAAAAATACGTAATACAATACACAATTGACATGATTGTCCCATGCTTTGAAGAAATTCTTTAAAACATTTAGAAATTTTACAAAAAGCCCATTATCCTTATTTACCTGCTACATGCTATACATTATTCCATTGGTTAAGAACATTTTCTTGAGTTCTGTGAATTATCATCTATATTTAACCAGCAACTAGAGAAACAAATGTAAATGAGGTTACTGAGTTTCATTTATTCAAAAAGTCTAAATGTCTCGCTGGAAAAGCGGCTGCGGTACACGAGGTCACGTATTTTGAATCCCACGGAAGGTAATTTATTTTTATTTTGTTTTAATAATACCACTTCTACACTGGGAATATCTCTTGCATCTTGAGGAGACTTTACAAACATTTAACAGATACAGTAAACATCCAGGCTTAAGACGATAATTTGTGAATCACACAAATAATTGTCCTGCGTGAGAATCGTACCCAACCTTGTGCACGCCAACCGCATACACGAATGTTTTGCCAACGAGGCAGTCATCTGTCGGTGCGATATGCAAAATAAATGCTTGTCCTTAGTCTGGAAATCCTTTGTGTCCGTTAATTGACCCCATTACTCATAAACGCCTCTTAAATTTTAGTCAATTGATTAGCTTAAATTCTTACGGTTTTCCTTGATATAAGGTTGATTTTAGTAATAAAAATCTCGCTAAACAGTGATTTAATTAAGAGGCGTTTATGAGTAAGGGGGTTCATGTTTAAAAACAGCTCCCGCACCGTACGGGAATTATTGTCCTTTTACAAGATAAAAAACATGAGGATTAACCAGGGCATGACGTTGAGCTAAAGATGATTAAAGGGTAATTATTATCTTTTTTTGTTACCTGTAGTCATAAAAGAATCTATTTAAACAACTTCAAAATTTTGTGTGGGACATGTTATGTCTATTTAAGAAGCAGCCATGTTTTTATTTATAGTAAAATAACGTACTACGTTAGTTATTACGAAATAAAATTAAAAGAAACAGTGGTTTACAAATAAAATAATATTTCGTACCGAAAATAAATTAACATGCCACAGTTTAAATAAACAAACAGTATGTAAATTCGTTCTCTGTTTCATTAAAACAAACAATACGGTATGTAGTTTGTTTTACTAAAAATGGTACAAAATAATTTTACTTTTGTTCCAACGAAGCAAAATTTGAAACAAACTGTTTCATAACTTGGTCTGATTTGGTATTTATTTATATGTATTAGATAGTAAAAGAAGATAGGAGATTATGATACTGGTATTAGAAGACGCTGCGATCTTTAAAATCGGTCTAATACTTAGTTGTTTTTTTACTATTTTTTATGAAATCATCATTATCATAATCGGCTACTACTGTTGGTCACAAGCCTTCTCTTAATATTTCCACCTTATTCGGTCCTGTGCCTCCCTCATCCATCGGTTTCCTACCGTCCTAACCAGGTCGTCGGTCCACCTTGGTCTCCCCATCCTGCATTTTCCGGTACGCGGTCGCCATTCTAGAACCTTTGTGCCTCAAATAATTCTTACTTTCACATCATTATAACAGCCCATTAATGTCCCACGGCAGGGACGGGCCTTCTCCCATGATGGAGGGATACTTGGCCTACTAATACCACAAAGGATACTTGGCCTACAATACGCTGGCCAGACGGATTGGTATAGGGTTTAATTTCAAGTTTTCCTTCTTTTATTTCGTAAAGCTAATATTCACGGATAGTCCCTTAATCGGTTTTTACAACACACTACACTCACTCTCCGACACACACTCTTACAAATATTGACTAATATTTTAAATTAAGAAATTACTGAGATTATTTATGATAATAAACATAATATTAAAAAAAAATAGATTGTGAGCCTCTTTCTCTTTTTAGAGCCTATACATTTTACGTGAATTGTACAATAGCTATTGCTTATTGACTTTTAATAAATTAACCGGGTGTCTATATTGTAACGTTTCCGTACGATTTTAATGGAATGTATCAAATGGGGTATTTTCGTTCTACAACAAATCGGGTCAGAACGTCTGGGTCAGGCGTTTTAAATATATTCCCTACTGTAACACAATGAAAAATGAACTCTATTCTTTGAAATATAAAGTCTATATTTATTTGTGAGGTTGTATTTTGTAAGTGAGGTGGATTGGATAACTTCATTTCGAGATACAAAACTTACTAAGATGGCTTTTTTGAGTGTTAAAGTCAGAATGAAATAATAAGTGCCACTTATGTCACTATAGTACTAAGTTTAATGAGGTCCTCGGGTTTTAGTAGAGAGGTATTTGAAACGTTCGTTAAAATACTTTCTTTTTTTTTAATTCTTGTTTTTTGTTTTAGAGGATAAGTTGAGTATAGGCTGTCTTTATTCGTAAGGATAGGCTTGTTATGGTGGATTGGACGCCTGGTTAGATATATTAGTATGGGGCTTAAGATTAGGTTACTAGCTTTTGGTTTCGTAGACAATCGGAATACCTTATTCCGAAATTTCATTAAATGGCCGAAACGAAAAAAATTCACCTATTCGCTTTTGTTTCAAACCTTTTCTCGAGATGTGATCTTCTTATCTTCTACTCCTCCTTTTTGGGGACCCTCCAGGAAGCACTTCGACCCAATCGGATCTTTTGTGCTGGTCCGCCGTTCACCACCACACAGCTTCCTCAATCATCTTCGCGAAGGAGATGAGTAAGCCTAGCGGCAGCTTGTCGAAGTCTCTAGGGGTAGGACATCCCACTCCTAGTAACTTCATCCTTTGTCTGGTGAGGGCTTCGCAGTTACACAGATGTTCCACTGTTTCGTCTTCCTCACCGCATGCTCTAACCTGGTTACTGCCTAAAGGTAAGAAGTAAGTACACATTCTTTCCTTTCTTTATAAAAAGACTGACTAAAAACAATTATTTGGAGATGACAACAATAATTGCTTTGCGAGGGATTTTAAACCGCTACCTTGTGCAGAAAGCAAGATACGTAAATGGTGCTCCATCGAGCCATTTGATTTTGGACATTGAAATACGACTTGTCTGTCCTTAGTAATATGTGTCTAGAGGAAACTAAAGAAACATTAGTCAATACGTCACATACTATAGTTGAATACTATTTACAATGACGTAGATTAACTGAACTGTATAAAGAAAGAGAGATAGATTTTTATATTGTTTCAATTTAGGTCATAGCAGTCCTTCGTGTACCACTGAGATTGTCACTGTCAGTTACAAACATAAGTATAAAAAAAATTAAACCTCTACCCTTATCCTAGCTCCTACTAATATTATAAATGCGAAAGTTGCGAAAGCTGAGTCGTGACGTCATTGAATTTTTTACAGATGTGTCGTTACGTCATAGAATTTTGGCGAGAAAATATTTTACTTATTACTATTATACACAGAAAACACCCAGACCAATGCAAAATTTCATGTCCAAGCACACAAAGATTTGCATTGAGCGGGAATCGAACCCAAAACTTTGTCAACAATGTATATCAAATTCAAGTTTATATTTACAAAACACATTTTAGACACAAAAGCATTATAATCTAATTTTAAAATAAAATGCTATTTTTAAAAAAGGGTCGTAGATTTAAAAATAACTTACGTTGGCGTTTCCCGCTAATCAGTGGTTGTGCAAGCGCCATTTGCATTTTAAAACCGGTTCGTTATAATTGTAGCTTCTTGGGTCAACGCTGCTAAATGTACTATTGTTTTAGTACAACATTTATTTGTTTGATTGTACTGCAATTTCTGTACTATAGTTTAGAGCTCCTGTATAAGGTTCAAGGTCTGTTTTACTAATTCACATCATAACAGCCCATCAATGTCCCACTGCAAGGAAGGGCGTCTTCCAGTGACGGAGGGATACTTGGCCTACTAATACCACGCTGGCCAGACTAATATAGGATTGGTATAAGGTTAAATTTCAAGTTTTCCTTCTTTTTATTTCGTAAAGATAATATTCACGGATAGTCCCTTAGTCGGTTTTTACGACACCGATGGGATGAGATGGTGTGGTGACATATTGTATTTGTACTTCGTCACCACACGGATAACACACATGGAATGATACTAATTCACATAATCACCATCTATTCGCAAACTGAGCTGAACTTGTACTGTACATAAATATGAAAAAAAAACCGAGACCAATCCAAGTTTTCATGTTGAGGCACATAAAGATTTGCATTGTGCGAGCATCGAACTCTCCATGTAGTGACGGAGTAAGAATACAATATGTCACCACCCCATCTCATCCCATGGGTGTCGTAAAAACCGACTAAGGGACTATCCGTGTATATTATCTTTACGAAATAAAAAGAAGGAAAACTTGAAATAAAACCCTATCCCAATCCGTCTGGCCAGCGTGGTATTAGTAGGCCAAGTATCCCTCCGTCGTCGGAGGCCCGTTCCTGCAGTGGGACATTGATGGGCTGTTATGATGAGCATCGAACCCGATACCTCTGGACATACGCCTCTCCCAACAGGTGCCACAGAACATGGTCCTCATTAATAAGACGATAATAAGAACCTTTAAAAGGAAAATAACTTGTTTTTTATGTCCTGTCTAATAGGTAGTTATTTATAGTAAATGTTATTTGGTCCTATGTCCCCAAAGAGGCATAGAGGCTTTAATAAAACGAGCCATCATTTATTTTCTGCAATACACATTTAGCAATATATTTATTTAACTGTATATACATACAAAATTTATAAAAGTATATATATATGTCTGTCTGTACGTAGGATTCATAACAGCCCATTAATGACCCACTGCAGGGACGGGCCTCCTCCAGTGACGGAGGGATACTTGGCCTACTAATACCACGCTAGCCAAACGGATTGGTATAGTGTTTAATTTCAAGTTTTCCTTCTTCGTATTACGTAAAGATAATATTCACAGTCCCTTAGTCGGTTTTTACGACACCCATGGGTTGAGAAGTGACACACTGTATTCTTACTCCGTCACCAAACGGAGATGTATGTGGGATAAAGTATACAAAATATCGTCGTGTGGAAGTCGATAATGTGACTACTGTAAATGTCCACGTCTCGGCACCGTATGTCATTACTGTTAGAACGTATTGGTTGAAGACTGGTCTTCATGCATTGCGGTAAAGACGAAAAGAAGACAAATGACATAGCTTGCTGAATGTTGCCCAGCCCAACTGGATTCTGCGATCGATTTCTGTCTCGAACTTGTTTGTACCAAGTTGGACTAGATTCGACCTCGGCGTCACATAACTGTTGAACATGACATTACCAGTAGCATGCCTAATTTAATCTATACTAATATTATAAAGAGGTAAACTTTGTGACGTTGTAGGGGGTAATCTCTGGATCTACTGAACCGATTTTAAAAACTCTTGTTGTGTTGAATATTCCATTTATCGGGGAGTGCCATAGGCTATATATTATCACGCTATGACTCATAGGAGTGGAGCAGTAATTAAATATGTTTAAAAAGAGACGCGATTTTTTAGGCAGCTAGTTAAAAATAACAGGAAAGACGCACAGAACGCCGAAAAATAAAATAAAAAGCATGTTTCTATGAAGTACTTTTTGATTTTTATTTCAGCTTAAGTGAACCAAACCTGCTGTCTTTAATAGTGTTAAAGACGCAAAATTTTATTTCGTAAAAAGTATTCGTTTGGTAAAAAAATATACATTTAAGTAGTACTGCATCTAGAACCTTTTAAATACGTCTGGAGGTCGAAGGCTTTCACGTTACATACATATTTATTACTTACTTATTTTAAAATGGAACTCTAGAAAAATATATAGTAAAAGTTCTTTTAGTAGCCCTGAAGCTTAGTAGTTACATTTCATAGCTGCTGTGAATGTGGCTTGGGTTTCATTCCCGCTCAATGCAAATCTTTATATGCATGAACATGATTGTTTGCATTGGTCTAACTGTTTCTATGTATAATATGTATGTATTAACAAAAAAATATAAGTATTTAAGTATATTTATCCGTTGTCTAGTACCCATAGTATAAGCTCCGCTTAGTTTGGGACTAGATAACGTTGTGTGAATGTGTGAGGATAATTTATTTATTATTAGTACTTACAACAAAAGGAAAATCTACCAAAAATTATAATCAAATTCATTCCCGTATCTCGAAAATGTACCAAGATAAAAAAAATCCCCACCTGCATGGAAGGAAAACTTTTATGTCGGAAAGTTACGGTGAAAATTTTACTTTAGAGAGAGACACTTGAGAAATTTTCGATTTTAACTTTGAACAATAAAACATGTAATTATTGAAGTTTTAATAAGACTTTCAAATTAATGATGACTCGAGTTAAAACGGAATGACATCGCTTCCATGATATTATCTGCTATTCATCTCCAGTTATTCTCCGTGTGGTGACGGAGTAAGAATACAATATGTCACCACCCCATCTCATCCCATGGGTGTCGTTAAAACCGACTAAGGGACTATCCGTGAATATTATCTTTACGAAATAAAAGATTAATTAGAATTTAGTTTCTCACTGCAGCGACGGGCCTTCTTCCGTAACGGAGGGATATTTGGCCTACTATTACCACGCTGGCCAGACGGATTGGTACAGGGTTTAATTTCAAGTATTCCTTTTTTTTATTTCATTAAGATGATAGTCTCTTAACCGGTTTTTACGACACCCATGGGATGAGATGGGGTGGTGACATATTGTATACTTACTCTGTCACCACACGGAGAGTCAGTTATACTTAATATAACTCATAAACTCGAACTCCCAAAGCTAAGTAATTATGCGAAGCCTCAACAGCTATTATCAGTACAAAATGCATTTTGTCCGTGAACAAAATGCACTTCTCATGACACTCATTTGACAAAATCTACGTCGGCATTAATAACACTCCCTCGGTGTTAAATTTCGATTTTTCTTCTACCAGAAAACCACACAAAAACATACCCTTAATCAAAGAAATAAGACTCAAAATCAAATGTCAACTTTCCTAAGCTCCGTACTAGCTAATATGAACTGTGGAAAGCAAACAGTAGACTCTTAAAACTGAAGCAGAAACACAAAAATGAATCTTAATTTTTGACATGTAAGATCCATTATTATGTAACACAATTATAACGTAATCGAATTCGGACGTTTGTGTACTACGCACACATACAAATTAGTTATAGTAACCTTTCTTAATAGTAATTAAAAGTCGTCCTTACGGCTAGCGTTGTTAAGTCGAAAATCGATTATGATTAAAATAAATTGTACAACCTATTGACTCGTAGTACGGCGTGCATTCGGTTTTCAAACACCAAAGCTTAATGTTGGAAAAGCTCGTTAGAAAAGACGCAAAATAAGACTCTCTTTGATAAATAATAGAGTTGGTATTCAATTATAGTTGTCCAGGTATATATGACGTTTTGTTATTCGAGTATGGTGAAAACTGAGGGCTGAAAGGGGTGCGGGTGCGGGGGGCTTAGGGGCAGCTAAAGCCTTTCCAGGTCTACTACGTTAGTATCGCCGCGTCTGTCGTACCACACGCACGGATGGCGCGCGAAAAAACGCGCTTGCGCCTTACGATTTTTTTTAAACGTAATATATTTATAAATTTACCTGAATATCAAGCTTGGTTACCTTATTTATTGCTTTTAAATGTTTTATTTTGTTTATAAATGTGCGTGTGTGTTAGATTTTTAAGTGTGATTGCACAGTGAAGCGACAGAGTTTATTAGATGCGCCGCTATCGTCCGATTGGTATATAGCGAATGTTATGACCTACTTATACTGTACCTAGTTGAAACGCACAGGTGGAAAATATTAAAAAAAAAGCAAAAAAAACGAATAAAAAATTCGAATTTAGTTTGACGTTTATTTAATTTTTTATAAATGGAACACTTCAGAAAGCGCGGGAAACACATACGGTATGCAAAAATGGCGGGAACTGTGTTAGTATGTATGCGTAAAGGTAATGGTTATCTTATTAAAATTTCACGTTCACAAAATTTAAAATGGAAATTGTGCTGTAATCCTTACAAACTCGTGAATCTCCTTGGTAAGGAAATTGGGAATTAAATATTTTAATGCTACTTGTATTTTAAGTTTTAATAAGACGTGTTATGGTCCTATTTCGTAATAGACTATTAGTTTAAGGACTTCTTTCAGTGATGGAGGGAAATTTAGCCTACTTATACTTCGTTTGGTATAGAGTTTTATTTTAATTTTTCCGGCTTTTTATTAAGATGAATCTGTATACTTGACCATATGAAAATAGTTTTTACGATACCATTATTAGAAAATGTAGCAAAAGCCCTACATGTCGTGGTTGTTTAATTAATCATTTGATACTTAATTCATTATTTAAAATCTAATTAATCATTCACAAGCTTATAATCTATACTTCTATTCTAATATTATAAAGAGGTAAAGTTTGTGTGATTGTGACGTTGTAGGGGGTAATCTCAGGATCTACTGAACCGATTTCAAAAATTCTTTCTGTGTTGAATAGTCCATTTATCGAGAAGTATCATAGGCTATAAAGTATCACGCTATGACTAATAGGAGTGGAGCAGTAATGAGATATGTTTAAAAAAGGAACGCTTAATAACGGGTTATTTTGCCGCCCAATGAAGTGGGCACGGGTCATCTAGTAAATAATAAGTTCCTACGTAGGGTACGAGTAATTTGCATTCCCAGTTGACATAATGCTTGTACTAAACTTAGATGTGTTCATTATTTGACACAAGACTATTACCTCTAGTATAGGATTTAGTTCTTAAGCCCGATTTACACATCGACAAGTACAGTAGCAAGTTAAGTAGTAAGTTGTTGATTAAATTGATTTAAATAGATCACCATCCTATTTTTTGGCGAGTTAAGTACAAGTATAAGTAGTAAGTAGTAGTACCCTCTCTCGCGTCTTGCTAACTCGCTACTGTACTTGTCGATGTGTAAATCGGGCTTTTTCTAAAAAAAAGTAGAGAGAGTTTTATAACTCAATCAACTAGATCCTACCTCTGTATAGTAACGATGTGGGAATACTTGGTATCACCACCCCATCTGACGACCTCTGTGGCGCTTTCGGTATATTACATGGCTGCTACGCAGAGGTCTCGGATTCGATTCCCGCTCAATACAAATCTTTGTGTGCATGAACATGATTGTTTGCATTGGTCTGAGTGTTTATGTATTTACAAAAAAAAGTATTTAAGTATGTTTATCCGTTGTCTAGTACCCATAGTACAAGCTCTGCTTAGTTTACGACTAGGTGGCGATGTGTGAATGTGTGAGGATTATTTATTTATCTTATCTCGCGAGAGTCTTAAAAGAAAAAGTTTCCAGATAGTAATTATTTCAACTACCTTACTTAAAAACTGATACTAAAAGAATCATATTATGCCAAGTTCTCCTCAGTTACTCAAGATTGCCCATCCTTGCAGTAGGACAAAGCATCTTCTGAAGCCGCCATAGTGGAGACATTCATGCCTCTACAAATATTATAGCTGGCATGGTGCTCGCCATTCTTGGACTCTATTGGATGCTTAACATCAGGCACCATAGAGTCATTCTGGTAGGCCAATTTAAAAAAAAAATTAATAAGCAAAGAATAATATACCTTATTTAGTAGTATCTAAGGTATTGAATTGCAAATATCAGAAAGGTATTCATGTATGTCAATGATTTTAGTTTAAGAGTTCATTGACGTAGAAATGGCGGTTAAATAACTGGTTTGATTTGTTATTAGCCAATCAGAAGTCAGGATTTCGTTGGTTATACATAATTCCTTAACCTTTCATGTCTTAGTGGCTAAGTAGTTAGGTGTGACTGCATGAGGTCGCGGATTTGAAATCCATGTTGGCAATTGTTTGTGTGGTGACGGATTAAAAATACAATATGTCACCACCCCATCTCATCCCATTGGTGTCGTAAAAACCGACTAAGGGACTATCCGTGAATATTATCTTTACGAAATAAAAAGAAGGAAAACTTGAAATTAAACCCTATTCCAATCCGTCTGGCCAGCGTGGTATTAGTAGGACAAGCATCCCTCTATCACGAAGGGAGGCCCGTCCCTGCAGTGGGACATTAATGTGCTGCTATTATACATACTACTAAAAGAGTCCTTAGTAAAAGTCGTCTCATACAAAATCTGTTTTGTTCATATTTTACTTGATACCTTAATGTAGAGGCTTTTTATTTTAATGGCAGCCTTTCATATTTGAGGCTGAGTAATTATTGTGTCTGTCTGTCATGTTAGAGATAATATAAGATTTTATTTCGCGAATTATAGGTCTGGCTCCTATACCAATCCGTCTGGCCAGCGTGGTATTAGTAGGCCAAGTATCCCTCCGTCATGGGAGGAGGCCTGTCCCTGCAGTGGGACATAAATGGGCCGTTATGATGATAAAATAATGGGTACAAAGGGACTATCTAGAGTTCACGTTTTTATACTTTTCTCTATATCCTTGGTATCAGATAGTGGTATTATACTATACTCTTAGTCCACCGCCCGATGTAAAAATACTATAAAAAACAATAATAAAATCATGGTAATCCTTATACTCCACTCGAGTACAACACTACACTAGTGATGTAACATGAAACGACATAAAAAAGAAAAAAAAAAGATAAATATTATTTTTATTACTACGGCTTTTATGACTAAAATATATTAAGACGTAGACACACTAAATGTCGTAGAAGGTCTACGAAAGTTCGTAGCAAGTGCTACGCCGTAGGTAATTCCGTAACCGTGTATTATTAATAAAGAAACACACGGGAGTGTGTATTGTTTATTGTGTATTCATAAATTTTTGTGTTTTATTTTGGTTATAAATAAGGTTTTTATGTTTTATGTACGCGATTTAGGAAGATAATACGCTTTGTGGGGTTTGTTTTTTTTTAATTTATTGTTATCTGTCTTGTAAATTTCTTTTTCGTGCAAAAAGAATGCTTTAAAAACAACACCATGAATT
This sequence comes from Schrankia costaestrigalis, assembly GCA_905475405.1. Lineage (NCBI taxonomy): Eukaryota > Metazoa > Arthropoda > Insecta > Lepidoptera > Erebidae > Schrankia > Schrankia costaestrigalis. Next base: position 6,088,153 of record FR997850.1, read on the forward strand.
TCTAAGCCTAAGGCACCGTGTAAGAAATCACAGGTTCGAATTTAATAAAGGACAATGCGACCCTCAATTAATTGTACTTCATCATAACAGCCCATTAATGTCCCACTGTAGGGACGGGCCTCCTCCCGCGACGGAGGGATACCTGGCCTACTAATACCACGCTGGCCACACGGATTGATATAGGTTTTAATTTTAAGTTTTCCTTCTTTTTATTACGTAAAGATAATATTCACGGATAGTCCCTTAGTCGGTTTTTACGACACCTATGGGATGAGATGGGGTGGTGACATATTGTATTCTTACTCCGTCACCACACGGAGTTTGAATTGTACTTACTGAGCCTGAATATTTTTGATAAACACACAGGTGTCTCTAAATATTTTCTAATTATTCGGTCATTCCGTATATTTGGTATTTTTGGTATTATTTTAAAAACCTAAATGCTGAACTAATATTGCACAGAAAACGAATACCTATACTTAAATATTTTTTTAAATTTATGTTTTTACGAAACGATTTCAACCAAAAGGCAAAAATATTACGCTTTCGCTGTCTAGAAAAATATTACATAACCTTAAAAAAGCTAGATATGTGGCACAGGTAGATCTTACCACTGCATGCATGATTATTTAACCCTATTCTACCCTAGGGAGTCGTGGCAACCGCTCTCGATTTACCTATACATTGATTACATAAAAATGGTTTACGATTCAATAACCAAAGCTTTTGTGTCAATTATAGTATGTTTATTCTGTGTATAATTTTTTTAAATTACCTAGGTACAAATATTGCAAAAAAAAGTAACATTTAACCTAATATTTTTGGAAGAGCTGGTAAAAAAGTCTAAAATATAATTAAATAAAGTAAAAAAAAACCAAAATAATTAAATGAAAATATTTCAGAATCTTTCAAAAACCTAGATATATTGTGGTACAGTTAGATCTTACTGTATGCATAAATATCTTAACCCTATTTTACCCTAGGGACTCGTGGTACTCGCTCTCGATCTACCTATACATTGATTACATACAAAATATTACCACGATTGTTCCATTTTTATGTGTGATTTGAAAATTACTTGATTTCGTATTTTCTTAAGTTCAAATTGCAAAAATTAAAAAAAATATATATTTTTCATAGAGTTGTAAAAAATAGAAAATAACATTAAAATATCTGTAAATTAAAAACAAAATATAGAGATGAATTTTAAATTAAAAATATTTTACAAAACCTCTTTAATATTCTGTACTCAATACCTACTACTTATTTAGTTTTTTATAAAATATTTCATACACTTAAAAAAGCTAGATATCTGTTACAGGTAGATCTTTCCACTGTGTGCATAAATATCTTAACCCTATTCTACCCTAGGGACTCGTGGTACTCGCTCTCGATTTACCTATACATTGATTACATAAAAATTATTACCACAATTGTTCCATTTTGAGTTGAATTCATGATTTTTTAACCATTTTCGTAATATTTTGTGCCGTTATTGGGTGTTTGTTAAAGTGAAGTAAGTCCTTACCATTTGATAGATTTTGGTCAATTAATTGAAAGAAAAGAAATTTAAATCAAAGCCCTTAGTAATTAATCTATGCGAATAGTTTTTGATAACACAGACTTCCACATGACATCATTCATACAAGTATTTTTATTTTGGATTTGTAAATAAATACTTACTTATTATACTCAGAAAATACTCAAAAGAAGCAAACATTTATGTTCATGCACTTATAGATTTGCATTGAGTGAAAATCGAACCCAAGATCTCAGCGTAGCAGTCGTGCATTGTAACTCCTATGCCATAGCGATAGTCTATTTCAAGTAACTTAGTGTGTATTTATAAATAAATAATCCTCACACATTCACACAACGTCATCTAGTCCCAAACTGATCAAAGCTTGTACTATGTATGGAGCAAAACCCAATATTAATCAGTCTGTTCAGGGACTGATTGTTACTGAATTCCATTCCCAGCATCGGGACTATAAAAGGATTTGACCCGGATAGATGAATCCCAAATACATTATCACCAGAATTATTCACCAAAAACAAAAATAAAATAACCCCCCCAATATATAAAAGCATGTCTCACTATTCCAATATGTATTTTTATAAGCAATCAAAATAAATCAGTATATCGCTAGTCATGTCTCGTACCGAATACCGAATAATCGTATCGTTTTTATATCGATCCAGACTGCAAGGGCACTCGGTAATCGATACTCGTCGGTCGCCGACTTATTTGCGTTGCCTTTACAAATTATACCTGTGACATAAATTGTGTATAGCGCATAGTATTTATGTTGACTTTGATGTTACTATGTTATGTTATAGCAGTGTTTACGGGTTATAAGAGTTTAGGCTGTATATCATCATAACAGCCCATTAATGTCCCACTGCAGGAACGAGCCTCCTCCCGTGACGGCGGGATACTTGGCCTACTAATACCACGCTGGCCAGACGGATTGGTATAGGGTTTAATTTCAAGTTTTCCTTTTTTTTTGACTTCGTAAAGATAATATTTACGGATAGTCCCTTAGTCGGTTTTTACTACTCCTATAGGAGGAGATGGAGTGGTGACATGTTGTATTCTTACTCCGTCACTACACGGATAAGTAGGCTTAAGTTAAGTTATGCTGTTTATGATGACATTGTAAAGCTTTAGCTCTTTGTGGAGTGAAAAGTTTCAGCGTTTAACCGACTCTATAAAGAATAGGTTTTTAATTTTATTTTATTTTAAGTAGATATCAGTCTTTCCGTGAGCAATTTTTTGTTTGAAAAGAGAATTAATTTGGTCCAATATAAAATTTCCAAAAATTGGTTTATTTACTTTGCTTTTAACTTAAAAAATGGAAAATTACTTTTATGTATTAAACATTATACTGTATTATAATTGGTATCAACGCTGCGGTTTTGCGTCAATGCTCAAAGTTATTTTTGTCTTGTTCTCGTTGTTTGTCCCCGTTAAATGAATAAATTAAACGGATATAATTGTGTCCTAGTTTATGAATTTAGTTCTTAATGCTAAAGAGGTCTTTAGCAAAATCTTTTAACCAATCAGAATACTGAGCATTTAATGTAGATACACACTGCAAAACGCTTACGTAAATGATATATAGACTGGTATAACCAGTTCAAACGCGAGTTGTTGCATAACATAACGGTTTCTGAATCAGTGTAAACGAAATAAATACATATTATGTTCTCCGTGTGGTGACGGAGTAAGAATACAATATGTTATCGTAAAAACCGACTTAGGGTCTATCAGTGAATATTGTCTTTACGAAATAAAAAGAATGAAAACTTGAAATTAAACCCTATACCAATCCGTCTGGTCAACGTGGTATTAGTAGGTTAAGTATTCCTCCGTGATAATAGGAGGCCCGTCCCTGCAGTGGGACATGAATAGGCTGTTATGATGAAATACATATGATTCAAATATGTTATTTTTTGTGCATTAGCCAAAGACAACACTTCTTTTTGTGTGCTTCAGAGTCACCTATCGCCTGGGATACCCGATGACTTGATTCCGTAACTGACCCGGGTCGGTAACGAGTTAATTTTATTTAGGACTGGCATAGACTATATACTTCCTTAGTCTTTTTGCGTTGAGGGCATTCTGGCTCTCCCTTGAGCAACTCAAGCTCAAGTATTCAAAGCTGATAACGGTAGTCGGAATATGAAAGTGGAGATGACTTGATTGACTTTTGCAGCTTTTTTTGCCATAAACGCGACTTTTCCTTCACTCCTCATTCATAATTTTCAAACCAGATATATCATCAAAAGACCCCAAATACAAGCCAATACATAAAAGTATACATTCCCGATACCGATGTGCCAAACCGACGCCGTTGAATCATGAGCCATGAACGTTGTATTTATTACTGAAAGTGACTGCCCCTATGGGAAGCCTACCTGTACCATATACGGGACATCTTGACCTGAAGTACGTCATTGTCTTATTAAAAACTTTAAAGTCTTATATGGTTTCCAAATCTTATTACAATATTGTGCAGACCATACGGGTTGTCTCTTGTTGACATGTCAAAATGACAACCTGAACGAAAATTGCAAATGACTTTATTGACTCATAAAGCAAGTTTGATCAATAAATGTAACTTTTAACTGACTAATCAATCAATATTTTCAAACCAGTTAGATTGATATATCATCAAAAAACCCCAAATATAAGCCAATACATGAAAGTATACATTCCCGATACCGATGTGCCAAACCGACGCCGTTGAATCATGAGCCATGAACGTTGTATTTATTACTGAAAGTGACTGCCCCTATGGGAGGCCTACCTGTACCATATACGGTACATCTTGACCTGAAGAGCGTCATTTTTTATTTATACAAACGTTGGCCGGTAAAACTGTGAGGGGAAGTTTTATGTTTATTGATTTTGAATATGAACTTGGGTAGGTAAATTTATGGGTTTGTGTTTTATATGGTTGCGTAGTTTGGGGTATGAAGATTTTGTTTGATTAGGCTGTTGATTGGAGAATACTGAGACTGATGTAATTGCTGTGATGGGGTGTTGATATTCTGTATTCATAAATGTAAAGATCTGGTAGGTCTTTCAGTTTTAGCAAATCATACAACCTAATACTTTTTTTGTTTTGTAAGTGCCGTTTAGGTGCATGCACAATAAATATATTTTGACAGCCAATAGATCTCCCCTGCTTTTATTCGTTTTTTTTATTACTAAATCAAAAAGAGTAATAATAATGTAGTTATGAAAAGCACAAGTAAACCACTGAGGATTGTCCTTTGCTGAACATTATCCTTTAAATAAATTCCTTTTTCGCGGTCCTGTGCTTTCTTGTTACTTATTCATTTTTAGATGCCAACATGGATAACGCGAGGCATTAAAGTTTGTAGCAAAAAAAAAAGGAATTTGTTATGGGAACTTAGAATGCACCCAACAAAGGAAAATAAATTAAAATATCTTAATTATACCAAAATATATAAAAGAGTCATTATATGTACAAAGCGTGCTCAAAATTGTCATAAGATTAACACTGCTTCGAACAAATGTAAGGCAGCATGGCAGATTATGTCTTGGTAATACCACATAATCTTACGCTATAATACATGTGTCATACTAATATACCAACATTAACACAGAGCCACCTGGTCTTAGACCAGAAGAAGTTATAAAAGTACTTTTAATAAAATATTTATAAACTAATGCTTCTAATAACAATGTTACAGCTAAAAAACAAGTTGTATGAAAGTAAGTATTGGTTGTAGTACTTATCAATAACTTATACTTAAGTTACCTTAACAATATAGTACACACAAATACACACACGTACACATATACAAACAATAAATAAAACTCATATAAAATGCCACTGACTTGTCACCCATCTATGTAATAACCTCGCGGACGTTGCTTAACTTAGAGGCTGTTAGCACCTAGATGGCGTTGTTTAAATGTGTGAGATAATATTTTGACACTAGTCAAAAAGCCGGTATCAAGTGCCAGTTTGTAAGGATCTTACTACTTTAAGCTTAGAAGTCTCTGCCTACCCCTTACAGGAAAAAGAGCGTAAAAATAAAAAAATAAATACATTCCTCACACATTTATACAACGCCACCTAGTCCCAAACTAAGCAAAGATTGTACTATGGGTACTAGACAACGGATAAACATACTTACTTATTTTTATATTTTAAATAAGTACATACATATTATACATAGAAAACACTCATACCAATGCAAACAATCATGTTCATGCACACAAAGATTTGCATTGAGCAGGAATCGAACCCGAGACCTCTGCGTAGCAGTCATGTTAAATAGCTACTACGCCACAGAGGTCGTAGGTTTATATATGTATGTAAAAAGCTTTATTCTTAAATTTCATTCGTGCTCTCTAGTATGCTAATGTAGTTATGAATAGCAGGGCCTTGGTGTACTTTCTATTGATTTTTCATATTCACGCGAATAGTTCTTGGTCATTCTATTTTGAGTTTTAAAAAGTAATATTTAAATCTACACTTTTGTGTATATTCTTAATGGGTTATTAATGTCCCACTGCAAGGACGGGTTTCTTCCGGCGGTGGAGGGAATTTTGGCCTACGCGAGTTTCTCTACTATTTTACTAAAATTAACATGATTGTTTGCATTGGTCTGGGTGTTTTCTATGTATAATATTATTTATTTATATATTTATCATAATATACACTGTCCTTACAGGATATTTAACCTAATACAACAGTGTATAAATATTATATTAATTAAATCTTAAACTAAACATTCCTATTACTAAAATAAACATTAACATAACATTATGTATGTATTTACAAAATAAAGTATTTAAGTATGTTTATCCGTTGTCTAGTACCCATTAGTACAAGGTTTGCTTAGTTTGGGACTAGATGGCGTTGTGTGAATGTGTGAGGATTATTTTATTATTATAATATAATTATTATTTCATACGGGTAGCTCCCTTATCTATCGGTATAATCTACCAATATTTTATACCACCTATTACAACATAATACATTTTCATCCTAAAACCTTACTTTCTTAGTACAAAAGCCTAAAACTATATGTAACCTCCCCAAGACGAAAAATTTTCTCGCAACACTTAATTGAACGAAATGGATTGGCTCGTCTTGGGATGATGTATTACTGACCCATAACTTGAAATGTCACTGTTTATCTTTGTTACTTATATACCTATATATATGTAGTTACATTTATATGTAACGTTTTATATGTAACTACATATATATGTACATATATATGTAGTTACTTTAGGAGTAAAAGGATGGATCTGTTACTACCCACGCCGTTTATATAAAGCGTTCTGGATTAGATATTTGGATTGATGGGAGTGGGTTGTAAAGAAGGTTGTAATTCTTTTACTAGATAATTATCATTAATGTAATTAATACATAATGTAATAATATATAATTAAGCTAGCTCAACTTGCTAGCTAAAGTAGCTAGCTAAAGATGATGAAGCCGCAAGCTGATGCCTGCGGCTTCACCATTTATCTATCTATCCATCCTCACAAACTTTCGCATTTATAATATTAGTAAAAAAATTAAATAAAACAATCTTTGTGTGCATGAACATGATTGTTTGCATTGGTCGGGGTATTTTCTATGTATGTAATAGGTCGGGGAAAAAGTCTTTTCGCATAACGTAGGTATAAACTTATTATAAAATTTCTTTGACTGTACTACTTGTGTCCGGCTAGTTTTGGTAACATTAAAAAGGTTACATTATAAAAAAAATAAAAAAATAAAAAAAAGTTGTTTCCCGCTATTTTTCATTTGTTTTTCTCTCCGTAAAAATGAGTGAATCTAATGAAGAAATTCGATACATTTCAAAATTTTATTATAAAAAAGGCAAAAATGCAACTCAAGCAGTGAAAAAACTTTGTGATGTTTATGGACCTGATGCAGTGTCAGTAAGAGTAGCACAAATTTGGTTCAAACTTTTTCAGTCCGGAAATTTTGATGTTAAAGATGCGCTCTGGTCGCCCTGTTACGAATAAAATGGACGCCATTTTTGAAAGAGTGGAGCAAGATCGGCATATTAGTAGTTACGATGTAGCTGAAGAACTGGGAATTGACCACAAAACAGTTTTGACCCATTTGAAGAAAGCTGGTTATACAAAAAAGCTCGATATTTGGGTGCCACACGAGCTCACTCAAAGAAACTTAATGAACCGTGTACTCATTTGCGATTCATTATTGAGACGTAATGAAACCGAGCCGTTTTTGAAGAGATTGATAACTGGCGATGAAAAGTGGATCACGTACGACAAGAACGTGCGAAAAAGGTCGTGGTCGAAAGTTGGCCAGGCTTCACAGACTGTGGCCAAACCTGGCCTAACACGAAATAAGGTGATGCTGTGTGTATGGTGGGATTGGAAGGGCATTGTTCATTATGAGCTTTTACCGCCCGGCAAAACCATCGATTCTGATCTTTACTGCCAGCAACTGATGAGATTAAAGGAAGCAGTCGAGAGAAAACGGCCGGAATTGATCAACAGGAAGGGTGTGGTCTTTCATCACGATAACGCTAGACCACACACATCTTTAGCCACTCAGCAAAAATTAAGAGAGTTCGGCTGGGAGGTCCTAGTGCATCCACCATATAGCCCTGACCTTGCGCCTTCAGATTTTCACCTGTTTCGGTCTTTTCAGAATTCTTTAGGTTCTGTAAGGTTGACCTCAAGAGAGGACTGCCAAAACTATTTGTCCCGTTTTTTTGATCAGAAGTCCCAAAGTTTCTTCAGTAACGGGATAATGTCTCTGCCCACAAAATGGCAGAAAGTTGTTCAACAAAACGGTACATATATATTGTAAATAAATGTAAATAAACTTTGAAAAAAATGTCTTGACTTTTCATACAAAAATACGAAAAGACTTTTTCCCCAACCTAATATTTACAAAAAAAGGTATTTATGTATGTTTATCCGTTGCCTAGTACCCATAGTACAAGCTCCACTTAGTTTAGGACTAGATGGCGCTGTGTGAATGTGTGAGGAATATTTATTAATTTATTGTCGATACATCCCTCTCTACCTCTTTAGTAGGATTTTATTCACCATTGATTTATACGACAATAATTATATTGGATTATAGTATAGTTTTGGTTAGTCCGTTACTTTATTACGGATAAACCAGGTGGACAGTGACTAGGTCTTTTCGTGAGTCACCGCTGATTAGTTTTCTTCATTATGACATTTTTTATTATTACTTTTAGACAAAATATATAAAAAGTAAGAGTCATCATCATAACATTAATGTCCTACTGCAAGGACGAGCCTCCTCCCGGGACGGAGGGATACTTGGCCTACAAACACCACGACGGATTGGTATAGGGTTTAATTTCAAGTTTTACTTCTTTTTATTTCGTAAAGATAATATTCACGGATAGTCCCATAGTCGCTTTTTACGACACTCATGGAATGAGATGGAGTGTTGACATATTGTATTAAAAGTAAGTATCTATAAGAAAATTCGAATAAACAAAAAGATGTAATATCTAGTAATTACACTTAGATATTATCAAACAAACTGAATCAAATTTGTATAAAGTTTAGATTAAATCTCACAATTTTTTTGATGAACTTAATAAAACTAACATTCAAAGTCACGATATTTGACCTCTGGATTACCAAAGCTTGGGTCAAATCTACAAAATGGCCAACATTAACACAAAATTCAAAAGTTTTACGAAAATTTTCTTCGACTTTTGGGAAAAACTTTAATGCTTAGCCAACTTAGCACTTTAGTTCGACTAAGATCTATGAATTTTGAGGTAAAAGCCAAATTATAATTTTATGCGAGAGTCAAATTAAAAGTTTATGATTTTGCTTTAGGGTTGTCGTTATGTTTTATTTGTGGGTCAAGAATATCTCAATAAATAAAATGTTTGTAAGTCATAGTAATTCTCCGTGTGGTGACGGAGTAAGAATAAAATATGTCACAACCCCATCTCATCCCATGGGTGTCGTAAAAACCGACTAAGGGACTATCCGTGAATATTATCGTTACGATATAAAAAGAAGGAAAACTTGAAATTAAACCCTAGCCCATTGATGTCCTACTGCAGAGACGGGCCTCCTCTCACGACGGAGGGATACTTGGCCTGCTAATACCACGCTGGCCAGACGGGTTGGTATGGGGTTTAATTTCAAGTTTTTTGTTATATTATTGTTATGTAGTATCGTATTTTTATCGTTTTACATTATTCGGTATACTTAATCAAATTTTATTCTATTAACTTAGTGAAGTAACATTAAACGGGGGAATGATTATGGAAAGCAATAATAGTATCAATGAGTTAATGGAAAACCACAATATCTCAATTATGTTATTAAGGCGGTAACTCAATAGATGAGGGACCTAAAACTGCACTTGGAAGAGGCCTATGTGCAGAAGGAAACATCTGTTTCCTGGTATTTATTAAGTTTGAAACATTGATGATAACACTAGCTGACCCGTGCCCCTTCGTTGCGCGGCGAAAAAAACGCGTCCATTTTTTTAAACATATTTCATTTCTGCTCCACTCCTATTAGTCAAAGTGTAATACTATATAGCCTATGACACTCCCCGATAAATGGACTAATCAACACAGAAGGAGTTTTTAAAATCGTTTCCTTAGATCCAGAGATTACCCCCTACAACGTCACAAACACACAAACTTTAACTCTTCATAATATTAGTATAGATTAGGAATGAAGATAGTAATTAAGTTAATAATAATAAAACTACTACATACTACTTACTATATACGAGTATACCTGTGTTTTAGAGACAGCCCTAACGTGAACTCAATAATGACTTTAGTTGAACTAATTACTAAACTTTCAGGCTGATGTTCAAAAGAAAACATTCGAGCTAAGAAGCCTTAGACATCCCCTCAACGATTTTATTATAAGTTTAACAAATAATCTTAATTTCCCATCTTAATGGCAACCCTAAGAATGTCAGTTGTTCTTCAATAATTGGGTTAGTAGAAAATTGAATAGGCTTGTGTTGCCTTAACAATAAAATTAATTTCCCGATTAACTGAACGAGGTTACCAAGAAATTAGACGGCTCATATTTACTCCTAGATAGATTCCATTTTGTTGTAAAATTACTGTATTTGATAGTTTAAAACTGAAATTGGAAGATTTCATTCTTGTAATTATTAGTAATAATAATTTAATACTGAAGTTTGAGTTTATGACCTCGTAAATGAATATAATACCAGGTATAATACTCGACATGGTTTTAAAGAAAAGTTAAAACCTCTAGGAGATTAAAATGAATTTAATAAAAAAAAATGAGTACCTTCATATAGTGAGATAAATTACCCTTCTAGTACAGTCAAATAAGGCTTAAATAGGGGCAAACCTCGGAACGGAAGCGAATAAGCTGTAAATTCGTATAATCCTTTGTTTTGATGTTCTGATGACTGGTGAAAAAGTCTCATATGATCACGTGTCTGCGTCATAAGTTATTCAAGGTCAAAGGTCACAAATTTGTGTTTTTTGCGTATATCTCTGAAACTACGAGAGCTATCGAAAAATGGTTCAGACAAAGTTTGTGGATCGTAAAATTGTCTACAAAAAATATCTCAACACTTTTCTCCTAAAAAGCATCGCTTTCGAGATATCGTGACTTTAGAGCGCAGGAAAGTCGTATTTTCGACTATATGCACACACTAGCTATTTCCCGTGATTTCGCTCGCGTTTATAAATATTATGAAAAATAAAGCTTATTTCAATATATAGTAGCATATGCATGCTCGGTCTCAGCCTAATCGGTTTGAAATTGACAAAGTTACATACAAACTTCCATCCCCTATCTTATCCCTTTAGGGGTAGAATTTATCAAAATCCTTTCTTAGCGGATGCCTACGTTATATCATCTACCTGCATGCCAAAATTCAGCCAGATCTGTCTAGTGGTTTGGGCTGTGCGTTGATAGATAACTATGTCGGTCACCTTTGAGTTTTATAGAAATAGAAGATTTCCGCACCACCTCTGATCAACGCACAGCCTAAACCACTGGACAAATCTGGCTGAATTTTGGTATGCAGGTAGATGATATAATGTAGGCTTCCGCTAAGAAAGGATTTTGATAAATTCTACCCCTAAAGGGATAAGATAGGGGATGGAAGTTTGTATGTAACCTTGTCAATTTCAAACCGATTAGGCTGAGACCAAGCATGCATATGCTACTATATATTGAAATAAGCCTTATTTTTCATAATATTTATAAACGCGAGCGAAATCACGGGAAATAGCTAGTGTGTGCATATAGTCGAAAATACGACTTTCCTGCGCTCTAAAGTCACGATATCTCGAAAGCGATGCTTTTTAGGAGAAAAGTGTTGAGATATTTTTTGTAGACAATTTTATGATCTACAATATATATAATGACGTTAAATGCGTATTTCCCATAGAAAACGAGATAATGGGAAAAAACTGATTTTCGTGACCTTTGACCTTGAATAACTTATGACGCAGACACATGATCATATGAGACTTTTCTACCAGTCATTAGTACACCAAAACAAAGATTTATGCAAATTTACAGCTTATTCGCTTCCATTCCGAGGTTGAATGCTTATTTTACTGGAGTATTCAGCATTAAAAGAATACGCAAATCGAATGACATTGCACCGTTGGCTGTACAAAAAACACACGGCTTATGTAATCAGTCACCAATGCCATTTTAGGTATTTAAAATTCCAAATTGCAACAGCGCTTATTGATTCTTAAGTATAGTGGCTTCTCTCCCACTCAATCAAGTTATAATAACCATAATATCGATACTCGATTCAGAATAAACGAACTTTCAAACCCCATCCCAAAAGTCATCAGATAAGACTAACAAAAGGCGCGTTAAGCCCAACCTACTTTAAAATAAATTTGTAATCCTAGACAATTTAATTTAACCCTTTAATGTTAAACGAGTTCGGTTGTAAAATTCTAATGCAGTGACTTTATTTGATCGTAAAACCAATTATTTTGTTCCAAAGTACGATCTTACACTTACTGTGATGTCACACGCAAAATCTTAACAAACTTTTGTAATAAAATCATTAATAGGAATATAAACTAATTGTAGAATACTGGAGTTGACGATGCGTCTTTAAATAAAAGGTTAGCGTTGGCGGGTTGACTTTAAATTTATTTTGAAGAACTTAATTAAATAAATTTATAAATTTTTAATAAAGCTTTATTTTAATGTGGACGAACCTAATTACATGTTTATTAAACTAGTATACATAGTTTTATTTTGATAAGAATGAAATTTATAAGTTTGTTGAATAAAAATTAATATGAGAAACTATTAATAAAGTTTTAATTTTTTGTTTTAATTATACTTAATTAAATTTCATTTGAAATGTAATATTTTAATTATTCTATTTTAGAAAATGTAATTAATGTTTCTGTTTTTCTACTGTCTAAATAGACTGATAAATAATGTTTAATTAACTAAAGTTTGAAATCATTTATGTAAGCGTTCTTATCTTTTGAATGCTAAATGGTGTCTTAGAGGTCGTACTCCTACCGTACCTACGAGTACGTATTTCTCTGTGTGGTGACGGAGTAAGAATACAGTGTGTTACTACCCCATCTCATTCCATGGGTGTCGTAAAAACCGACTAAGGGACTATCCGTGAATATTATCTTTACGTAATAAAAAGAAGGAAAACTTGAAATTAAACCCTTTACCAATCCGTTTGGCCAGCGTAGTATTAGTAGGCCAAGTATCCCTCCGTCACTGGTGGAGGCCTGTCGCTGCAGTGGGACATTAATGGGCTGTTATGATGACTCCTACGTATATGCGGCTGTCTTGCTCGTAGATGTCGCAGCTTCAAATCTCATGTAAAGTAATGCGATCCTAGTAAAAGTCAGCACAGTCAATTCCAAGTGCAGGAGTTGTCTTTTTAACATAAAAGTGCTATGATACCTTCTATATTATTTAAAAGTGCTCTCTAAGCAGATACACACGTATCATTATCATCATATCAGCCAATCGACGTCCACTGCTGAACATAGGCCTCCTCCAAGTATTGCCACCCTGTGCGGTCCTGTGCCTCCCTCATCCATCGGCCTCCCGCCGTCCTAACTACGTCGTCGGTCCACCGTATGAGGGGTCTATATAGATACACAGGTATACGTAAATAAAAAAAAACTTCTGTTAAATACGTAAATACAGAAAATCTTGTGTATTTACTTGTAAGTATTAAATAAAAACCACAAAACCGACTTAAATTCATGTTACAACATAAACATATTATTATAAGAAACTTGTTATCACACTCTTATTTAAACACGATGTACATAATATATGTATTAACAGTTATATGTAAGCGACTCTTAAAGAGGGCATTAAACTAATTGAATTCACAAAACGCTATTTAACTTTGCGAAACGTATATTACTTTTGTACTTTTTAAAAAAAAGTTCTTCATGAAATTTCATTAAATGGCCGAAACGAAAAAATCCATCTATTCGCTTTTGTTTCAAACCTTGTCTCGAGATGTGATAATTTATTTTAATTGTAATTCTTAGAGAGATTTTTATTTCTCATTCTATGCCTAAAGTAATGGAGGGCGTTGAAAAATATTGTTCTTTTAATATCTATATCTCATTTTTTTTGGTATTATTTATGTCATGTTTAATGTTTTTTTTTATTATTAAAAGTTTGTTTTAGTACAGATACGTACGATACGATAGTTGATAATACTATATTAACCAGAAATGTGGTTTGTGTTATTACCGTGCGTGGTTACACTTTCTGTGTCAAGTTTTTTAAACGGTAACTTGAATACTTACCATTGGTTAGTCCACTTACTTGACTGGTACAATAACAGTTCAAATTAATAGTAAAATAAATAATTTGCATTCTTTTAATACTATATTTACTGGCGGATCAGGGTTATATCATTCGTATATTTTTGAGATTACTGAGTATATGGTGAAGAATGAATAAGATTAATTTTAGTTTGCTTTTATATGCAGTTCGATTTTTGTTTTTAATGCTCTCTTATTAAAAAATCTAATGTACTTTTACTAACCTGTATTCTGTTTTTTTTTCAGATTTAAATAAATACAAATATTTATTAAAAAAATATACAACAAAATAAATAAAAATCACATATCTACAAAGTTCCGTGCAAAAAAATAACTCAAAGTCAATTATGTAATATGAGTTAAGTGTTTTGAAAGAAACAAATACATATCATTAAATAATAAGTAAAATTAAATGTAACATTATTTAAAAAAAGGTGTAATGTGAAGAAGTGTCAGATGACAGAAGAAAAGAACATCATCATCAACAATGCGAGCAAAAAGTTCGAAAGTGAAAAAAAGACAAAAATTTCATTTCAAGTGCAAAAACAAGACTCAATAAAGAAAAAAAGTTTAATTCAAAAATCGAATGAAATACAAAAGATAGTTATCGCGAAATTGAGTGCTTTGTATGCACTTATTCTAAATTCAAATCGAGTTCCAAATTCGAATGATAAAAAGAGGATTTATTTAAAAAGTGCATTGCACTCAAATTGCCTAAGTCGTTGTATTGCAATCTTGAGTGCGATCAGTAAAGTGAGTTTGATTGGTTTGAAGTTTGGGTCGATGTCTCGTGGGGCTTTGAGGTTTAATGGAATATGGTACGTGGTAGGTGTGGTGTTACTTGTGGTGGGATGGGTTGGTGGGAGCGAGTTCCCGGAGAGAGAATGCTGCGATCCTGTTTATCCACCAAATACGGCGACTACGGCGGCGGCTCCTATCACACCTCCTTTACCACCAAAACTAGCAGGTATTTATAAATTTTAATTGCACTGTGACGGTTTTTATGTTGTTGTATAGATATATATTTTAACCTAGTACATACCTATTATATATTACGTAACATAACATGTTGTACAACACGGTGCTACGCAGAAGACTGGGGTTTAATTCTTGCTCAGCGCAAATCTTTGTGTGCTTAAATATTAAAGTGGATTGGGTGAAGTATTTAAGTTTGTTTATCCGTTGTCTACTTACTTACTACTGAACTTATAAAACAAACTCTGCTTAGTTTGTGATTAGATGGTGTTGTCTGTGAGAAAAAGTAATATGATTAAAACTCATAAGATGGCAGAATCATAAATTATGTTTATTAAGTCATAATAACACTTAAAAATAATTAAACCCTTATTAAAGTTTAAAAATTCAAGTTTAAAAATACAAACTAATATTTTTAAACTTAAAAAACAAATCGTTTCAGAAATTTTGTTTCTTCCGTCCATTTGAAGATAAGAACTCTTTTCAAGAAAATACCAAATAGATATACAAAAATTGTACCTCGAACTCGTTTCTAAACTCGGGTATTCTGCATTTTTATGCAGGAAAATTTTCTCGTCTCGAGCTTTTTTTCTATATCTATACGCTCGTTTTTGATTTTAAATCTTTGAAAAAGAGAAAAATTCTTTGTAAGTAGTATCGTCAAAAAGAAAAGGAGTTATTTATACTTACTGCTTTATGGTGGCTTACGAGGAAGTGGCCAACTTGATTAGTGGTCCTCTGGTCATTACCGTACCGTTCTCCGTGTGGTGACGGAGTAAGAATACAATATGTCACCACCCTATCTCATCCCATGGGTGTCGTAAAAACCGACTAAGGCACTATCCGTAAATATTAACTTTACGAAATAAAAAGAAGGAAAACTTGAAATTAAACCCTATACCAATCCGTCTGGGCAGCGTGGTAGGTATTAGTAGGCCAAGTATCCCTCCTAGGAGGAGGCCCGTCCCTGCAGTGGGGTATTAAAGGGCTGTTATGATGATTATCGTAAGCAAGAGCATAGCAAATACATCGCTGCATACCCTAAACATAAGCTGTTAAGTCTTAAAGCCCTGTAAATTTTATTAGCCACTAGCTGACCCGTGCCCACTTCGTTGGGCGGCGAAAAAAACGTTATTAAGCGTCCCTTTTTTAAACATATTTCATTACTGCTCCACTCCTATTAGTCATAGCGTGATACTATATAGCCTATGACACTCTCCGATAAATGGACTATTAAAAAAGAAAGAATTTTTAAAATCGGTTCATTAGATCCAGAGATTACCCCCTACAACGTCACAAATTCACAAACTTTACCTTTTTATAAAAGATTTTATTTTTATAAAAGAAAACAAACAAGTCAGCCCCAGGCCCTGATGGCATACCTTACATTATCTATAAAAAGTGCCCGTCAGTACATAAACATCTTCTAAGCATATACAGTAAGATCTGGTTAAGTAAGGAAATACCGGCCGCCTTCGGAAAAGCTAATTTTGTTCTCATTCCAAAGAAAGATGAAGTTACTTGTCCAAAAGACACTAGACCGATAGCACTTACCAACACAATTTCAAAAATATTCTTTTCCATTTTACAGTTAAAAATGACAGATTACATGGTAACTAAACAATTATTTCAGACCAAGCCTCCAGAAGGGCTTTATTCCCGGAATATCTGGATGTCTGGAACATAATTCTTTATTAGCAGAGAGTCTAAAAGATGCCAGAGCAAATGAAAGGCAAATAACAGTTTGTTGGATAGATTTAGAAAACGCATTTGGCTCAGTACAGCACGAGCTTATGTTATTTGCACTGCAATGGTATAACTTTCCGCCAGTAGTTTCAGAAATAATAGCTAAGTACTATAGTAAACTTAAATTTGTAATTGCAACGAAGGACGGACATACAAAGCCCCTAAACTACAACGTGGGCCTGTTCCAGGGTTGCTGCTTATCTCCTATAGTATTTAACACAGTAATTAATATACTAATAGATAACATAACAATAGATGAAAAAAGGTGGGGCTATCGGTTTAAGTCCAATGGCAAATATACAGAATCCATTCTAGCATTCGCTGACGACCTAGCGATACTTACTCGGAATCCAAAGCAGTGCCAAGAACTACTGCGAAAGGTTGATGAATTCTGTGAGTGGACTGATGGAATGAGAGTAAAACCTAGCAAATGTTATTGTCTGTGTTTAGGTAGGCGGGATACGAGATATACTTCATATGACCCCAGTCTCACTATTGGCGGGGAAAACGTTTCAATAATATCAGAAACCGTGCCTTTTAAATTTCTTGGTAGAAAGATAAACGATAAAGGTCGCTCTCCAGTACTAGACGATGTCGTCAATAATTTCATAAACGACATTGAAAAGGTAGACCAGCAACCGATAAATAACGTAAAAAAAGTCTGGATATACGACTATTTCACATCACGTCTCAATTGGCCTTTCCTTGTGTATGATTTAAACCAGAACCTCTTGAAACAACTAGATGCTAAAGTGACGAAAACATTGAAATCGTGGCTAGGGTTAGCTCAATCTGCAGACTCTTCTGCTCTGTATCGAGACACAAATAACTTTAAGATGAAACTAAAAAAAAACCATCGGAACTCTACAAACATCTAAGAGTCACTAAAATGAAAGTCTTATCAACATCTAAAGACGAAATTGTAAAATCCATCCCAAATGATAAAAATTCATCTGCGCTCGAGTCACGGTTACAATTCCACAAAAAGTTCATGATAGGCGCACAAACTAGTAGAGTAGGTCTAGGAAACACGGAAAGTCAATCGGACAAAGAAATTATAAAATCCTTCTTAAACCAAGATGAGAATAACAGCTACAGAGTGCACGCAATGAACCTAGAAATGCAAAATGAATGGGTTACTCTAGGGGACTACTGTATATCTTTAGCCTTGAAGTGGCGCACTTTGCTTTACGACTGGTCACCAGCATTACTTAAATTCTACCTCAATGCCTTTCAATTGACTCTCCCCGATCAAAGCAATCTTGTAAGATGGGGAAAAGCCACGGACAAAAAATGCACAGAATGTGGCAAAGAAATTGGTAAGGCAAGACACTTATTGGTAGGCTGCAAAGTGCTTTTGGATAGGGGTCATTACTCGCAACGTCACGACAAAGTATTAGGGATTATACGCGAGGCAGTGAGTCTGTCGATTGCCAGAGCTAGAAAAGGACTGACTACGAATGAAAGACAAAACATCCAATTTGTTAAGGAAGGCACTACTAAAAAGACCACCTACAAGCCTTTTTCCGTCCTGAGTCCGGCAGACGATTGGACTCTACTGGTTGACACGTATGCAACACACTACAAAATCCCGGAGGATATCTGCGTGTCACCGTTGAGACCAGACATATTCCTCTACTCAAAATTGAAAAAGCGTGTAGTACTTATTGAGCTCACGGTACCGTGGGAAACTAACATCCCTAAAGACCACGCAATTAAGACAAGTAAATACTTTGACTTGACAAATGAGATAACCAGAAATGGCTATAGGGTTACTCTGTATGCCGTGGAAATAGGTGCGAGGGGTACACCAGCTAAATCCCTCTACAATCTATTAAAAGAACTAGGACTGCCGAGAACTTCAGTAAGCTCTCACAGCTATCACGAATGTCCAAAACGGCATTGTTAGGTTCCTACCAAAGATAGGTAGAGGACGGAACATGGCAGACAGTGAAGGTGACCGCTAACGCGTTGTAAGGGGGCCTCCTTAAACCTACATCTGGGTCGTAAGTCCCAGACGCTGTTACGCCAGTGTTCCGTCCTCTATCACGCGATGGACCCGGCACCCGCACGGAGAATCCATGGAATGCTAAGATTAGGTCTTATACTAGATCTAATTTTTTTGTTTCGTATAACTCGACTAACACAAAATTCGCAAACAAACGAAGACTAACCTTATTTAAAACAACTCTGTGTAGCAGATCAAGTTCCCCCTCGTCATTGAGGTGGCCCATCCTAGCAGTGGGACATTAATAAGCTTTTGCATAACAGTTTCAATAAAGCCTTAATCTCTATAGAGAAATAATAAAGGAATAGCAACAACAATACAACTTACGAGTACGTACTATTAGAATTTGTGTGGGCTTTATTCACTGAATATGTATGGGACTTAAAACAGCGGATCATTGTTCGTGTCGCGGAGACTTTACAAACAGCAATTTAACGTATACAAAGAACACGCAGACTCAGGACAATAATTTGTCAATTACACACAGAATAGTCGTACGTGGGAATCGAATCTGCGACCTCGTGTAGATCAGCAGGTTCATCGAAGCAGTTATATTTCTTTGATTATTAAGGCTTATCCCTGCAATAGGCCATTAATAAGCTGTTATATAGCAGTTATAATAAAGCCTTATTCTCGTTATAAGCCACAATACAACTTACGCTAGTACTTTATGAACTAGCGTGGGCTTCATTCACTGGTATAAGTATGGTACTTAAAACAGCGAGTAAACATAAGCTCTTCGTTCACACTGTTGTCAATGTGTCAAAACAAGCTGTTTCTAAAAATCTGCATTTTGGTTATAAAAACATACATTAAATTAAAAAAGCAAAAGTATTTATTTTTGGTAAATTTGAATAGGGATAAGTAAGAAGTTCTCCGTGTGGTGACGGATAAGTTCTCCGTGTGGTGACGGAGTAAGAATACAATATGTGTCCACCCCATCTCATCCCATGGGTGTCGTAAAAACCGACTAAGGGGCTATCCGTGAATATTATCTTTAAGTAATAAAAAGAATGAAAACTTGTAATTACACCAATCCGTTTGGCCAGCGTGGTATTAGTAGGCCAAGTATCCCTCCGTCACGGGAGGAGGCCCGTCCCTGCAGTGGGACATTAATGGGCTGTTATGATGACATTGCTAAACTGACATTAATAAACTGTAATAGCAGTTAAATGAACTCCTTGTAAGCCGAAATACAACTTAAGCTAGTACTATTAGAATTTGTGTAGGTTTCATTCACACGAGGTGTGGTACTTAAAACAGCGAGTAAACATAAGCGTCGTTCACACTGTTGTTACTAAGTATTAAGCTACGTTCACATTAAAAGTAACGTTCACGATATGTACTTATAAATGTCTTTTAAGTGAATTTTGTACAGTTAATTTTGTACATTTTGAGCAATGTTTTAAGCGTTTTGGTGATGTTATTTTATTTTTAAATTTTTGAAGTTTTGTGCTTTTTCATTAAGTACACAACTTTATTACGTAAACGGTTAGATTATGTGTAATTTGATAAATCGCTTTTTTATTTTCCGCGGTTTCAGTAAACGGTATCGACCGTGATTACTGGTTGACTAGTACATCGATTGACCATGACTTAATTTAAGACTTTCTTCTTAATTCTAATACGCAATATAAGGAATTTGACCTATTTTGGGCCTGCGCTTAGGAAACCAAACTTGTTGTGCTAACTGCTTATGCCAAAGGCAATAACAATTTAGGTATTCCTCGCTCCTGACATATTCCTCACATTTTCACACAATGCCATCTAGTCCCAAACTGAGCAGAGTACTATATACTGTACTATGGGTACTAAACAACGGTTACACATACTTAAATACTTTTTTTTTGTAAATACATACATATTATACATAGAAAACACTCAGACCACAAACAATCATGTTCATACACACAAAGATTTGCATTGAGCGGGAATCGGACCCGAGACCTCTGCGTAGCAGTCATGTTAAATAACCACTACTACACTACTAGGTCGCCAAACTTTAAAACTTTATTGATATGATGATAATGAATAGCCGTGAGCCTCGATTAAGTCTACATTAAGATAATAATAAACTGTTATATAAAAGTAAACTTTCAAACACCAACATTAAGACTTATTTTCATTTAAAGAAGCATTTATTTTCTTGTTATTAATTATAGTTACACGAAGTTTAGTGACAGACATGAGTATATAAAATCACCAAGAGACTTGCAAGCAAGTATGTCTTCCTGCAATGTGTATTCGCTCCCTTATATATTATCATAACAGCCCATTAATGTCCCACTGCTCCTCCCGTGACGGAAGGATACTTGCCCTGCTAATACCACGCTGCCCAAACGGATTGCTATAGGGTTTGATTTCAAGTTTTCCTTCTTTCTATGAAAAGGTAATATTCACAGATAGTCCCTTAGTCGGTTTTTACGACACCCATGGGATGAGATGGGGTGGTGACATATTGTATTCTTACTCCGTCACCACACGGATAAGATAGTAATAAACTGTTATTTAAAAGTAAACTTTCTACACAAACATTAAGACTTATTTTCATTTAAAGAAGCATTTATTTTCTTGTTATTAATTATAGTTACACGAAGTTTAGTGACAGACATGAGTATATAAAATCACCAAGAGAATTGCAAGCAAGTATGTCTTCCTGCAATGTGTATTCGCTCCCTTATATATTATCATAACAGCCCATTAATGTCCCACTGCAGGGACGGGCCTCCTCTCGTGATGGAGGGATATTTGGCCTGTTAATACAAATACCACGCTGGCCAAACGGATTGGTATAAGGTTTAATTTCAAGTTTTCCTTATTTTTTATTTCATAAAGATAATAATCACGGTTAGTCCCTTAGACGGTTTTTACGACACCCATGGGATGAGATGGGGGTGGTGACATATTGTATTCTTACTCCGTCACCACACGGATAAGATAGTAATAACCTGTTATTAAAAAGTAAACTTTCAAACACAAACATTAAGACATATTTTCATTTAAAGAAGCATTTATTTTCTTGTAATTAATTATAGTTACACGAAGTTTAGTGACAGACATATGAGTATATAAAATCGCCGAGAGAATTGCAAGCAAGTATGTCTTCCTGCAATGTGTATTCGCTCCCATATATATTATGCATTGCGGGAAAGGTGATATTCCTTTATGTCCTTTGAAGGTATCTTTATGAATAAGTAAAACAATGAATGCAAGAAAAAATATACATGCTTTTAAAAATGCTGGATGTTTGTGTGTGGGTGTTGTTTTTTCATTTCTCGTTCATAGACTAAAGGTTCTTTTTGACTGACTTCGAAAATACGAATTACATATACTTTTCTTCGTTTGTTTTCGTTAAGAAAATAACTGTTTTCCGTATTGGTGGCTATTTATTTAATTATTGCCGTCAATTGACCTAGAATTGGGGTGATATGTCTATTAATATTCCAACTCTTTCAATACAAGAAGAACTCTGCCCAAAGGATTTAATGAAATAAATATTTTGTGTTAACAATTAAAAGTAAAGTATGTTGTCATGGTCCTTTTTCATTTGCGAAGGCCTGTCTCAGTAGAGAGACCTACTAGAGATAGGTCCTAACCAACGTCTGATAGAAACATAGCCAACATATTATTGGTATAAGGTTTGATATTTCACTGACCCGTGCCCACCTCGTTGGGTGGCGAAAAAAAACGCGTCCCTTTTTTAAACATATTTCATTACTGCTCCACTCATAGTACCCATGTAAGTCATAGCGTGATACTATATAGCCTATGACACTGCCCGATAAATGGACTATACAACACAGAAATAATTTTTTAAATCGGTTCGTTAGATCCAGACATTACTCCCTACAACGTCACAAACTCACAAACACACAAACTTTACCTCATTAATTAGTATAGATATAATATCATTGATGTCCCTCTGCTAAGACGGGCCTTCTCCAGTGACAAAGAGATACTTAATACAAGACATACTACGCGGTCCCGACGGATTTGTATAAGGCTTTACTTATATAAAATATTCCCTATTTCATAGAAATATTATCACAAACATAGTTTTATTAAATTCCCTACATGATATAGATTATTATGATAACTTTTGTGTTAATGGATTTTGACGTGAAAATATAAATAATTTAACTCAATGGATGATATTTTTAGCGAGCTTACAACGTGTGGCTTTCGCATAAATCTACATTTTAATAGGTAGTATTTTTATTTTCGTGAATTAATTTAATATTTCATGTATCAACATAAATATTTAATGTATGTATATGTGTTGACGTAGTGACAATACGGTGGTGACACCACTCTATCTTATTTCATGAGATACTCATTCATCGAACTCTCCCTATTTTGATCAGGTCATCATCAAACTGAATCAACTACCCATATTTACAAAAGAAAGACTTGTGTGAGAATAGAACCCGCTAGTTGCCAGTTAGGAGCACCCTAAGCACTACTATACATGGAAGCATAACAATTGATTACAATAGCTTATCAAGCTGTTTTTCGTAGAGTACTATACTATTAATCTCGCTTTAGGGTTAAGGAAACAGGGAATGTCGGATTCCCAAAATGGTCTTCCAACTAAAACCTCCACGGCTTCCTTCTTGACGTGTTATGAGAGAGCAACGGGAGGGCGAAATCATCATCTGAAAGCACTCTCAACTCGCCTCAATAAATGCTTGTCAAACGGTCTTTTAGGCAACCCACACTCATTCATTGTAGATAGTAACTAAAGTACTATATATAGTATAATTAGCTACACATTATTTGAGGAACTATTTTATACTAAAACAGTAATGTGACCTTAGAAATATTAATGAGTAATAAATCAATAGCTTAATTTAATATTGAATAGCTATCCTACTAATATTATAAACGAGTAAGTTTAAATGTACGTATGTTTGTTTGTTGCTCTTTCACACAAAAATTACTTAACAGATTTTAATGAAACTTTACAATAATATAGCTTATATATCAAAATAACACATCTATACTTAATATTATAAAGAGGTAAAGTTTGTGTGTTTGTGACGTTGTAGGGTGTAATCTCTGGATCCACTAAACCGATTTAAAAAAATATTTTTGTGTTGAATAGTTTATTTATCGGGGAGTGTCTGTGACACTGTGTGTGATAAGTATAGTATTACGCTATGACTAATAGAAATGGAGCAGTAATAAAAATATGTTTCAAAATTGACGCGTTTTTTTCGCCGCCGAACGAAGTGTGCACGCGGCAGCTAGTAATTTATAAAGAAATTGTCTGAATTTTCCAAAATATACAGACGAAGTCGCAGACGCCAACTAGTGTGTAATAAATCAATAGCTTATTCTAATATTAGATTAATGATTGTATCAAAGGAGATGTTCCATTTGCCCATACATTCTGGGCCCAGGCAAGAACTTACACAAAACCATGTGTGTTTTGAAGTTATATTACCACCGTATAGGCCTGTGTATTTTTTTTTACAGTTAAACTCCGAGGATGTGAGATATGTGGTATTTAAAGTGGAATTATATCATACTCCAAATAGCTCAAAATACAATTTTCACATAACAAGTTACCTAAATATTAATATTTGAATGTCTAAAATAAAACCTACATATAATCCATAATCAAAAGCGCATTAATATTCAATAATAATCTGCAAATCACATCAAAACATTCACAATACGTAGTAGCAACACAATTAACAAACAAAGTACATTGACACAAATGGGGTGGCAGATGTTAAATGTGTTGCAATGATTTTAAAAAAATTACATCCGATTTTTCATTAAAATAAAGACAAAATAATTGTTTTACAATAGTCGGTATTGCGTACAAGTTCTATTTTCAACCGACTTCAAAAAAGAGGAGGTTCTCAATTCGGTTGTATTTTTTTTTTTTTTTTTATTTTTTTTTTTATTTTTTGTGTTTGTTACCTGATTTCTCGAAAACGGCTAGACCGATTTGAAAAATTTTTTTTTTGTTCGTATGGGTATGCTTCCCATTTGGTCCCATTGTCACCAGATCTGGATCTGGATGACGGTATCCCAGAGAAATCGAGGGCATCTCTTGAAAATTGTAGGGACGCATTGTGTAAAATCTTGTCATACATGTGCATCTCTGACGTCACTACCAAATAGTCAAGAGTAAGAACTGGTCAGATCCTGGAGACCAGAGTGAGTCGAGGGAACACCTCAACGGCATATTGCAGCTACCTTGTGTTTGGGCTTATTTTAATTGTATTGATGAAGACTTTACAAAACTTTACACAAACATGATCTGATGATGAAGAAGATTGAGGGTCGAGGCAACTCCTCAACGGTATATAGCAGTTACCGAGTGTTTGGGCTTATTTTATTCGTATTGATGAAAACTTTACACAACTTTACACAAACATGATCTCATGATAAAGACGACTGAGGGTCGAAGAAACTCCTCAACGGCATACAGCAGCTACCTTGTGTTTGGGCTTATTTTAATTGTATTGATGAAAACTTAACATTATGAATGTAATCGCAGGTGTGGTTTAAGACTTGAATGAAATTCTTATTTTAAATTAAAATAGGAATTAATAACGGATTATAAATAGACAAAATTGTTGAATTGCATTTAATTTATTTTAAACTTATTCTTTAGATATAACAAATTGATAATAATAATTATTATATTTATTTGATTTATTTTAATTTTAATTAACTTAATTATTATTACCAATTAACCATGCCGAGACGGTGGCTACGCTTTTCGATGTTCTCCCTATTTAAAACTTTTTGCATGTAGGTCCTCCGTTGTTCACTAGTCTCTTTTGAAATGACATTGGAGGTAGATTTCCTACATTAAAAGGCGTTTATCCCTTTCTTCGTTTGTTTCATTCAATCGGCGCTGTCTCATATAAGCAGCGCGTTTCGTAGGTCTACCCATATTCCGACAAAGTAATGTCCCACTGCAGGGACGGGCCTCCTTCTGTGACGGAGAAATACTTGGCCTACTAATACCACGCTGGCCAGGCGGATTGGTATAGGGTTTAATTTTAAGTTTTCCTTCTTTTTATATCTCAATCTCTATTCACGGATAGTCCCTTAGTCGGTTTTTACGACACCCATGGGATGAAATGAGGTGGTGACATATTGTGTTTTCACTCCGTCACCACACGGATTTATAGAATTGGAATTCACTAAAAATTTAGAAATAAAATTAATTTTCACAAAAAAAAAGAACCGACTTCAAAGACAAAAATTGCACTAAAAAGTAATAAATAATTACTTGTATTTTGATTTTACAACAATAAATCAGCCATTATTTCTATTTAATTTTAATTTATAGAATAGGTTCTTTTCATTAAGTATTGTAAAAGTATTGTTAAGGATATTTCTTTAAGAGTCTGTAAATATATTTATTTGTAGATTGTTTAAAAGATAATCAAATTATTACAAATAATGTAATATTATTGTTATTTTTGGAGGCGGTGTCAGCCAACGGAATAAGTACGATAATACCTAAGCAAACGGAATGACGGCCATGAATTACAGATTATAAATGACTTCGACATTATATTTGTTGATTGTGTATGGATTAGTTTAAAAATTAAACAAATATTAAACAACTATTCTTATCATATTTAAATAAATATATTTTAAAATACCAGTATCACATTTAAACGTTTTAATATTATATTTAATAACTGATTAAAGCTTTCCAGAACTTAAAATAGATTAGATTTAAAGAAATAATTCGCGAATAGGATCAATAATGCAAAATGTTGTCTACAAGTTCGTTAGAATAGGCAATAAAGTTTTGTATAACACACTCTCATCACTTTAAATGGTTTCTAATTAGATAAATATTGCATTTAAAACGAAAACGGCCGTTTCATTTTCGAATGTGAATTTTATGTAATTATTAGTCTGTGTATAACACGGCGCCATAATATTTGTTTAAGTTTTCAGTCAGAAATAAAAAATGGTATACTTAATAATAACGATCGTGGCTGACACCGACTCCAAAAATAACAATAATATTACATTATTTGTAATAATTTGATTATCTTTTAAACAATCTACAAATAAATATATTTACAGACTCTTAAAGAAATATCCTTAACAATACTTTTACAATACTTAATGAAAAGAACCTATTCTATAAATTAAAATTAAATAGAAATAATGGCTGATTTATTGTTGTAAAATCAAAATACAAGTAATTATTTATTACTTTTTAGTGCAATTTTTGTCTTTGAAGTCGGTTCTTTTTTTTTGTGAAAATTAATTTTTTTTAACGATTAAAATAATATAATGTATTAAAGATTCAAATACATTGTTTGTGATTATTATACTTTTATATGAATAAAATATATTTTATCCCAGACATTATTTCTCCGCGTGGTGACGGATTAAGAATACAGGTTGTCTCCACCCCTTTTCTTCCCGTGGGTGTCGTAGAAGGCGACTAAGGGAAATAAACGCAGAAAAATACAGCTGCTAGAGATGGAAAACTTGAAACAAATCCTTTACCAACCCGTCTGGCCAGCGTGGTAAAGTAGGCCAACAACCCTTCAAAGATGTTAACACACCAAAATAAACGGCCCCCAGTCCCCGGTCGCTCCGCTGTTCCTGGTCAAGGTAGCGGCCATGGTAACGGCGGAGTAGGGGGTGCGAAGAATCTCCGGGGGAGGTCAGGCTACCAACACAACCGACCTTTGGCCCTGGCAACATACAACGCGCGCACACTGCGGACCGACGAGAAGGTCGTAGAACTGGAGGAAGAATTGAGCAGGATACGATGGGACATAGTCGGCTTATCAGAAGTCCGAAGACAGGGGGAGGACTCGATAACCCTTAAGTCTGGTAACCTGCTCTATTTCCGGGAGGGCGACCAACAGTCCCAGGGAGGTGTCGGGTTTTTCGTCCACAAGTCTCTCGTGAACAACGTGGTGAAGATCGAGAGTGTGTCTCCGAGGGTAGCGTACCTTGTCGTCAGAATTACCAAACGGTATTCGTTGAAGGTAATACAGGTTTACGCTCCCACGTCTGCTCACTCTGACAATGAGGTAGAAGAGATGTATGAGGATATTTCCGGAGCCATACATAACTCTAAGACCCAATACACTGTTGTCATGGGGGACTTCAACGCGAAGTTGGGCTCTAGAAGTGGAAATGAGTGGAGAGTGGGGCTCTTTGGATATGGTCAAAGAAATCCACGGGGTCAAATGCTTGCGGACTTCATGGAGAAGGAGGGACTCTTTATGATGAACTCCTTCTTCAAGAAGCGTATCTGCCGCAAGTGGACCTGGATTAGTCCTGATGGTGTCACCAAAAATGAGATAGACTTCATCATGTCGACAAAGCGCCATATATTTAATGATGTCTCAGTGATCAATTCGGTGAAAACTGGTAGTGATCACCGGATAGTGAGAGGCACATTAAATATCAATCCCAGGCTGGAAAGAACTCGGCTGATGAAGTCTATGCTCCGCCCCACACCAGTCCAAATCCCCGAAAACTTTCAGCTCCAGCTACACAACCGCTTTAAGAGCCTGAGCGAGTACGTGGATATAGATGAATATCACGAACGGTTTGTGGAAACTGTCCGTACAGTCGGTTCCGGTGCTTTTAAAACCCAGCACCAGAGAAGATCCAAAAAGATCTCCGACCACACTCTCTCGCTTATGGAGCAAAGGCGTATGATGGCACTGCAGTCTCCAGACGACGCTGAACAGTATAGGAGCCTCAATAGACAGATCTCTAAGTCGCTAACTCGCGACCTTCGGCACTTTAATACAGTTTGTATTAAAGAAGCCATTGAGCGTAACAAGGGCTCGAAGGTGTTCGCAAGAGATCTGTCTCTAGGTCAGAGCCAACTATCTAGGCTCAAGACTGGAGATGGCAGAATAGTGTCGTCAAAGCCTGAGCTTCAAGAGGAGATAGAGAAATATTACGGGCAGTTATACACCTCAACACGACCGCCTATTAGTGATCTAGCCACCGATCCTAGGGCTAGATTAACACGACACCATACCGACGAAATCCCGGACGTTAGTCTGTGTGAGATTAGTAATGCTCTCAAACAACTGAAGAACAACAAGGCGCCGGGGGATGACGGAATCACAAACGAGTTGCTGAAGGCCGGAGAAGAACCCGTTCTCAAGGCTCTTCGAAAACTATTGAATTCCGTCTTACTCGAGGGAAAAACGCCACAGGCATGGCACAGAGGGGTGGTGATACTGTTCTTCAAGAAGGGCGATAGAACGCTCCTTCAGAATTACAGACCCATCACTCTTCTGAGTCACGTCTACAAATTGTTTTCGAGAGTCATTACGAATCGTCTCGAACGCAGACTGGACGACTTCCAGCCTCCCGAACAAGCCGGTTTCCGAAAAGGCTTTAGTACCATAGACCACATTCATACGCTGCGGCAAGTTATACAAAAGTGCAATGAGTATAACCGGCCTTTATGCTTGGCGTTTGTGGACTATGAGAAAGCCTTCGATTCGATCGAGACTTGGGCAGTGTTACGGTCTCTCCAACGGTGCCAAATTGACCATCGGTACATCGAAGTGTTGCAGTGTTTATACAGAAACGCCACAATGTCGGTCCGTCTACAAGATCGATGTTCGAAGCCTATCCAGCTGCAGCGAGGAGTGAGACAGGGGGATGTCATATCCCCGAAACTGTTTTCCGCTGCGCTGGAAGATGCTTTTAGGCTCTTGAACTGGGACGGACTTGGCATCAATATTAATGGCGAGTATATCACGCATCTCCGATTTGCCGACGACATCGTGGTCATGGCTGAGACCATGGAAGACCTAAACACAATGCTCGGTGGCCTCAGTAGTGTCTCTCAACAAGTGGGTCTTAAAATGAACATGGACAAGACCAAGATCATGGCAAATGTCCATGTTGCACCCACTCCAATCACGGTTGGAGGCTCTACACTCGAAGTTGTCGACGAGTATATTTACCTGGGACAGTTAGTCCAGCTAGGTAAGTCCAACTTTGAGAAGGAGGTCACTCGTCGAATCCAACTCGGATGGGCAGCGTTCGGGAAGCTAAAACGTATCTTCTCGTCCACATTACCGCAGTGTCTGAAGACAAAGGTCTTCGACCAATGTGTGTTGCCAGTGATGACATATGGAGCTGAAACGTGGTCGCTGACTATGGGCCTTCTCAGAAGGCTTACCGTCACTCAGAGGGCAATGGAGAGAGCTATGTTGGGAGTTTCCCTGCGTGATCGAATCAGAAACGAGGAGATCCGCAGGAGAACCAAAGTGACCGACATAGCGCTCAGGATTTCCCGGTTAAAGTGGCGGTGGGCAGGGCACATAGCGCGAAGAACTGATGGCCGTTGGGGCCGAAAAGTTCTAGAATGGCGACCGCGCACCGGAAAGCGCAGGGTGGGGAGACCCCTCACACGATGGACCGACGACCTGATTAGGACGGCGGGAAGCCGATGGATGAGGGAGGCACAGGACCGCGCAGGGTGGAAACTTTTGGAGGAGGCCTATGTCCAGCAGTGGGCGTCTATAGGCTGATATGATGATGATGAGACATTATTTTGTACCGACATAATATTATTTTATTTTCAAGGGTGGCAACATAAAAGATATCCGCCATTAATTCAACCAATGATTGAGGGAATCAAATACTGTTCACTACCATTTAAAACTAAAATCTTTCCCCCAAGTTCTACGGAGAAATGGAAAACACTAATTCATTTTAAAAATTATTTGTTTAATTTTAAATATTTACAACATTCTGTTCGCTCTGGGCCCCAAATGGAACGTCTCCTTTAAACTACGTACGTAAGAAGGTTTCTTGTAGTTATCGTTTTAGAATATTCAATTACTACACCCACACAGTCATATTACAGCTACCATGTTGTATGGGGTAATTAGAGGGGAAATTTCCATTAAGAATACAATATGTCACCACCCCATCTCATCCCATGGGTGTCGTAAAAACCGACTAAGGGACTATCCGTAAATATTATCTTTACGAAATAAAAAGAAGGAAAACTTGAAATTAAACCCTATACCAATCCGTCTGGCCAGCGTGGTATTAGTAGGCCAAGTATCCCTGCGTCCCGGGAGGAGGTTCATCCCTGCAGTGGGACATTCATGGGCTGTTATAATGATATATTTTTATATTGCCTTATCGTGGCAGAGGAGCTAGAAGCCCACTAGCTAGTAATTGGTAAGCCCTATTCATGGACACCAGCAATCCCAGGGCACAATCAGGCCGCTGCTTACCTTACCCTCCCCACTGGTTTTCTGTAAAAAAGGTGGTACTGCCCCGATGAGTCGGCCCATTTATGCTGTAAATAGCGTGACTCTTCCACTCAGTCTATGCACTCATTATATGATGGCTGATGTCTTAAGAATGGGGGTAATAAGATGGTTGACGAAAGGTCTTGAGACCAATAATCTCCGTGTGGTGACGGAGTAAGAATACAATATGTCACCACCCCATCTCATCCCATGAGTGTCGTAAAAACCGACTATACGTGAATATTATCTTTACGAAATAAAAAGAAGGAAAACTTGAATTAAAACCCTATACCAATCCGTCTGGCCAGCGTGGTATTAGTACGCCAAGTATCCCTCCGTCACGGGAGGAGGCCCGCCGCTTCAGTGGGACATTTATGGGCTGTAATGATAATATGTATGTTTATTAGTGGTCTAGTACCTATAGTACAAGCTCAGTAGAGCTACGACTATTACTGTAGTAGTACAAAGTTTTCTAGTCCCAAACGTAGTACTACATACTAATTGTAAGACAGGTATAGTTTGGGATTAGATGGCTTTAGAAGATACATAGAAAACACCAAGACGATAGCGATCATTCATGTTTATGCACAAATAGAATGTTCATTAATAGACCTTTTTTTTTCATACTCACAACTCCATTTAGTCCTAAACTAAGCAGAGCTTGTACAATGGGTACTTTTTATTTGTAAATACTTACATTTATTATACAAATAAACACTCAGATCAATGCAAACAATTATGTTCATGCACACAAAGATTTACATTGAGCGGGAATCGAACCCGAGACCTCTGCGTAGCAGTCATGCTATAACTACTACGCCACAGAGGTCGTCAAATAATCTGTAATATTTTGACTTTGACTTTAAGCAAACAATAAATAATAGAAATGAAAACTAAAATACATTAAAGTAAATTATTACAAGAAACTCCTTTCGCTGAATACCTCAAACGTTATTGTCGTAAAAATGTATTTACAAGTTCAAGTTGTAAAGCCTTTTAGATACATATATTCAAAAAGGTTTTCACATATAGAGGTGTTTTCGTTAAGGTATTATCGAGCTTTACAAACTCGACGGCTATGGCTCCAAAATATTTTGCGGATAATGGATCATTACACTAATATGCGATGTTATGTAATGTAAAAGTACTTTCGATTTTATTTTTGGTTAGATGATGTCTAAGGCGTAAAGGTCTTGGTTTTGATTCCCGTTTATTGCAATCTTTGAGTGCATGATTTTTTTGCCGCATCTGCAACAACTGCAGGGCCAGCTCTCTTTTAGTAACGTAGGAAAACTGGCTTACTATAGACAACAAAATAAATTATTAAAATAACTATCATAACAGCGTGGTTACTTGGCCTACTAATTCAATGGTCAAACGGATTGGTATAGGGTTTAATTTCAAGTTTTCCTTCTTTTTATTAAGTAAAGATTATATTTACGGAAAGTCACTTAGTCGGTTTTTATGTCACCCATGGGAATAAGATGGGGTGGTGACATATTGTATTCTTTCTCCATCACCACACGGGAGGAGGCCTGTCTCTGCAGTGGGACATTAATGGGCTGTTATGAAAATCTTAAAAGTTGTGATTGATGTACTATATTTTCTTACTCCATCAACAACGAAAAAAAAATCTATAGTTAAAAAGGTTCTATATAAAGCAAACACCTTGACCTGATAGTTTTATGAATACTTCCCTTAATAAAAGCTAACAAAAAAGCTATTTTCATAGCGAAATGCATTCAAATCAGTAAATGTACAGGTTAGAATGGTTTTGCCATTATAGGGTTATTTCCACGAACAAATCAGTTCGTAACATTAGCCTCTGGTGTCACTGTTAGCGGGGAGAGATTATTTTTAATTTATAAAATTAACTTTTATTGAAAAAGCCACGGGAGATTTAAACATAATTATACTTATTTATCTTTATCGAAAAACTATAGACATTTTTTCAAGCTCAAAACGGAATTTGTATCTTTTTCCTCGAAGTAAGTGCCTAAGATGCCTTTGAATGGTGGCTCAACTCTTTATCCAAGTTTTCTATTTTCACTGATTCTAATAACCGCTATTTAAGAGCTAAAATACATAATATATTTCAACATTAAAAGTTACAGAGAATGTAGTTTAGTCAGATTGAGACCACGACCATTGAAACCAGTGGCAAAATATCAAGCAAAATAAAGGTAAATAGCATGCGCGTTAATCTCCCGTTAACGTATAGTACAAAATAATGCAAAAATAAAAACTTTTAAAAGTTTTTGCTCATTATCATAACAGCCCATTAATGTCCCACTGCGGGGACGGGCCTCCTCCGTGACGGAGGGATACGGATTGGTATAGGGTTTAATTTCAAGTTTTCCTTCTTTTTACTTCGTAAAGATAGTATTTACTGTTAGTCCATTAGTAGGTTTTTACGACAACCATGGGATGAGATGGGGTGGTGACATATTGTATTCTTACTCCGTCACCACACGGAGAATTTTAATTATACCCTAATTATATTCGTTTGACGTCACGTGTCTAAAAATATATTTGCCGCACCTTTTCCATATAAACGCTTGCAGTGACACCTCACCTAGTTGGCTATCGGCGGGTCCATCGGTTCGCGTTTATGAATACAAATGTGAGCGGCAATTTGGGCCCGGTTAGACCGGTATTGCAGACCTAACGTTGCAGACATATTTTGTTAATCTAAATTCTATATTTATGTTATAACAATTTTCTAAACTGTCGTTGATGTTTAAATATGGTATGACAGTATAGTGATGATATGCCTGAAATAATGGTTATAGTTTATGACTGCTACGCATATATTTCGTGTTCGATTCCCTATCTCAATGCAATTTGTCTGGGGGTGCCAAAAAAGTTTATCAGTAGTATGGAAATAGATGACGTGGTATAAAACTGGTTATTATTTTTAGATAAGGGCTTCTGGAAAAGTGTATTTTTACGTCACAACTTATAGGTACCTTGGGTGTGAGAAAAGTTGACAACGCTTTGATGGGTAGCGTGGTATTAGTTAGTATAAGTTTCCTTGTGGAGAACGCCTATAACTAATGGCCATTTTATAATTTTATAATTTTATACAATTTTTTTTTTTGGCCCAAGTTAATGTTTAAATTATGTACAACTTTATTGTAAATAAACGCTTTTTATTTATTATTTATTTAATGTAAGGATGTATGAACATCCAAAAAAAATATTTACATTTTTGATGCCTTTCCATTTTCGATACAGTTAGAGTGTCGATACCATCACTTAACACGACCTTGCCCCGCTCAGCAACGCGAACAAAACTTCCCTGATACATATCAGGCGTGCACGAGTCCATACTGAAACACGTCAACGAATTACAATGGGTTTTTATACAGATTTCAAGTTACCTTGCCTTGTGTATAGGATGAGATTTGAAATGATTTTCACAACAACAGAGATGGCCCTACAAAGATGAAGGAACTAGGGCTTCTTCTAATACCTGGCTCTTCAGATGGATGGACTGGTTGAAAGGTGTTTTGTATTCGTAATCACAATATCGACGCTTTAAGTTTTTGTTGTGTATTATGTATTATTGACAAGCGGAGTATTGGATATAGAGTTGTTCTCGAGAGTACTCACAAACCGCCTTGCCAGAAGACTCGACGACTTCCAGCCACCGGAACTATCTTTTATATTTTTGATATTATATATTTCCATTTTCAATACAGTAGCCATGTTGATACCAACACTTAACACGACCTTGCCCTGCAACGCGAACAACACTTCCCTGATATATATCAAGCGTGCACGAGTCCCTACTGAAACACGTCAACGAATTACAATGGGTTTTTATAGAGATTTAAAGTTACCTTGCCTTGTAATCTAAAAGTACTAATTTATGTCCCATTGCAAAGGTGACAATGCCCTCCCAATCTCCAACAGAGATGAAAAAACTTGGCGTGATATAGAGAATGTGAGTAGGTCAAGTATTTTTCTATACATTTATAAACAGGGTGTACATGACAATGGTGCATAAATTTTAACACAAGGCAGAAAAAAAACATCAAAAAAGGTCCATCCATTTAGAAGATATGACAACTTCAATTTTCCTTTTTTTTTCCTCATTTCGACAAACCTGTTGGAGCGAGTAGAGGTAACCCTTAATATGAAAACATTATAAAAGTACTTTAGTAACATTTAGTATATTATTACAATCAACATTTTAAAACTAACGAACATCAAATGAAATAAGCAATATATTTAACTTATCTGTTAACAATGTATTAGTAATGTCTAAAGAGACTTATACAAATGAGTAACATTACGAAACAGTTACGTTTGACTGTACTACAGGTGTTCACATGATAGTACAACAAACATCGATAGTACAAACATGCTAAAATGTAATCAACCATTATTACATGTATTCAGACAGGGTGGGGAGACCCCTCACACGGTGGACCGACGACCTGGTTAGATCGGCGGGAAGCCGAGAATGAGGGAGGCACAGGACGGCACAAAGTGGCAATATTTGGAGGAGGTATATGTCCAGCATTGAACGTCAATTGGCTGATGATGAGACATTTTAGACTGGAATTCCAAATTATTTAAAGTACAGTTCGTTGAGGAACTGGGTCCGAATAATTATGAGTTTGTGTTTCTATCTATGTATCTGTGTGTGTTCGTGTGACTTAAACCTGTCTGGCTAATGTCATGTGAAAAACCTGAGCCTTTGACGACCTCTGTGGCGTAGTCGTTATATTTACGTGGCAGCTACGCAGAGGTCTCGGGTTCAATTTCCGCTCAATGCAAATCTTTGAATGCATGAACATGATTGTTTCCATAAGTCCGGGTGTTTTACATAATTATGTAGGTATTTACAAAAAATAGAGTATTTCGGAATGTATATCCGTTGTCTAGTACCCATAGTACAAGCTCTTAGCTTGGGACTAGATGACGTTGAGTAAATCATGACCATCATCATATCAGCCAATCCTCCAAGTATTATATGAATGTTGCGTAAATGGGTAATGATAATTTAAAAAATTAAGTAACCTCTAACCTCTATGTAGGCTTAGATATTTTTAGAGGTAGACTACCACTTACTGCGTGATTGCCTATGAAATGAAGTTCTGGTTCGCGGGGACTTTACTGACATAAAATAACAGTCAATCATTTTTAGATCTCACAGTTCTTGCGAAGAATTTGAACCTACTACCTTACACACCGTAACAGTTACAAGTAACTTTCTAAATTCGCGCAAAACGAAAAAGGCATAACAGGCGTTCGAAACACGCATGACCTAAATATACCCTTTATATTTCGTAATCATTATACCATGCGATTGTTCGACTCATTTTTATGGTTGCATTGTAATTCAGACAAGGGTTACTCGAAATGTATTATTTACTTTTTGTTTGAAGGAAGATGATCGATAAGGTGTAGGTGGAAAAGTTGGTTAGCTAAGTCTTAAGACGTACCTGAAGGAGGCCTATCCCTGGAGTGGGACTTTTAAGAATTTCGCTCATATTATAATCCTAAAATTAAGTAAAAAAAATGTAACATTTAGATTTAAATGGTTTTTGCAATACTTTTTCATTTATAAGCACACTCGGGTTCTACTTACAACAAAAGAAAACAAGAATAGGATAAACTAACAAGTAATAAAAGGTTTTCCTTAACAGAAATTAACTATATAGTCAACTAGTGTAGGTAATAATGAAACGTCCAATATCGCAGGAAAAATTACAACTAGCACGTAGAACTATAATAATTATTACAAGTTTACACAACGCCATCTAGTCCCATACTAAGCAAATGCTTTTACTATGGGTATTTACTAGAAAATGAAATCCAGACAAATAATTTGCAGCCCTAATTAACCAACCACCGAACCCAGTACCTCCGCATAGCAGTGAAGGACTATAATCGCAACGCCACTAACGTCAAACAATATTGTTTATTTAACGACATCGTTAACATCTCAATCATAACAGTCCGCCCGTTTCTTGAAGTCTATTAATGTCCCACTGCAGGGACGGGCCTCCTCCCGTGACGGAGGGAAACTTGGCCTACTAATACCACGCTGGCGAGACGGATTGGTATAGGGTTTAATTTCAAGTTTTCCTTCTTTTTATATCGTAAATGTAATATTCACGGATAGTCTCTTAGTCGGTTTTTACGACACCCATGGGATGAGATGGGGTGGTGACATATTGTATTCTTACTCCGTCACCACATGAAGTAACATCTATATTATATAAAATACTTCCATTTAGAGCAGTAACATCCTTCATAATGTCAATACTAGGGACCTTATTATACCTTGAATCCTTCACGGCACATCACTAGCTGATGCAACCCTATACAACCATACGCACCTGCAAGTAGAAACTGACCCTCAAAAAAAACTTCTAACAAAACAATATAATATTTTATAAGAAAAGCTTTTATCAGCCATTTCGTTGCTAAGCTTCCCAACGATTTGCTGCTGATCCCGTAAGAAATAACCCGTGAATATATGATTTGATTGATTGAATGAACGTGACTTGCTTAAACATGAAAATATTCTACAAAAATTTCTTCCTTATATTCTAAAATGATATAAAGTATCCATTTCATACAATTTTGTTCACATTTCGACGACGTCGTGCTTTCTTTGTGAAATCAGGATTCCGACATACGGTACATAAGCGTACGTAGTTGATGTCTCGGCATACGTTTGCCTTGGCTTGGTTGTTGGTGTGGATTTTGAACTAGCTTATAGTTGATTGAACTCACGGTTCAGAAACCAACATCTGTAAAACCAAGCACGGAAGACAAGTAAATATTTGTCTTGACGAATGGGATAACCTAAAATGGCTGTGATAAATACTATTTCAGATTACAAAGAAAGACGGTAATATTTCCGGACCGTTACGACTTGGGGAGCTTCAAAAATCGTACGTACTCCCTTTTTAAAGGTCAGCAACGCATCTGTGATTCCTCTGGTGTTGCGGGTGTTGCGGGTGTTCATAGGCGGCGGTGATCATTTACCATCAGGTGACCTGCTGGCTGGTTTGCCTCCCATTATATAATAAAAAAAGATTCCAGCCCACGACAGCACCACGAAACAGCTTGGTAACAGAGTTGTTTAAACAAAATAACATTAACCCAACATACTTCATTACCCTACAAACATTGTAAACTCTACTACTCTCACTACAAATCTTTTCATACTATCCAAATACTAAAAAAACCCGATAATAGTTAAGTAATTCGCCAGTATCCAACTTCAATATCACATCGAGGTTGCGTGTCCCCGGGTAGTTAATAGGCAGGCCCAATTGGCCCTGACTTTTGCAAGAAGATAGAGTTTGATGTAGGACCGGGTGTAATCGGTTTGTCCCATTTCCATCATCAGCAGTGTTGGACATGCCTGATTACTAATACGTAATTGGATTACCTACCTTGTTCAAGAGACTTTCGTTTGTTTTAAGGGTTCAATATATTTTTGGGCAGGGTTGCGATATGTCTTACCAATAGCACAGTACAACCGGTAGTCTATCTCGGCCGAATATTTATTATAAATGCCTACGGCTACGCGGTATGTAAACATGCGATAGGGCTGCCCACCTTCAAATTTTTAATTACATTTACCTACTTACTTTCCCGCTCGTTACTGCGGCACAGTCGCGACTGTGCACTCCGCAAAGCCACCGCTATCGTGAGCGTGTAGGTATAACTCGCGTTTCGTTCGTTTTTATATAGTCGAAATGCTGTATATATTTGTACTATGGCAATAGTAAAAATGCAATTTAAGTCTGTATATTTCGCGAGTGCCGAATAACTCTTGACTCTAGGTCGGTTACTATAAACATTTATAAAAAGAAAAAAAAAGCTTTCTTGTGCTAAGTTTTAATCCTTGGCCTCTGGCAAGGATCCTTATTAACAGCCCATTAATGTCTCACTGCAGGGCTGTTTCCCAGGCCAAGTATCCCTCAGTCACTGGAGGAGGCCCGCCCCTGCAGTGGGACATTAATGGGCTGTTATGATTGCAAAAATTGTTTTAAAAAAAATAGAGCACACCATCAGGTGAGCTATTTATTTCTTACGACATCCTATTCTATGAAATATATAACTTAAGGAATATGTAATGTTACTTAATATTTTTACACACTAAGTACATTGAGGTAATAAGTACTACGTAGTAAATATTACCTCAATGACTAAGGGCCAGATTCAGAGACCGCACTTTGACTTTACTTTGAAGGAAAGTTCGACTTTGATACAAAAACGAGATATAAGGCCCAGATTCAGAGTCGTGACTTTACTTTCTTTCAAAGTAATCTTCCCAAAGTAAACTTTTTATGCGAAAGATTACTTCCCAAGTAACACATCAAAGCATTATAAGGGCCGAATAAGAGTATTCTTGTATCCTTTTAGCATTTTGAGTTAGTTTTATAGTCGCATTATAAACGTTTATATGGCTACTGTAATGCTTATTTGGGCACAAATTATACAGCTTTATGCCGTATATAGGTTCACAGTAGCTGGTTAATAGCATTACTGGCGCATTATATTAGCATTATTATGGTCAAGAAAGATGTCAATCGGATTAAAGAAGCATCATTTTGGTCAATAATATTGCCAATCGCATTAAGAAAGCACTAAAATGGTCAATGAGATAGCCTATTGCATTACAGAAGCATTATAATAGCAAAATTATTGATAGTGAAGATGCCAACGGCATTACAAAAGCATTAGACTAGCATTTAAATGTGCTAAAAGAATTATTGGAGCAATTTAAGTGTTCACACTTAGGAAACTTTATATTATTGCGTGTAAATTATTACATTCAAAAAAAGAATAAGTAAAGACGGTCAAAATAAAACAGTGAGTGACGCCATATTATAATTTGCATCAAAACAAATTCATCGGATAAGTTTTTGACTCGTTTGTTATTTCTTGCCTTCAAATATTACTGCGCAGTGTAGTTTACTGTACTTGTTTATATAAGTTTCATTGAAAATTTTCACGCGCCTTCGATATTTTGTGGTTTTCATACAAAATGTTTTATAAAAATGATGTGTGTAAAACCAAAACAAATGTGTATTCCTAGTACAGAATAAGTTTTGAATAAATACAATCATAGTTTTGCTTGTACTGTATTAAATTAAGTTATATAAATATTTTAAATGACAATTCCTTTTATAAATAGATCCGAAAGAAAATATTTTTTGGTTATAAAATATTTACATAATGGTGGTCAGCCTTAAGCAGCCCGGTGAGCCCAATTAATGCCACCAGCATTACAACTACTCACGTGTGATTGTTTAAAGAGCTATTAGCTACACAACAGCACTCAGTTCTTCCTTTAAAATGCAAGCATTATATTGATTCACATTTATGCTGTTCAGCAGCATTAAGCTTTTACTTACTCCTTACAAGTGCTTTTACACAGCAAAAGGCACAAAAAACAGCTTAAAGCTGGATATCGGATTTACATGGCATTATAGTGGTTCACGTTTGTGCTGTAATACAGCTTCAAGCACTTATTAACTACTTTAAAATGTCTTTGTAGAACCAAAAGCACTAAAAATAGCTAAAGGCTTTACAAAAGCATTCTGATATGCCATTATCCAACTGTTATACAGCGTAAAGCATTACAATGATTTTCAAATGCCATTGTTCAGCTTCAAGACGCTCGGTGAACTTATATAAGAGTTTGTACGGGTCTTAAGCTCTATATAAGTTCACTTGTTGCTTGTTAAAATGCTTTCTGTGTTACTTGGGTTGTAATGTTTTTCAAATTCAGAGAAAATAACTAGACTTTGCTAAAGTAAAGTCAAAGTGCGGTCTCTGAATCTGGCCCTAAGTATTAGCAGCTTAATAGCGTTACATTTTTCTCCCACGCTTTACTAGAGGATTAAATAAGAATATAAATATACAAGATAAAAGTGTGTCAAGTATTTTTAGCGTCACAGGAACGTTTTTTTTTATTTCTAATATTATATTGTTGGTAAAAAACTACCAGACCAATGCAAACAATCATATTTATGCACACAAAGATTTGCATTGATCGGGAATCGAACCCGAGACCTCTGCGTAGCAGCCATGTAAAATAACGTCTACGCCACAGAGGTCGTCAAATGTATGCTCAGATATTAGTCCCTACTCTGCCTATGCCATGCAATGCTTATAACTACCTCTAAGAGAATCATCATCATTATCATAACAGCCCATAAATGTTCCACTGCAGGGACGGGCCTCCTACCGTGACAGAAGAATATTTGGCCTACTAATACTACGCTGGCGAGACGGATTGGTATAGGGTTTAATTTCAAGTTTTCCTTCTTTTTATTTTGTAAACATAAAATTTACGGATAGTCCCTTAGTCGGTTTTTACGACACCCATGGGATGAAATGGGGTGGTAACATATTGTATTCTTACTCCGTCACCACACGGAGACTAAACGGATAAAATAAAATAAACGGGTCAATTAAAAATCTAAAAAAGGTAACATACCTTTTTTATTTCCCGACTTTTCGGTCGAATTGCATCGACCTTGGTCATGGGTGAAATGGCGCGTTTTTTATTTGGGTATGTTGTTTAAGATATTTATAGCCTAATCGATCTGTTTACCCTGTAAAGTAATCGTTGCATAAGAAGCAAAGCCTTAAAGCAAAATAAATGTATTTACCTGGCGATAAAGGTTTTTTTAAAGACAACCCCCCCAACAAGACTACAGACCATGCCCAGCGTCTCGGGGACTGTTCGAAACATCCATTTAACGGACACAAAGAACATCCAAACTCGGGACAATAATTTTGTGGATCATACGAAGAACTTTCCTGCGTGAGAATCGAAACCGCGACCTAGTGCACGTCAGTCGATTACCGCGACCGCCACGCCACTGAGGCAGTGTTACAGGAGAAGAACCTAATCCGATAGAACGATTAAAAGATATTTCAGAAATGACTAATAGTCGTTACACAACACACACATACGTAAGCGTCATAGTATGAGACAATAACTCCCTTACAGCATAAACGCACGTTCTCTTGGCATCATAATGTAGTACAATAAAAACAGTTTTTATTCAGGCTTATAATCGTTTATAGTAATTTTATAATGCCCCATTGCAAGAGCTTTTGAGCAACTTTCTCCAGGAAGGAAGAATACTTGGTCTACTAATACCACACACAGATACTCTCCACACCTCTAGGAACGTTCGCTTAGTCGACTTCACGATCAAGACTTTCAGTCCTTCGCTCTCGAAACACTTTGACCCCTGTGCCGCAGTCGGTATATAAAATGGCTGCTACGCAGAGGTCTCAGGTTCAATTCCCGCTCAATGCAAATCTCTGTGTGCATGAACATGATTGTTTGTATTGGTCTGGGTGTTTTCTATGTATAATATGTAGTATTTACAAAAAAAAGTATTTAAGTATGTTTACCCGTTGTCTAGCACCGATAGTACAAGCTTTGCTTAGTTGGGACTAGGTGGCGTTGTGTGAATGTTTGAATGAATGAGGATTAAAAAAAAAACCAACTCTCAAATAAAACCTGTATCTTAGCTATAAAATGTGTAGTAAAAATAAAAACAATTTAAACTCAGACATATTAATTTTGAATGCAACAGTTTTTGATGAAATACCTCCCAAATGCGTCCTCAAAGCAACTAATTAACTTGAATGTGTCCAGATCTCTATCTGTACACGATAACGACAGCTAGTTTTGAATTTAGTTTAGTTTCTGATGACTGACTGTATTTTCAAAAGGGATTTTTCATTATAATCTTTATAAACGCGACTTGATGTTTAAACTCTTTTAGACGGATTCGTATTGACCCATAAACAATATCTTCATAGAAAAAGAAGCTTGTTATGATTTTATGACAGCTTGAAGGTCATCATCATCATTACAGCCCATACATGTCCCACTGCAGGAACGGGCCTCCTCCCATGACGGAGAAGTACTTGGCCTACTAATACCACGCTGGCCAGACGGATTGGTATAGGGTTCAATTTCAAGTTTTCCTGCTTTTTATTTCGTAAAGATAATATGCACGGATAGTCCCTAAGTCGTTTTTTACGAAACCCATGGGATGAGATGGGGTGGTGACATATACAATATCTTCATAGAAAAAGAAGCTGTGGTATAGCTTATATGACAGACTTCTATGCCTCTCAGAATCCAATAGGGAATCAACACTACATAATTACTAAAAACTAGTCTCTACCACAATAACAACAAGCCTAAATCACCGTAAACATATTTTAAAACAACCATAACCTCAGTTATACAACTTGAAGTAATTTAATTAAACAAAGCAGAGCAATTCGTTAGGAAACAAAAATATAATAATAGAAGGTTCCGTGTTAGTTGTTTGTCTTGTATTAATTTGTACGAAATAGCTGAACAGTGTTCACTGTAGACACAGAGTGTTTGTTTACAATGTCTCAAATTTTTTTTCGATATCCGTGTGGTGACGGAGTAAGAATACAATATGTCACCACCCCATCTCATCCCATGGGTGTCGTTAAAACCGACTAAGGAAACCGAGAGTGAATACGAAATGAAAAGAAGGAAAACTTGAAATTAAACCCTGTACCAATCCGTTTGGCTAGTGTGGTATTAGTAGACCAAGTATCCCTCCGTCACGGGAGGAGGCCCATCCCTGCAGTGGGACATTGATGGCCTGTTATAATTAAGATACTCCCATAAGTCAAACAAATTAGTACAACCAACTAATTGATACAATTTCCTGGTTGAACATTTAATCTACTTGGAAATAGACCTTTAGTCTACCCCCACCTTAAAAATATCTGCCAATAGTTAGTCTTTCACTAAAAGGCACTTGGAAATAGGAGGTAAAGTATGACCTGCCAAGTTTTATTCCATGATCTATTCTTTACCTAACCGTTCAAGGACGACCTTAAAAGAGTTCTAAAGCTATTAAGAGCTAAAGCTGTAATAGCGTTGGGAAAACTCTTTGTTGCTTATTGTTTG
This sequence comes from Schrankia costaestrigalis, assembly GCA_905475405.1. Lineage (NCBI taxonomy): Eukaryota > Metazoa > Arthropoda > Insecta > Lepidoptera > Erebidae > Schrankia > Schrankia costaestrigalis. The sequence continues at coordinate 6,132,452 of FR997850.1, forward strand.
CTTTTACATATTTTTGCTATTTATGTGGTTACCTATATTTTTACGTGAACGACATGGTATATAAGTACACCACATTATCCTTTGTCACATAACATAAATTGACTTTTATGACTAAAAAAAAGGAAAAAATGTTATCGAACGCCAATACAAAAAAAAAACAACTCTGCAAATTGTCATAAATACATAAGCCTATTCCTATGGATATAGGCAAAAAAGAAGTACTGCCATACAAACTTTCTTTATTTCGTTCATACTCATACAAATTATCTTATTAAATCAATCAATCATTCTATCAACTAGCCTATTTCAATCCACTTCTGGACATAGGCCTCCCAACACGCATCCAGTCCGACTCAGAGACCTTTATAAGGTCGTCGGTCCACCTAGCTCTTAATAAATGCCAGAGTCAAAAACATCTTAGCCAATGACGCCTACTGGTCTCTTTCAAATATTTCCACTTTGCGCGGTCCTGTGGCTTTATCCATTGGTAAAATATAAGTGCAAAGAGTTTTTAGCAAACTATACGCTTACTACGAAAATAACTTAAGCACAGTCCTCGGTATTGTACACAACTATCCTCGGTATTCTTTAGCAGAACATAGCTATTTTGTTTTCGAGGTTTTATCAATAAAAATAGCTTAAATTGCTACTAGTCATTTTTGTTTGGAAAGTTTTCGTTTTAAGGCTGTTATTGTCTAGTTTCATTCATTGTATTTTTCTTCAGTATCTTTGTTGAAAATAACGGATAGTTTTCAGATAGTTTATTTCGTAAGTAAAGTTTGTTTTTTAATTTTATTTTTAAGTTGGTATTTTTTATTATAAAGTTTAAATGTGTTAGTAGTTTACTGGAAATGCTGTTAAATAGTGTAGCATTGATATTTTTGTGTGTGGTGATGCAATAGGAATACAAAACATCTGTATTTTCTCGTTTTGTAGATGACGTAATTATAGATTAAAGGAAATTAAAAAAGTATTATCTAATGTCACCACCCCATCTCACCCCTTGGGTGTCGTAAAACCGACTAAGGTACTATCTGTGAACATTACCTTTGCATTGAAAGAAGAAAAACTTGAAATTAAACCCTAAACCAATCCTTCTGGCCAGCATGGTATTAGTAGGCCAAATATCCCTCCGTCACGGGAGGAGGCCCGTCCCTGCAGTAGGATATAATGGGTTGTTATGATGATGATGATTTTGTCGATCATTGTCACAGCGCGCGCCGGTGGAACTTTTAACAGTTGCTAAGATTCACTTTCTAAATTACCATAAAGTATGTCAAGACTTAAAGCTCCTTTGGGTCAAGCTCTATCTAACATGTAAACTGAAACTACGGGGTGAATTATAGGGGGTCGAAAATGAAAAACTTTGAATTAATCTAATTATAAAAAATAGCCCTAATTACTAAATAATTATAACTTTCCGTGATCAACAAACGAGCGTACTGCCTTTTTAAAGTTCGGCAACGCATCTGTGATTCTTCTGGTGTTGCGGGTGTCCATGGGCGGCGGTGATCACTTACCATCAGGTGACCTGCTGGCTCGTTTGCCTCCCATTACATTAAAAAGAACAACTTTAACATTTACATTTAACACATGTAAAACATGACAGTATAAATATCAAAATTAGACAATTTAAATCAAATGAGTGGTCACAACAGCTCTATAGGTATTCATAATGAGGAAATAAATCAACCGCGTAAGCAACTGGCAGGCAATTGCTTTCGTACACGGTACTCGGGCGTAGATCCAACAGCCAATTTAAACGGACCTCTCCCTACAAACCGCTGTACCCGTCTCCCATCTTTTTTATAATATACGGGGGAAGGGCGAAAGGTCATGTTAAAGTGGTTGGTTATTTGTGGCCTATCTCTTAGATTCGGCTTGAGCTTTCTTGACGTCTTGTGAATCCACTGCTTTATTTGGTATTCTTGGTTTAGTGTCGCCATTTTTCAAGTGAGTTTTATATCGAAGTTATTTTATGATTTATTACTATGGTGTCTGTTTATTAGGTTGAAAAGTAAAGTAGAGTTTGGTGTAGAAAAAAAATAATTAGGTTTTTACAGTATAGGTACAGGCAAGTTCGTTATAGGAAAAATCATACTATACAAAGCATTAAAAATGTTACAATAATTGTTTAAGTAATTCATTATTCTCAAATTATGAGAATATGTGTTACTATTGTCTTGTTAATAATATTTTGTTTATAACTAATATACTTCCTGCCGTTTTAATATATATAAAAGTACTCATAGTACAGAGCAATATACCTAAAGTAGGAGATGTCTTTAAATAATGCCTAAGTTTAGCTAAACTTAACTATCAAGAAAAAGACTCATACGACAATTACATTATCACCTCTATATAAATACAAAACTAATAAGTAGTAAATCAACTCACATGAAATATATATTATGTGATCGCGTTTATTCAACTAAAGCAATATTGTTAGCTTGTGAATACATCTGTTGTCTTACTTTATAGATATGGTGCCTACATAAATATAAGTTTAAAAAGTCATTTTATCCCATCTGAGAATTTTAACAATAATAGTTTTCCGCTTATAGAAAGCAGATCCAAAGTCAGTGCAGGCTGATAAAGTAACCGAAAAAAAATCTGTTCTGTTTTAAAATTGAAATTGTACGTAGTCAATTTATATTTTATTCTCATTATTAAATAAAATAATCGCCACCTGTAGGGACTTGAGGGGTTCAACATCAGTTAAGTCTATAAAATTCGAGTAAAATATTCAAACTACTTATGATGAATTTTATGTATTTTTTATGAGATTATAGTTAAACATTATGATCTATTCTAATTATTGAATCAGGCACCAAATTTTTTTTTGCGTGAAATTTAAATGAGGTTGGGCTTGGACTTGTCTGACGTTAAACCCACACTTACTGCAAACTGCTGTCGATTATTTTATTTATCATTGATAAAAGAAATAATCGTCAGCAGTATGCAGTCTAAAACTACAATTTAATACTATTTGAGAGTATTTTCAGAGATTTTTTTAAGGACTTTATCAGTCTGTTTCCTTTAACTCTACCTAGTGCGACGATTGACGCTTACTTTGCCGATATTCAGACATTAAACAACTGATTGAAACAAAATTCAATAGAGATAACATTACTCAAAAAAATGATACGCAGGCTCCCGTAGTATAGCCTCCATCCCGTAGCCTTTTATCGTCTTATGTGGTATTGAAGTAACTTACACTGTATTGAGTGAGATCAGCTAGGATTATTGTATCGGTTATCGAAGGTTTTTATTTGGGATGTTGTGTTTAAATGGTATTTGTAAGGTTTTTACAATGCTGAGGTTGTTTTCCTTTGTTATGTAGTGTGGCTACAATATATAGCAATATAATCCACCTATATTAATTGTCTCTTGAAAGACTGCGGACTGCTTGAAGGCTCTAATGGCTTTTTAAAATACGATGGGCTGTACTTTTTGGCACTTTTAACTAATACTACAGTTTCTGCTACTTTTCACTATATGATGACTCTTTCCGGCCTAACTACTTAGCCGTTTAATTTATACAGCATTGGAATCGACTCCAAAATTTTACTAAAAATCATTTTTATTGTTCATGATAGCAGCATTGGTAAATTGTACCATTTTTAAATCTTTACTAAAGGCGCCAACTGATACTCGCGTAGTAAATTTTTTTTTCACTACAGTCAGTTAAAATAAAACAGGGCATTTTTTTCATTATTATTCTAAGAAATAAGTCGTATTGTTATAAAAGCAGGAGCAGCAGGTTTTAATTTTTTTACTAGAATTTTAAGAGGCATTAAGTAAGTATTCAGGATAACACACAAAAAAAAAGTTGGAAAAAGTTAAGATTTGTCAATTTTGTTCAACAGGAGTGAAAAGACTGTCACAGAGTGTGAAATTTTGTGGTTTTTTTGAAAGGTTATAGGAACTTTAAAACCATAGAACTTAAGTAGATTTTTTTTATATATTTTTCTGATAACCAGCCTGACTTGCCTTATCACCCGGTTTCGAGTTGGCGTCTTGTTTTGGGACACCCTGTATATTGGCAATTTATCACCCCACGTTTATATAAATAAATCATAGAAGTTATTAATTGCTCTATATTTATACCTAAATACTAAATCACCTTGATTAAGAAGCTCATGAATAATTTTAATAAAGCATGTTGTTGTAGGTGAATAGCGCCTGAGAGGTGTACTTATGACCTGCTTATGGTATTTGGAGGTCGACGGAAGAGAAAAGTTAAATATCACTTGTGGTGGAAGGTCTTTTCATGTTTGGGTGTTCTGCAGTACAATTTTAGGTATATACAAAAGTTGTTCCCCTAACAAAGTGGATCGACTACTTAGTCAAGATAAATAAATAAATATTCCTCACACATTCACACAACGCCATTGAGTCCCAAACTAAGCAAAGCTTGTACATTCGTAGAAAACACCCAGACCAATACAAGCAATCATGTTCATGCACACAAAGATTTGCATTGAGCGGGAATCGAACCCGAGACCTCTGCGAAGCAGTCATGTTATATAACCACTACGCCACAGAGGTCGTCAAGATCGCGAGGAAGTGATGGATGAGGGAGGCACAAGACCGCACAATACATTTAGAGGGGGCCTTTGTCCAACAGTGGACTTCCATTGGCTGATATGATGACGATTATAAAAGTTTTTAGTTTAACACACCAATCTCGGCCTAACCAAAGTAAAACGGACCAAACATTACAATTAACGGGAATATAAAATTTCAAAAAGAACTTTTTTAATTTACCATTAAAACTCAAGTATTTAAGTGTCCCACTACACTTAGTACTCACGAACTTAGCGCTATTTATTTGTCATTTATTTTTAAAGTTTGTAGGACTAAAAAGTGTTTTTCTAGCACTATATAATTATGAAACGCCTGAGTCAAGTGGCAAGACGCTTATACTAAAGTTGTTTTGTTTTTAACTTTAAAGATCTGAATGAAACGTTTGGTGATGAATAGAGAATACAAAAATGTCACGAATCCTTTATAATTCATGGTTTCCATACTCAATTAAACACACGTAGTTTCACATTTTTTTCAAAAATACTCCTAATTACAACGAAATAAGGTTTACATGTGTCCAGCCTTATGGATTGTTGTACTCGTATATGCAAATACACAATATGTTGCAGACACCCATGTAATAAGGTCGATTGAAAGCACACATACCAACCCTATAATGCACACAAAGATTTGCATCAAACCCGAGATCTCTACGCAGCAGGTACACATCAAAACTAGTCATGAGCCTTTGCGTCTATTTCAGACGAATCATTTATTGCCACGTGAATGCTATGTACTTTTTCATGGCAACTAGACAATGGATAATACATCGTATTCAAATATTTTTTTACGTGTGTAATATAATAGGAAATAACCAATTCAATGCAAAAATCAAGTTTATGCACATAAAAATTTTACTGAACGAGAATCAAACGTAATACACTATAACTACTTCGTCAAACTACAACTACATCGCTATTTAATTAACCAACACCTTCAATAAACCAAAGAGGTATTAATTACTATATATTTATATCAGAATAATGAACCACGCTGTATATGAAACTCATGAATAATTTGTATAAGGTATTCTGTATTGATAATTTATTTGATATTGGGTTTCTCTCCCGTGGGGCTTTGTCTGATAGTGGAGCCACTTCCAGGTTCCAAAATAGATGTTATAAGGGATTAATTAAATATCAGGTTTATTAATCAACGATAGCTTTAACAATTAATCACGGAGCTACGAAAGAATTGATGGAATTTAATTGTTTTTGATGTAATTAGTTTTTGAATGGTGTTTAAAATTTAAATTAGTGTATAATTTGTTAGCGGATGGTTTGTTGATTGTTGTGTGCTGCTGTCGTGTATGCTGTTACTGGTTTGTTTCCATTGCTGTGTGATTGACAAATAGTTGTTCTGACTATTGTTGTTTTTCGTGACTGTTAAATTATGATTGCATAGCTATTTAATCACTAAGTTTCTTCAAAACAGCTCTTTAATGTTCCTTTGGAGGGCACACTGGTTTTGTATTAGGTTTTCATTATCTTAACTAGTTGTTTCTCCCATAATTTTTATGACACTATAATATGAAATAAAAAAAAATTGTTACACATGCCTAAAACATCCCCACTATGACAGGGCGGTTAGCAACATCAAGAAAACCAAACAAAACTCCCCGAAAAATTTCCAAGAAAACTTTTTCCCCAATCTCAAACAATAGTTGACCTAAAAATGATTATAATAATGCCGAAAGGTACTACTACGTACTCGAATAATCTATTCATACTATTTTCAAGTATCTTTGGCGGTGTAATGAGGTACTTGTTCTCTGTAAGTGCGAGTGAGACCAATATATGTATGTTTGTTCGCATTGATTTTTGCTGGGAAGGTCATACATATTATGTTGTTTTGCAATTGTGACTAAAGCCCGATTTACATATCGACAAGTACAGTTGCGAGTTAAGAAGTAAGTTGTTGATTAAGTTGATTTGAATAGATCTCCTTCCTATTTTTTGGCGAGATAAGGACGAAGTAGTCCCCTCTCTCGCGTCTCGCCAACTCGCCACTCGCCAAAAAATAGGATGTAGATCTATTTAAATCAACAAAATGAACAACTTACTACTTAACTCGCTACTGTACTTGTCGATGTGTAAATCGGGCGTTAGAATTATCGAGAAAGGAGATTAGATATAATGGACTAAATAGGCTTTACAGGGTCGTTTTTATGTTTATTTTGTTAAGTGTAGGGTGGTTAGGTGTGTCTAATCTTTGTAATAGCCTAATAATGTGCTCTAACTAACCATAGAAACAAAGCCTATTAATAAAAAGACGGATTGGTTGGTTGACTAAAGATAGGGTTTTTCCTGTCAAATTTTCTTTCCTTTATTATCAACTAGCTTTTGCCCGCGGCATTGCTTGCGTTAAATTCGAGGTAGCACTGTTCCCCTTTCCTGGACACAGAAGAAAAAAAAAGTAGCCTATGTTACTCTCCATCCCTTCAACTATCTCCACTTAAAAAATCACGTCAATTCGTCGCTCCGTTTTGCCGTGAAAGAAAGACAAACAGACACACTTTCAAATTTATAATATTAGTATGGATAGGATGGTTTGTCTGTGAATGATCTTTTAGTAGACACAGAACTTGGATGTTTTTACGTTATCGAGAACCTAGAGGTCCTAACCGCAGAGGTCTCGGGTCTGATTCCCGCTCAATGCAAATCTTTGTGTGCATGAACATGATTGTTTGCATTGGTCTGAGTGTTTTCTATATTTAATATATATTATTATGTATTTACAAAAAAAAACAGTATTTAAGTATGTTTATCCGTTGTCTAGTACCCATAGTACAAACTCTGCTTAGTTTTAACAAGCCTTCCACGCCGGCTTGACGGCGCTTGTACACGCTAAGAAAAATCGCCGGGCCTACGCAAGAATTCGTGTCGTTTCTAAGCACGACCTGTGTACACAGCGCCGGCGATGAATAAGAAAATATTCTTGTCTGCGCAAGACAAGACACGGCGAACGTTATTGCGGAGGGGCGGGGAGCGGTGTAGTAGGGTATCATACTTTTTTGCTTTCTAGTTGACATTTTTACTAAAGGAAACTCACACTGATTATCACAACTTGTTATTACTTGCGCGCCCTGCGCCCGTCTGACGACTGTACGAAAAAAATCCTGGCGTGTACACGTTTCGAATGGTCTTGTCTGCGGAAGACACGAAAAGTTTTCGTGTGCGAAAAAGACAAAATTCTTGACATCTACACGAAGATTTGTCTTGTCTGGCGCAGACACGGCAAATTTTCTTAGCGTCTACAAGCGCCCTGACGAGTTTATTTAGTACTTTTATTGTGTGTGACTGTGGCGCAGTGGTTATTTAACATTACTGCTACGCAGAGGTCTCGGGTTCGATTCCCACTCAATGCAAATCTTTGTGTGCAAGAACATGATTGTTTGCATTGGTTGCTACATGTTTAACATGTATGTATTTACAAAAAAAACAGTATTTAATTATGTTTGTCCGTTGTCCAGTACCCATAGTACAAGCTCTGCTTAATTTGGGACTAGATGGCGTTGTGTGAAAGTTTGAAGAATGTTTATTTGAGGAATACTGTCTTAAAAAAATACCGAAAGCAAAGTTCTATTTAACTTACCTTGGCTTAAAATGGGGTTATTATTATACCTAGTTATAATATAATGTATGTTATAAAACCTGTAACAATTCTTGTCCTAATTAAATTAATTATAAAAACGATTTATATAATAAACAATGAGGTAGACACAAAAGGATTTCTTATCTCTAATGGCGGTCTTCCTGATTACCTTTTAGGGTAAAATTTTGCTATATTATTACTTATGTAATCTTTTATGAACATTATACTTATACGCTAACTTTTACTATTAATTGTCCGTGTGGTGACTGAGTAAGAATACAAGATGTCACCTCCCATCTCATCCCACGGGTGTCGTAAAACCGACTAAGGGACTATCTGTAAATATTATCTCTACGAAATAAAAAAAATATTTATTAGTAGGTAAGTAACCCTCCGTCACTGGAGGAGGTCCCGTCTCTGCAGTGGGACAGTTGGCTAAAACCACGCTAGCCAGACGGATTGGTATAGGGTTTAATTTCAAGTTTTCCTTCTATTTATTTCGTAAAGATAATATTCACGGATAGTCCCTTAGTCGGTTTTTACATCACCCATGAGATGCGATGGAGTGGTGACATATTGTATTCTTACTCCGTCACCACACGGAGCTAGAGGACACAATCTAGACACAATCAATATGTCACAGTCAATGTATCATTCAAATTCAAGGACACAGAGTATAAATAAATAAAAGCAATGACTCCGAACGTTATTAAACCAACTTAACTGTATACAACTGGGCCAGACTTTACTGCCCAACCCTTCTACATATTTTAAGAGGTTTACGTAACAAATAAGTTATTTAGCATGCCGTCTAAAAATCTTTAACGCAGTGGTTGTAAACGGTCCATAAACTCGCGGACGCATTAAGCTCAGTTAGTGGGCCAAAAGGGCAATCTGCCGACTAATTTGATAGCTACGGACAAACGAGCTGGCGATGTCGTGTGGTGTAAGTTGTAAGCGAATGAAGGTAGAAGTTAACTCTAAAAAAATAGACAGTTTAAAGAAATAATGAGCTTTTGGTTAAATCAGATGCTGCAAGCTGGCTGTACTTAATTGCATAAAAATGCAATAAAGTGCAATTCTTCTAGAAGCTTCTTATGTTTCCTTAGGATAGCCATACAACACTCTCACAATGTATGTATCAAAGCTAAAACCCTCAAGCCCGCCATTACACCATTTTTAATTTATGCATGAATAAAATTACCTTGGAGCGGTCCTGCGTGTTGGGAGAGGTCTACGTCCATTAGTGGAATGTTTGAAAATTACCTTTTATCAGTAGTCTTGATACGCAATGGTTTTACTTTTCATCTGTAGTTTTATATGTACTTATTAATATTTAATATAATATTATAAAGAGGTGTAGTTTGTGTGATTGTGTGTTTGTGACGTTGTAGGGGGTAGTTTCTGGATCTACTGAACCGATTTAAAAAAATCTTTCTGTGTTGAATAGTGCATTTATCGGGGAATGTCATAGGCTATGTAGTATCACGCTATGACTAATAGAGTGTATGTACTAATACGTGACAATGGTCTACGTTTCATTCTGTTTCATTGTGTTGTTTACCATAAATTAAACTCTTTCTAACAATTAATTATGTAACATTATGCTTAATTTTGACACTTATGACATAGTATATAATAAAAATAGTATTGGATAAGATTTCACAGTGCTTCTGTTGTAGCATCATTACCAAAATAACCAACAACTGCATAAGTCTGGACATATGACTCATCATCATCATCATATCACGACGCCCAGTGCTAGACAAAGGTCTCCTCCAAGTATTTCCACCTTGTGCGGTCCTGTGCCTCTCTCATCGATCGACCTACCGCCGCCCTAACCAGGTGGTGAGGGGTCTCCCTACCCTGCGCTTTCCGGTACGCGGTCACCATTCCAGAACCTTTCTGCCCCAATGGCTGTTGGTTCTCCGAGCTATGTGCTTTGCCCACCGCCACTTCAACCAAACAATTCTGAGCGCTATGTCGGTTACTTTGGTTCTCCTGCGGATCCTCCTAGCTCTCTCCATTGCCTTCTGAGTGACCATAAGACTTCTGAGAAAGCCCATCGACATATGACTACTCCAAACAATTTTAATACTCATAGTCTAGTACCATTGTATGTCATCTATAAACAACACTTGTGTGGGATCTGCGTACTTGTCTTCTTGGTGCTTGTACTTTTCTAGTATATTTTTTCGAACTGTAATTATAACTGTAATTATATCTATGTGGAATCGATAAAATTTAAGGTAGGTAATTAAAAACTACCTAAACCAACTAACAAACCACGAGTAACCCAATTCTCACACTTATTATATAAGTTGACTAGCGGCCTGTCCCGGCTTCGCAAGGCCATTTTTTTCCCGCTTTTCTGTTAAAAAATTCCTAAATTTTCTTTGCTATAAACCTTACGGAGCCCGAGACCTTTCCAACGCATGCAAAATCGTGGAAATCGGTTCGTGCGTTCTGGAGTTATAGCGTCAGGAAGGAAAACCCGACTTATTTTTATATAGTAGATTATATTTATTGAACTGACTTACAACAAATTAAAACCAAAATAATTACAGTACCTATATAATAAACGCACAGAAATTATTATAATCAGTGTATCATTTTACCTGTTTCTTTAACTTTCGGTTTCTTCCTGATTTGTCCCAATTAAAATTAAACATTCTTCATCTTGAATTGACGACCGTCATTAAGCCTTAAAAAACAATGTATACCCATCCATTTAAATAAAGAGAACACTCATTAAAACAAAATAAAGGTATTGATAATTGCGTTAAAATATACTCAACATTCTTTTTTTAGTAATACGACTTCCTTCAAAAGGAAACGTCACGAAAAATACAAAAATATTTTAAACAAAAATTTCCCACTCAAGTACAGGAAACCGCGAGAGATCTTGAATGACGTACATTAATTACTTCGGCCACGATTCGCGTTACAACAAAGTGCCAGCTTTACTTTATAAATAGATTGTCATGGCACCGCCACAGGCGCTTAACCGTCCATTATGTAGTTCAACTTTAAATCAACTTTTTGAAACTTTTATAGAATTTTGAATTGAGTACGTCGCACGGCGAAATATCAAAGGAGGGTCGGGGTTTTTTGACTTCAAGCTTATCGTGTCATATTTATCTATGAAAGCTGACGTAATTTTTGACTGACTTTTGAAAAAAGAAGATTCTTAGTAAAAATCCTGGTGTGTGATCATTATGCTTAATGCAGCCGCATTCAATTAAGTAGTTTTGTTTTATGATTGTTTTTTGTTTGTATCTGGATACAAGTAACGGTTTGGTGAGTTCAATGAAGCCATGAGTAGGTATAACATTATAATATCTTTCTACCGTGATTTCTTTAATTTATTAGATGCAGTGGAGAAGTTACGCGTCATTTATCTATACGTAGTATAAAATAAAGTCGCTTTTCTGTCCTTATGTCCCTTTGTATGCTTAAATCTTTAAAACTACGCAACGGATTTTGATGCGTTTCATTTATTTAGATAAAGTGATTCAAGAGGAAGGTTTATATGTATAACACATGCATAATATAGTATAGACACCTATATAAATTTAGAGATATCTAATGAAGCTGTACTTAAACGTTGTTTAAGGACATTCTGTAGTAGGTGCCCGTGCGGAGCCGGGGTTGATCGCTAGTTTAATTACAATTTTAAAAAGTTACTGAATTTACAGGGCTGAAAGATTTAACGACTTCTTTCTAGGGTACGAACTGCCTGGGCTTTGCTATGTCAGTGCTGTGAGTATCACTTAGTATCTGATAAACTGTTTGCTCGTCTGCAGTCATAAAGCAATACAAAATAAACAATCCTTTTGGCCCTTGGTGTTATTAAGTTTCTCTGCTTTAATAGCGTAGTCCTATTACTGTAGATATTATTATAACTACACAAAGTCGTGTTATTAGTACCTACATGATTATCAAGAATGGTTCTAGACGCCTGAATGTGAGCTTAACGATGAGCTCAACCAGCTAAAGTGCTTAATTTGTGGTTAAAAGATTGTAAAATTTTATATGTTACTATGCGTAGTACGTTAGTCAATCATGTGTGGTCTAAATAATATCATCATCATCATACTAGGCAACGGAAGTCCATTACAGAACCTTTCATCCATAACGTATGTCAGTTCTTCGTCATCATCATAACTGCCCATTAATGTCCCACTGCAGAAACGGGCCTCCTCCCATGACGGAGAGATATTTGGCCTACTAATACCACGCTGGCCAGGATTTAGTTTCAAGTTTTCCTTCTTTTTATTTCGTAAAGATAATATTAACGGATAGCCCCTTAGTCGGTTTTTACGACACCCATGGGATGAGATGGGGTGGTGACATATTATTGTATTCTTACTCTGTCACCACACGGAAAGTTCTTCGTAAATAATATAAAATCGCTAAACCCTTCTAACTTACACCACACAAAGACATTAGCTCGCGACACGCCCCACACGTCATCCAGCGATGTGTCATATTGTCACGTTAGCTCAGTCACACACTGTCTTCCATTTTGTTTCTGTTCCAATGATTCAGGTGTTGGTGCGAAACCATTGAATATATCAGGTGTTTGATCATGAATCTCATTTGTTTGTTACCTTTTGAACACTCTATCTCTCTCTCGGAGAAATGAAATTATAAGTAAGACAGTACTATAGTATGCCAATACGTTTGTATCATCATGATGTTTTAGTGTATGGTTTTTTGGATTATTTATTTATTTATGATAGGTACACAAACAGATTACAGTCCTTACATGAGATATTTAAGTGCGGCTTTATTATATAGACTAGACAGTAATCCTAAGGCAGTGTACACAACATGATAGTATTAACAACGAATACGCAATAAAATGCATCGTTACGTGTAACCGTTAGGTAAATATGTAACAATGCATTTTCAAGCGTGTAAACTAATAAAGTAAAACAAAATTACAACTACATATACTTTCACGCACAACAGAGAATCATGGAATATAATGAAATATAATGACTATGGTTGAAAATTACTCGGGAACTTCTGAGAATTGAGTGCATCTGTAATGATCTTTTTGTATCTTGAAAATTTGACATTAAAAACTATTCTATTAGATTCTATTTCTATGAATTACTATTAGGAATCAACCTTGGTATGGCAAGGACTTTTACAGCCATGAAACCAAAGATACAAAGTGGATTCAGGCTTAAGGAAATTATTTGCGGACTGCTTAATTAATAATTATTTTGCGTCCACATTCGCCTTGCCACTTGACTTTTTAAATGGAATAATTTTTAATACGAAAGTTATTACACAACGCTTTAATGTTTATATATAAAACAAGTAAAAAAATAAATTCTATAAATAGATGTTTTCAAAAAGATAAAATAAAATTGCTCCATTATAAGGACAAAACATCGACAGACATATTATTATTCATGCTCACTACCTCAATATCAAAGGAAACCAAGACCTTTGCTTTTATAAGAATTAAATGTAGAAATAGTATTATAATATCTCGCGTACAACGCCATCTAGGCGCAAACAAAGAAAAGTTTGTACTATGGGGTATAACTTGTACATGTATGTACGTACAATGGATAAACATACTCAAATACTTTTTATGTATATTGACATAAATTATACTCTTTAACGATCACCTAGTTTTCTAACTTTTAAATTGTTTGTACATAGTACTCGTAAAATTACACAGAATGTTAATAATTAAAAATAATACCAGTTAAATAATTTAAAAAAAACGTAAGAATTTCTTGACGAAATAATGATGAAAGTTTTCAAAACTGTAACGAATTAAAGCCACGAGGTTTTGTTACAAAGGTTTCGTGTTAATATAACAACGTGTAAAATAGTGCATATGTTACTGATAAAGTTAAAAATATGACTAACTGAAATATGTCATGTTTTTAGTGGCAAACGAACATTGTAGCGGTTAGTTACAATTCAAGTATGTGCTCATGCACAAAACGGATAGGTGTAGTCAATATCATTTTTGTGCTTTATTTTTCGTACCTATCATTGGACGCGGTAATCTTTTTAGACTTATACATACCTACATAAAATAACATAATTATTGTCTCTGTGTAGCCCACACAATTTTGATTTACGTGGAAAAAATGTACCTACTGGTACTCGTAATTGGTTATTTAATTTAGGAGACTTTAGAAAACTTATCCCGCACTAGATTTTGAAACTCAGTGTCGCAGGAACTTTAACTAATATAAATTTAATAGACACAAGGCACAGGGGTCAAACAAACTATATATTATCCGGCTTGTACCTAATTCAAAATCGTTACTTCGTGCACGGCGAATGTAGCGCCAACAAGACAGTCAAATTTTAAAGGTTTTGGGACATCTACAAAAATGACTAAAATATTTTTTTTTAACATTGTCTTATTTCAAACATTGTCAGTAACATTTTGAGTGTGCACTACAACTATATTATACTGTGTATAGTGTAGACGTACCGGCGCCCACAACCAGTATCGATCATAGTTCATAATTACGTTCTTTAGGTTATATGCCGTTTGCAAAATATTTTCTTACTAATTTTAGCCAATTGTTAGCCGTTTTAAGTGCTTTATTGCCTAGTTGCTGCCAACTCGTTGAAATAATAAGCTTTTTATAAGCTACTGTAAAAATATCGTAACACCTTATAGTGCTATTGCAGAGAGTATATTTTTTAGTGATTGAAGGTTGTTTTATCATAGGTCTTTTCAGCGTTAGGCCATTTAAGTCGGTACTTCGCTATGTCCGTTTAATCAACCTCTAAACAGCAGTGTGGAAATATGACTGTGTTTTAGTGAAAGTTTACTGTAGTACCTACTATTTAGCATCTGTTCCATATGACCCAATAAAATTCTCGCGTCACCACTTAAGCAGATCAATTTGTAGCAAAGCAACTATTTTTTGAGACGACCAAATATAACACCGATTTGACTATGAGCTAAATACAACAGACACAAAGGAGACGAAAAAATATGTGTATAAATAAAGTACTGCAAATGTAGAGTGCAGTAGTTAGTGGAATTAAAGGGCTTTCTGTCTTGACAGCTGATTTCCAAGATAGACAAGGTGGCTTGACTTATGCTATGGCACTGCTAACATCAAGCAGATTTACCACTGATTAGATGCTTGCAACCAACCAAAGCAATAACAAAAATTAAAAACAACAGTTACTACAATCACCCAAAAAAATATATCCAATAAACTAACTATGCCATAAGCACAACAAACAAACAATTACGTTTTTATATCTTCAAAAAGAAAATCAAAAAAACATTTATTCTGAGTGGGTATTTATATATTCGCAATTTTCCTGTAAGGAAAAAGTATCTAAAATTTATCGTTAGGAAACCTTTCATGATTTTTTCCTTATAATATCGGTACCGTTATAGGGAAATACCTATTTAGTAATGATACCTTATACCTTCAATGATCCATGATTCAGTTTAAAATTTGGGTTTTGATAGCTATAATTTTGACGACCTCTGTTCTGTCTGTGATCCTCTAAGCCTTGGTTGCAATCATTAGCTAACACGCAAGGGACTAAGGAAATGTGGCCTGCTAAGCGGAGTGGTTGCAGTTTTAAGCTGCTAAAGGTCTCTGGAAACTGTGACATTTAATATACTGAAGCTAAGATGGAATGGTTAATCTGCTTTATAATAGCCGACTGTACGGCCTAGTACAAGGCCATATGTCGCATTCCTTTCCAGGTTTTGTAGTGTCTCAAGTTTTCCTTTTTTTTAATGATAATATCTGTAACCTTATTACTTAGTAGGCTTTTTTGATCCATAGGATAGGTTTCAATGATACTACCACCATCACCCAACGGTAGTAACACGCATTCTAACCAACAACACTAAAATCACAATCTCATCATCATCCTCATAACAGCCCATTAATGTCCCACTGCAGCGACGGGCCTCCTTCAGTGAAGGAGGGATACTTGGCCTACTAATACCACGCAGGCCATACGCATTGGTAAAGGGTTTAATTTCAAGTTTTCCTTCTTTTTATTACGTAAATAGTCCCTTAAAGTCGGTTTTTACGACACATATGGGATGAGATGGGGTGGTGACACACTGTATTCTTACTCTGTCACCACACGAAGAACAAAACACAATTTACAAGAAGTAAATTCCACGTTGTATCTTGTTGTGTAATATATTTCAACAAAAGCCTATTCTGTTGTGAAAAACCACCATTCATCGGAACTCGGTCAAAAGTATACTTAGCTGAAACAGTGCCTCTTCAAACATCATGGCCGCTATCATATGTTACTGTAGTTTACGTATCTACACTAGATGTAGTTTTGGTGTAATCTGAAGTAAATATAAATACTCCTCACACATTCACACAACGCCATCTAGTCTCAAACTAAGCAAATCTTGTACTATGGGTACTAGACAACGGATGAACATACTTAAATACTTTTACTGTAAATACATACATAATATACATAAAAAACACTCAGACCAATGTAAACAATCATGTTTATGCACACAAAGATTTGCATTGAGCGAGAATCGAACCCGAGACCTCTTTCGTAGGAGTCGTATTATATAACCACTACGCCCCAGAGGTCGTCAATTTACACTTATTAAGCATACAAATGATTAAAATCTCATTTTATGAAATGGTACTTAAAAATACTTTTAAATCACTTTCCTGGGGAAAACTTGATACTTCTCAGTACGAGATAAACTGGGTGCTTTAGGGTCGTAGCACAGGTCGTAGTCTGATTACTGCAACAAATCTTTTACAATCATACCTTTATTATAAACTGACCGCTTGATGCAAATCTCTATCGCTAAGAATGTTAACGTTTGCATTGATCTTGGAGTATATTTTATTCTATGTATTTCCATAAAAAATACGTTTGTTTAACCGTCGTTTGGTAGTATAAACGAGTAAAGTACTCCTAAAGCAAAGCTCTCTTAAAGAACATGAAATTGTGCAAATGTGTGAAGAATATCTCAAAATGTAGATTATATAAAATCGTTTAAAAATACGAATACTTACAGATATACTACAGCTCGATATGCAATCAAACAGAACTAATTATGTTAAAGATTTACTATAAGCATCAACAATTTGCATGATCCAAAAAATATGTTAATATTAAACGAAATGTGAAAACAATCCGCTACTAAATCCACCGAATCAGTTTAACTAGTCTGTGTACTAGTAACAGTATGTTACCACAGCATAACTAGACATTGCAGTTAGGAAACGTTACGTGAAGCGCATCGTATTATTACTTTAATTAGTTTTGTTTTTAATTTGATCTACGTATTGTCCTCCGTGTGGTGACGGAGTAAGAATACAATATGTCACTACCCCATATCATCCCATGGGTGTCGGAAAAACCGACTAAGGAACTATTCGTGAATATTATCTTAACGAAATAAAAAGAAGGGAAACTTGAAATTAAACCCTATACCAATCCGTCTTTATGCTGATTTTTGTTCTCTATGGCATTATTATTTTATGAACCACAAAGTTAAAAATATCAAGCTCTTTGACTATCACTGCTAAAGAGTTGTATTCTGTAGATGGATACAGGAAAGAACTCTATACCCGCCTTACGTGTAAATGGCTACTTTTAATTCTGACATGTATTACTCAATTAGTAACTTCTAACCAAAGTTTAGTACAAATCAAAATGAATTAAATATTTTTTTGGAAATAGTGTTGGAGCTTATCATGCTGCACATAGGGCAGTTCGCATATCCTTATCTTGGTAGAACAGCCGGAATATCACAAAATAACGGTTTTGACCAAAACCCGTATTGTCACATTGTCATCGAGGAGTACATTGCCAGATTATACGAGAGGCATTACATGGAGTCCAAAATGCAACCGAAAATATATTATGTTGAAATACAGTGTGATATCTAAATTATTAAAGCGAACGTTGCTCAACTGTATTATACACTACACTGTAACTGTGTCCAACGCACTGAAAATTGTTCAATGTAGTGTACAAACGCTCATTTAGGTCGGATTAATTCGAACATAAAGCTCTTAGTACATAATGAAATCATTATATTTTATAATCGGGCGTGTGTTTATTTTATAAACGAAATGTTTTGTTTAACATATTTGTAACGGATATATTTAAATAATGTATTATTTTGAGTGTGTAAGGTGTCGTAAATTGTAAATCAAGAGATAATAATAATCCTCACACATTCACACATCGCCACCTAGTCCCAAACTAAGCAAAGCTTGTACTATGGGTACTAGACAACGGATAAACATACTTAAATACTTTTTTTTGTAAACACATACATAATAGAAAACACTCAGACCAATGCAAACAATCATGTTTAAGCACACAAAGATTTGCATTGAGCGGGAATCGAACCCGAGACCTCTGCATAGCAGCCATGTAATATACCGACTGCGCCACAGAGGTCGTCAATGAGACTAAGACAAACAAAACATAAATAATTGCAGGTTCATTTACTAGGATGTACTATTTTATAAAAATGTCTGTACTTGTCTTTATAAAATCACCATCTTCATAACAGCCCATTAATGTCCCACTGCTGGGACAAGCCCCCTCCCGTGACGGAGGGATACTTGGCCTACTAATACCACACTGGCCAGACGGATTGGTATAGGGTTTAATTTCAAGTTTTCATTATTTTTACTTCGTAAAGATAATATTTACGGTTAGTTCCTTATTCGGTTTTTACGACACCCATGGGATGAGATGGGGTGGTGACATATTGTATTCTTACTCCGTCACCACACGGACACTATATGACATACACCCATCATAATAATATGTGACTTCGAAAAGTGTAACAATGTACCATCATATCAGCCAATCGACGTCCACTGCTGGTCATATGCCTCCTCCAAGTATAGCCACCTAACAATGTATACCACGACCGTAAGTTTACTAATGCGATTCGCGTAACAACGAACGATTACACAGTTTAAAATAAGAGCAACCTTTAACAAAATTTTAAATAACATTTGATTTAAAATTCTATACGCTGTCATTGCATAGCTAAACCAGATTAGCAAACAAAGAATACAATATGATTAAAAGCTTTTTCACAAGCACATATAGGCCAGTAGATTAGGAAAAAAAAACGTGTCGTGTTATATATAGACGCCATGTCTGATTATACGTCTGTAAATACAAAACATAAGCACTCGTGTTTGTTGTAAAAACAACTAAGTGAGATTTTCTTTCGTATGTCTTAAGGTTAGTGGCCAACTCGATGATCTCTGTGCCGTTGTGGTTATTGAACATGATTGCTACGCAGAGGTCTCGGGTTCGATTCCCGCTCAATGCAACATGATTGTTTCTATTGGTCTGAGTGTTTCTATGAATAATATGTATGTATTTACAAAAAAAAAGTACGTATGTTCATCCGTTGTCTAGTACCCATAGTACAAGCTCTGCTTAGTTTGGGACTAGATGGCGTTGTGTGAATGTGTGAGGATTATTTATTTATTTATTTAACTTGGTGTAGAGAGTTGTTACAGAGGGCCATAGGCCTCTAACGTGACTTAATGATTGTGTTAACGCGACGACATCCTGGAAGACTTTACAAGGTGCCCTTCGAAGCACGGACAAGTTCAGACACTCGCGTCTAGGAGTAAAAGTATGAAAACTCCTACAGATCCGTGTGGTGACAGAGTAAGAATAAAATATGTCACCACCCCATCTAATCCCATGGGTGTCGTAAAAACCGACTTAGGGACTATCCGTAAAAATTATCTTTACGAAATAAAAAGAAGGAAAACTTGAAATTAAACCCTGTACCAATCCGTCTGGCCAGCGTGGTGTTAGTAGGCCAAGTATTCCTCCGTCACGGGAGGTGTCCCGTCCCTGCAGTGGGACATAAATGGACTGTTATGAACTACTACAGAAAACATTAGAATAGTTGATAAACCGGTACAATTGCGTAGAAATGTTTGCTTTCAAACTAATTCTCTTACTCTGCCAAAATATTCTGACTCAGTCAGAATACAAAACTCCATCCGAAAGAGTATTATACCTATTCACGAACAAAACAAAGTGCAAAATTAACTAAAACATAACTCAAACATTATTAACTACAGCTAAAACAATATCAAACAAGTTGGTATTGTTTCGTTTGACTTTAGTAACGAAACTCCTAATTTAAACTGCCATAAAATATAAGGTATAAAAACTGTTTGATTCTATATATCTAAGGCTCAGTTAGCTATAAACAAATATTATGTTTTTTATGCCTAGATTTAGTGCCTCGTAAAATTTGATGATAGAGGGCATTTTTTTTTTACTTTATGGTACACTTAGTTTATGGTATATCCATGTTGTTTTCGTCTGCGTCATAACAGGAATAAATACCTTTTTGGTATATTGATTCAAGTTGTCTATAACAAGTTGGTACTTTCACGTGCTTTAATTTAGCCCTGATAAATTTTCTCTCGTTAGGTAATTTAATAAGAAGTACCCCCCTAGTTTCTTCTTCTCTCTTGTCGTACCTCAGTATTGTTTTCAGTTTGACTTTGTTTAATACTCATGAAGTTAAGGATTGAAATAATTAGACCAGTCTCTAGAATCACTCTTTAATGTATAACTGGACAGCCTGGCATAGACACGTATCCAAGGGAAAATTGGCTACCACGCCAGACACATACGTATAGAGTTTCATGTCAAGTTTTTACTTTTTACCTTTAAGCCAGGCCATATGCTGAGATGGGGTGGTGATACCCAACATTCAAACTAAGATGCTAAATCACTCTAATCTTAAAAAATATTTCAAACTATAGCTGACCCGTGCCCACTTCGTTAGGCGGCGAAAAAAACGCGTCACTTTTTTAAACATATTTAATTCACGCCAGAAACATGCATTACCTGTTTAAATGCGGGTACGTACAAACCAGAAGGAAAAGGGTAGGAAGAAGAGGACCTATTCTGACAAGAATGAGAAATTTTTCGTAAAAAAATGAACAAGCAAAAGTCAATAAAGAGAAAGAGTTAAATGTAGATTAGAATTCGTGACCTCTGCCTAGTAGCCAAAAAATATACTACTAGCTGACCCGTGCCTTTCGGTGGGCAAACGAAAAAAAACGCGTCCCTTTTTTAAACATATTTCATTACTGCTCCACTCCTATTAGTCATAGCGTGATACTATATAGCCTATGACACTCCCCGATAAATGGTCTATTCAAGACAGAAAGAATTTTTAAATCGGTTCAGTAGATTCAGAGATTACCCCCTATAACGTCACAAACATACAAACACACAAACTTAACCTCTTTATAATATTAGTATAGATAAACCTAAAATCTGTAGGTTGCTGAGAGCTTTAACTAAATGTAAGTATTGTCTCATCGTAAGCCGTCGGGAGCAATTTAAGAGGACTCATTGACAAAATGCACTATCTTTCATCAACTACTACAGGAATATGAAAAGACCTATTAATCTAGAATTTTGATATAGGTAAATTGATACCTTTAACTAGCCTTTTGTAGTTACGAAAACGCGATAGCTTGATTTTGGCTCGCTCATATTTAATTTTGAAAACACCTCTAAAAAAACAGCTTTTTACATATAACACGGAAAGTACACTATCATTATGCTTAGGAATTACTCAAATACATTCGTAACATCAATATTAGTCTTACTGTAGAATATCATTTACATAACTACAACCTTACAACCTTAATTAAGAAAATAAGATTTTAGCAATATCAAAGCGCTCTGGATCGTTGCGGGCGCATCGTAATTTTAGACCTTATACCGATTAGTTAACGATCGATACAGAATGAATACGGTCGACGAATCAGTCGGGCGATGGCCCTCTTCGACGTCGGACCTGTGCATGTCGACTCAACGTTCGTACTAAATATTATCGCGTATTTTTTAATCGTAGGTATATAATATTATAGGTTAGATTTAAAATATTTATACCTAAGTTTTTATTAATACTTTGTTCTCTTTTATAAATAAATAATAGTATTATTTTATAACATTGTTTGGTAAAATATTTTCGTAGTTATGTCATTTACAAAACTTAGGTAAAGTTCGCCTAACTCAACTACCTAGTTACTGTTGATGTCACGGTCGTAATTAATTAATTGTTTATACTTACATGCTAAATTTTTACAACCTTAAAACTAATAAAAAAAAAAAAACAATTCCTATTTCTATTATAAACTATATACTATAGGACAATAATTCGAATTAATAAACAAATCTAATATTCACTTTTATTGTAACTAAATTCATCTACAAACAAACAAACTTTCCTATTGCTCACGACGCGCTGTTTTATATAGATATCATTTGACTTTCGTTTCGCTTTTGTGTGTGGAGCGCGTACGCATTCATTCCTCAGCGGACAGTCGTCAGTCACTCGCTAACTGTTCTCGACGCTCGACACGTACTTGTTATATTTAACATTTGCTAACGTACACCCTCGAAGTTTAAAATATAAATTTAAAAGTTTTACTTTTTAAAATAAAGTGATAAATAATTCCCGTACTGGGTAAGTTGTACAATTTTAATTACTTATTTATGCATATACTGCGCTAGAATAGTTTTAATAAAGGCAATGTAATTAAATGATGCTTGAAGCTTTTTATAATGCTTTATAATACGAAATATTACAAATTTATGTGGTTGTTTATAGTGCTTAGTATTATATAGTGCTTTGTGTGATTTACCAATTATTATTCTTTATTTATTTCTCCTTCACAAATTTTAATACAATGGAATTAAGTGCACATACAGTATCAGAATCTTTACGATTTGTGAAGGATTTAATTTTAATTATATTACTGTCTACTGTCGAATTTATTAGTTAACATGTAATTTTAGTTTAGTTATTATAACTTAGTTATTTTCTTTTCTTGAAATGGCAGTTAGTCGCTTCCCATTTTTGTTTCTACCTACTAAACCTAGATTCGCCATTTAGTAGATACCAATCTCTTTCTGTTTGGTTAGGAAAACCTAAAAATCTAGACTGAGCGGTTAGCCTAATGTTTTGGAAACGGTGTTTCCAGGAACTCCTTTGGAGCTGAAGATCTGCGCAGATTCTTGAATCAGAATAGGAGCTGCTACGTTTGCTGGGTTACTACCTACCGAGGCCTTCGTGATCTACCACCTGGCATCTACCAGCAGGAGAGTGCGGTATTTATAACCGTCTACGGGTCCGACCTTTGAACCGGCTTTTAACGAACTTCACTCAGTGCATTTTAAATTGATAATAAATATTTTTGTTAAATCTGATTGCCGTTTTATTTAACTTTAAAAATAAAACGTGACATTGACCCTTTTGATAATGCAAGCGTTTGTTTATAAGCGATTTTAGACTATATGCTCAAGTGTAATAAGTTTTATTACCGTTTTCGTCAAGATCACGTAATTGAAACGGCCTCAGTGGCGCGGGCAGTGTGACGCGGTCGCGGTAGTGGCTTGCGTGCACGAGGTTGCGGGCTCGAATCCAACAAAGTTGTTTGAGCGATCCACAAATTACTGTCCTAAGTTCGGATGTTTTTTGTAAAAGTCTCCGCGACAATACCTTGGAGTTGTGTGAAACTCAAAAAAATAAGTACCTACCTTAGGTACTTACTAATAAGATCTAAATAATACTTTTTACTTTCGCGGGAACTTTTACAGACATGAAATAAACGAACATAACATCAATTTAGCAGGCACAAAGAACATCCAGACTCAGAACAGTTATTTGTGGATTACACAAAAAAAATGTCATAAGTGAGATTTGAACTCTCATGCACTCCACCGCGGGAACGTTTACAGACATGAAAGAAACGTACACAAAGAAAGTCCAGACTCAGCCCAGAACCAAAAATTGATATCGCGACATGCGTGTTTCATGTTAATGTACTCTATACGAGAAATAATACGGTTCATTTTTACACAAACAAAACGTAGCAACAAACAACAATAGGCCTATCGCGAGAAGCGAGTGTTTTTGTTACAAAGTTAATATATACTCTATTTCCTAAGCAATACGGTTCATTTTTACATAAAGATTTCAATT
Organism: Schrankia costaestrigalis; assembly: GCA_905475405.1. Classification (NCBI taxonomy): domain Eukaryota; kingdom Metazoa; phylum Arthropoda; class Insecta; order Lepidoptera; family Erebidae; genus Schrankia; species Schrankia costaestrigalis. The sequence continues at coordinate 6,156,672 of FR997850.1, forward strand.
TTTGCCTCGTCTCGCCCCTCTGGTGGAAAATCACCTAGAGTTCAAATCTCACGTAAGACAATTTTATTTGTGCGATCCACTAATTATTGTCCTGAGTCTGAATGTTCTTTGTGTCAGCTAAGTAAATGTTTGTAAATACCCCGCGACACAGGACAATACATAGTGAGGCTATTGTATTTTTTTTAAAGTTCTATTATTTTGCGTGAGATTCAAACCCGCGACCTCGTGCACTGCGACCGCTACCCCGAAGCGGTCAAACTATTTTTGTGATCCCCAAATTATTGTCCTGAATCTGGATGTGCTTTGTGCCTTCATAATACCTTGTGCGGGAGTAAATTTTAAAAAAATGGGGGCTACTTGTATAGACATAATAGACCGGTAGATAGTAGGTTTTTCTGTAACAGAATTTTCTGTTACCTACCGCGGACTGACGTCACAGTATAACCAGTAGTCTAACTGGGCCGAATATTTATTATAAATGCCTACGGGTGCGCAGTACGTAAACAATAGTATACATGCGATCTACTTTGTGTTTCCATTTAGTTTTGTAATTGTAAATTAATACTTTTCATTTTTCTATTTTATATTTAAATAAATAGGAAGTGTTCTGTAAAAAACGTGTTGTTTTATGATTGATACATTTAATTTAAAGAAACATGTATATGTTTGTATTTATATCCACCATGTTTGTGATATAAATAAAATACTAAATTATAATATTAAGAAGGTACTTAACAAGTCATTCAGTAAAGTAGGTACAGTACCGGGCCGTTTCGTAACCTGTAGAAAAATACAATCGGTCAATTTCGGCTTCGTAGAGCGTCAGAGAAAAAGACGATGTGTAATATTTACGGCCGGGTACTGTACTTATTTATTATATTGGCCATGTTTGTTTGAAATTGAATTTATCGATAATCAAAACCAAACTTTAAACAGGTCTATTAGATCTATTTAATGTCAAAATAAAGGCATCGAGGTCACTTTATGGATGGGTGACCAATCCAATCAAAAAATGACATCGATGTCATTGCTTAAATTTACCTAGATCAAAGTGAAAGACACGCATGGGGGATTTTATAAAGGGGGGCTAAATTTTCATTATTATTGACCTAAGTACAACAAACCGTTTTCGTAATATACACAAAATACTATATTATAGTATTAAATAAATACCTAAGTCATTTAGTAAGGTAGGTATTTATATCAGCCATGTTTGTTTGAAATTGACATATGAATAATATTTTTAGTTTCAAATTATAACACACAGTCCGCTCGTTACTGCGGCACAGTAGCGACTGTTCCCTCCGCGATCGTGAGCTTGTAGGTATACACTCACGTTTCGTCCGTTTCTATGAAATTGAAATACTGTATATATTTGTACTATGGCACAGAGCGATAACGTGTCCTTGAGGGCCGGCGGGACGACGACGGCGCACACGGCGCGGCGGCGCGTGAGCGAGTATATCCGTCTCATTCGCGCGCCGAGGGGCGCGCCCCTCTGGCCACGGCCGAATTCAACTCGAAAATTTTCAAAGCGTCGTCTTAAGGTCGTAATAGGTTCTAAATAACGCGTTTAAAGGGATTTTGGATTTTCAAAAACGTGTAATTTAGGCTTCCATGTATTTTTAGAGAAAATTTAATGATTTTTAAAGACACTAAAGTGTATAAAAATACTTGTTTTCGTTTAGATTATATTCATGAGATGCTTTTAGTGACGGCGCTTAATGGTTATTATTTTACTAATGTGTTTGTTTTTTAAGTAAAAGTCTCTTACTATGAAAATGATGACGACGTCTGTTTGCGTAATGGTATATTTTTTGGTATATTCTCCGTGTGGTGACGGAGTAAGAATACAGTGTGTCACCACCCCATCTCATTCCAAGGGTGTCGTAAAAACCGACTAAGGGACTATCCGTGAATATTAAGTATCTTTACGTAATTAAAAGAAGGAAAATTTTTAAATTAAACCCTATACCAATCCGTTTGGCCGGCGTGGTATTAGTAGGCCAAGTATCCGTCTGACACTAGAGGAGGCCCGTCCCTGCAGTGGGACAGTGATGGGCTGTTGTGATGATATTTATTGGCTACTAGGCAGAGGTCACAAATTCAAACCTACATTTAACTCTTTCTCTTAATTGACTTTTGCTCACTCATTTTTTTACGTCTTATCCTATCCTATCCTACTAATATTTTCAATGCGAAAGTTTGTAACGATGGACGGATGGATGGATGGATGTTTATTACTCTTTCACACAAAAACTACTAAATGGATTTCGATGATATTTGAAATATAGGTAGTTTAGGGTGTAGAATAACATTTAAGCTATCTATACAAGGCTGGTGAAGCCGCAGGCATTAGCTTGTCCTAGATAAATAATTTCTCATTCTTGTCAGAATAGGTCTTCTTCTTCCTACCCTTTTCCTTCTGGTACTAGTACCAGAATAGTACGTACTAACGTACCCGCATTTAAACAGGTGGTGCATGTTTCTGGCGTGTTAATAGATAATCTGTAAATGATTAAAGACAAATACACGTTCGTACCCTTAAAACAAATTATGATTTGATAGTGTGCGTGTGTGACGAGGCTTTACGAACCCAAAATAGGCCGATTATCTCTTTCCACAGGTCGATGTGCTATATAAACGGTCGGGTACTGTACACACAGCAACACGTTAAGTTAGACACCCGATATAACTTTAGCTTTGCATAATATAGTATAGAAAATCGTTCGAAAGGGACTTCGCACAACGTCATCAGCCAATCACTGCGCTAGCGCTTCTTTCACACATAGATTTAAGTCTCGTGAATGGGTGGTAGCCCACACACCTACATGCGTACACACACCTACAGTCCTACATGCACACACGTGGGCGCGGGCGCTAGTTTTCTTCCCTTAACTTTAAAATTTAAATCAGTCGCCTCCCGCCTCCCGGCATAGATAAGAATATGTACTAACGCCTCCCGGTCGTTTTATCGCTTACAATCACTAGTGCCAAATATTTACTTCGTTCGGCGTTCATGTTAGTGAAAAAATAAAATGGCGCCACAATTAACACCACAGCAAAGACAAATAATTGTAGTTTTACGCGAAAGTGGTTACAGCATTAAGGAAATAGAAAGAAGAACTGGAATAACGGTGAGTGTCACAGTTAACATTTTTTAATTATTGTTTAAAATAAATGCATATTAATATTCTGTCTGTTTATTTAAATAACGGTAAACTATCTTGGTATTCCTTTTTACACTATAGAAGCATTTAAAAGAAAAGATAAACTAGGTAAAAGTTGTATTACAGTTCAATAATATAGAGAGATAAGTATATGTTATTTACTCTACTCTTTATAATAGACCTTTTTTTAATTACCTAAAAAGACGGAGAGCTGGTAATAATATAATAATATAGATGAAGGTTATGTTTCTTTGGGCTAACTAAAATCTTTAGTTATGAATATCACATTGTTACAGTTACGATTATTTATTGAATCTTGTTAATACATTTTGGCAAATGACGGAGTGAAACTTGGTTTGGTTTGAAAAAGGTGTTAAGACAATATATAGAAGACATTTTATGTTACTAGTTACTAGGCCGCTGATAAACTAGTATTATAATTTGACAATTGAATCAAATTGATATAGTTGGTTTAAAGTTTATTAAACATGACAGGCTCGGTAGACTGGCGTTAGTGTGATCGGCTGCCCTGCATCAGGTCGTGGACTCGTGGGTTTGAATCCCAGGCAGGATATTAATTATTTTTAGAAACTTACTATAATTATTGTTTTAGAGAACTACAATTCATTTCTGGTTGCGACGAAATGAGGAAACCGGGGGCGATTTGACGCCTCATCACAGGCCTAGGCATATCAAAGAACTACCACCGCTGACCAAGATTTGGCCATTGTCGCCGCGCATACTAGACAGCCTCTCTCGAGTACGCTAGTTACAGCTACTACATATAATGTAAGTTTATTTCTATTATTTGTCAAGGCATTATAATTTTATTTAAAAAAGAGGTAAGTAATAATTTACCTAACTATGAACTTGTGCTCGTTAATTTCTTTTTCTATACTTATATAGATAATTTCCGCACTAGGAATTAATTACTCTTATGTCGCGGGGACTTTTACAAACATTTAAAAGCTTACACAAAGTCCAGACTCAGGACAATAATTTGTGGATCACACAAATAATTATCCTGTGTGGGATTCGAACCCACGACCTCGTGCACGCGCACTACTGCTCTTGCACTACTGACCGCGCCTCGTTTATACCTACCTGTTTGTTTTTATAACATAAAAGGCAAACGAATAGACACCTCATGGTAAGCGATTATATCCACCCATGGAAGAGCGCCGCCCGGGCGCCCATGGTGCCACAACGCGTGCTTTGCCTGTCTCTTCCACAAGAAGCCCTCGTTTGAGCCTCTGAAATATGTCCTAAAGATAATTTCTTTTAACCTTATGCAACAATTTAAATACTTACATAAGTTCAAATTATATACATTTAAACTTTGTAAGTATTGATCATTTTTATGCATATCAAATGAAATAACGTTGAGTTAAAGTTGAAGTACATAATATTATCTATTACCTGCCTATTTCCATCGTAGTTTGGTATTTTTGGACGTGTTTTAACAAGTTCCGCTTCGAAATTCCCAACGTTCGGTATATTATTCGCATAATATTTTTTATTCTTTCATCTCAGTTGCATTTTAAAACAATTTGACTTTAATCCTTACACACTTAACATTAAGTTCAAAATTGCACTTCAACATATTCTGACGGTTATTTTTATTTTTATGAGTTGCAAAAATCAACTTAACATTATTGAGTTAAGGTTGAAAACTCTTATCACTCTAATTTGTTTGTTAGCTACCTATTCGACGTGTTGTAATTTAACATGCTCCGTCTCGAAATTTTTAATGTGGCTTGAGGTAAAATCTCAAAGTTTCCATCAAAGTTTGGTAGGTATCTATTTGGCGCGTGTTAATAATAGTTTTTTTAAGTAGTAACAAAAATTGGGTTCTACTTGAGATCTAACATTTTATATTATTAAAAAAATAATATGTAAATCAAATATAGGTAGGTATTTTTGTTTTGAGTGCTTTGTTTTGATTACTAAGCTGTGAAAATGTATCACCAAAGGAGAATGGGCAAAAATATATGGAGCTTGGTCTAAATTTCCACCATCAATAAGAACTATGTCATATGATAGAACACTGCGTTCTGAATCGTTATAAGACCGCAACCCAAAATATTCACTCAGTAAAAAGTTATGACCCCATGAGAACTTGCAATTTAAAAACCTTTTTACGCCTAATTATTTTACTATATCTTTTAATCTACTCGATTGATTTAGGTGTATGACATTTCTTTGTAATTCATACGGTATTCTAGTTGATATAACAATGTGGCGGTCGTGGTAGCTACCTCGCTACGTCAAAAAAATCAAACCCTATCATGTGGGGTATCAAATCAAATGAAAGGACTTATATAGCTATCTTTAAATATTTGTAATACTGGGAAGAATGTAAACACAAAAATATCACACAAGTTTTATTTATTCCTGTCTCACAGTGTCAGAGTCTGTTCTTATAAGAATACATCTCATGTCTTCACCTACAATAACATTGTCCAGATTCGCAGCTGGAAGTAGAATTGTGGGTTGGTGTCTCGCCCATCCAAAATAACAAATAATTACCATGACATGGGCACAGCACCCCACAGTTCGCATTCCAGAAAGACAAGAACAGTAGTAGTTCGAAATGGTTTCTCGATTTTGGATCATTACATACGTGTAGTGTTGTCTTGCACGTGCGAAAAATACTTTTAGCACGATTGCGAATCGTCCCGATTACATTTTTATATGAGTAGGTGCGCTAAGGTTATCATTGTATACTTTGCAGACGATTTGAGCGCATTACAGAACAGAGGGAATCCGTCTACCATGTTTTTACTGCTTGAAATGTGGCTATGTGCGAAAAAATTAACGGTTAAATAACTAAAAATACGTATTTTTAAAATAGTCATAACTTTTTTCTGAGTGAATATATTTTTGTCACCTAGTAATCAAAATTGTATGGTATTTAGTCGACTTTAAGCTTACATAGCCCTCAATAGTGGTGGAAATTTGGACCACTTCTGCTCATTGTCCTTTGATCGCTATGCGCTATGCAATCTTGATTGTTTTTTTGTTAGATGATGTTATTAACTTAATATTGCGTAGTATAGTAGCATACCTAACAGATACATAAGTAATAGTGAGCAAATCGCTCGAAATCAATCCCTTAACTTTCTACATTTTTCTTGTTTAGAACTTTCTAGGTATACCTACTTATACGTTATTATACTATTCGTAGCCTTTAATAACGACTACTGAATCGTGCGAAAATCAAATAGAGAAACACGCTGCATTTTATAAAAAAGTGTGGCATTGTAGGTTTTTTATACTTAAAAGCTATAATCAAAATTACATGTTAAGATTGAACATGATTTTATATTTTACATACTGGTGGCGCGATGTGTAAGCGTCAGGATCCCTTTTTTTCTCATAATGGTTTTTGTCCTAATTTTAATTGTCATTATGTTACGCATAATTTTCTTGGTCATAATTAATAGGTTTATGTTATTGATAGATTAGTAGCTATGTATTTGAATTTGAAAAACAAAAATTATGTAATAGGCATGTAAAACAAAAATAGTTATGGTTATTGCATCATAATGCTTAAGTAAACTAATATGCATTGGGATAGTATGCTTATTAAATATTATACTAAAAGTAAATAGGATGAAATAGTTATGTTAAATAAGTATTATGCGTAACTTATGTAAGGACAAGTAACATTATGCAATGTTAAATAATCTTAGGAATGAAAATAAAGAACCGAATAATACTGATATTATATTGATCATTTACCATATTATTATCTTGTTAAAAAAGTTTAATTAATAATATTCTTTTATTTCAGGTAACAATGCAAACAATACGGAGAAGACTACGACTACGACTCGGCTGCGGGACGATTACTTAATAGATTTATTTATAACAATAAATATTACAAAGAATTTATATTGTGATAGGTATTTAGTTATTTGGTGTTAAATACCAATTAGAATTGTTTTAACTTTTGTTGATTAATATTAGATATATTTATAACAATTAATATTACAAAGACTTTATATTGTGATAGGTATTTAGTTATTTGGTATTAAATACCTACCAATTAAAATTGTTTTAACTTTTGTTGATTAATATTAGATATATTTATAACAATTATTAATATTACAAAGACTTTATATTGTGATAGGTATTTAGTTATTTGGTGTTAAATACCAATTAGAATTGTTTTAACTTTTGTTGATTAATATTAGATATATTTATAACAATTAATATTACAAAGACTTTATATTGTGATAGGTATTTAGTTATTTGGTATTAAATACCAATTAAAATTGTTTTAACTTTTGTTGATTAATATTAGATATATTTATAACAATTAATATTACAAAGACTTTATATTGTGATAGGTATTTAGTTATTTAGTATTAAATACCAATTAAAATTGTTTCGACTTTTATTGATTACTTAATAGATTTACCTATAATGTATAATTTTCAAATTATTTGTTTTACTTTCAAGTTTGTAAAATAACGAAAAATGTTTTTATTTTTATTACAAAATATTTACTATAACTAGTAGTTTTAATATATTCCTCCTAATATTATAAAAGGAAAAATGAGTTTTATTGTTTTTTTTTGGTATGGAGATAGGTGGGAGCCTGGAGTAGGATATAGGCTATTTTTATAGCAACATCATGTTCCGCCGACGGAGCCGAAAATTGTGTCAGCTCTTTAAGTTCTTTTTACACTGTTCCATAAATGTCGCCAAATCATTCTTTCAATTTATGACAAAACATATAACTTTCTGTTTAAAAAAGGTCGTAAGTATTCAAGTTTATTGAAATTGCTTAATATTTTGTTAAAAATATTAATTTGCTCACCATTAAGACATTTTTGAAGTATAAGTAGGTAAGTATATAATTCTTGACACGAATCGACTTTTCAGTCACGGGCATTACTTGCACGTGTCCCGGGACTCTCTCAACTCTTTATGGGCCTTCACCCGTCGTTGGCCCGGATGGGCAGGTGCTTCCCACGCGACGCCGTGACCCGCCTCAGTTGCGGTACTGCCCATTCAGCACCGCAACCTACTGAACCGCTTTAACATGAGCTGCCTGGGTTACAGCCCAGTGAAGAAGCTCCCTTCGGGGGGTGCCACTTAGTTTTACGTGTTACGGGTACTCAGCCCACCACCACGACAAGGCGGGAACTTCAGTTGATGTGTATATATAGTTTGGCTAGCTGGAGCCATAAACACGCATCTAACCCTTCGTCTTGAAAGTTTTATTTTCTTCCTATATATATATATATTCTTAAATATACCTATATATTTTTATTGCAAAAGATAACCACCAGAAAGGCTGGGAAATTTTAAGATACTATTACAATTAGTATTAATAGAACTATAAAAGAGAGAAAACCGCTCTGTGGATGATATTTATTTACCGAACTTTAGTACAGATAGGTATGTCTACAGAGCGGTTTCTTTCTGACCCACAGTTAAATATTGCATGCAGATCAATTGACTTATTCCCATTGAAAAAATGTGTAGGTATGAGGTTCGATGGGACAATGAAATCTGCCAAGTGATCAACATTAACCTGTTAACTATCAAGCGGTGACCGGTCACCGCGAAATAATAATAAAATAATTACTATTGTGTCTGCAAAACCGGATTTGACGGGTTAATATCAAAAACACCTCTTTAAAACTCTTTGAAACTGTTAGAATAATATTTCTTAAACAAACACAATCCCAGTATTTAAAAAGAATCACTTTACTTTATTGGCAAAACATTTACATTTACGGTCAAGGAACTATTGTCAAAATTAAAATACATTATTGTAAATTAATTATACAATTTTGTAAGCATTTTCACGTAAGTGTGCTTCATTTTATTAATATTAATACATTTGAAGTTCAGCAATAACAACACGTAAATAGTATAGCGTGTTGGCCGCATCGTGCACTGGCGCTACTACGTAGATTAGTAAGAGAGGAAACAACAAAAATATATCGCGCACTCTCGCACGATTCGCAGCGTTCAACTTCTAATAGTTCAAAGTCCAAACAGTCTAGGTTGATGTGTACGTGTGTGTACATAAAATACATTTTCATTTTTAGAAACCCGTTGAAAGCTCAGTCATATTCACTTCAACACATCTGAATAATTAAAATAATCACAATGCGCATATACTTACATTAAAATTTCTTGCAAAAATAATATGCTTAAATATTCACACGCCACGTACAATGAAAATAATTTAACGAAAGAAACTAAACCACAAATTAAACACGAAACTCTTAAACGAATATGCTTATACGAGCATAAAATACTACAATGTTTTCAATAAACCCCTTAAAAATAAAAAAACGGGCTGCCTTTAACAGAATTACTCATAACGATTTTGCTACACAATTTTGAACTTTCATGTAACAAAACAAGGTTTATTTTTCTTTGGAGATGGTTTATTAATGTTTCGGGAAGGCTCCAGGGACATGGCTTCGACGTTTGATGTTAAAAATGTACTTGTTTATTGTATTTTGTTTAAAAACATCACTTCAGTAATGAATTTAGCAATTACTGGGAAAGAGGTTCTCCCGCGCTTTTAGGGCGCTTGTTTCCATTTATAAATGTACGAAAATTACTGATTTAGAGATTTGAGTTAAATATATTACCTCTGCCACAATTATATAAACGCGAGATTAGGAACGTGCAACCTATATCAGTCAGCTTGCGACCACGGCCAGTGCAAACTGTGCCAAAACGTCAAGCAGAATAAAGGTAAATAAGTATGCGCGTTAATATCCCGTTTGTTCAATATTTTATCATAACATCCCATTAATGTCCCACTGTAAGGACGGGCCTCCTCCCGTGACGGAGGGATACTTGGCCTACTAATACTTCGCTGGACAAACGGATTTTCCTTATTTTTATTCCTATTTCGTAAAGATAATATTCACGGATAGTCCCTTAGTCGGTTTTTACGACACCCATGGGATGAGATGGGGAGATGACATATTGTATTCTTACTCCGTCACCACACGGAGATTAATATTTATAATAATGAGAACCAATAGTTTAAAAGTTATGATTGTAAAACTATACAGCATCTTGCTTGATACAAGAAAGGTACTTGAAACAATTATTGTCAAACTAGACTAAGATTGTTACTGTGTTACTTTGATTAAGTGGCGGAAGACAGTAGCTAGTAAGATTACAGGGCTACGAGACGTCACGACTTCTATCTAGGGTAGCCAGTGACTTGGTTATGCTTTCATATTGTATCAATGAATGGCGTTTACCATTTACAAATGGGTCACTCTCCGTGTTCTCCGTGTGGTAACGGAGTAAGAATACAATATGTCACCACCCCATCTCATCTCATAGCTGTTGTAAAAACCGACTATGGGACTATCCGTGAATATTATCTTTACGAAATAAAAAGAAGGAAAACTTGAAATGAAACCCTATACCAATCCGTCTGGCCAGCGTGGTATTAGTAGGCCAAGTATCCCTCCGTCACGGGAGGAGGCCCGTCACTGCAGTGGGACATTTATGGGCTGTTATGATGAAATGAGTCTCTTGCTCGTCAGCCACCTTAAAGCAATTAAAACAATATCGACGTTGCAGGTTATGACACGCATGAAATTTAAGCTTTATTATATGGATATTGTAATAATAAAGTCTACAATATTGGAAAAGATTAATAACATTAACCGTTGATAAGAACATAAATATTTTTTTAATAAAAAATTGACTCCAACTACAAAATTGCCTTACGCAATTTCGTTTTGATTGACTTTTTTTACTTACTGAGCTTAGTTTCGAAATTTTAGTCTATTTAAAACTAAAATTTAAGTGATTATGTTTTCCTAATTTAACCAGTCCTTCCTAAACTCTAGTAAATCGAGGATCTAGGAAACAGCGAAACAAATTCATTGTTATAATATATTTCATTTGCTCAGTTTAAAATAAAAACAACTCTAAGTACTCTGGACTAATAACTAAGCATACTTTTTATACCAATCAATACATATACAATCAGATTCATGATTTTCAAAACATCTGTTTTGATGTCCGTTTGTCTGCAGTATACCTGCAGAACCACTTAACTGCAGGCAGGTGTTAAGCATTACGTTATATACTAACAAAAATTGACAAGGGACATATTAAGACAATTTATATTTTGACCGTAGCTTTCCCTCGGGTGTGCTAGAGTAACAGATGATGGGCTGCCATGTGTGCTTAACATCAGTATCATTTTAGCTTGGACCATAACCATCAAAACGATATACAATAATTTTATATTTATTGGAGTTTTGTTTTAGCAAAACGGATCGAAATGTCATTCTTACTACATTTGAAATGTACGTATGTACATACTAATAACATTAGGTCCTCCAAGTCCTAGTGTGATGAAGCATTTAGCCAAACCGGCAAGGTGAAGACGACGTAGTAAAGTTATTATTAGGCTACGATCCGTGAGCTTCATATCTGAACTGTATTTACGCTTTCCATCATGTTCGATGTGGCCATATTTATGTGTGTTTTTGTATGGTGCTTTTATAAAAAAAAACCGGTTAACTGCGAGTCTGACTCACGCACCGAGGGTTCCGTATAAACCTATATATATGTCTGGCTAGCATAGTATCTGGTAAAATGTAAGATGAGAGGGAGGTTAGGTGGCACGGGATAGGTAGAAGAAACGTATAACAATTTAAATCTTAAAGTGATAAATCTTACCTAACTAAATCTAGAAAGATATCCAAATCAATACAGTTCCTACTCCATCAGACATGATACGACATTTAACTGAATATTTTCATACAATTTTAACATAACATACCTATATTTTAGAGTATTTGAATGTACCTAATGTAGTAGGTACATTCAAATACTCTAAATATTTAGCTACAACGTTACATATTATGTAACGTTGTAGCTAAATATGTATTTTGGACACTTTATAATATTACCAGACGAAATAGTGTTTTATCTTTATGTTAGGACATAATCGAAGAATAAAACCTATTTTTAAGAAAGAGTTTAAAAATTCTCGAAAACTGAACCACATATTCGAGATATTATTTTATTTTGTGGTTTAACTTGGAAGAATTTAGGAAGTATGTTTTGAGAGAAATTAACACTGTATTTATTGTTTTCAGGTATGTCGCAAAGTAAAACATAGCAGCAGTAATACATAAAAAATACAAGCTTACTCAAGTAAGTATTATTCTTATCAGAAAGCTTACCAAACTACTCCCCTTCGACCGTTTTGGAAACTGAAGTTTGGAAACCAGTTTCCTAACAGGCTTATTTTATACTTCTACGTAACTGTCATAGTAGAGATATAAATATTTAAAGTAAACATGAGTTGAGAATGCGTAATGTCATCATATAATATCGTTTTACCTTAAATCTTATAAATCCATCGGAGATAATAAACAAAAAGTAACAGAATACCTCATTTATTAGCAGATTTATTTAAATATTTAATAAAAAAATGTCAGGAAATTCTGTCTAGATACGTAATGGAAAGAGTAATTGATTATTTATTTATTTGTCATCAATCACTACTAAACGTAAGTTTAACTACTGTTTGAATCCAACCACAATAAAGGTGCGTCTAAGAAAACTTTTAGCAAAATTTGTTAAATATTTTTGAATAAAATGAATTTTAAACCACAGAACAATATTCATATCTGCATTTCAATTAAAATTTGGGAATTGTGCCAACAACATGAAATATTATGATGATTTAAAAGAAATAAAAGTTGGGATGTAGAGCATATTGAATTGAATACTATTTACAGTAAACAAAATGAATGTTTCTAGATGTTCACTAATACTTGCTGCTTTTGATAGCTCTTGCACACAATGTTTTGTTTCACTAACCCAACCAAAAATCAACTAATCAAGTGTCAAAACTATCATTTTCAGGAACTAAAATGACAGTTTTGACACCAGATTAGTTGATTTTTACTTGATCAGTCATTCGGAAACCGAGGGTTAGCCTATTCTTTTAAATGTTTTATTGTGTGAGAACAAATTATAAAAAAGGAATATCATTATTTTGTACTTAAAAAATCGACTTCAAAACCCGAAACTCTGTTACCGATCATAACATAATAACGTACATTTTGAGTTAAAAACCTAAATACTGTCTTTGTAAGCTCTATCAACCATTGTTTTTTAATTTTGGTTTCAATATTAAATAAATTTTTCCGACAACGCGATATCTGCGTCACTGAGTTACTTACTAACATCCAGATAGTACAAATACTAGTTACTTAACGACACGTCAATTTTAATGCATTTACATGCGACACAGACTCGTCAAAGTTTGCAAAATTTATGATGCCGTAAAACCAGTATGACGAGCCCCTCTGCAGTAAAATACAGACCTCTGGCCATTATATAACGTATGCTAGAACTTGTAAAGGTTTTTACTCATTTTAATTCATATGTTTATAATATATTCTTTTGTTAATTTTGTATTAGTATTAGTACACTTTGTAGTGTTAAAAAATTAATTATGATATCATTATACAGCAAATAGTCGTCCACTGCTGGTCAAAGGTCTCCTCTAAACATTTCCACTTTCCTTAGTTCAGCATCTAAAAAAGTCTTGAGTTCGATTCCCACTCCATGCAAATCTTTGTGTTCATGAACACGAATGTTTGGATTGGTGGCTGATTTATATGTATAATGTTTATTTTACAAAAAAAAGTGTGTACATGACTGTGAATGTATGTTTATACGTTGTCTAGTATTTATCCATAGTGCAAGCCCAGCTCAATTTAGGACTAAATTGCGTTGTGTAAGCTCAGGCGTAAACGGGCCACCGACCACAGCCACTAGTGGCCAGCGACAGCCACTTAACATACTTTTTTATATAATATAGAAATTGTAGCAAGTGGTCGCCACCGGCTACACGTCTGCGGTGAGTCTTTACAAAATATATGAAAAAGTGTGTTAAGTGGCTGTCGCTGGCCACCAGTGGCAGTGGTCGGTAGTCCGTTTGCGTCTAGCCTAAGAAAGAGTAAAATTTTCCAATAAATACTCCAACATTCAAAAGTCGCTTGTAAATCAAAAGTATAAGTTCGTCATAAGTAAATCTAGCTTTTTACACGACAAATCTATGTGCAAATACGTTGGTTTGTATTTTTGTTTGCCGGTGTCACTGAGCCCCGGGGAAATTCGGCTCTGATCTAATAGTTACGGTACAAGTATAAGCGATTGGAGGTTATATCTTTTATTGCTAGATCTTAACATAGTTTTTTTTTGCGGTTTGATCTCATATCAGTCAAATATTCACATTTTTTTAGGAATTATATTATTTTATCAGGTGGCAGATCTTAATAGATCTTAATAATAATGAGTCATCTAGGTTGGTACTACTGCTGTGTGCAGTGCCAGTTTTATTAACCTCTATACAATTGTTTATGATGTTACTGTGCTTAGAATAATGTGAAGGGTAGAGTAGTTAGCTTAATTGAATGACTATAACTGCTCCCATCCAGGGTAGGCAGTGGTTTGAGTGTGCTTGGTATTGCTGACGTCAAATAATGGCAGTTATTTCTTACTATCAGTTAGGGATTTCATAGTTTGGTACGAGTACGTTAATGCCACAAAAAGTTGTAGTAAATGGTGGAAACATAAGGAGGTCCACCGTAGTGCGTATGAGCGAGTAGTCGATGATAAAATAAAATCGCTCTCAAATTTATACTCCGCTCCTCTCCTGTAACTTAAACCTCACGTAAAAGCAATTTACGATAAACAGATAATGAACACAAAAATCTCGGACTGGGTTCATACAACGCACAAATTACACCTTATCATCTTTGACTCATATATTTCATTTCTTTCTAGCTAAAGGTTAATGATCTTTGTAACCTCATTTGACCTTTAAATTTTTTATTGACTGAATGCTAGATGGTTTTGTGGCTAGTGTTAGTAACACGTCGGAAGTCGCGGTTAATGTGGACGGGATCAAACTTTTGTGTGCTTGAACATGGCGGTTTGATTTGGTTAAGGTATTTATACGTATGATTTGTTGGGCCAAAGCAAGACTTTTTGGGTTTACCATAGGATACACAAATATGGACTCAGTACAGAAACGAGAGTAGTAGAAAGAATCGTGTGAAGTGAATATCATTATAATAGCCCATTTATGTCCCACTGCAGGGACGGCCCTCCTCCCGTGACTTAGGGATACTTGCCCTACTAATACCACGCTGGCCAGATCGATTGGTATAGGGTTTAATTTCAACTTTTCCTTCTTTTGGAAGTGGATATACGAGTATGTTAATGTTAGGAATATCCAGGTTGGCAATAATTTGTGGGACGAAAATTTTTCTTTTGCGTAGGATTTGAAGCTGCCACCTTGTGCAATACACTACAATGTTCTTGAATTAAATAAGATTCGTAGAAGCTTTGTTGTATGAAAAGTGAAATACAAGGGTGAATATCAAAAACTTTAATTTTTTGTCAATTTTGGTGGCAATTTTTATTTTTCAGTTTTCATGAAAAATAATCACGTAATATGAAAAAGGAAATATATTTTATCAGGTGGCATATCTTAATAGCATGAGTCAACTACGAGTAGGTTGGTACTACTGCTGTGTGCAGTGCCAGTTTTATTAACATCTATACAATTGTGTGTAATGTTACTATGCTTAGAATAATGTGAAGGGTAGAGTAGTTAGCATGATTCTATGACTATAACTGCTGCCGTCCAGGGTAGGCAGTGGTTTGACTGTGCTTTGGTATTGCTGACGTTAAGGAATGGCAGTTATTTCTTACTATCAGTTAAGGGATTTGATCGTTTGGTACGAGTACATTAATGCCACAAAAAGTTGTAGTAAATGGTGGAAACATAAGGAGGAGCCCACCGTAGTGCGTATGAGTGAGTAACGATGATAAAATAAAATCGCTATTAAATTTATACCCCGCTCCTCTCCCATAACATAAACCTTACGTAAAAGCAATTTACGATAAACAGATAATGAATACAAAATCTCGGACTGGATTCATACAACGCACAAATTATACCTTATCATCTTTGACTCATATATTTCATTTCTTTCTAGCTAGAGGTTAATGATCTTTGTAACCTCATTTGACCTTTAAATTTTTTATAGACTGAATGCTAGATGATTTTGTGGCTAGTGTTAGTAACACGTCGGAAGTCGTGGTTATTGTGGGCGGAATTAAAGTTTTGTGTGCTTGAATATGGTGGTTTCATTTAATCATATAGGTACTTCTACATATCCTTTGTCTGGCCCAAATATTTAAATGTATTTGAAAAGGAAACTTTCGCTTTAAGGATTAAACCCTGTATGGCAGGTTCACAAAAACATAACATTAACGGACACAAAACAAATCCAAACTTAAAACAATCATTTGTAGCTGCTCTCAAATAATATTCTCTTGCGTGCGATTTAAAGCCATGAACTTCTGCTCGACAGTTGCAATCGAAATATACTGCAAGCATTGTATATTTAAAATGAAAATATAAACACGATATTGACTCCTGCACCTATTTTATTTAGTAGCTATTATACCTAGTCTACATTACTTAACCATAAATATCTAAAAATGTATTCAAATGCACACAAAATGCAAACATTCGTGACTTGAAATCAAAATACAATTGTTATTCTATAGATTTTGTATGTTTAAGTGTTATATAAAATCAGTCCGTATCTATATGTATACTCGAAAACGAAATGGCTTTATCAGTTTTGACAAAAAATTCTATCATAATTCAAATTCATTAAGATCGTTATTTAATGTTTATGCGTGAGCTTGACGTCATTGGCTGACCGTAAAAAAACTATGCTTAGATTAAAAGTGCAATCTATTTTAAACTTTCACTTCAACGTAATAAATAATAATATCTACTTACACAATACAAATGTCACTATATTAAACTGTAAAGTTTGTATGTAACCATAAAATAATTTAAAACTAAAGTCAACTTGTTACTGTGACATTACAAGCTTGTCATTTCAGAAAAACTGAAAATGTCTAACTTAAATATTGGCTGGTAAGCCACCCAATTGTTGGCACCTTAAGAGTGGACTTCGTGTCAGACTAAAATATAAAATATCATAAAATGATAAAATACTTTACTCTTTGCTTATACTTAATCATTATTATGTGATTGAATAGTATTAAATAAATAAGCAAATAAATAAATAACTACTATGGATTCAGTCACTCATCATACAACAAAACTAATCAGTTTCAACTGCAAGTCAGTTAAAAGGTCTATTGAAGATGTAAGAACATTATGTCAATCAGCTGATATAGTCGCACTGCAAGAAACCTGGCTGCTGCCCTATGACATACCATTCCTCGGCAGCATACACGAGGATTTTGCCTATACGGGCAAATCGGCTGTAGATCTTTCAGTTGATTTATTAAGAGGTCGTCCTTTCGGTGGCGTTGCTATTTTGTGGCGTAAACAAGCGTTCAAAACGGTCACTGTGATCGAGTGTGTCAGTGCGCGGTTAGTGGCAATTAAAGCGTTAATCGGTGATATTTCGATAATAGTGTTTAGCGTGTATATGCCGACCGATTGTAATGAAAACTTAACGGAGTTCACTGAATGTTTGGCTGAAATGTGCGCGATTATCGATAGTGAGAACGTTGAATCGGCCTATTTACTTGGGGACTACAATAGTCATCCTGGTGAGTCTTTTTGTTATGAACTTTTAGACTTCTGTACGGAGCAACAATTGATATGTGCGGATATTGAAAAATTAGGAATTGACTCTGATAGCTATACATATATTAGTGAAGCTCACGGCTGTAGGCGATGGCTAGACCACTGTGTGGTTACTGAATCTGCATTGCAGACAATAATAGATATTGGTATAGTACATAATGTTTTCTGGTCTGACCATTATCCTATGTTTATAAACTGTAGGTTAAGTATTAATAGGAAAATAACAGATATTGTGGAAACCCCTTGTAATCAAATAATTTGGGGTCAGAGGGACAATGGTCAGATGACTGAATATACTAGACTATGTAACAGCGGATTACGGTTGATCGAGTACCCCCCGGACTTAGGTATGTGTAATAATGCTCATTGTGATAATCATGAACACAGGCAAATTTTAGACAGTATGTATAAAAATATTGTTAACGTTCTCTCTGAAGCAGCCACACAGACTTATGTTAAACGTCGACCTAATAAACACAAGGCACAGATTGTAGGCTGGAATAGGTATGTGCGGGAAGCTCACATGCGGGCTAGAGTTGGCTATCAGAACTGGCTCTTACACAATAAACCTACCTCAGGGTTTATTCACGCGGAAATGTGTTTATCTCGCAACATATTTAAAAATAAACTTAAATGGTGTCAAAATCACCAGGAGCAAATTAAACTAGACATAATAGCTTCACATCGTGAGGGTGGGGACTTTAAGCACTTCTGGAAAGCCACAAGTAAACTGAATGCCAGACCTAGCCTTCCTGTGAGTGTGGGGGGGGGGGCTGATCAGCCTGAAAGTATTGCGAATATGTTTGTGGAACATTTTAAATTAGAGTCACCTCTTGGTCATCCGTCGGAGGTGGTCGATGCTGGGGTCTGTCGTGAGGATGATATAATTCGTTTTCCCGCCAAAGATGTGGCCAAGATTATTGGTAAAATGACGACTGGTAAGTCTCCTGGTCATGATGGTCTCAGCATCGAACACCTCAGGTACGCTGGGCCTCATTTGCCTAGAACTCTGGCCATGTTCTATTCACTCTGCATGTGTCATTCATACCTTCCCGGTGATTTAATGAAAACAATTGTTGTACCCATAATTAAAAACAAGACAGGTGATGTAACAGACAAATGTAATTACCGACCCATCTCATTAGCTACCGTCATGGCAAAGGTACTCGATAGGCTGTTGGATATTCAGCTGGAGCCTCTACTCAAGATACATGATGCCCAATTTGGGTTTCGACCTGGGCTGTCCACTGAAACAGCAATACTAAGCTTGAAACATACAGTACAATATTACACCCAGCGTAGAACACCTGTTTATGCTTGTTTCCTGGACCTCTCCCGTGCCTTTGACCTCGTATCATATGATATATTGTGGAAAAAGCTACGGGAGAGAAAAGTGCCAGCAGAGCTGTTGCGTATTTTTCAGTTTTGGTACCACAATCAAGTAAATAATGTGAGATGGGCCGGTAAGCTTTCTGCCTCCTTTAAACTGAATTGTGGAGTGAGACAAGGTGGTATAACATCTCCAAAGCTCTTTAATGTTTACATCAACGACTTGATTGTGGAACTAAGTAACAAGAAAATTGGCTGTCGTATTGACGATGTAAGCGTTAATAACATTAGCTATGCTGATGATATGGTTTTGCTGGGTCCCACAATCAAGGCGCTTAGGGAGTTACTTGGAGCTTGTGAGCATTACGCTGCTGACCATGGGTTAGTGTATAATGTCAAAAAAAGTGAGTACTTGGTTTTCAAGGCCGGGGGTGGTAAATGCCCGGAATCTATACCTCCTTTATTACTTAATAAATGCGAGCTTAAGCGAGTGTATCATTTTAAATACCTAGGGCATTATGTTACCGACGACCTTAAAGGCCAAGCTGATATCGAGAGGGAACGTAGAGCGTTGGCGGTGCGATGTAACATGGTGGCCCGCAGGTTTGCACGTTGCAGTGAGACAGTCAAAATTACCTTGTTTAAAGCCTACTGCCAAGTATTTTATACGTGCAGCCTGTGGACGAGCTATACGCAGCGCTCCATCAACGCTTTACGTGTCCTATATAATAATGGCTATAGAATGCTGATGGGGC
This sequence comes from Schrankia costaestrigalis, assembly GCA_905475405.1. Lineage (NCBI taxonomy): Eukaryota > Metazoa > Arthropoda > Insecta > Lepidoptera > Erebidae > Schrankia > Schrankia costaestrigalis. The sequence continues at coordinate 6,176,612 of FR997850.1, forward strand.
TGCCCCGCTTCTGTAGTGCATCAGGTATGTTCGCACAAAGCCATACAAATGACTTCCTTGCAATATGGCGCAAAAAAACAGCCTCCTTGCTCTATAGAGTTCGGGCCAGCTCCAACAGTATTTTGCGAATGATTGCCGAAAGGTATGACTCGCCTATTTTGAACCAATGTATGTGTAGATGCATGTCCACCGTACAATTGGTAACAAAATAATAATAATTTTAATATTTAAGAATGTTTTTGTTTACTAACATAGTCCTAAGTGTATTGTTACTAACATGATATGAATCCTGTGTTCGAAATTTTTTTTTTTTTTTTTGTTTTCCCTTCAGGATCTTGCAATCGGTCGGATTGACTATGAGCAGATGTTTTGAAGTATTAAGGGTTTGTATAGGAGTTCTCCCAGCAGAGTCGTCCCACTTTCTATGAGTTAGCCAGATTTTTGGCAACCATTACAAGTCAAAGACGTCTCGTCTCTTCTTTAGTCTGCGAATCGATTCAGGGATGGTCAGTTGTCCTGCAAGCTGATTGGGGTGCATTTGTAATCGCGACCTGTATCTATTAGTATGGCAGGTGATCACGTCTTTTATCATTGGTATGTCAAGATTTTCATGAATCTCTTCAGTTTTGATGAACCATGGCGCATTCGAAATCTGCTTAAGTATGTAATTCTGCACCCTCTGTATTATCATAATATTAGAGCTACAGGCTGAACCCCACAGTTCAATGCCGTATGTCCAAATAGGCTTAAGTATTGTTTTATAAATCAGAATTTTATTGTCGATGGCCAGTTTGGAGTTCCTACCCAGCAGCCAATGAAGGGTTCTATATTTAATATTGATTTCGTCCCTTTTTGTTTGAACATGTTTCTTCCAGGTGAGTCTGCGGTCAAGATGCATTCCTAAGTATTTAACTGTGTTTTGGTGTGGGAGTTGGTATCCATTTAGGGTCACCGGGTGACAGTCTTCTTTCCGAAGGGTAAAAGTCACGTGCACGGATTTAGAAACATTAGCTGATATTCGCCATTTGGCCAGCCATTTTTCTATCTTATGTAGACCACTTTGCAGAAGTTCGGAAGCTTCGGAAGGACTTGAGTTGGAGCTGAGGAGGGCAGTGTCATCTGCAAAAGTGGCAACCGTTACTCCTTTACTTTGTGGTAGGTCAGTTGTAAACAGAGTGTACAGAACGGGTCCGAGGACAGACCCCTGAGGCACCCCTGCCAAGATCTCATATAGGCTTGAGGTGTAGTTGCTTTCCTTTACCTGAAATACTCTGTCAGCTAGGTATGATTTGAGGATTCCATAGTATGTATGGGGTAGTAACATTTTTACTTTACACAACAGGCCCTCATGCCACACTCTATCGAAGGCCTGTTGAATGTCTAGAAATGCCGCTGAGCAGTAATCTTTTTTTTCGTAGGTCTTCCGAATTACTCTACAGACTCTATGGACTTGCTCTGTAGTAGCATGTTCTCCTCTAAAGCCGAACTGGTGATCAGGGATGATAGACTTTTCTTTCAAGACATTGCTAAGCCTATGTAGCAGGATTTTCTCAAACAATTTTGACAAGATTGGCAGTAGGCTGATGGGTCTATACGAAGTAACTTCATGAATGGGTTTCCCTGGTTTAGGAACCATTATGATTTGTGAAACTTTCCACAGTTCAGGAAAGCAGCCCACTCTAAGAATAGCATTAAACAAAGTAGTTATGTATACTATGGCTTTACGCGGTAACTCCTCTAGGACTTTTTTGTCAATGAGATCAAACCCCGGTGCTTTGTTATTGTCAAAAGATTTTATGGTACTAAGGACTTCTCTAGGTGTTACCGTTTTCAGTGGTAGGTCAAGTTGTACGTCCTGCTTAAGTATGTATGGCTTGTATTTCTGACTCATCAGCATCTGGCCCAGCACCATTTGGTTTGAAGACTTGACTGAGATGGAATGCAAATGCGTCAGCTTTTTCTTGTGCAGTTTTAGCCCATTCCCCGTTGCATTTTCGAAGTGGGGGTTTGTGGTGTAATGGTCGATTAAAGTTTTTACATGCTTTCCAAAGAGAATAATGTGTCAGTCTTGTTGGTGTCAGATTTTCCAAGTAGGTTGCGAGTGCAACTTCATTAGCTTCTGCTATAAGCTTTTTCAGCTCCTTAGTCGCCTTATTGAGTGCTGTTTTGTCGCATGGTAGTCTGCTAGTGTGCCACACGCGTCGAAGTCTCCTTTTTTCCAGTATATTTTTTCTAATGGATTCGGAATAGACTATACGTTTTGGCTGACGTCCTGGATTTTCTGTTGTACAGTACCAACAGCATTCCTGAATGGTAGTAGTTACAACTTTGGTTGCCTCGTTAATCTCGTCCTCGGTCTTCAGAGATATATGAAGTTTTAATTTTTTCTCAATTAGCTCACGAAAAGCAGTCCAATCTGTACTGGTGTTGTATAATTTTGGATTATTTTCTACATTCAGGACTGTAGTGCCAATTGTTAATATCACTGGGACATGGTTTGTGTTTGCGTCCAAGCACGTTTCAATGTGGTGATACCACGCAGATAATCCTTTCGTAACAAAGAAGTCTATTACATCGGGCAGCCTATTCGGGTCGGTAGGCCAATTAGTGGGTTCTGCTGTCGAGATAGTGGAAAGATAGTTGCTATCCAGACTCTTTTTCAGCTCCCTGCCTCTGGTGTTAGTTAATCTAGAAGCCCAGTGATTGTGTTTTGCATTCCAGTCTCCGCCTGCTATGAAGCGTGGACCTAGGGAATTGAATAACTCATCATATTGCTCTTTAGTTATTTTGTGTTTAGGTGGGCTATATATACCACAGATATTCAAAGCTCCATTCCGATCTTTCACCTCAATAGTAGTACCCTGGATGTGGGTTTTCCTAAACTGTGGTAGTTCTTGGTGCTCAATGCTAGATCTTACAACTATGGCTGACCCTGCGTGTGCTGTGCCATCCGGATGATTTGTCGAATAGACATTGTAGTGAGGTATTCTTATACTACTGTTCCCTGTAAAATGGCTCTCAGAGACAATAATAATAAATGATAATAATAATTTTAATATTTAAGAATGTTTTTGTTTACTAACATAGTCCTAAGTGTATTGTTACTAACATGATATGAATCCTGTGTTCGAAATAAAAACTATTTTATTTTATTTTATTTATATAAATATTATTGGCACTAATGCCAATAAAAGGATTCTGATAAATTTATTCTTGATATGTTGACACATGAAATAAATAAAATATGATAAAAATATTAAATAAATAATATTATTATTTGAACTTGAATAATCATACTGAACTTGAATAATCTACATATAGTGTTGTCTTTCTTTTACTCACTTTTATCTCAGTTCCAATAATTGTAAGACTTTAGGTGGTTTTGTTGTTTTATATTATAAAATTACGAAAACTTTTAATTGAAATATGCGCCAATGACGTCATGCAAGAAATGATAGGGATGGACATAGAAGGAAAAAAGAGAGAAATTCATTAGAATAAAAAGTTTTACCGAAAATATGCTCTAGTAATAGTCAATAATGTTGACTTTACTATTTGTTTTTATAAATATCTAACGACTATTTGCTTTTTTACAAGAGAACTGATATGTCAAAGTAGCGTCATGCTTTAGCTGATGTTTTGTTGTGCGATATTGAACCTAATAGTTTTATGACATGCAACTAACATTAACTCTAGAGGTGATAAAGCCATTTAGTTTTCGACCATACCTTTTTTTGAAATCACTACACAGTATAAAACAAAATCGGTGTATATCCGTCCCTATATATAACGCCTTTAACACTGTTAGTCATGATATTCTCATCTCTATTCTGTCCCATCATAAGGCTTCACCTGCGGCATTGGATTGGTTTTCTTCTTATCTTCGAGGTCGTCAGCAGTCTATTCGTATCGATGAAATTACTTCTTCTTGGTGCACTTTAGATGCTGGCGTACCTCAAGGCGGTATTTTATCTCCTCGATTGTTTTCATTATTTATAAATTTCCTAACTAAAGAACTTTCCTGCGACTATCATCTGTATGCCGACGACTTGCAGCTTTACACCCAGGCAAGTGTTGATCATCTTGATTTGGCTATTGACGCGCTTAACAAAGACTTAAAGGCGCTCCAAGATTGGTCTTTAAAATTTGGGCTGTCTGTGAACACTGACAAATGCCAGGCTATTTTAATAGGTAGTTCTCGTCTCGTAGCCAAGATTAATTTAGACACAGCCTTACCAATTATATTTAATAGCTGTATCATACCTTACAGTAATGTGGTAAAAGATTTAGGGTTATATCTTGATAGTACGCTAAGCTGGCAATCTCAAGTTAAGGTTGTAAGTCAGAAGGTTACTGGTACCCTTCGTTCCTTGAATCGCCTTAGGAATTTCCTACCACATAAAACGAAAGCAATGCTTGCGCAGTCCTTAATTTTCCCTCTCGTCGACTATGGTGATGTGTGCTACCTTAACCTGAATGCAGATCTGCTCAATAAACTGGACCGACTTCTTAACAACTGCATTTGATTCGTTCACAATCTTCGTAAGTATGACCATGTCTTCTTTTACCGTTCAGAGTTGAATTGTTTGCCTATACGTCAACGACGTAATCTTCGGACGCTGACAACGCTATTTTCCCTGCTTACTTCTCCTAATGCTCCTTCTTACCTCATACCACATTTTCAATATCTATGTTCCAGTCACAATAGACACCTTCGGTCTTCACACAATCTTCTGCTTCTTTGTCCTTCTCACACCTCTGCTCTTGTTCACTCTTCTTTCATGATACAATCCATTCTTCTATGGAATGCCCTCCCTCTCGAGATCAGGATGACTACGAGTCGTTAAAGTTCGCCAACTGTGTACTGGTTATTAGCAGAATAATTTCCTTCCTTCATTCTTCCTTATTTATATATTTAGTCTTACATATGTATATACATATTTATATATATCTCTTTTTTATGTATAGTGTGTATTCTTTATTATTTAAACTGTTTTAACTATTTGTCGTTTTGCACCTACCAATTTACTTTTCTCTGCATCACCCAATGGTTTGCTGGAAGAGAATGCCTTAAGGCATTAAGCTTACCCTTGTACATCAATTTTATTGTGTGCATAAATTATAAAATAAAATAAAATAAATATATGCTTAAGTATTTAAAGCTACGCAAAGAATTTTTAAGCGGTTTTTTAAATAAGTAGATAGAGTGATTAAAGAGGAAGGTTAATAATGTATAAATACATGCATAATACTGTAGAGTAAAAGCATAGCAACCGTGCAAAGCCGTTCTCCGTGTGATGACGGAGTAAGAATACAATATGTCACCACACCATCTCATCCCATGGGAGTCGTAAAAACCGACTAAGGGACTATCCGTGAATATTGTTTTTACGAAATAAAAAGGAAGGAAAGCTTGAAATTAAACCCTATACCAATTCGTCTGGCCAGCATGGTATTAGAAGGCCAAGTATCCCTACGTCATGGGAGGAGGCCCGATTCTGTAGTGGGACGTTAATGGACTGTTATGATGTTATGATGATTTACCTATGGATACCTCCAACGACGCCACGTAGATAACCGACACCGGGAAGGGTCGCTAGTATCTTACAAAATCGGTCTATATATTCCCTTTTTTGGAATTGTGTATAAATGAGATACAAATAGGTGTACGTGATGAATAAATGTATACAAAATAATATACATGAGATATTCGTAGCACGCGTAGATATTTGTAGATACTACGGTTTACGTAGCATTGCTACGATTGAACATGTAGATGTATAAATATTGAAATGCGTACTTTTTGTTTAGTTTTGTTTTTGACAAGTCATGGCTATTTGACCCTATTGGATCTGGTGGAAAGCGACAGATGGTAGTCTAAAAATAACTTTTGACGACCTCTATCGCGTAGTGGTTATATAGCATAACTGCTACGCAGAGGTCTCGGCTTGATTCCCGCTTAATGCAAATCTTTGTACGCATGAACATGATTGTTTGCATTGGTCTAGGTGTTTTCTATGTATGATAATGTATGTATTTACAAAAAAAAATTAAGTATGTTTACCCGTTGTCTAGTACCCATAGTACAAGCTCTGCTTAGTTTGGGACTAGATGGCGTTGTGTGAAAGTGTGTGGATATAAGGAATAAATTAAACTTATTTAGATTTATAGGGAACGGATAGCATCTTTAATACCAGATAGGCCAGACAAAATGGTATATCTAAGCTTTTATATCATTTTCTTCTCCATTCTTTGTCTTTCAGACAATTATTGTTTGTATTATATTTTGGTCAGCTTTCGTATGGGTGTCGTATGAGATAGGATGATGATCCTATCCCTCACCATACAGGCCAATTGCAATCATCATACCAGCCCATTAATGTCCCACTGCTGGGACGGAGCTCCTCCTGTAATGAAGGTATACTTGGCCTACTAATACCACGCTGGCCATACGGATTGGTATAGGGTTTAATTTCAAGTTTTTCTTCTTTTTATTTCGTAAAGATAGTAGTTACGGTTATTCCCTTAGTCGGTTTTTACGACATCCATGGGATGAGATTGGGTGGTGACATATTGTATTCTTACTCTGTCACCAGACGGATTGGTATAGGGTTTAATTTCAAGTTTTCCTTATTTCTCAATTGCAATAATAGCTAATAAATAACCTACTAAAAATAAAAAGCCTCCATTTCAAATTATCTATTACAGTTATAAGTAAAAGTCCTTGAAACATAAATATATGTCATGTTCACAAATCGTTTGAACATATCTTGTTTTGACATACCTCTAACCAAAGGCGGATATGCTTCTATATACAGGCTGTTGCTAAAACTGTTTTAATACTTTCGAAATTTTAATCCATATTTCTTACATATTTATTGAGTTCGTCTCGCCTAATAAATGCTAACAACCAGCATGTCAATTCTCGTATCTTAAAATCGTTAAAAATTCGGTTAAGTTAACTTTTAGTCATCAAATTGTCTTACCTGTTGTGTGACAATTTAAAAACTAAAAGTTAACTTAACCGAATTTTTAACGTTTTTAAGGAACGAGGAACAAGCATTGACATGCTGCCTAATATTACCATTATTTTATATTTTACTTAACACTCTGCTGTTACTCAGTAGCGGGTCTTGAATGTTTTGAACAGTTCTATTTTTTTTAATCGGATATCTTGGCTGTCAAGATCGCTCGAAGCCCACACGCTAGATAATTCATCCATACTATCTAAAAAAATGTCGTGCGTCTGGGTGTTTTTTGAACGTTAACATAATCGTTGCTAAGTCTTCGAGACAATTTGTACTTACATCCTAAATATGCTAATGTTAAGTTTTTAAAAGAAAGCAATAAAATATTGGATTTTTTTTCGGAACATCCCCTATGTTTCCTTGATACGAGAATATTTTGTATGTAGTATGTTTAGTGGCACATTGACAGTTACCGATACGGCCTTTGTAGGCTCTATATGTGACATGTGTCTGTTATTGTCACTAGCTCATCTTTATTCGCACTCACTGAACCAAAAAATTACGATACCTGCATGTAAAACTAAATTATAATGTTTTACGCTTTTTTACCTGTACCAAACCGTCTGGCCTGCGTGGTATTAGTAGGCCAAGTATCCCTCCGTCACGGGAGGAGGCCCGTCCCTGCAATGGGACATTAAGAGCTATTATGATGACGCTTTTTATGAATTATTTTGATGCGATGGTTACTTACTTATTGCGGATTTATTTTGAAATCTTTATATAAATGTGCATTGGTCTGTAGGTTTTCATAGTAGGATTATATGTTTTTACAGTCTTTAATTGGTAAAATAATGATCAAATTTTGGCTAATAAACCAGCCATCTCGTTTTCCTGACCTTTTATGGGTGAGAGAAGGCTATCATAGGTTTTACTTCCAACTTTTCTGGATTCTTCCAGCGTAGGTTAAAAGTAGATGGACGGTATTTTAACGATTCCCGCTATGAAACAATTTAGCTTCTTATGACCTCTAAAATCATTCCAGCAATATATTTTTCTTTAACCGTTACTTGCCTTTTAATTTCAAGCTAATGATATAAAATACAGCGTCGTTGTAATTAATAAGCCTTATTAGATAATCTAGAATTAATTAGTAATAAACAGTTTACTTAAAGCTGAGGTCTAGGGTGAAATGTGATTTTACTTTTTTTTTAATGACATGCCAACAAGTCTCACATTTTACTCGACTGAAAAATCTTACAAACAACAGATGCAGAAAAACATATAAGTTAATTAATAATACTTATGATATCTATACTTAATATCATAAAGAGGTAAAGTTTGTGTGTTTGTGACGTTTTATGGGGTAATCTCTGGATCTACTGAACTGATTATAAAAATTCTTTCTGTGCTATATAGTTTATTTATCGGGGAGTTTTTTTTTTTTTTTTTTTTTTAGTTTTTTTTTAAAAGACAACTCCCGCACTAGGGATCATGCCCTGTGTCGCGGGGACTTTTACAAACATCAATTAACGGACACATATAACACCCAGACTCAGGACAATAATTTGTAGATCTCACAAATTATTGTCCTGCGTGGGGATCGAACCCACAACCTCATGCGCGGTAGCCGCTGGCTTTACCGGCGCGCCACCGAGGTCGGTCGGAGTGTCATAGGCTTTATTTTATCTCACTATGACTAAAAGAAGTGGAGCAGTAATAAAATATGTTTAAAAAAAGGACGCGTTTTTTTCGCCGCCCAACGAAGTGGGCACGGGTCAGCTAGTACCTATGATATTTGTTATTTTATTATTCACGTAACGCCCAAACCAAAGAGTTTTAACTGCGACAGGGCAAAGAAAAGCTGACTTTTATTGGCTTTGGACCGAGATAAGTGGAAGTCAAGGGGCTTTTGGCCAGCAGTGGGATACTGATATAGCTTAGAACTTACACTAACAATCTGTTGTGTTCTATTGGTCTGGTAGCGACAAATAACTTTAACACGTTCCCAGTGCAGTGTACCATATATGGTACACGTGTATTGTTTCACTATTGTGTCTGCTGACGGCACTGTGAAAGGGTTAAAATATCTCGCGTTTTGTTCATTACTCTTGTTTAAATCATTAATTAGTAAAACGAATTTACATGCAATTAAAATTAATCTATCCAGATTACTCCAGTAATACAGTATTCAATTACATTGGGTTAAATTAATCAAATTTTCTGTTAAATCTAATTGTGTTTTTGAATCATTGCATTGGTTATGATAAATACTTATAGCTCTACAATAAGTTTGTTACTATTGATAAATCATCATAATCATTATATCAGCCCATTAATGCCCCACTGCAGGGATGGACCCCCTCCTGTAATGAAGGTATACTTGGCCTACTAATACCACGCTGGCCAGACGGATTGGTATAGGGTTTAATTTCATGTTTTCCTTCTTTTTTATTTCGTATAGTTAATATTCACGGATGGACGACCCGTGAATATTAGTTAGTTGGTTTTTACGACACCCATGGGATGAGATGGGATGGTGACATATTGTATTCTTACTCCGTCAACACACGGAAACACGATTCCTAGTAAAGGAATATTTTTTAATAGTCTTTTTTTAATAAAATTAAAGTCTAAAAAGCACAGCATATAATTCAACACAGACAGATACAACAAAGCTTTCGAATTCAAAGCTTTTGCGGTATCTCTGTTTGTATAAAACATTGAACAATTCATGGCTTAAACGATTTCGTATATAGCATGTCGCTGTTCGCTATTTTATGACCAATTGACAGTTTTGCCTGCATTTTATCACGTAGAGGTGGTTTTTCTGTTTTTATATCTAAGTAGACTTTTAGACACCGCTTTTGTTGGAATACCTATCTCTTTTATTGTTTTTAGCTTAAAAGCGATGTCTAGCTCAAACTCTTATGGTACTAGAATTTTCCGTGGAGTAACGGAGTAAAAACAGTCGACGGATTGGTACAGGGTTTAATTTCAAGTTTTACTTCTTTTTATTTCGTTAAGATGATAGTCTCTTAGTCGGTTTTTACGACACCCATGGGATGAGATGGGGTGGTGACATATTGTATTCTTACTCCGTGACCACACGGAGAGTCCTTTAAACATAGAAAACCTCAAGACCAAATAAATTATTTACAAAGAGCTTCCTTACGTATCTACCAATTGAATGTAATCTATAATATAAAAATGAATCGCAAAATGTGTTGGTAAGCGCATAACTCAACAACGCCTGGACCAATTTGGCCAAATCTTTTTTTTAAATGTTCGTTGAAGTTCAAGGATGGTTTTTACGGCGAGAAAAATGACATATCTATAATATAAAAATGAATCGCAAAATGTGTTGGTAAGCGCATAACTAACTCGAATATTTAACTTTATACCATAGCAATAAAGCTCAAATTGACTACGTTTTAGTTAGAAATCATTTGTATGGGAAAAAGAAAAGGGCTATTTTTAGGGTTTTTCCAGCAATAATTCTAATTTTTCTCGCCGTAAAAACCATCCTTGAACTTCAACGAACATTTAAAAAAAAGATTTGGCCAAATTGGTCCAGGCGTTGTTGAGTTATGCGCTTACCAACACATTTTGCGATTCATTTTTATATTATCCATAGCAATAAAGCTCAAATTGACTACGTTTTAGTTAGAAATCATTTGTATGGGAAAAAGAAAAGGGCTATTTTTAGGGTTTTTCCAGCAATAATTCTAATTTTTCTCGCCGTAAAAACCATCCTTGAACTTCAACGAACATTTAAAAAAAAGATTTGGCCAAATTGGTCCAGGCGTTGTTGAGTTATGCGCTTACCAACACATTTTGCGATTCATTTTTATATTATAGATTGTAATTTGCATAGACATATCATTTTCAAACTCCCATATTTCAAAAGTACACTTTAATACCTTATTCATAATTTTTTTTAATAGAAATCGGTTTATAAACACACAAGATATAGATGAAAGAAAATTTCCAAATGTCGCCGCGCCATTATGAGTACGGCTGTACGGTTGATTTTTGTTTAACGTCCGAAACGGCCAACCGGTGCATCTATATAATTTAATTCTTAATTTCTTTCTTCACTCTTAATGCGAACGGACGTGGTTCTTATTGACTCTTCTCGGAATAAGTGCGCTTTAGATATTAAAATAAATAGATACGTAGTTTTTAGGTATTAAGTTTAAAGTAGGTAATCTATCTATCTATACTATAATAAAACAATCGGAATCGGATAAGTAATACTCGAGATATCGCTAGATCTCTTTATTAGAACAGTCCAATACAAATCAGGGGTAATGAAAAATGGATTTGGTTCAATGTTGAATGAATTTAAATTTCGTTTCTTTTGTTCACGAGATGGCGTTACCAGTAGTAATCATAAAATAAATGAGTTTTTAAATAATCTATAACGATTTTATTATTAAGTGCTATTAATAAGTTATTCCTTTTAAATGTTAATAAAATTAACCATGAATCGTATGTGTAATATCAATTATAAGTCTTCACACTAGCCTTTAAATATATCAATTTAACGGACACAAAGAACATCCAGACTAAGGACAATAGTTTGTGTATCACAATTGTCCTCCATGGGAATCGAACCCGCGACCTCATGCACGCCAGCCATGTAATGCGACCGCCGCGCCACCGAGGCAGGTAATTCTGCCGCACCATAACGTGGCGTGCAAAATGTATTCATTCATAATTAATTAGCGATTATCAGTGTGGTGACGGAGCAAGAATACAATATGTCACCTCCCCATCTCATCCCATGGGTGGCGTAAAACCGACTAAGGGACTATCGGTGAATATTATCTTTACGAAATAAAAATTAAGGAAAACTTGAAATTAAACCCTGTACCAATCCGACTGGCCAACGTGGTATTAGTAGGCCAAGTATCCCTCCGTCACGGGAGGAGGCGCGTCCTTGCAGTGGGACATTAATGGGCTGTTATGATGAAATAAGCGATGTCATTTATTTTAACTTACCAATTTGACAACAGATGGCATTGTGCCTGTGACCTCATTTTCAGTATCGGTATTAAGATTTTTCTTGAAAGAATGACGTTCGCTCATGTCTTTCAGTATAAGTTTAGACACAGTCTTCATAGATCTGTCTTTGTAAAGGTCTGTTTTTGAAAAGGTTTTGGTTCGTTCGTTAATTTTACAATTCGTGTGTAGGTATTTATGTTTGTTATAAGGTTTCAAAAACCATTTTTCAGTATTAAATCGAATTGCGAAGTAAGTAACATCCGCCACGCGAACGAAGTCGCGGGCACAGCAGCTAGTACCTTTATATATTTATGATACCTACTATAATAAGTATCTATTACTAAAGTTATGATACACAGTGAGTAGAATCTACTTGTCAAAACATGATTGATGATACATGCCGCAGTACATACGACCTTAATAATGTTAGTATTCTGCGCCATGTTGTTTATGTACGATGTTTTGTGGTAAACTGTGGGTTCGATTTCGCGTTGTGGTTTTATTCGTGGTGGATTGTATAATAAGCAGATTTTGATCAGGTGGTTTTTTTGTGAGAAATTAATGTTTGGCTTTTATTGTTGCTAACTTGCACATATCCATCTATTACATCCTCCATGTGACTCCGATTGACGACCTCTGTGTCGTAGTGGTTATATAACATAACTGCTACGCAGAGGTCTCGGGATCGACTCCCGCTCAATGCAAATATTTGTGTGCATGAACATGATTATTTGCATTGGTCTGGGTGTTTTCTATGTATAACATAATGTATGAAAAACATTTACAGAAAAAAAAGTATTTAAGTATGTTTATCCGTTGTCTAGTACCCACAGTACAAGCTTTGCTTAGTTTGGGACTAGATGGCGCTGTGTGAATGTCTGAGAAATATTTATATTTTATTTTATATTAAATATAAATGTATATTTATAGGCGCAAGGAAAAGGACAATAAAAGAGCTTTGTTCTGGAAAGAGTAACCGCAACTAAAACAACCAACATCCGTAGCACTAATTTTTCTAATTAAAACCGGCTTGAGTTGTAATACCGACTAAATTTACTACATACCTATTTACACGATTAAGACGATTCATAGAAACTTTATTTTCTTCGAGATAATAACAAAATTTATATGGCACATTTAAAAGTACACCTGAATATTGGTCAAGAAACTGAGTTCTGAGCAATAAAAAATATTAAAAAAACTTAATAAAAAGCCCCCTTTTTTGTACAATTAAAGAAAACCTAATCAAAGCAAGAAGTATATTTATAAATAGGTACTAAGTAATAAACAAATAAGAATAAACTAAAGATGTAAAAGAATGGCGGACACAGCCTCGATGTTCTAGTTCATGTATGCGCTGAAACAAGATTAGTGTTGTGTACACTTTGTTAGTGTGTATAGTGTCATGCGTCTGTGCTTGTGGTTATTAGTGATGTGTCGTTGTTATCGATATAATTATCTTACGAACATCCATCGGGGCAGGCAGGACGAAGTAAGAAAACAATAATGTCACCACCTAATCTCATCCCATGAGTGTCGTAAAAACCGATTAAGGGACTATCCGTAAATATTATCTTTACGAAATAAAAAGAAGGAAAACTCAAAATTAAACCCTATACCAATCCGTTTGGCCAGCGTGGCATTAGTAGGCCAAGTATCCCTCCGTCATGGAACCGTCTAAACTCACGCTTTACTAAAAGGGGAAAATGCACCTGCAATTTCTTTCTGTTTTCATCCCTATATTGGACAGATCCCTGGACCTGGACAGAGTATTAAGTTCAGTGCAGTTGGGAAGTTATGCATTTAAAACCAGTTATGTTTCTAAAAACCAGACCGAAACTTATTTTAATCGCATTTAAATTAAAGTACATAAATTAGAGTCTGGAGTAATTGACTCAGCTAGTGTTTGTGAACTTTATAGGTGAACCGTTAGTCCTTTATATCAAATACCTAAGTGCACTTAAAACTAAAACAAACTAAGAAAGTTCAACCAAAAAAATACCTCTAAATAGAATTTATGAAGATTGATTGATATTATTCATTTTCGAACTTGAATTGTGTTTCAATAACACAGCTCCGTTCAGCTCGTTTATCTCATTTTCAATGGAGCCTCCGCTTTACGCTTCTAAACGATGGATTAGCTATGAAATATAAATAGCAAGAAGGTTTGATTACATCGATTGGCTCTTATCGTTTTACTACGCAGTACGGGATTTTTTCTCGCGGCCATATTGGCTGACTTACTGAATAAATAATATTTGGTTCTTTCGAGTTGCTTGTCAGTTTTTATTTAGTTATTATCAAACTTTTTCTCTTTCGTATTAGAGGAATGGTAAAGTTTTATATCATTTCTTATTTGATTTAGTATTTATTATGTTTAATGTTTTCTTTACTATTTGATATTGGGAATAGATAAATTGACATTAAGAAATATCATTTTAATTCTTACTATAAAATATTTCACATGTCAGATTAAAGGAATTTTGATTAAGTTAATGAGAGGGATTTCTTTAATTGGTGATTCAAATTTCAAAAAAATCGTTTAGGCAACTCGATGTTAGCTGGAATCCATGTCTAAAGTAAGTCCAGCTGTGCAGTATGGTGATCCAAAGACTGCTTTCTGTATGTGCTAATAAGACATTTTTTTTCAAGTACTTTTATTTTCAAATTATTGTAGATGCTAGAACTATTGGTAGGAAGCCATGTCTAACAGCTATATTTTATTTAAACCGGAGCCACATAGTCAGATTATAACAAGGCTCTCTCTCTCTTTTTAATTAGGATTACTTAAAAAAAATTAAACAATATTTATTAATATTATCCACAAAGTAGCATCTCTATCGACACTTGGAGAGCGCTCAAGCTTAGGTCGCGGTCTGTACGTTTCATTTGGTGTGCCGTCTGGTGAATTGTCTCGTCCTAGGCCCGCCTAGGTAGAACTACATAGCTTTATATTTACTTGAAAAGAAGTCATCATCTCAGCCAACAGACGTCCACTGCATGCTCCAAATATATTATTCAACTTGTTCTTTTGCTCCTTAAGAAAATTTTAAAAAAGTTTTTATATTTTATCGACAGCTTTACTTAATATTATCGGCATTGCCCCATGCCTATCGACACTTGGAGAGCGCTCTAGCTTAGGTCGTGGTTTGTACGTTTCATTTGGTGCGCCGTCTGGTGAATTGTCTTGTCCTAGGCCTTCCTAGGTAGAACTATATAGCTTTATATTTACTTGAAAATATCATCATCATATCAGCCAATGAAATAAACTACAAGACCTACATAGACCTACTCTAATAATTATCATTTAGTACTTTTGCTCCTTAAATAAACTTTTTTATCGACAAATAAATCTTTATTTTATCGACATTGCCCCATCTCCATCGACACTTGGAGAGCGCTCAAGCTTAGGTCGCGGTCTATACGTTTCATTTGGTGCGCCGTCTGGTGAATTGTCTCCTCCTAGACCTGCCTAGGTAGAACTACATACCTTTATATTATTTTTAAAGCATCATTATCATATCAGCTAATAGACGTCTACTGCTACTACCTATTGTAACCATTTTTATTCTGTACTTTTTCTCCTCAAACAAACGTTTTTATCGACAAGTAAATCTTCATTTTATCGACATTGCCCCATCCCTATCGACACTTGGAGAGCGCTCAAGCTTAGGTCGTGGTTTGTACGTTTCATTTGGTGCGCCGTCTGGTGAATTGTCTCGTCCTAGGCCTGCCTAGGTAGAAGCTATATAGCTTTATATTTACTTGAAAAGCCACGTGAGCTACTTTGTAAGGAGTTATGAATGTTTTTCATTTTTGTTCATTGAATTGTGTGCATTATAATGTTTTGTTTGATGTATTTAAAACAAAATTGTGGCATAATGTTTTAATTTGTTTGAATAAATGTTACATGTTGATGACCTCTGCGGCGCGTAGCGGTTATATAACATTACTGCTACGCAGAGGTCTAGCGTTCGATTTTCGCTCAATGCAAATCTTTGTGTGCTTGAACATGATTCTTTGGATTGGTCTGAGTGTTTTCTGTATGTTTAAAATGTATGTACCTACTTATTTACAAAAAAAAATATTAAAGAATTTAACATACTTAAATAGGTACTTTTTTTTCAATAAAAATAGTATTTAAGTATGTTTATCCGTTGTCTAGTATCCATAGTACAAGCTTTGCTTAGTTTGGGACTAGATGGCTTTGTGTGAATGTGACAGGAATATTTATTTATATTTATTGGTTTATATTTATTTATATGTTAATACGCCTGATTAGCGCCCGTTTGCAAGATTCTCTCAAAATCAAAAAGAACCCCATTACAAGAGCCTTCTCAAGTCATGTGGAAAAACTTGGCTGATATAGGTATTGAGTACGTTTTTCTTTAGTCGCTTTTTACGACACCCTCAGGACATGATGGGGTGGTGATATTTTGTATTCTATTACCTTCACCATATGTCATACCATTTATTAATGGATACAAACGGATTATTAATGGATACAATACCATTATTAATGGATACAAATGATTCCCGTATAAGAAAATTTTGATTGTTTTGGGACTGGTGGTATACACCAGTCCCAAAACAATCAAAATTTTCTTATACGGGAATCAAAAACTTTACTCCAAACACGGCGTCCGCTTATCGCGACCTCTGTAATCAAACAACAAACATTAGTATAGATATATTACTATAGATTACACGTACCGTGTCAAGCCCATATTTGCACAATACTTAGCATTGACATATTATGCTATAAGGCTTGTATGTGTTCGTGTATGTGTGTGTGTTTGTTATGTAGTAAACAGTGTTAAGTAATTGTTTATTGTATGGTCATATTATGTTAGTGTTTATTGTGTTGCTAATAAGGTTTTCTTTTTGTTTAAAGCTACTTTTATAACTAGACTATAGGTATGTAATATTACTATATTCAGTACAAACCGCTAGTTTATAATAACAGCCTTGGTGTCACAATGGTCGTGCAAGCGACTGGCGACCCCTGGCGGCTCTTTGTGTGATTTACACATTATTGTCCTAAGTATGGATGTTATTTTTCGACGACCTCTGTGGCGTCGTGGTTATATAACATGCTACGCCGAGGTCTCATGTTCGATTCCCATGCCAATCTTCGTGTGCATGAACATGATTGTTTGCATTGGTCTGGATGTTTTCTATGTATGTATTTACAAACTTAAAAAATCACGTCAATTCGTCGCTCCGTTTTGCCGTAAAAGAAAGACAATCAGACAGACACACTTTATAATATTAGTATGGATACAATATTGTGGGTACAATTAGTTTCTCTAAAGGCAAATACAAACTAAAAATCTCGCTGGCGGTAACTAGAAATCATAGTTTACTCTTTAATATAGTCTGTTTTAAACAAGCGACCCCTCTAGGGCCTAATCAACCTAGTTAAGTACAACTTAACTACACAAATTCATGGCGTATATATTTTCATTAAAACTAAATACCAATTTTGTCCGTTTTCATGTGCCAAAGGCTGTAATAGTTTTGTTTTGTTAAGTAAGCTCGTATTTTAAGGAAATTTTGGAAGTTTATGAAAAACGGGATTTAATATGTATGAAATTAGTATTAATATTACTATGAATCATCATCATAACAGCCCTTTAATGTCCCACTGCAGGGACGGCCTTCCTCCCGTGACAGTTCCCAGCGGCACTCCTTCATCGCTTACTAGGACAGGCCTGGGGAACCGGCAGAGCTTTTGCGTCCAGTCCCCCTCCGGCGATCTCCGCCATAATGTGTTATTGAACTTATCCTAAACTTTGTATGCAATTTAATTAAAAAATTTATTTCCTTTTGTTTCAGGTATGTACTAGTTGCAAAACAATGAAGCAGGAAGTATTAAATATATGTTTTAACATAGGAATCTTTTAGAGTTTGTCTTACCACCTACGCCTCATGTAGGCAGGTGTGTCAGAGTCGCAAAAGATGGAAATATTTTGTCACCACCCCATCTCATCCCATGGGTTTCGTAAAAACCGACTAAGGGACTATCCGTGAATATTATCTTTACGTTATAAAAAGAAGGAAAACTTGAAATTAATCCCTATACAAAAAGTTTTGACCTGCGTGGTATTAGTAGGCCAAGTATCCCTCCGTCACTGGAGGAGACCCGTCCCTGCAGTGGGACATTAGTGAGCTCTTATCATGATTACTTAATAAACTTCCACTTCTGGCCAAACATCTCCTCAATCTTTTCACCGCACACGATTAAATAATCACAGATTTATTAAACGATTAAGCATAATCCATATAATATTACAACCAGGTACAGAGTATTATCAAGAAGCAAGTCGCAAAGCCTCTATAACCCTACAGCTTAATTATCATAATATCTAGTGAAGTCAAAGGTTTCATTATCATGAATTTTAATGTCTATCATTTGCAGTATGAGGTTTTGTTACACTTGGAGCATCGAAATAATTGGAATAGAAAGCTTGGAGTTTGTTCTGACTAAGTTTACTATTATTTTTGATTAAATATCTCCGTGTGGTGACGGAGTAAGAATACAATATGTCACCAACCAATCTCATATCATGGGTGTCGTAAAACCGACTAAGGGACTATCCGTTAATTTTATCTTTATGAAATAAAAAAGAAGGAAAACTTGAAATTAAACCCTGTACCATGGTATTAACTTTAAAATGAAAAAAAATATATTATTAAAATGGTATTAGTAAGCCAATTATCCCTACATCATGGGAGGAGGCCCGTCTCGAAGATAGCCGTCGGATGATAGGTGTCATTATAGATTAATAGTATTCACTACACGGATACACACATAGAATATTTGAAAGTCAATCTGCAGTTAACGACATTACATTTTCAACCAACTCCTATTACATACAAGCTCATTTCTCAAACACACACACACACTCACACACACACACATACATCCTACCTTATTTAACACACACATAATCCAAAGGCATTTAACACAGGAAGCCGATAATAGTATGCCAGATAAATGTAACAGAAAGGGTTTTATCTGTCGAGCAATGCAAATAACACAGTCATTCTTGTTCGGTGTCTTAATTAAGAAAACCTCGGTACTTCGCAAATAGGTTGGGCCTCGAAAATAGCGTGAGGGACAGTTAACCTTTCAACTAAGTGTAGACTTTATTTGGTACTTTATGAAGTGAGAAAATCTTATGGAGGTATAATGAAGTGCGATATTGTTGAGCTGTGTTTACACTTGCGATGTTGTTTCGGTTTTTGTGAGGTACAGACAGATTATGAAACTCAAGATGTGGTTTGAACTGGCATCGTTTTGGGTTAGTATCCAAGATTATTGGTCAGTTTGTGATGTTGGGTTTAGACGGCCCTTGCTGATTGACCTTCTTTTGGAAGTTCCACTGCAGTAGCAAGTCTTCTCAACATTTTTTTGTCATAACTTTATTTAGTTGCCCTATAAGCTATCTATAGAGTTGTGACATCTTTAACTCTTCGTTGGGATTATTGCCCTTTACTTCCAAGTACTGAAACTTCTGTTAGGATTAACAGTACGACCTCGCAAAAGCAGCTAAGTATAACACCAGGATGAAGTCCTAAGAAAAGCTAAAATTATTTGAACCCCTCAACGAGTGTAATCAGAATTTAAAATAGAGGAATTGCAAAAACTTTCCTTTTGGCTATTCAATGCTTGAATACAAATAGTTAGTCGTCTGTTATCTATACTAATTATAAAGAGGTAAAGTTTGTGTGTTTGTATGTTTGTGTTTTGTTTGTTTGTGACGTTGTAGGGGGTAATCTCTGGATCTACTTAACCGATTTTAAATATTCTTTCTGTGTTGAATAGTCCATTTATTGGGGAGTGTTATAGTATCACGCTACGACTAATAGGAGTGGAGCAGTAATGAAGTATGTTTAAAAACAGGCGCTTTTTTTCGCCGCCCAAAGAAGTAGGCACGGGTCAGCTAGTATTTTAATAAAGTTACATTACTTAGTTTTTCAAAAGTTGTATGGCAGGCTATCTGTCCTGTACAGCTCCCACTTTCGAGTATGTTTGAGTGCAAAGAATACTACTACTTTCCTTTCTTGTACACACAAGCCGTCAGTTACTGGCATCTATTTCACTGCTTTAGCGGCATGTTCGTTCATAAGCCAATACGAACCTATACTTAGGTTCCAACCTTGTCTAGGACAATTATACTATTTTTGGGTTAGACAAATGAGAGTCACGACATTTAATTTTTCTCAAGCTCTTTAATGCATGTCATGGTAAAAGCAATATTCACGTAATTAGACAAGATTTTAGTAAGACAATTATTCATTGCAATGAAAGAAGTTTACAATAAAAGAGTGACACCCTTCTTTGATTGCCATAAATTAATATTCTATCTTTTTAATAAACAATTAGATCTAATAATTGATATTATTATATCTCAGGTTTATTTGAGACCCGCATATTTGGGAGGCAATCATGAAGCCAAGACGTTTAGGCATCTAAGAGATATTTGAAATGGCTAGGAATACAGTATACATACATTATTGTTATCTCAGTGTCTTATGCCCGATTTACACATCGACAAGTACAGTAGCGAGTCAACTTGCCTCATTGGCGAGTTAAGTCACTTTTTGCGTGTGGACGGCAAAAGCGAGTTAAGTAGTAAGTTGCCGATTAAGTTGATTTTAATACAGTTCGATCCTATTTTTTGGCGAGTTCAGTACGAAGTAGCCCCCTCTCTCGCGTCTCCCTCACCCCGCCGGCTCGGCGCTCGCAGCGCCCGCCGTGTAGACGTGCGAGTTTAGTACAGTTCACAAGTTCTAATATGTATTTATTTTTATTTTTGTCTGTTTTTCTATGTATAATGTGTACGTATTTACAAAAGTATCTAAGTATATTTATGCGTTGTCTCGTACCCATTGTACAAGCTCTGGTTAGTTTAGGACTAAATGGCGTTGTGTAAAAGTGTGAGGAATATTTATATTTTTATTATTCTATACTTTTCTATTAAAATTTTATTTTCAATGTGTTGTGCAAGTGTTAATACTATTTCTCGTATAATAGCGCGTAAATTGGTATTCAATTGTTCAATGTCCATTTTATCGATTAAAATAACCGTACCTAAACAATCTCAGGCGACGCACGCCGGCACGCACGACGCCGCGACAGGTCTTCGTCTCTGATCGCCAACTTATGAGCTGTACTTGCCTACGTGTGAACTGTACTTACTACTTATTACTTACTCCTTGACTGTCTATTTTTTAACTCGCTACTGTACTTGTCGATGTGTAAATCGGGCATTAGTAGTAGTAAATTGCTATTGTTACGCACATATCCGCGTCAAGTGATGTATAATCATAATGGATTGTTCCAGCCGTGGTCCCACATATCTCTCCTCACTACCCAGCTATGCACATTTCGCCGTTGCTGGAAAGCGGACGGTGAGAGTTCCAACGAAGAAAAATCATCAATTTTTTGTGTGTTTGCCACCCAGGGCACGGCGTCAGCCCAAAAAAAAGCGTCCAAATCAATTACTGCTTATTGCAACCAGTCAGAGTATCCGTAGCAGAAGCTTAGCTTAGTTTCAATCTACTAATTTTATTAGAATTATGTAAAAAAAAACATCAAAATATTATATTTCTCGGGATTCAAATCCATATTCAATAAAACAATCATGAATATCATAATGTAGGAAATATAAAATGCCTACGTGACGACATATAAGATTTCCAAAGGAATAAGCCACTTCTAAAATAACAGAGTTAATCAAAAGAAAAACCGTTACAAAAATAAAACCCTTAGCATTGTTCTCGACGTATTTAAGGCCCCCGCTTTAATGCCACTATGACGTAACCGATTCGATTTAGTCTCCCACCCCCTTAGGGGTTGAGGGGGTGGTGAAATAATCTTCAGAGGACAAATCCGTAGAACATCGACATCTTATGCCTGTGCAGACGTGTTGCGAATTAAAAGAATGCTTGCGGTATGCTTGACTTAGTATGGATAAGACGTACAATATAATATTCCCATTTATATCATTTTAATTTGTACGTAATCTTTTTTGAGCCTTTTTCTGTGTCCGCTTATTTCTTTTTTTTTCTAGTTGTTGTGTTTTGTTTGTTTACGTATATTCGATGTTCAAGTCCTAATGTAAGTACAGCTCTTTTGTTAGAGCAAAAATGGCCATAGGGTTGAGTGACCAGCATGGTTAAGGCAATGCCAAGGCTTCTAGATGTAGCGGTGCTAGATGTCAGTCTTTTGGCGTCCATGACTTGAACCATAGTACCCAGACGCGGCGAATGACCAGATGCCTCCTTTTGAAGCAGGTTCTTCTCAAGAAAAACATGCCAGGGATCAAACGAGGCAGGAATTATTTTTGCAGT
Source organism: Schrankia costaestrigalis (assembly GCA_905475405.1). Lineage (NCBI taxonomy): Eukaryota > Metazoa > Arthropoda > Insecta > Lepidoptera > Erebidae > Schrankia > Schrankia costaestrigalis. Next base: position 6,198,949 of record FR997850.1, read on the forward strand.
GATCCCCCTGGACGCCGGAGAAGGGGTTATGTCCAGAAGCTTTGACTTTCATGATCAAGACCCTGATCAAGTGCTCAAGTTTTATTCTCCACACTATCAGAATAACCAAGGCACTGCAGCTATAGGTTACAGTTCAACGAACTTTCTTTAACAGAAATATCGATCAAAGTAAGCTATAATTATAAAACTCCTGATGTATTTTCAGTGTTCATTTTGGTTCGTTTTTAGGGTTGTTGATTCTAATTAAACGCGTTGTTGACACTTAGGGTTGCCCGATTAAAGCGGTAGGGAGCAATGTTCAAAGACATCAGAACTTAAAGCAGTTGGGTAAGAAAAGTTTTGGTATAGTGACATACATTCGTGTGGTGACAGAGTAAGAATACAATATGTCACCACCCCATCTCGTCCTATGGGTGTCGTAAAAACTGACTAAGAGACTATCCGTGAATATTATCTTTACGAAATAAAAAGAAGGAAAACTTAAAACCTTATACCAATCCGTCTGGTCAGCGTGGTATTAGTAGGCCAAGTATCCCTACGTCTCGGGAGAAGCCCCGTCCCTGCAGTGGGACATTAAAGGGCTGTTATAAAACCTGGTTTGACGAAGGACCAATACAGCATTCTGGAAAAACCGTAGCTGATATTTTCATTTCAGAGCCTAATAGAAATGGCCAGTTTGCTTGAGGATATATTACTGGCCACTCCACCAACTAAAGAACCCAAGACTCAGTACTAAAATACTTTACAAACTGAATCACACTTCACATACGTAGATAGATACTTATAAATTCTCTCTTTATTGTAATTAAGGGGCTTTATCAACCCTGTTAGGGATGAAACGTATATTTTTGGGACACGTTATAATACTGACTTATTTAAAGTCCATACGTTGAACCTTGGTCCGGTTCTTAACAAATTATATATTTAGTTTAAAATTCTGGATGTTTTTTTGGACGTTGTTTTTGAGGTATTTTTTAGTAAAGAAATTGATGTTATGTGTTGTATGGTAAAAAGTGGTCATGGTAATTTCTGAGTACCCATTCAGCAATGACAACAGCTGCCTAAGGCTTGACTCCTGTTTAGTTAATCGTAGGGTCATAATCATCATAACTGCAGGGACGGGTCTCCTCCCGTGACGGAGGGATACTTGGCCTATTAATACTACGCTGGCCAGACGGATTGGTACCAAGTTTAATTTCAAGTTTTCCTTCTTTTTATTTCGTGACGAAAATATTCACGGATAGTTCCGTAGTTGGTTTTTACGACATCCTTGGGATGAGATGGGGTGGTCTTACTACTGACACTTTACGCGGCCCTGTATCGGTTTCCAGTCGCACTAACCAGGTCTTCTGTACACCGTCAGACGAGTCTTCCCGCCTTGTTTTTACCGTTACGGGGTCAATATTCCAGAACCTTTCTACCCCAACGGCTATTGCTTGACCAAAAAATAATAGAAAATTCCTTATCCTCGAAAATCTTGTGCAAGAAAGTTAGTAATAAAAACGAAAGGTCCTTAGCTAATTTCAAGAGCTCTATTTGACGTTTCTATCGCAGATTTAGTTAACTAGATACGGCACTAGTAATAGAATTGCTGACCTTACATACGTCTTTGGGTTCAAATCGATAAGCAATCAACAGTTAATAGTTTTGATTTTCTTAGTAATTAACCTGATTGTCTATACATTTTATTTTAGTATCTTAACCATGGAATTTTTTTTTTCAAAGATGTGTCTTGTATGTGGGTTAATGCTTTGTATAGTAGATACTTTTTTTAAACATAAATGTAATAATTTAATTGATTATTCAGGCTCAGGGTAGTCATTTGTGGATCACGCAAATTATCTTGTCTAAGTGTCTGAGGTTTTTGTAATAAATGTAAACATTTGTATTTTTTAAATGGAAACATTAATAAATGTATGATAATTTGTGATACTTAGATACCTATGTTGGTTATCTTTGGGGTGTATTGCTACCAAGGTATCTGTGATTTGATTTCTGGTCAATATTATTCTAAGTGTTCTGTTTAATAGGTGTATTATATAAATATAATACGGCATTTTTCATTCCATAAATGTATAAAAAAATGCAATCCACTACTCTCAAACTCCAACAAAAACCACACTCACTATACCGCATCCATTTATTCTACATTCGTACTTAATTCTTATGCCACTCATGTCTGCCGGCTCTAGACTTATTACAAGCGACGTATTGCCTTCATTTTACGTTTTTATGTTTTACCCACACATAAACAGCATAAACAGGAAGTACTTAAAACGAGGTGTGACGTCAGAATGTACTGAGTTTTGAAAATGTAAAAGGCGAGTAAGGGAGAGTTTAGATAATATGTTGATTATGCTGTTTTGTCTAGGTGTGTAGAGGCCTCAAAACGGTGAAAATGTTCTTTACTAAATAAAAACCATGGTGTTAATATTTCACTCATTATATTCAGAGATATTAAAATAGATAAATAAATTCATATTCCTCACTCATTCACACAACGCAATAAACAACACCCAGACCAATGCACATCATATCATAACAGCCCTTTAATGTCCCACTGCAGGGATGTGACGGAGGGATACTTGGCCTACTAATACCACGCTGGCCAGAAGGATTGGTATAGGGTTTAATTTCAAATTTTTCTTCTTTTTTATTTCGTAAAGATAATATTCACGGTAGTCCCTTAATCGGTTTTTACGACACCCGTGGGATGAGATGGGGTGGTGACATATTGTATTTTTACTCCATCACCACACGGAGAACTAAATAAAGGAGTAATAATAAAAAACGGAGAGAAAGACCAATGCACAATCATGTTTAAATCAGAAGCGTGAATGTATTAGGTAACGTAGGTAGGGGACGTCCTAGAAAGACTTACAGGGACATAATTGGAGACATCCTTCAGAAAGGGCAAGTGCCTAGCACTCGCAACCGACTGACATGTATGACAACGTGTATTGTAGTACTGTTTTTGTCTACCTCAGTAGGAATAAGTCGTGAGTTTATGTATGAATGAAAATTTAAAAAGATTGAAAAGCGCAATGTTTTTTTAACGGGCAAATAAAAAGTTATCAGTTAGAAACAATAAATACCTACTTACTAATCTTATTATTGAGAAGTTTTTGTTGATTCGCGTTTTTTACTGTTAATGTTTAACTTTCACACTATCGTCAGTCGTGTCCGGTTTCGCAAAATCACAGATGTGAAATTTCAATACAATAACCAATGTTACAAAAAAATAAATTAAATTATAAGTATTAACAGATACAAACAACATTCAGGCCCAAAACAATCGTATTTGGACCACACAAATAATTTTATTGATCATAGTTACACTAGTTTATTTTGTAGTATCGTTTTATTTTAAATTTTTCAATCCACCTGTTACAGATGAATAAAATAAAGAATAGCAGTGAACTCATTAAAGACTAACAAATATAATATTGTCATAACCACGCTACACAGCCTCGCAATAAAGCCTCCTTGCAGCGGTTTCTTTTGTAGCTATGTAGCGTAGTCTACTATAGAGGTTAAGTCCCTTGAGTCACGGCGTTTTCATACCTCTCGTGTTTGTGCACCTCTAGAGGTTATTTGTATAGATGAAATCTTTGTGTAAGTGTGCATTTTTTGTATTGAGATTAAATAAATAAATATAAATAATCCTCACACATTTACACGACGCCACCCAGTCCCAAACTAAGCAAAGCTTGTACTATGGGTACTAGACAACGGATAAACATACTTAAATACTTTTTTTATGAACATACATACATATTATACATAGAAAACATTCAGACCAATACAAACAATCATGTTCATTCACACAAAGATTTGCATTGAGCGGGAATCAAACCTGAGACCTCTGCGTAGCCATGTAATATACCGATTGGGCCATAGAGGTCGTCAAATTGGTTGCATGATTTGGTGTAAATTGAACGGAGTGTGAAGAATGAGTGTTGTTAGATTTTGTCGTGTCTTGCTGTTTTTGTGGTAATTTAAGAATACGTGGTATAATCAGCTTGTTTAGTTTCTTGCTTGTCGAAATACGATTGAGGGTTATTTCTTAAACATTACTCTGTAATTATTAAATACTAGCTGAGCCGTACCCACTTCGTTGGGCGGCAAAAAAAACGTTATTAAGCGTCCCTTTTTTAAACATATTTCATTACTGCTTCACTTCTATTAGTCATAGCGTGATATTTTATAGCCTTTGACTTTTCTCGATAAATGGAGTATTCAACACAGAAATAATTTCTAAAATCGGTTCATTAGATCCAGAGATTATTCTCTACAACGTCACAAACACACAAACTTTACCTCTTTATAATATTAGTATAGAAGTATAGATTACAGCTCCGTTTTACAAGAGGTACATTCCAGATTGGGTATTTGTATCTCGCTAACAAGTCTCTCCTTTCTCCTCTCCTTTAGCGAGGAGTTTTGTTTCTAATTAAATCTGAAGAGAAGAATGAAAAAATTGGGCCATCTTTTAAGAGAGAAAACAGTTATCTCGTACAAAAAAATTACCCATGTGATTATGGTACCAAATAACATTACGTAACAATCCGTTAACACCTCACAAGGACTAGTGACAGAGAGATACTTATCCTGCTACAACCACGCTAGCCAGACGAATTAGTACTGGGTCTTATATGGCCTTTGTGGCGTAGTGGTTTTATAACATGACTGCTACGCAGAGGTCTCGGGTTCGATTCCCGCTCAATGTAAATCTTTGTGTGCATGAACATGATTGTTTGCATTGGTATGGATGTTTTTTTATGTATAATATGTATGTATTTATAAAAAAAAAGTATTTAAGTATGTTTATCCGTTGTCTAGTACCCATAGTATATGCTCTGCTTAGTTTGGGGCTAGATGGCGTTGTGTGAAAGTGTGAGGAATATATTATATATATCTCTCTCTCTTCCTTTCTTTATCTTTAGTCAGTTATTACAATACCCATTAAAAATTATGGTGTGGAATCTGTACACCGTCACCACACGAATAAATGTAACCGATATCACAAAATAACATACTCCGCGTCAGGTACTCTACTCATGTATGCCCAAACTTATTCCTAACTTAACCGCAAACTCGTTAAGCAATGTAAGTAATAAGTTTCTCCGTAGAACAGTAGCGTTTAAGTACACTTGTAAGGGCTCTTACACACTGTTGATTATACTTTACATTTAAATTTCTTAACTTTATATCTTTTATTTATGCCACATATTCACACAGTCCCAGCTAGGTGGACCGACGACCTCAAAAATGTCTATGGGTCGGGCTGGATGCGGAAGGCGCAGGACCGAGTTCTGTGGAGCGTGTTGGAAGTGGCCTATGTCCAGGAGTGGACTGCAATAGGCTAGATGATTAATTCACACAAAGCTGTCTTGTGTTTTGCATAACTAAATTGAATTTTCAAAACCATCATAACAGATTATTGTCTCATGTTAATGGTAAGTATATATGTTACAGCCAAAGTAATAAATATGAATATTGTACATAATAACTAGCCGTTATGTATAATGGCTACTCAATTTAGATAAAGTGATAAATGTCGCAGAATTAATCACATTAACCAGCCATTATATATGTTATAGTACTGGCAAAAATACAATATTAAAGCAAAAGTCAGAAACAGTTGGTTAGGTTAGGTTAGTATAGTGACCAAAGGACAAGAAACATTTTTTTATGTAAAACTAGAATAATATAGTATTACTATATTCTAGCACTCGCCGGCCGCTGCCGCGGTACGCTCGCTTCGCTCGCTCGGCTCGTGCGTCCTTTGGTATATAATGGCTAGTTAATGTGATTAATTCTTCGACATTTATCACATTATCTAAATTGAGTAGCCCTTATACATAATGGCTAGTTATTATGTATAATATTCATATTTATTACTTTGGCTGTAACATACACACATCAAAAAAGTCTAAGCAACATGCATGATATTACAAATTTACCATTTATATTAATTTATTTTACCATTTATTTTAATTATAACGTTGTATTTTATTTTTAAAATAATATTTTTAGGGTTCTATGATGTAAAAATAACAGCTGTTTTCTTTATAAGTTCTTTTAATAACAGAAATTAACAATATTAGAATATACAGGTACATAAGAAACTAAACTTTTTTTTTACAAATTGAAATTTCTTAAGAAAATGAATTTATTGTGAAAGAATAGGACAATTTAATACAAAGTATGGCCTCCTCTGCTATTCAGAACTTGTCGGCAACGATTATTCATTGAATTAATGAGACTGTTTATGTCATCTTGCGGTATTCGCTCCCAATGGAATTGTAGCAAATCCTTCAGCTGTTGGGTTGTTGTCACTCCGTCCAAGTCCTTCAAAACACGTCTCTGGAGCATGTCCCATGCGTGCTCGATGGGGTTGAGGTCTGGCGATTGTGCAGGCCAGGGCAATACCTGGATGTTCTCCGTTGCCAAGTATTCACTGGTTCGCCGAGCTGTATGTGAACGCGCATTGTCATGCATTAACGTAAAATCGGAGCCAAAGGTTTGTGCAAATGGATGGACATAAGGTCTGAGAATATCCTCAACGTAATTTTCAGCGTTCATGTTTCCATTTACAAAAACGAGCTCAGTTCGCCTGTTCTTCATAATACCCGCCCATACCATAACTGTTGAGCCGCTGTATGGATGAACTTCCTGAACGCACCTGAGTCTTTCAGTATTTCCGGGTCGACGGTACACTCGCACCCTTCTTGTATCAGGCCTAAACCCGAATCGCGACTCATCGGAAAACATAATTTTATCCCATTGTTCCTGGGTCCATGTTATGCGTTCTCTACACCATTCATTTCGACGAGCGCGATTCCCGTGACGTATCGGTGGGCACCTGATAGGGCGTCGAGCTCGTAGGCCGTACTCATGCAGTCGCTTTCGCACAGTTTGGGGACTTACATCAACACCACTTGAATTTTGTAGCCTCAAACTTATCTCTCGAGCGGTTAACATCGGCTGGCGTCTTGCAGTCAGTTGTATGTACCGGTCTTGCCGAGTGGTTGTACTCCTTTTACGGCCTGGATGCTGTTCAGCGGGTTCCCCTGTATTATTGTAGCGCTGCCAAAGACGACAAATAACACTTCTATGAATACCAAAATGTCGAGATACCTGAGATTGATTACTTCCCGCTTGCAACATCCCTACAGCTCTTTGCATTTCATCTGCCGTCAAATGACGTCGCTCCATGACGTAAAGAATATCTAACAATTCAATTTTGTCGCCAACTGTATTTAAATGGTTGGTAAAATTATAAAATCAAGACTAAAACGTAGCAATTAACATGCACTCAAATTCAAACAAATTCGCAGTCATTTGAATTTTATGAAAAAAAAACAAAACATAATCGAATTTTTTTTACCTATACACTTGAAGTTTACTTACCTATACACTTTGAGTGAGTAAATACTTAGAAATTAATTAATATAAATGGTAAATTTGTAATATCATGCATGTTGCTTAGACTTTTTTGATGTGTGTATATAACTACTACGCCACAGAGGTCGTCAAAATGATAATTTTTATATGCAACAGTGGAGGTTTTTTAACATTGAGGATGACGTTGTCATTTTAAGTGATTTTTTGACGCAAACAAACCTACGTGGGCCAGTTAGTTTTAAATTTTTGCACTTTGGATTCATTAGGGACAAGTAAACAATAATTCAAAATGTACAGAAAATGATGGTTCCTTATGACCGCACCTTTAGTTGTCAGTCTCAGTCGTGACATTGTCATTTCATTAGTAACTTTGATGTTACTTAGGGTCCTTATGAGCAATGACCCAAATGGGGCGCACCTGACCGACCCAGCAGGGGTCATGAAATCTTAAATGTTGGCGTGTAAATGTCCGTTGCTTTGCATTTTCTTCCCTATTTTGGATGAGAAATTCAGAACTAATTACGCCGTTGAGGGATGAATAGCCCATAAACCAAAGAAATTCTTATGAAAACATAAAGAATCGTCAAAAAAGAGTTAATTTTCTTGAAAAAATAAATCAATTCTAAATTGTTTAAATAGTCTCAGTATATTAATTATTTTTTATACGTGTAGGTATGATCTTATCACCGTTTTATTTTCAATTTATGTCGTTTTTATTGTACATATTGAAATTTAAAGAAGTGGAGTCAATCAAGAATCCGACCAAACAAGAATCCGACGAAAGAAGAATACGACGAATAAGGACTAATTCAAATCAGACACTAACCGAAAAGAAAATACTACTATACAAAGCCTTTATGGAATCTCTAATTAAAAAGGTTTTGACATGATCAGACAACATAAACAATACCAGGCGAAGTAAACGATCTTGTATCGGTACAAAAACAAAAAAATATTGTATTTTGTATTTTATATAATTATATTAAACAGTGTTTTTTTTTTAATTCTGTGTTATTGTTAATAATAAATAGCCAGTTAACTAGTTATTTTTTTTTACCACGATACCCAAACACACTGTATTTGGTTATAGGGCACTTAAGTACTAAATATATTCGAATGCAAAATGCTCAACCTCCACCCCGGTAGTGGTCTATCTCCAACTGCACAATTATTTATGTGTTTATTTGCTCAACCTCCATAAAAAATTGTGAAAATAAACATAACTGTTTGACTTTTTAATGATTATTTGTAATATATCATTTCATAAACACATTAACTATTTTTTTAATATAAAACTTTTATAAAATCATATTAATTGCTTAAACTAATCAATAAAACGTCTCTGGTGTAAAATGTTGCAAATGGAGGTTGGACACTTAAGTATTCGTGCGACGAAATATTAAAATAAACAAGCCTATCTCTTACAAACCCTGCATCTTATGATGATGCCTAACATTACCTTAAATAATACTTCAAAAAACCTAAAATCAAAGCATATCTCTGCCAAATCTTTGAGTGTATATCTGCATTTTCTATGTAAAATTTGAATTTATTTACTAAAAAAGTATTAATAGTCAATTACAGTCCAAAATCCACTAAATTTTGGACTAGATGACGTTGTTTTCTGAGAGTCCATTCCATATCAGCCTATGGACGTCCACTGATGGACATATGCCTATTTTAAAAGTTTCCACCTTGCGCGGTCTTGTGCCTCATTCATTCATCGGCTTCCCGCCGTCCTAACCAGGTCGTCGGTCCACCGTGTAAGGGGTCTCCCCACCTTTCTGTGAATAAAATTATATTATTACACTAATACCGTGCGTGTATATTTACCAACCAAAACTCCGTCAACCAACATCCATTTTGATCGATTACCCGATACAGTAACCACAAAAAAGTTTAACTTAGTCCTATTAATACTCGCCCCACTTTCACAAATCGTTGTAACCATATAACAATATTCAAATGTCATTAAATTGTAATGATTAGATCAAGATTATAACTCAAGTACGCTCAACCTATATTCGTTTATCAGATTTATAAATGCGCGACCAGGGTGCTTGTGTACGTGAGTAACAAAATGTTTATTTAATAACTTTAATGGAGGTATGGATGTTGAAGGTAAATAAAGAATGCTGAGTGGTATTGTAATGTTTTGAACGTTGGTAAAAGTTACAGGTTTGATTTGGGTAAAGTGTAGTAACTGTGCAATGATCATCATCATCATAACAGCCCATAAATGTCCCACTGAAGGGACGGACCTCCTCCAGTGACGGAGGGATACTAATACCTACTAATACCACGCTGGTCAAACAGATTGGTATAGGGTATAATTTTAAGTTTTCCTTCTTTTTATTTCGATAAGTTAATATTCACGGATAGTCCTTTAGTCGGTTTTTACGACACACATGGGATGAGATAGGGTGGTGACATTGTATTCTTACCCCGTCAACACATGGAGACCATCGCTGGAATGTTTACTTTTTCATCATCATCATAACAGCCCATTATTGTCCCACTGCAGGGACGGTCCTCCTTCCGTGATGGAGGGATACTTGGCCTACAAATACCACGCTGGCCAGACGGACTTCTTTTTTACCAGCCTTTAAATGACAAATACTCCTCCAACGATAAAAAAAAAACTTTGCTTGCCAGTCACTGACTTTCCCCAACTACTAATAAAAATATAAATAGGCAGTTCATTACACAAATACTTTCCGGAAAATTCGCTCACTCCATATTCCCGAAACGACCTAATCATTGATTACGAACCAATTCTTATTGTTGCGGTCAACAAACGAAACTTTTGTAAGGGAACAACAACAAATTTAGAAAACTTTTGTTGCCAGCGACAGTACGACGTTAGTTTGTCGCCGGCGACAAATTCCCTCCGGCGGGATTACAGAATCCTGATCCTATAATAAAATCGGTCAACCATTCCGATCTTTTATGTACTAGAAAAATATTTGGATATGCGTTGCGATTTTTGTTTTTTGTAGGATAATAATATTTGTAAAGTGATTATTTATTGACTTTCAAATGATATAGGAGATCATACATAATTTTCAAATTTAATACTGTTTATGTTTTTTTATAGACTCCACAAAACTGGCCCATTAGTGTCAGGATCTAAAGACTATTTTTTCATCTTTGAAGCATGGTAGGCAGGCCGAAATATAGGTAGTTACCATCGTACATTTATGCAAACATCACCTAAATAGCATGCGAATCTTCTTTGGAAATCATACAGTCTGTTCAGGGATTACTTTTTTGGTGATAGTTAAAGAATAAAAAGAAGTAACCTTATATCATCTCGTTTTCGTAATAGTTTCCTATTACGAAAACGAGATGATATAAGGTTACTTCCAAGGGAATAATTCCTAACAGTCAATATCTTTACAGAGAAGGGAAAATTTCGATAAAAAACCTTAAAGGTATTTTATGAAATTTGTTGGAAAATTGGTTGGCTGGTAAGTTTGTTTACCTATTATTTAGTATAATCTATGTTGTAAGCTGATATTTCATTGAAATTGCATAAGTACAGATCCTCACTTAGACATAACGAAAACCAACTAACCTCAATCTGTTTAGCAAATTGTTCCTTGACTTTTAAATAGTATAAAGTTTTTGACTAGTTTCCTTTTATTTCTATAATGATGACACGCAGAGGTTTGGCTCGTCAGGAGGAGTCCAAACTTCAACAAGTTCTTTTAGAACTTAAGACTACCAAGGAGCAAGTTGTTCAACTGAACAATGAACGTGAGGAAAACGAAACCGAGCTTATCTCGGTAATAGAAAGAAACGGAAAATTAAAACAAGAATTGTCACTGATGAATACAAGGTTAGATGAAGCTAGGTTAGAGCGGGACAGCCTTCAAATCATGTTAAATAATTATGATAGATGTAGCGTTGAATATGAGCAAGCCTTACAACAAATATCCAAGCTGGAACATGAGCTACGAGATGCCCATCGACAGATCACACATCTTGAAGAAGAGTTGCTCAATGTCAACACAAAACAAAACATATCCTTGTTCGATGAGCTGTTAGAGAGGTCCCCGCAGTTGGTTATTGATTCAAAGCTTAAATGTACTGACATCATAGATCTCACCAAAGACACTCCTCAACGCCATATAGTGTCAGACACGGTTCATTTAAGCAATTGAGCAATAACAAACTAAAAAAGTATATAAAAATCAATAAATTTATTAGGAAAAATCAAAACTTAATTAAAAATTGTAGAAGTATTAACAAAAACATCAAGAATTGTAAACATAGAATGAGTCTGTCAAAGAATTAAGTTTGTACACATTAGAGTTAGAAAATTCACAAAAACAGCATGAAGCTGAAACACAAATATTGAACACAAAGTTACAAAAATTACAAGATTCTCTTAATTCAGTGACAAGTATGTATGACAAATCACAACTTATGATTAGGGAGTATTCACTGGCAATGGACAAACTCATTGAATCAACATCACACTATGCTGACCGTTTTGCCTCACTTGAAGACAAAACTAATTATAACTGCAACCGCTGCACTTTGCCATTGTCATTGAATAGTCCTAAGGTATCGAATCTATGTATATCTAATCACTTGTGTGATAGTTTCGATACTTTAGGTTGTAATGTTTTGAGTCAAACATACATATTTAGTGATGAAATAGGAAGAGATATGGGCTCTAAGTTAAGTTTTTACATGAAGGGACAATCATTTATAAACTATTGTACTCCTTCAGCATCCTATTGTGACATTATGAAACAAGTAAGTAATCATAGTTTTGTGAAGGATGATAATTTAGTTATTTTGATAGGGGATAGGGGAAGTGTAACAAACAGGAGCTCATAAAATATTGTGAATCATTAAGTAATTTAAATGTAAATAAGATTGTTTTGTATACACTGCCCTATTGCAACAACTTGCCAGATGCGGAAAACAAAATTAGATATAATTTGAATTTTGTTAAATTCAAATTATATCTAATTTTGTTTTCCGCATACTATTGCATGTTATAATGATAAAATTAATATAATTGATATTAATTCTATTTTTAATAACAATTATTATCTGACAAAAGGTAAGCATAGGCTTTCCAACTATTACAAAAGACAAGTAGCATCCTCGCTACATTATTGTATTGACATTTCAGCCAAGAACTTGGCTACTCAAACTGCTCCTATAGAGCAAACCCTAGATATTAAGTTGACTGCTCCTATAGAGCAAACCCTAGCTTGTAAGTTAGTAGCTCCTATGGAGCCCACCCTAGATTTAAAGTTGACTGCTCCTATAGAGCAATCCCTAGATTATAAGATTACAACTACACAACCTCAATCAAAGGATTTAAACTAAACAGTGAGACAAAAGAGTATACCTCTTGCTCACCTATAGGTAATGCAAAGAATGTCAATCAATAAAATCTAGTACATCAAAACATTCAGGGCATATTAGGTAAAACATTAGAAATTGAGTTATTTATTAATAGTAACAACATTGACATCCTTTGTATTACTGAGCATTGGTTAAGAAGTAGCCAATACATGTTTAATTTTGATAATCACCGGATAGGCAGTTCATTCAACAGAGAGCATGCAATACGAGGTGGTTCATTGATAATCCTGAACAAACAATTTAAATATAAGGAACGACTTGATATTGTTAATCTCTCGGTTGAACGTTCTGTTGAGATAGCCTGTGTAGAATTGAAGCATTTTATTGTATTAAGTGTGTACAGACCCCCTTCAGGTATGTACGATTGCTTTGAGAGAGTTATGGAGGATGTTTTAGATAAGGTAACTAAGTCTAAAAAATATGTAATAGTTTGTGGTGATTTTAATATTGATTTACTGGTAACAGGAAATGAAACCCCAGAAAGGGTATCTAAATACTTGGCTCTTTTTCAATCTTTTAATCTGAAAAATGTGTTTTTGGAGCCTACTCGTATAACTGAAACAACAGCAAGATGTATTGATAATATTTTTATTAATTTTGTAATTACTGACAAATTAATAATTAATAAACTTCAGTCAGACCATACTGGTCAGCAAAATTAAATTTTTAAATAGAAAGGAACACAATGTATCTAAAAACATTGTGGTAATACCTAAAACTGCATATAGAATTGAATGTTTTAAAAATAAAATTGAGTTAGCATTTAGTTCCATACCAATTATTAGTGGGGATGATAGTGTAAACACTTTATTTGATAATTTTTTTACTACTTATTGTAATGTGTTTAAATCCGTTTTTATGCCAAAAACAATATCAATTAAAGGCAACGCCACATTTAGTGAATGGGCAACAATAGGATTACATAAGAGTAGAATACGGCTTTATGAACTTTATGAAGAAAGAAACTATAATTTTAGTGATACATTGCAGAATTATGTTAAAAATTATTCTAAATTATTTAGAAAGCTTTGTAAGGTAGCTAAATCACGTTTTCTAAGTTCAAGGATTAAAAACAGTAATGATAAGATTAAGACCATATGGAATATTATCAATAGTGAAACAGGTAAAGTAGTCAACCGCGATATTAAGTACAACTTAAACATCAATAACTCAACAATCACATCAGATGTAGAAGTTGCCACTGCTTTTGAACAATTTTTCACTGATATTCCAATTACTACTACTCAATCTTTGAACTCTTCACCTATAACTGCAGAATTAATTTTGAAGGATAACGTACCGATTTTCGCGAATAATTTTGAATTTGAACATGTTACTCCTTTTGATATAATTAAAGCTTTTAATACCATTAATGTAAAAAAGACAGCAGATTTATGGGATAATTCTGTAGTTATTACTAAGCATATTATTTACTCAGTTGCAACGCATTTAGCTCTTACATTTAATTATTCGATAGATAGTGGTGTGTTTCCTGATTTAATGAAATACAGCAAAATAATTCCATTGTATAAATCTGGCTGTACATCAGATCCAACTAATTTTAGACCAATTTCAGTACTGCCAACTTTCAGTAAAATTTTTGAAAAACTTATTGCAGACCAACTGCAAACATATTTAAATAGATATAAAATTTTACATATTAAACAATTTGGTTTTACAAGGGGTCGCTCCACAACCGATGCTGGTGTGGAGCTTGTAAAACATATATATGACGCCTGGGAGAAGTCTTATGATGCTTTAGGTATTTTCTGTGACTTGTCTAAGGCTTTCGACTGTGTCGATCATGATACACTTTTACGGAAATTACATCACTATGGCTTAGGTAAACTAGGATTAGATCTTTTCACATCTTACTTAAATAATAGAATACAAAGAGTTAATATTAATGGAAAATTGTCTACAGGATCTGTCGTAAAAATGGGCGTTCCGCAAGGTTCTATACTTGGACCCCTTTTGTTTCTCATCTACATAAATGATTTACCACACCTAGTTAAAGATCAACATGAGATAGTTTTGTTTGCCGATGACATTTCGCTTTTATTTCAAGTGAAACGACAACAGACTAGTACTGACGAAGTAAACTTGGCTATCAATAAAGTGGTCCCTTGGTTTGATATTAATAACTTGCTCCTTAATAGCCGCAAAACCAAATGTGTTAGATTTATAACCCCGAATGTAAAGGAAGGAAAAACCACGATAAGAGTTAAGGAGGATCAGGTAGACCTTGTGGACACTACAAAATTTCTTGGTATAACACTAGATTCTAAGCTTCAGTGGGGCCCACATATTATTACATTGGTAAAGAGACTAAGTTCTGCAGCTTATGCCGTTAGGAAAGTTCGAGAACTGACAGATATAGAAACTGCCAGATTAGTATATTTTAGTTATTTTCACAGCATAATGTCATACGGTATTTTACTATGGGGACATGCTGCCGACATTTATACTATCTTTGTGCTGCAGAAAAGAGCTATTCGTGCAATTTATAATTTAGGTAGGAGACAATCACTTCAAGAAAAATTTAAAGAAATCAATATATTAACTGTAGCAAGTCAATACATTTATGAAAACATAATTTATGTTCATAAAAATAAAGACCAATTTGTCAAAAGAAGTGATGTCCATAGTATAAATACTAGAAATAAATATAAACTTGTTCATCCGTATTCTAGGCTCCAAAAAATACACAATTCATTTCTGGGTCAATGTGTGCGATTCTATAATAAAATCCCGAATCATATCCAAGATCTAAGTCTTAATAAATTTAAAAATGTAGTAAAACAAAAACTTATCCTAAAGGGATATTATACTATTGTAGATTACACGAATGATAAAAAGGCTTGGGATTAACTGCTTCTATTCTCAGGCTGTTTCAAATAATACTAGTTTATGCACTTTTTATGATTATATGTGCTATATGTGCTACTGTATTATTTTATTTCTAAGTTCTAATTGTATTATTGTATACTTTCTATCTTTGTTTTTTTTTCTCTTTCTTTTCTTCTTCTGTCTTGCTTGTTCTCATGCTTGTCTTCTACTTTTCTTTTCTTTGATTATTATTTTTTATAATGTATAAATGGTGTATTATCCTGTCTGGTACTGTCAAATATTTTAATTGTGCATATGATTTATGTTAAAAGAAATATTGTAAACAACCGAATTTTAAAAGAGTTGCCATGAGTTTCTTTGCCAGGTTTCTTCTCATTGGCCCAACCATTTGGAAACTGGAATTTATGGATCAACACAGACAGACAAGTAGATTTGAGTAGTAGATTGGTTTTATTTTTCTTCTCTAATTTACATTGGACAATACAACGCGTTTTTTTAGTGCTGTGGCGTTTGTCTGTGTCGATCTATAATTTTAACTATAGCTTCAATTTCAAGTAAATTCTAAGAGACGATTTCAAACAATTTGTGATAAATTTTATGAAATAAAGCATTTTGAAGTTTGAAGTTTTGAAGTTTAAACTAAACTATACTAAAACCATCCCTGCAGTAGGACTTTTAAGAATTATTATGATTAATGCAGTAACAGTGAAACACAAAAAACATTAGTTTCCATTCAAAATTGACGAAAGCAAAACAACTATATTTATGTCCGTAATCCGTTCATTTTAATAGTTCACCCCATAATTTGTCAAAGTCAACCCTGCTTTGTTGTGAAACCCATAAAAAATGGTTTTACCAGTCGTGGGTATGATTAATAAAGTTCTTAAATATTAGGTCAAGTTATCGACATAATATTACAATAGCCATGACCCAGAAAAAGGATTTATAAATAGCATGTATCGGTTCTAGAATACGTTAAAGAGTAGGTGATACTTGCAGAATTTATTGTTAGAATAGTTGATGATAATAAGAACTAGCAATTAACCCCCTCACTCATAAACACCTCTTTCATTTTAGTCAATTGATTAGCTTAACTTCTTATTACGGTTTTGTGTGGTGTAAGGTTGATTTTACTAATAAAAGCTAAGCAGTGATTAAATTTAAGAAGCGCTTATGAGTAAGGGGGTAAGTGGCAAATGATGGAACTAAAACATGAATCGCTGTTTTAAAATGTTGAAAATAAATTTTGTTATAACTCAGAATAATCATTGTAATATAAATTGTTTAAAAGTTCAAAACGAGTTTGATTCAAAGGCCTTGTAAGGTTTATATTTAAACAGTTCTGAGCTTTTCTCTATCCGATACAATTTATATACCTACGTGCAGCAATCATGCGAAGATCATAGTCTTTTCGACAACGAAAAATGATAGACGAAATTTGAAGCTTGAACAAGGAATGAACCTGAGTCTTCTGAATATTCGCCTCAGATCTCATAACCGCTAGACCACCAGAGACAATTGTCTAGCTATCAATGCAAATCTTTCTGTGCATGAACATGATTGTTTGTATTATTGGCCTGCATGTTTTCTATGTATAATATGTATGTATTTACAAAAAAAAAGTGTTTATGTATGTATATCCGTTGGCTAGTAGCCATAGTACAAGCTCTGCTTAGTTTGGGATTAGATGGCGTTGTGTGAAAGTGTGAGGATCATTTATTTATTTATCAATTTTTTCCTCTGCTTTACGTAAACTAGGAAGGCATGATACCTACTTCATTTTATTCAGCAACACGACATCTATAGGTATACAAACACTAAACTCTTTACTCATTTAAATCCTACCAAACACAATCCATTTAAATAAATCCGCATTCAAATGAACAAACCAAAGTTTAACTTCTTAGTTAATTTTGGTTAGTATACATGTGACGATCCGCCCTAATGATCCACCTGGCAAACATAGTCTCTGATTGTCTTGTATTTAGCCTGAGGGCCACCACACATACCAAATTACATGACACCTCTGTTAACCCTTGTTTACACAACGGTCGAAACTGAATACGCAGAGTCGTCTCGAAATTACTGTACAATTGTGAATAGGATTGTATTTTGGGGAAATTTAAAGCCGTTTTTGTTGTTTTGAATGTGTTTTGTGTTGTGCTTTATAGATTGTGATGCAGTTCATTTAAATTATGAAAAAGACATCTCTGGAACTAGGAATCATACCCTGATTCGCTGAAACTATAAAATTTACAATAGATGGACACAAATTGGTCTGTGTTGGATTGGAACCCGCGAGTTCTTGCCCGGTAGCTACATGGACCGCCAAAGCAGGCTGAAAGACATAGTTGGTATATTTGACCTGATGATCCACCTGGCAAACATAGTCTCTGAGTGTCTTGTATTTAGCCTGAGGGCCGCCACACATACCAAATTGCATGACACCTCTGTTAACCCTTGTTTACACAACGGTCGAAACTGAATACGCTGCTGAGTCTTCTCGAAATTACTGTACAATGTTATTTGCAGGAATTTAACGCAGTTTGGTGTTTTGAATGTGCTTTGTGCCTGCTTGTGCTTTATTGCTTGTGATTTTGTCTTTCCATAAGTAAAAGGGAAGCCCTGGACCGCACAAGGTGGCAGTACTTGAAGGATGCTTATGTCCTGCAGTGGACATCGATTAGCTGATATGATGATGAAGTAAAAACCCATAACCCCGGCTAAATAATCTTCACAATGGGTTACACTTTCATTCTATGCATTTCTTGGTTATCTATCTTCCATAGATCATCGTCCTACATTACGCTTGCAAAGTAGGAGACTTCATTCGAAGACACATTTGCTCCAACGTCCTTTAATAACGTAAGAACTGATATTATTTTATTCTATCTAGAATTCTTTAATCAAAATCTTGTAGGTCAAACTAAATAAATTCTGAGATTTGTAAAAAAAACAACAAAACAGATATTTCTACATAGAGAATAGATTTGATTTGATCCTACAAACACGAGCAAGGAAAGCAAACCGTACTGTGTCATTCT
Organism: Schrankia costaestrigalis; assembly: GCA_905475405.1. Taxonomy (NCBI): domain Eukaryota; kingdom Metazoa; phylum Arthropoda; class Insecta; order Lepidoptera; family Erebidae; genus Schrankia; species Schrankia costaestrigalis. Next base: position 6,217,644 of record FR997850.1, read on the forward strand.
TGGATTTCTTTGTCATTCTTGGGTTGATTTATTTAATTTATGATATTGTTCGCACCTTATTCTTACTAATATTATAAATGCGAAAGTTTTTGAGGATGGATGGATGTTTGTTACTCTTTCACGCTAAAACTACTGAATGGATTATGATAAAATTTTGGAATATAGGTAGTTTAGGGTGTAGAATAACATTTAGGCTACCTATACCTCGCGGGTAAAGCCGCGGGCATCAGCTAGTGCGATCTATATTTTTTTAACTTGACCTTAGACTGGAAACATAATTAAAATAACTAAAGGAAAAATAATTAAAATAGATTACAATAACCTAAGTCATCATATCATAAAAGTCCATTAATGTCCCACTGCAGGGTCGGGCCTCCTCCTGTGACGGAGGGATACTTGGCCTACTAATACCACGCTGGCCAAACGGATTGGTATAGGGTTTAATTTCAAGTTTTCCTTCTTTTTATTTCGTTTAGATAATATTCACGAATAGTCCCTTAGTCGGTTCAATAACCTAAGTATACTTTACAAACATAAATATATACAATAAGTAGTTCTATACGTGATGAAGCGAGACCCTGTAACCCGAGCGGGAAATAGAAGAGTGGGGGATAAACGGATAAGCAGACAACGCATCGCCAGCAGTCAATAGGTGAACAAATAGATGTTTTGCAAAATTCACTCATAAATAACACGAAATAAAGCATACATTTCAATGCCATTCTGAAGGTTAAGTTGGTGTGGAGTTGATGTCCTAAAGTCTAAATACTTGGTTTGTTTGCGATTGTTGCGTAAAATCTTACTTCTCCGTGTGGTGACGGAGTAAGAATACAATATGTCACCACCCAATTCTCATCCCATGGGGGTCGTAAAAACCGACTAAGGGACTATCTGTGAATATTATCTTTACGAAATATAAAGAAGGAAAACTTAAAATTAAACTCTACACCAATCCGTCTGGCCAGCGCGGTATTAGTAGGCCAATTATCCCTCCGTCATGCCAAGAGTCCCGTCCCTGCAGTGGGGCATTAATGGGCTGTTATGATGATGGTCTTAGTTTAAAATTCGTAATATAATATGTATAAGGCTTTTGGTTTGACGTTCGTAATCGATACTTAGATTAACCTAAACACTGTTATTATGATCTGATGTCATGTACAGTGATCCCATCCAGGCACATACTATGACATACAAGATATTCAATTATTGCTTGCTGAAACAACTCTTAGGAACAATTTTATACAGCATGTCAATTCTCGTACCTTAAAATCGTTTTAGTTGTCAAATTGTCACACAATAGGTAAGACAATTTGACAACTAAAAGTTAACTTAACCAAATTTTTAACGATTCCAAGGAACGAGAATTGGCACGCAGAATCAATTGTTGAACAATTCTCTAGTATTATTTTCGTTTTTAATCCTGTATTTCTTAATCAATTCATTGTTGCCCTTGTTATAAAAGAATAATGTGTTATATCTATTCTCTCTCTATAACATGTTATTTGTTTCATTATAATTTTGGAACCAGACCCGATTAATAACCGTCTCCGATCTGATGCCTATTATCGCTCCAAATTCCAGGCTTGCAACTACAACCGCTTAGCGTGGCTGTGGTAAAAAAGAATTGGGACATATTTACAAAGGCATGGAAGCTTTCATGTACAGAAAAACACAATATAAAAAATATTCCTCACACATTCACACAACGCCATGTAGTCCCAAACTAAGCTGAGCTTATTCTATGGGTACTAGACAACTGATAAACATACATAAATAATTATGTTTTTTTGTAAATACAAACATAATGTTCATCTGGCCAGCGTGGTATTAGTAGGCCAAGTAACTCTCCGTCACGGGAGGAGGCCCGTCCCTGCAGTGGGACATTAATGGGCTGTTATGATGAAACATAATATTATACATAGAAAACACCCAGACCAATGCAAAACAATCATGTTCAAAAAGATTTGCATTGAGCGGGAATCAAACCCGAGACCTCTGCGTAGCAGTCTTGTTTTATAACCACTACGCCACAGAGGTCGTCTAATATGAATACATTTCTATGTATGAAAGAAAGATAACATAGTACTTAGGAGTAAAACCATATCACCTCATGCACCATAAATGACCACTGCTCTAAAGATTGACTCCATGTAGCACTGGTTTTAAAGGTGCAAAAAAGTATTCGTTTTTATGTACAAATTGACGCTCATATTTAAAATACAAGTTGAGAGCTAGTAACATTTATTTTTCAGTGAACATAACCCATTGAGTTTTCACAAAGAATCGTATTTGCACTGTGAAACTCTATGATAATCAAATATGCGTACCAAAAAATATAAATAACTGTGAGTCAATTTTTTTTTGAGACCTATACTTTGTATATTGTATCGCAGGTAGAAAAATGAACCTATAGACGATTGTTGGCTATTATATACTTAGCGTCATGCCCTTTGTCGCTCGGACTTTAACAAACATCAATATATATTTATAATTCAAAATATAATTCAAAAATCATATTAGGTAAGTACACCTTAATGCACCTACCATCTTATTATCTCTGCATCACCCTAAGGTTGGCTGGAAGAAAATGCCTTAAGGCATTAAGCCCGCCATTGTACAACTTTGTAATTTGTGCATAAAGTTTAAATAAATAAATATAACGGACTCAAAAAAACATCCTGACTCAGGACAATAATATGTGGATCATATGAAGAATTGTATTTGGTGTGAATCGAAACACTGTAGCCGCTACCGTGAGCACCGCGCCACCAAAGCAGTTTATTAGCTGAATGCATTGTGTCTTCTTCTTCTTCTTCGTGTCGATTGGCAAAAAAAAAAAACTCAGACAGTACCGGCCCAGAATTCGGCCACAGCAACTGCATTGTCTGTAGCAGCCCATAGGTCTTGAGGGCTGCATGTAGAGGGACATCGAGGGCATTTTAAGAGGTCCAACATTGTCTGAGGGTCGAGGCAAAAATGCATAGTGTAACGAACAAAGAAGTCCGGGCAGTTAGGCAATGACGCTCGCATCAGATGTGATGCAGACCATCAAAAAGAAAGCTATATATCTAGGTCACGTGCTTTGCCCGATCTTTGCAGCTTATAATGATAGGCAAAGATGCGGAAAATCAAGCAACTAACCGGAGAAAAAAACCTGGTCACGTCACAGCAGGGAACGGAACATGATCTCTATTCCCTCGTATAGATTGATCGTAAAAAATAACAGATGTGACAACTTTTACTAGTTTAAGAGGTACCAGAAGAAGTATATATTTTATATCAATTAACGTATACTCGTATAGGAAAACGTAGTGTAGGACGCCCCCCAGCTATGTGAACCGACGACCTCATAAAGGTCTCTGGGTCGGACTGGATGCGGAAGGTACAGTCACGAGCAATAATATGTACACATTTTCGCATTTTGTAAACCAGTTATCTAAAGTTCTGCCAATCCAAAATTGAAAATTCGAAGATTAATTCAAAACTGTACGGAACCTCTTCTAAATTACGAATTCATTTTGATATTGTAATGTCTAGATAAACGTGCAGATAGTTTAGAAAATTTGAAAATGTGTACATATTATTGCTCGTGACTGTACAGGACCGAGTTTTGTGGCGCGTGTTGTGAGAGGTGTATGTCCAGCAGTGGACTGCAATAGGCTAGTTGATTGATTGATTGATAACGTATACAGGGTGGCTCATTCAAAGGGGTCAGTATGGGAAAGTCTTAAACTATAAGTCATACGAAGATTTGTTCTTAGGAACCATGACACCGATTTTGATAAAAAGAAATACTGCATTAGAGATAATTTTAAATACCTAAACTGTTGAAGATTGTAACAGTTCGAAGATTAGCCACTTCGAACACCTACTTACTATGAGAAATTGAAGTATGTGCAAAAAAAAAAACATTTTATTCATTTTAGACATAATGTTTCATAGAGATATTTACTGCTTAAGACCTACAGAATCGATATTTAAATAGAAAAAGTATAAGTTTATTTTTGCAAAACAACCGGGTTCGATTCCCGAGCTGGGTACAGTATCTTTCTCAAATGTATGAATGCTGTTTTTCTTTTTATCAAAATCGGTTTCATGGTTGCTAAGAACAAATCTTCGTATGACTTATAGTTTAAGACTTTCCCATACTGACCCCTTTGGATGAGCCACCCTGTATACTTAGCTAGAGAATTTCAAAAAGAAGAAATAAGGTATCGCTAAAAATGTGATACTCAAGAACATTTTGCATATTTATTCTGTATGGAAAGTATTTTAAAAATAAAACGTTACACAAAACCTCCCGTTGTGTTGTGAAGTGGTTCAATGGAATTTTGAGTAAAAATTAATTGCAAAGTTTATCCGTTACCCGGAACTCGTTTTAAATATTACAATTTTGTTGATTATTCATTATCTTTGTTCATAGGTACTTGTGTTTGTTATTTATTATTTATCATCTTTATTAATGAACGTAAATAACGTTAAATAAGAACATAAATATTAAATGTTTTAAATTTATTTTTGATAAATGCAAAACGGTGGAAACTGAGAAACCAAGAAATTGTTGTGAATATAAATATAAGGAAAAATATGCTTAAATGGTTTAAATACTTTGAAATGGAGGAATGATAGGAGATGAACTAAAGAGGACGCTTTAGATTGACTTCCAGATACATAATCGACAAATGAAGGAAGAGCAGGTGTGGACTGTGATGTATTATGCCGATGTATATAATAAATTTATATAGGAAAGTTAGTTTGTTATGATTGTAGTAGGTATGTAACCCCGTGGTTCCGTATAAAGATTGTCCGCGTGAGTTTTCTTAAGTACATAGGTACTTAAAATTGTGGCACAAAAAATTAAGCATTTTGAAAAATCAGTCTTAAAAGAATAATATTAATTTAATTACTAATTTTACTTACTTATTTCTTTGATATAACTTTAACAATGACTCCTTTAGAGTTCATAATTGCTTGGCACTTTATTAAATCGAGTAGAACACGCGACGACTGGCTCACGAATCTAGAGTTGATTAAACTAAACTGTTTTATAATAAGTATAAAGGATTGGGGGTAACTTTAAACAGCAAAACAATTTGTGAATGTTTTTGTCAATCTAATTGGGCAGACAGCTATGGGTGACTTGAATAAATGAAATTCAACTTATAGATAGAAAACAAATTTTTCATTTTCCTCTTCATCGTTTACAAATCTTGTACTTTAAATAAATATAAATATTATCGTTTGCAGAGCATGTAATGTAAATGAAATGAAATATTCCTCACACTTTCACACAACGCCATCTAGTCCCAAACTAAACAGAGCTTGTACTACGGGTACTAGACAACGGATAAACATACTTAATTTTAGTTTTTGTAAATACTTACATATTATAAATAAATAACTCCCAGACCAATGCAAACAATCATGTTCATGCACACAAAGATTTGCATTGAGCGGGAATCAAACCCGAGACATCTGCGTAGCAGTCATGTTATATAACCACTACGCCACAAAGGTCGTCAAATTGTCTATGGGTACTAGACAACGTTACTAGACAAATATTTGACATACAAACACCCAATACCAACATTTATGTTTCACACAAAGATTTACATTGAGCGGAAATCAAAACCGATCTCTTAGCGTAGCAGACATGAACCAAAATTAAGTATTTTTCTTAATAATGACAGAACACTAAGACAGTTCTCCGTGTGGTAACGGAGTAAGAATACAAAATGTCACCACCCTCTCTCATCCCATGGGTGTCGTAAAAACCGACTAAGGGACTATCCGTGAATATTAACTAAACGAAATAAAAAGAAGGAAAACTTGAAATTAAACCCTATACCAATCCGTCTGGCCAGCGTGGTATAAGCAGGCCAAGTACCTATCCGTCACGGCAGAAGGCCCGCCCTTGCAGTGGGACATTAATGGACTGTTACGATGATGAAATTCTATTATAAGAAAGGCAAAAAAAAAAGCAGCTGCTATAATTTTGTGTTCCTAATCTGTCACCATTCGATTAATCAACACATAACGCGGGCTATTTAACAACCATAAATAAAATATAAATCTGACACATTAAGCTAAAAAATAACATAGTTTTTAATTCAGTAATTTTGTTTGCGTGTGTAACCTTTTTTTTTTTGATCGTGACTAAACTTGTCCCGTTCTTTGCTTTAGTTGAACTAAATTAGACTCTTTTGTGTTTCGTATATTTTGTCCAAGCTTTGTTGAAAAGGACCACAGTGCTATTGTTGGGATGTTAATTACTTTTTTGGGGTACCGTGGGTCATTACCATTATTGTAGTTGGCAGGTGAATAGATGTTTTATTAGGTGCTATGATAATCTGATTTAGAAATAGTAATTGTTTGTTAACTAGCTTGTAATTTAGATATCGTTAGTTTCTTCCTTGGTACTAATTCAATGCTAAGCATTGGTTTTAAAAAAGAATAGACTTTTGCTGTAAATTCTCAGACTATTAGTATTGTTATGTGGGTGCTTTTTAAGATTTATATACTTTTATCTGTTAATTTCCCTCACACAGTGTCTGTGTTTTCGGTGCTAATTATCTGATAAACATTCATTTATTAATATGGATGGTGGTACCAGGTCAAGAGCTCTAATGCAAGATACCGTAAATGTAGTACCATAATGTAGTACCTCCTTAAGCTAGCTCTAACCATTCGAATGAAAATGGGATAATATCAAGTGAAATAATAGAGACTTAACAGTTTATGTCTAGGATAAACAGTGTATTCTTACATTGCTAAAGCAAAAGCAGGTCGTTATCACTTATCATCAAGTCAGCTCCTTGATCGTCTGCATCTTTATAGCAATTAACACGTTCCCAGTGCAGTGTACCATATATGGTACACGTGCATTGTTTTACTATTGTGTCTGCTGGCGGCACTGTGAAAGGGTTAAAAATATTAAACCTAAATATTTACCTAAATTATTTTTTAAATTTTATTCAAGTCATGATAACTGATACATCATTATTGTATTATTTATGTACAAGTATGTGTATTATATAAACACTTAAGGTAATAATACAAGTATCTTTTTATTACGTAATTGAATTTAATAAAGCCATAACTTAAGCTCAAGTTTATAGCAAAATAATAAATTCACTGCAAACAACGCCATCTTGTTAAAAACCCCCGAACTTTGTGGTTAGGATAATCTCTGACGCGGCAGACGTTTTAATATTTGGAAAAGTGCCACCTATTTCTTAGTGAATACACTTTTGGTAATATAACGAAAGAATGTACTGTTTTGCAAGAAAACCTCTCTTTTAGAATCATAACAGCCCATTAATGTTCCACTGCAGGGACGGGCCTCCTTCCGTAACAGAGGGATACTTAGTCTACTAATACCAGACGGATTGGTATAGGGTTTAATTTTAAGTTTTCCGTCTTTTTATTTCATAAACTTAGTTAATATTCACGGATAGTCCCTTGGTCGGTTTTTACGACACCCATGGGATGAGATGGGGTGGTGACATATTGTTTTCTTACTCCGTCACTACACGGAGAAGTCACTACACTCTTTTAGAATGTAGAAATAAAACTAGAATTTTAAGGTGAGTCGCTTGTGGGGTGACAGACAAATAAAACAGGAGATGAACCAGGAAATGTATATTGTATTTCTCAATGTGGTGATTGTGTCATTATCCATTCGTCTACATTCTTTATCAGAAATACATTCCTCATAACAGCCTATCAATGCCCCATTGCAGGGACGGGTCTCCTCCCGTGACGGAGGGATATTTGGCCTACTAATACCACGCTGGCCAGGACGGATTGGTACACGGTTTAATTTCAAGTTTTCCTTCTTTTTATTTCGTTAAGATGATAGTCCCTTAGTCGGTTTTTACGACACCCATGGAATGAGATGGGGGGGGTGATATATTGTATTCTTACTCCTTCACCACACGGAGGACATTAAGGACCTAAGACATTAAAACAGAATATCTATGCAAGTGATTGGCGAATAGTATGTGGACTTGAGGTTATTCCCTCTATCTTCGTACGCAAAACTTTACCTAGTCACGGAGTTTAGACTGCTGGTGGCCAACCAGGAGGCTTTCTATTTTTTTTAGTAATTGTAACGAAACGTAACTATATGTATTATATGTAGGTATTTACAAAAAAAAGTATTTAAGTATGTTTATCCGTTGTCTAGTAAGTACCCATGGTACAAGCTTTGCTTAGTTTGGGACTAGGTGGCGATGTGTGAATGTGTGAGGATTATATATTTATTTATTAACTTAACTTAAGCACGATTGTAGTCCCAGTACGGGACTGCCATATAATAAATAAATTAATAATATATATAATATTACCATCAAGAGTCCACAAGTGTCTAACTCCTTCAGACTTCAAAGTTTTTTATATTTTTGATAAAAAATATTACTTTAAGCTAGCTGTAGCTTTCTGGCAGACGGCCATAACAGCGTTTAGTTTTCCGCGACTATACAACAATTTTTCTTTTAAATTATCTTTTTTAAATAAAACTTTCATACATGCAAATAATAAATAAACGAACACAAACTTCTCTCGGAACTTTAAGAGTTTATCGATAAAACTTTGCACGGTAACAACACTAGGGGCAAAGAAAACTATAGTTGATAAGTTGGGTATATTCTTAAAAATATCGATATTTTGTTTTGCTTGCTATACTGTGTTAAGTTTAAAATGTTGTGTGAATATATTTAAAAGTATATAAAGTTGGGTGAAGGATTTAAGTAAATGTTAGGTGAGAATGGTTTAGGTTAAGTACGGGTTATTTATTTGTTCGGTACTTGGTATAAATATTTAGAAAATAGTTTCGACAAAGTAAAAGTAAGAATAGTTTTTTTTAAACTCTGTTTAAGTGTGTGGTCCTTGATGCTGTACTGGAATGGTCTATCAAAAATGAAAATAAGTATTTGAAAAATCTTTCCTACGTCTTCTTCTTCATCTTTGCGAGTTCCCAGTTACGTCCACAGCTCGAGAGCCATGGAGTCTGAGGTTTTTTTTCCGGCTTATTTTCCTCCACTTCGCACGTTCTTCGTCTTTGGCATCCTTAATTGTAAGACCATTGGCACGCATGTCATCCCTGGCGAACGTCAAGCGCGCAATTTTTGGGTCTCCCTCTTCTGCCCGGTCCAACCGGAGGCGCCAAAGCTAGACTTCAGCTGTTCCCATGTTTTGAAAAATCTTTCATATGTCGAACCATTAAATTGTAGAACAACCTTCCAGCTAACATAGTATGAAGAAGCATATCGATAGACCAGCAAGTTGCAGGTGACGGAGTGAAGTTTTTTTTTAATTTTATCCTATGCCTTATATTCACGTTTTCCATCAGGCTAGATACGGTCATGCCTTTTTATTAAAATTATTTAGATTTTTTTGTAAAGTTACTTACTTTTTTACAAATTATACAGAAAAATATTTGAAATGTTTGAAAAGTCGATGGAGTATGTAGGTATACACACTGTGACAACCAGTTGCTATTTAAAAATTGATGTTAGCTTTGCATGTTGATGTATGCAAAGAGTGTACGTATGGGTTTCTGCCTTTTTTTATTTAAGGTACATAAAAAAAATACTGATTTAAACCCAAAACAGGCCAGGAATAAAGGCAACAGTTGTTAGTTATGAACTTCTTCCCCATCACTTTCCCAATCAGTCTACTCATCTATACTAATATTATTAAGAGGTAAAGTTTGTATGTTTGTGACGTTGTAGGGGGTAATCTCTGATTTTAAAAATTCTTTCTGTGTTGAATAGTTCATTTATCGGGGAGTGTCATAGGCTATGTAGTATCACGCTATGACTAATAGGAGTGGAGCAGTAATAAAATATGTTTAAAAAAGGGACGCGGTTTTTTTCGCCGTCCAACAAAGTGGGCACGGGGCAGCTAGTGAGCAATAAATGTACTCCGGTGGATCACTAAACTCGATATGCAAGTGCAAATTCTTTTTGGGGGGTTTTAGCTGGTTTGTACTGGGGTTGCTATTTAGGCAGCCATTAGTTCCTTCTTACGACACCCACATTTATAGAAGAGGAATGAATGTCCTACATGTCTGTAGGAAATACTTGCTCAACAACTTTAGAACTTGTTGCCAAACTTGTTGGCATCTGGTTTCGGTTCAAGTTTTCCTTCTTTTCTTATTTTAATTGAAAAGAAAATGTTTAGATAGGTCGTTAACATTACACAATTTTTTTTTAAATATCATTTATTTAAAATAGCCATACATCGGATAGATTAAGTCGGCTTCCAAACATTACACAATTAATGTAAGCAAAACAATTCACATCAAACAAAATTAAACTAAAAAGTATTCTTCCAAAATTAAAAAGAAATTACTTACGAAAAGTCTACGAAGTTTCTCCCTAATTACGTATACAACCAGTGACATTTTGTTCCTATTTTAAAAGTGACATTAGAGTTCCTATTTTAAAAGTGACATTAGAATGTATGTATGTATGTATGTGTCAGGTATCCGTCAGCGTCGGATAAATATCTCAAGTGAGAGCGGTGCGCGGTACGTGCTCAGGCCTAGTGCGCTGCAGTACGGCCGAGTTCATACAGCGAACTTATCTTTATATTCATATCTAATAGATATTTTTTTAGGGGAAATACATTAAAATTCAAATTAGGAAAAAAACTTTTTTTTTTTGTTTTTTTTAGGCTTTTTTTAAAGATAATAAAAGCTCTGGTTATTAAGTGATTAGTGTATTATGTCATTCTAATTTCAAATAATTCTATATTCAAATAATTATGTCGAAATATACTTAATAATAAAATACTTGACTGTTTTGACCATTGGAGACTGTTGGAGACCCATTACCTAAGTTTTGACAAGATACAGATAATGATTTCAAAAATTATTGATTATCTAAACAATAAAATATTATGTAAGTAAATTTAATAAAATGTAGTAAGGACAGCTATAAAAATAAATATACATTTAATAATAATTGTTATATCCATATAAAAATATTGTTACCTTTTTTACGAAGACTAAGATAAAATAAAAATACGAGTTAACCAATTGTTATGGCTTATTTTACGTGATAGAACAAAGCGTTGTACTAAAAAAAATGTAGAAACCTGGCGTTCATTGAATTTTATAGCTGTTTTATTAAGTAAATAAAATTTTATCTGAGCCTACTTCAGTAACCACGGCTTAACAAAGTACGCATACGGCATTTTCTACTGCGCATGCCCGAGCCTCACTCATTCCGGACTATTTGTTTTGTCGTTACACTATCAAAAAGCTTCGGATTGCTCGCATAGTAGCATCTTTCCTGCTAATTGGCAGATATCTGTACTTATATCTGGGTATTCACTGCTTATAGCTATCAATTTTAGTGTTAACAAGTTTTGAAACGCGTGAAATCAATCAGTCATCTGTCAAGTGTTCGCGCCAATAGTTGACGTTTGACCGCGTGCGGTCCGTCGTTCGGCATTTGAATAAGTTGACGTTTCGTGTGAGTGAGTTACAGTGATTGTGGTTTTTTTTAATAAACATTGAGAACTGAGACAATATACAAACTGTTTTGAACAAACTCTTTACGTTTTCGTCCTTGACTTTCGAAGATTTTGTGCTAAAACCTCTATCTAAGCAAGAACTTTTTGCTGTCAAGATGAATATAACGTCTACGACTGACGGTGAGTAAACAATTTTTAAATTGAGAACATCTGCAATGTAAAAAGTACATAATTGCTTGCATTCCCTAGATGCGCACCTCTGCGGAATTCGTTTTACATTCCAAATTGAACTTTATAACAACCGCATTAGGACGAAAGTTTTATCAGCAACAGTTTATCTGGTCCTGGAATCTTTTGAACTTTATTTGTATTGATATAAGGTCGATTTTGATTGTAGTTTTATTTTAGGGTATCATTAGGCTGTGTAGTGATATATCTTTGCGCGTTTCCGAGCCTAAATGAATGTTTGCGTGTGTGTTGTATGTTTGCGGAGTTTCTGGTTGCGGTATTATTGTTTTCTTTCATAAATTAGATTTGACATGCGAAGCGATACATTTGTAGACAAAAAACATTTATTATGTAAATTTATCTGTTCCTAATAACTTTTTTTTTCAATTAGCTAATCAGTGACTCCGCTTTAGTTGATGGTAAGCTTTCGGTAGAGTCCATAAATGCTGACAACTATGGCAGATGTAATGATATTATAGATGGTCTCTACATTTGCCTTCTTATTAGCTACAGAAGCTGTATTTTAAACAAGATCGTAAGAAGATAGAAGCACGAGCAAGATCTAACTTTTAATTTTATTATTTTGCAGACGCAACAACTGATATTAAAGTTAAAAAAAACAAATCAAACTTAACTCCTATACCAATCCGTCTGGCCAGCGTGGTATTAGTAGGCCAAGTATTATTTTTTTAGTGCTGTGGCGTTTGTCTGTGTCGACCTATAATTTTAACTATAGCTTCAATTTCAAGTAAATTCTAAAAGACGATTTCAAACAATTTGTGATAAATTTTATGAAATAAAGCATTTTGAAGTTTGAAGTTTGAGTATCCCTCCGTCAGTCACGGAAGGAGGCCCGTCCCTGCAGTGGGACATTAATGGCTGTTATGATGAAATCAAACTTGTAAGGATCATAGTATATTTATGACGGTCAATAGTCTCTGCTTATCCCCATGAAATGAAATCACGAGTATGAGAAAACGTAAAAAGTAGTAAAAATAATAATATAACAAACAGTTCTAGTTTAAACAATTTGTATAAATAAATACTTGTGCAACAAATAGTAGGCGTTGCGGTTTGTTAGTGGGGGGTAGCGGATCACAGGGGTAGGGGGTGAACGAGAGGGGGAGGGGGATGTAAAAGATACGCATGACAATTGACATTGACATTTCTGACTCGACTAGTTGTGTACTCTGAATTTGTAGATTGTTTTTTAGCGCTTTGACGTAATTTTTATTCATGTTTTATACTAGCTGGTATCCGCGACTTTTCTGCATAGCACTAGTATTTCAGTAGCTTAAATAATATACATACAATATCTTTATAAATTTCAATTTATTATTGTTATATATGGATAATTTATATAAGTTTCTGTTAATTCGATAATAATTTATGTATTACATTACATTATGGAAATGGTACCTACCAAAGATTATAGCGAAGCAATTATGAATTATATTCGTATGCGTCTAAATTGTCAATTGTCAAATTGTTAATGATCATCTTATCTTAATACAATATTTTACACCCTAAATAATATACTTTATTTTGGTCAAACAAATACAAAATATCAAGTAACATCCTTATTCCATTCACGCTTAGCTTTTTAAGCCTATATTTCCGTGACGTTTACGACGCCCCTTATTACGTGCGTAATAATAAGTGGCAGTGACGTGTGATCCTATTTTATACCTTATGTTACCTGTTGTGACGTTTCAACGTGAGAAATAAAACACTTGATTAGAAAATATAATATTGTCTGAGTAGTTAATTCTCTCTCTCTTTCTTTACCTTGGTAACGATAGAGATAGGTATATTTTATGATAATTGTTTGAAGAATGAATAGTTAATATGAGAAGAGGCAACAAACTTTGCGGAATAGTGGTATAGTTCTTTTGCTGTTTTGCAGAGATCACGGGTTTGAGACTCGTTGCATGCAAATGTATGCAAGTTTTCCTTCTTTTTATTTTGTAAAGTTATATATATATATATATATATTCACGGATAGTCCCTTAGTCGGTTTTTGCGACACCCATGGGATGAGATGGGGTGGTGACTTAACCTCCTGGGGCCCAGAACATTTTTTTTAAATTATTAATTTTTTTTTTAATTTGTTATTTATTCAATAAAAATAAAAAAAAACGTGAAATTATTATTATTTAAATTACTCAACGTTAGTGTTTAAATATTAAAAGTTTACACGAATTTCATTAAATGGCACTGTACTTTATATTTTCTGGTATGTATTATATATATGACGCCAGGCCCCAGGAGGATATTGTATTCTTACTCCGTCACCACACGGAGACTTATTTAACTTACCATTATAAATTACAGTAACTTTAAACAAGAAACATAATATACATTAATTATTAAAACATAACATTATGGCCGTATCGTTTACATAACGTCAATATCTAAATTGTTTTGTTAGAGAATTGATTTTATAATACCGTTGGGTTCCGTCCCTCGGGGTTCTTGGGGTAGGGGGTCCGTGGGTAAGAGTTTAAGGGTTAGTTATGTTGGTTTAATGTGGGGAAATTGGTAAAGTTATGTTTTCGTTTCTAATACGGTCAGTTAGATGTAGTGTTCGAAATTCTACAAATATAAAGTTAAAATTTTTGAATTACCAAAATCAGCATCATCATAACACCCCATTAATGTCCCACTGCAGGGACATACATTTTTTAAACATATTTCATTACTGCTCCACTCCTTTTAGTAAAAGCGTGATATTATATAGCCTATGACACTCCCCGATAAATGGACTATTCAATACAGAAAGAATTTTTAAAATCGGTTCATTAGATCCAGAGATTACCCCCTACAACGTCACAAACATACAAACACACAAACTTTACCTCTTTATAATATTAGTATAGATAAATTTAGTTAGTTATTGTTGGTCTATATCATCCCACGGATGGGCAAAACCCTCTCCCCTTGACTACCACATATCTCGGTCCATTGCAAATAAAGCCCAGTATGGGCCTTATTTAGCTTATCTCGCCACTTCTTACATATAATACACATATAGTACATAGCCCAAAAATTTTAAACCCCATACAAGATGTTCACAGTTCGTTATTTAATATTTTAGTAGCGTTTACTACGATGCGTAGAACGTGATGCTACGAGGTGCTACGGCGTAGCACTGCGCATGCGTAGTAAACTCGTTTTCTTTTTAATAATACAGTTCTACGCTCTCGAGAGATGACTGTCTATATTTTAAGGAGGTGTGTCTTCGAATGATGGAATGGAATTTTGAGTTCTATACCATGTCACCCTGTTGAATTGGTATAGAATTTGGAGTCGAGTTTTTCTTGTTTGGATTTTTTGTCCTGTTTTTAAACTTTAGATTACTCAGTATTGTCCATGAGTCCACGAGCGATATGACAAGGATTTCGCTGATAAGGAGATAGACAAAAATGCCTCTTATTTCCTTTCTCTAAAGTCTTCAATAGTGACCACCGAAATTGTGTTAAAAATATTAACGATGCAAAATGTTCAAAGCGTCGTATTTATTTGTTATTGTTCATCATAACAGCCCATTATTGTCCCACTGCAGGGACGGGCCTCCTCCCGTGACCGAATGATACTTGGCCTACTAATACCACGCTAGCCAGACGGTTTGGTATAGGGTTTCATTTCAAGTTTTTCTTCTTTTTATTTCGTAATGATAATATTCGCGGATAGTCTCTTAGTCGGTTTTTTACGACACCCATGGGATGAGATGGGGTGGTGACGTATTGTATTCTTACTCCGTCTCCACACATTACTTAGTATGCTACATCTCTGAATCATGGAATGAGCTTTAAGAGGCATTAGCTTTTTTACTAAGTTACTCTTTCGTTTCCCTAATATCAGAACGACTTTATTTCGTAAATTTTATATTTTACGTGTGTTTATTTTTCAAATTACCTTGAATAATGTAAATAATAGGATGACAATATAATATAAAAGTAATACAATAAATATATCATGAACTTTCGTTAAAAGCATATTAAAGTAATAGAATCCTCAAAGTTACTTACATAAAAGATAACATAGATAATAGGCATGTTATTGACATCCGTATCATGATACAAAAGTAATATAAATCCGTAAACTTCACTCATATCTTACTTATATTAATATACATATAGACAGACGATTAGTAGGAATTATACCTACATGTTACTGGTTTTTCATCAGTTAGTTTAGTGTGTTGATTTTTTTAGTTTTTTTTTTTTTTTTTTTTTTTTTTTTCTTTAAAAAAGACAACTCCCGCACTAGGGATCATGCCCTGTGTCGCGGGGACTTTTACAAACATCAATTAACGGACACATATAACACCCAGACTCAGGACAATAATTTGTGGATCTCACAAATTATTGTCCTGCGTGGGGATCGAACCCACAACCTCATGCGCGGCAGCCGCTGGCTTTACCGGCGCGCCACCGAGGTCGTCGTTTTTGTTTTGTTATTTTGTAGCTCTAGTATTACGACACCGTTTGGCTGTATAATTGCAAAAGCTTGTAATCGGAAAATTAGATCTGTTTATTGAAAAATATGTTATTAGTTGTAAGCTTCTTGTAATCTACTATATAAAAATAAGTTTTTTATAAGTCGGGTTTTCCTTCCTGACCTATAACTCCAGAACGCACGAACCGATTTCCACGGTTTTGCATTCGTTGGAAAGGTCTCGGGCTCCGTGAGGTTTATAGCAAAGAAAATTTACGAAAAATTGAACAGAAAAGCGGGAAAATAATGCCCGTGCGAAGCCGGGACAGGCCGCTAGTAATAAATAAATAAATGTCCAGCTCTGTATGTAATAAATTTTCTTCAAAAAAAATTGTTTGGTGTGAATACGCAACAACACTAATAGATAAGATTAATCTTTGAAGAGATAACTGTTATTAAATAATTTACAATTTATAAAACGCAGTCATGAAATGTGGTCCAGAATTCAAAAATTTTCGTTCGTTTGAAGCTTTAAAATATTTTGTAATAAATGTGACTTATAAATCTGTTGTTGAAAAACTTGGTAATGTAAATTTTATAAATATCATTTTATTACACTTTTTAGCTGTTTAGTTCCGAGTGGTAACGAGCTAAGAACACAAATTATCTCCCTCTTTAGGCTACGCTTATATACCAATAAGCGTGGCAACATTGGATGAACATGCTAAATAGGCTAACTAACTGACACTTAATCCTTTCACAGTGCCGCCAGCAGACACAATAGTAAAACAATTCACGTGTACCACATATGGTACACTGCACTGGGAACGTGTTAAGGGCTAAGGACAAAGAAACTAATACCAACCCATCTGTCAAATCACCATAATATTTTTATGTTAAACTATGTTTTCTTTAATTTGCTAATTCCTTGGGGTACCGGCCCATAGTATTTAAGTATGCTGATCCATTGTATAGTACCCATAGTTAGGAGCTCTGTTTAGTTTGGGACTAGATGGCGTTGTGTGATTGTGTAAGTAATATTTACTTATTTATCTATCTTGAAATTAAATACCAATCCATCTAGATTTTAAACTATCGCGATTTGTATACATAATACTATTTTAAACGGGTCTTACTCGTGGTATATACTAATTAGCCTAGATACCTACAATACGTGTCAAAATACCTACAATACGGCGAATACTCAAAATTTCAACAAACTAAGGGTAGATTCTATTCCCCGCACTTCACAAGGACGACGCTCCGCTGACACCAGTCCCTCCGCGACCACGGCTTTGCAAGTCGGCCGAAACGTCGGAGAAAAACCTAGGTATTTACCTTTCTAGTATCTAGGCTAATTAGTATATACCGCGAGTAAGACCCGTTTAAAATAGTATTACTAATCCATCTGTTTTGAAATGTTAAAACTATGTTTTCCTTTCTCGTAAAAGCCAACATCCGTATCGAGATCCGAATCTCTACACCATCCGTGTAGGCCTACCTCGGCTAATATGTAGCAAGTTAGGGAGCTTCTCGCAAAACTTACAAGACGTACGTCTTGTAAGTTTTGCGAGAAGCTCCCTATAGAAGGGAACCGACGTCGACAAGATAATTACAACGAATCGGAAAGCCTTTTTTGTTACCTCAATTGGGGTACCAGCCTATGGTCTGGTATTTAAGTATGCTAGTCCATTGTATAGTATCCATAGTTACGAGCTCTGTTTAGTTTGGGACTAGATGGCGTTGTGTGATTTTGTAAGATATATTTACTTTATTTACTGATTATGTAAAAAATATTTATTTATTTATTTATCTTGAAATTAAATACTAATCCACGTGTATTAAAATGTTAAAACCATGTTACTTTTACGAGAAAGGATGTGGAGATTCGGATCCCGATACAGATGTTGATCCGTATCAAGATCCGAATCTCTACATCATCCGTGTAGGCATACCTCGGCTAATATGTAGCAAGTTGTGCGTCCTTGTAAGTTTCGCGAGGAGCTCCCTATAGATGGGAACCGACATCAACTAGATAATTACAACGACTCGGAAAGCTTTTCTTGTTACCTTCACTTGGGGGGGTGAGATAACGGGAAAATCAATTGAGTTTAATATCTATTGGGTTTTATGTTATTAGCGAATATACCTATGAAAATGTTTGTTTCCTTTGGTTTTGATAATAAATTTATTTATTTTAAAAATACACAGGTACATCATTATACAGAGCTATTCAAGTAAAAGTAAGCTTATATAAACTAAAATACACAAGTGCACTGTACCCGCACTAGAATACCCTGTGTCGTGGGTAACATTCTCGTTTTCATTTGTATATTTTTGGAGGAGACTTAATGCTCGGCAGTGGACGTCACTTTGATGATATATTGATTATTATTCATTTAAGATACAATATCGACATATTTTTACAACGCACTCTTCGAAGGTGCTTCGGAGGGCACGCCAAAAAACTCAATCTAGTCTTGGCTGTCATCGTAGTCGTTAAGCCGGGAAGACGAAGACAATAAACTTGATATAAATTTGCATCAGACCTATTCGGTTAGATCTGCCTTTACATGTGGATATAACGTTCATCCATACTAGTATTATAAATGGGAAAGTGTGTCTGTGCCGTGAAATAGAGACAAACGTCTCTCTTTCACGGCAAGACGGAGCGACGATATGGAGATAGTTGAAGGGATGGAGAGTAACATAGGCTACTTTTTTTTCTTCTGTGTCCAGGAAAGGGAAACAGTGCCGAATTTAGCGAAGCCGCGGGCAAAAGCTAGTAGAACCACAGAAATCTAAATAAAAGGAGAAGTGGTATGACGGGGTTTTCTTGTCAACGCAATATGATTAGACCGATTATATAGCTAAAAATGGCTGTCACCTAGGTTTAGCTGTGTTTTGACAACGACCGAGATAACATATAAAATGCCGAGCTGTTCAGTGGTTGCCTGTAAAATTATGAGCAATAAAAAAATCTTTATTAATAATGGAATCACTTACCGTATGCTAGTACATGTATTTTAATGTATTTACCTCTAAAATCATGAAAAAATAATCTTCAATGTCCTCACTATGTTATTTTCATGTTCGGACAATTAAGTACTATAATATTTTTGTAACATATACATTGCTTCTCTAATGCTGTCTAAACTATAGGCCGACTGCTTAACTCAGACCCCGCCTGCGGTAATAGGGGTGCGCGGGGGGCGAGGACAAAGGAGAGAGCTATCTCTTGATTTTTTGGCAAAACGGCGCCATCTAGATACTGTGACCCGAACTACATCACATCGCACCCTCAGTGGAAAAAAGGCATAAGACGATAATGCTGATTTTTCAGTAGGGCGAAAAAACTCTATTTATGGGCTTATTTACTTTATTTTCAAACGTGGAACAATTATTGTTATATCAAAAAAAAGGAAAAAAAATCGTGTACTGCGTGTTGTATTTAAGTTAGTGCTAATGTTTATAGTTTATTAGGAATTGTAAAAATAAATTATTATGCTATTTTTCAGAATGTAAAAAAATAATGCATTTTGAGTATCAAAATTTATGACAGGCTTTGTCAGAAAAGTAAAATATATTTAAAAAGTATGTTGTTTTGAAGCAGTTATGAACTTGTAAGTATGAACATTTATGGTTGTATAAGTAAGATTACTGCATTATTTCCTTTATTAAAATTATGTTTGAAATGTATAAGCTGTACTTATCCCTTTTTTCAATTTAGGGACTTGATTAGAAACCAGAAGTAAACAATAGTAATTACTTATTCCATTATGTTATAGAAATGTTTGCTGCATATTAACACATATTACTTTGAGTTATTGCTTATGACTATAGGGAAAAAAAGCAAATGCATTTTTTGTATTTAATATTTATTAATTTAGACAAAATACTAATTAGATTTTTGGATACAATTAAAGTTCGTAAAGTTGGCAAGGAAAAACCAATAATAATTCACACGGTGTATTGTAAAATAGTGCGCGTACTAGCGATGACGATGATGATGCGGCAGTATATGTTCGATCCTTTGCCCAAATCCGAAGTGTCAGCTTGTGTCTTTAAGAATAAACTAAACGCTTCAGTACTGTCAGTTTTGATGTATACAGCGTATGACAGGTGACATTCGTCCTCGTGTGTATGTGTAGTGAAATAAAACAATGCGTAAATATCGTGATGTTTCCGGCAAAGTTTGTTTTAAACACCCTTCTTGTGTTAGAAAATATAATTTCAAATAATAACCGCCACTGGTGATTATCGAAATTTAATGGTTTATACAGCAAAACAACGTGTATCTACAAAAATAATGAGAGGACTTGCCAAACTGAGGTACCGAAGTTCCGTCTCCACTTTGTTTACTCACTTCCAAACACTTTGTATGACAAAAACTTTTATTTAAGCTGAGCTAATGATATGTACGTGTACTTGCATATACGTCCAGACCGGAAATCCAACACCCCCGCCGTTGCGACTGCGATCGAACAGAATAGAGGAACCAAAGTATTCGCGCGCAAGCTTGGTAGAACCCATCTAACGAAACTCAATACTGCGGACCGCAGAAATGTGACCTCCGAGCTCGAGATACTCGAGGAAATAGAGAGTTTCTAAAAATACCTGCACGCATCACGGATGACATAGGACCTAAGAAAGATGACCACATAGCCCTACTCACGCCCCATTACACGGAGGACATCCCCGATGTCAACCGGGGCGAGGTCAGAGTTGCTCTCGAGCAACTAAAGAACAATAAGTATCCAGGGCATGACGGAATCACCACAGAGCTATTAAAACTGGCGGAACACATAATCAAAAAGAGCTAAAAACACTCGTGAGGTGTTTTTAGCTCCGTCATCCACCAGGGCCTAACGCCTCAGGAGGGAGTGCCGTTGCCCTGTTCTTAAAAAAAGGTGACAAATTCTCGCTGAAGAACTATAGGCCCATATAACTCCTGAGCCACATCTATCTTGTTCGGCAGATTGTACAGAATACTGAAGAGTACAATCAGCTGCTGTGCATAGCATTCGTGGATTACGTAAAAACCTTCGACTCAATTGAAACCTGGGTGGTTCTGGATGCTCTGCAGTGATGTGGCATCGATTGGAATACATCAATGTGTGTAGATCTTTATATGAAACTGCCACTATAACTGTCCAGCTCCAGGACAAAACTACCCCATATAGTGAGTTGCGTCACGTCAAGGGTTCAGGCTAGGGAATGTAATTTCTCCAAAACTCTTCACCAACGCGCTCGAAGACGTCTTTAAGACGTTGTAGTAGACTAGACGGGGCATCAACATTAAAGGCAAGTACGAGTACATCTCACACCTTCGGTTTACTGACAACATCGTCATCGTGGCAGAGTCACTGGAACAGCTTGACGGGAAGCCACAAAGCCTTAATTTGGAGCCTGTTGATGGGTTGAACTTGGTATAAATCTAAACAAAACAAAGATCATGATACACAATCATGTCACACCGAGGTCGATCTAATGTCGAACGATTGATGCTCGAAGTTGTTCAAGAGTATGTTTACAAGTTGTTCAACTTGGTAGAAACAACTTCAAAAAAGAAATCGATCGCAGGATCCAGTTGGACAGGATTCAGCAAGCTACGTCAGGCCTTTACCGCAATGCCTGAAGACCAAAGTCTTCAACCAATGCGTCCTACCAGTAATGAAGTATGGTGCCGAGACCTGGACACTTGCGAGTAGGACTAGTCCATAAGCTTAAAATCGCGCAGCGAGCTATGGAGCTTAAAGGATAAAGTTCGGAACGAGGTTATCCGACAAAGAACCAAAGTTACCGACATAACTCGTAGAATTAGCAACCTGAAGTGGCAATGGGCTGATCGTATCTGTCGAAGGACCGATGGTCGTCAGAACAAAGGTATCCTAGAGTGGAGACCGCGACTCGAAAAACGTAGTGTAGGACTCCCCCCAGCTAGGTGGACCGACGACCTAAGATAGGTCTCTGGGTCAGACTGGATGCGAAAGATGCAGGACAGTGTTCTGTGGCGCGGGTTGGGAGAGGCCTATGTCCATCACTGAACTTCGATAGGCTAATTGATTGATTACTCATTGCCAGTACGTTTTGTTTTAAAATAATCAACGAAAAAAAAATACTAAAAGTTATCGCATCGACATATTCACACTTATGTCCCCTCTGCCTACTCACGCGCCGCTGTATCAAATATTACGTCTCGGTGCAATGAAAATATTCTAGTGGAAGAATAAAGTAATCATTCTTATTTTACAGCCTCGCTGAAACTTTTCTTTACGCAAAAACATAAGACTAACATACTGCATGTTAGTCTTATGTTTTTGCGTAAAGAAAAGTTTTTAGTGGAAGAAAGCAGTAATCGTGTATACAAAACTAACGATGTAAAAAAACCAAACGCATTTAAATCATAATATTTGTTACTATTTATTTTCTAAATTTAAATAAAGGGATAAATTTAATATTAAGTAATACGCCATATTTCTCAATTTATTATTTGCGTAATATCACATAATCTATTAATCCTTAAGAAAAAATGTGATGGAATAAAAATTCTCAAAACTAATTTCTTGTATAAATTCGTCAAATTTAACAAGAAAAATATGAAAAAAATGTAGTATACGTATCTTTAGACGTACTTTCCGAATATGATAAAATCGATGATTCAACGTAAAATCACTTAGGTATGCCTATTTTCCACTGAGGGTACGACATCACAACACAGCTCTAATTTTTAGTTAGCTTATTTTTATGAAATGAAAGAAGGAAATGTTTAAATTATACCCTAAACCAATCGAAATACCTGGAGAGGTTTTCTTATTTTTCTGGTCAGGCTTTAAATTGTGTAATAATTTAGATTGCATATTTTCTCTAAGAAAGTACGAGTTTAAATGGCAAGATGACGCCACCATCTTTGAAGTTTGTAAATTGTATAGAAGACGGACTAGCTTACTGCACTAGTGTCATACTGACATACTGACTAGGTGTCCGTTATGGTAGTGTGTAAAAATAAAAAAAGCTCTTATTATTGTTCTTATTATCTGTAAATATTTTCTAAGATTGATTCTTACAAATTAATATGTTTAAATCATACCTGTTTTAATGTGTATATGAGTCATATAATTTCAAAATCCCCTAAAGTGCTTTTTCTTAAATGTCGACAATTCATGAAAAACGTCTTAAACTTACTAACTTAATTAATTCTGTACGATTTTTAACATTATATTATTATTGTAATCTAGCAATCCCAACAAACATCTTTCTTTAATAAAAACAATGTGAAAAACGAGGTTTTTTGGCAAAAATAGATTCGTTTTAGGGGACTTAGAAGAAGGGAAGAAGAAGAAGGTTTTAGTGAAATTTGAAAGTAACCGATATCGTTTAGAGGGTTTTGAAGCAATCACTATTTTGAACTAGGAAGATGTTATGCAATAAAATTGTAAATAAGACACAAAATAATTTCTTTTCATCAGGTTCGATATAGTCATATTGCCGTGTTTAGTATAAAAAAAATGGTTTTTAATTTTTATGTAATAATGAAATAATAATTATGTAATATTATTGTTATTTTTGGAGTCGGTGTCAGCCAACGAAGTACGATAAGTATTACCTAAGCAAATGGAATGGCGGCCACGAATTACAGATTATATTATTATATGACTTCGACATTATGACATAAAGTTGTTGATTGTTTATGGATTGGTTTAAAAATTAAACAAATATTAAATAACTATTTTTATCATATTTAAATAAATATATTTTAAAATACCTGTGTCACGTTCAAACGTTTTAATATACCTACCTATTTAGTAACTGATTAAAGCTTTCCATAACTTTGGGCGTTTATATAGGTTTAACCAGCACCGTCAATTGAAAAAAATCGTAATTCGCAAATAGGATCAATAATGCAAAATGTTGTCTACAAAGTCGTTAGAAAAGGCAATAAAGTTCTGTATAACACATCACTTTAAATGGTTTTTAATTTTAAGTAATTGTCTTTGATTCGTAGTACTTTCTCATCTTAGTCTTTAGTCTGTGTATAACACGACGCCATATTTCCATTGAGGTAATATGTACTACGTACTAGAGATGACATCCCGAACAAAATTTTTGCTCCATTAACTGAGGTGCATGCACCTCATTTGTCTCAGTCGACATTTGAACCTAGTAGCGAGAAGACATATTTACCATAGATCAACAAAATAAACATCCACAGACAGATGTTTTACTATTGTACCTAATCTGTATTGTACTTTCAGTATATTAAAAATATTTATAATAACTCATTATGCTATTATATTGTCAGAATACATTTTTCGTTCATCTTGAAAGTTTGTCAATATAATATAATAGAACTATATAAGTTCCATAAGAAGTATTATTATTGTATTATAATACATATAGAATAATTTAAAGAAATTGAACAAAAATCACATTTAATTTACTTGGGTGAATTCCCACTTGTAATAAAAAAAAAAAAAAAACTATTAATTTATACGTATTGAATTAGGCACAAATCTGTATGTGTCCGTTCTGTTAACAGCTAGAAGGAGAGAGTTTTAATCATCACTTAAATAATCCGCCATTGCGATGATTGTGTCCTGTAAATATAATAAAATATACCAAGACAACTCATAAAATAAAATACACACTTTTGGTATCGGGGTCAATTTTGACCCCAACATGATACGTACCTAGTAGGAAGTAAGTTACGAGCGTCCGTCACCCGCCGCACCCCGCGACCACATGGGATTACCTTGCTTGATGCGCGAGAGTGTAGGTACTTAAACTGCATAGTTATGAATAAAATCAAAAGCTCTTGGGGTCAATTTAGACCCCAATACCAGTTAAGGGTTAAAACGTCGCGCAAACTTGTATTGTGCAATGTAGCTTGAAAATTGGAGCACACATTTTCTTCGGGGTGTCTTCTCTAGTACGTAGTACATATTACCTCAATGCATATTTCTTTAAATTTTAAGTCAGGAATATAAAATAGAATATAATTATCGTGGCTGACACCGACTTCAAAAATAACAATAATATTACATTATTTGTAATAATTTGATTATATTTTAAAGAATCTACATATAAATATATTTGTAGACTCTTCAAGAAATATCCTTAACAATACTTTTTACAATAATTAAAAGAACCTATTCTTTAGATTATAATTAAGTAAAAAGAATGTCTGATTTAATGTTGTAAAACCAAAATACAACTAATTAATTTTTAATTTTTAGTGCAATTTTTGTCTTTGAAGTCGGTTTTTTTTTGTAAAAACTTATTTTATTTGGCATAGGAACCAACTCGATATAGCTCTTGTGTACGCTACCATAACGGACACCGCTACACCTCCCCCTCGTCCCTTTCATACCGCAGGCGGGGACTGAGATAAACGGTCGGCCTATAGTCATTCAATGATATATGAAGCAATGAACTATTCGCTCAACGATATTACGTATGACAAGTGGTTGCTAACCGTGATCGCTCTAACAACCAAACGATAGTGACGATCCGTTCATGACTACGACTATCTATCGTTTTCGATAAAAAGTCGTGTATTGTAGGAATTTTAAATTGTAAAAGTTTTATTAAGTTAAATGAGATTTTTTTTTAATGTTGTGTTACGCTGTTTTAATTATGTAATTTCAATATAAGTATTACAATGTTGAAATAATATCCTAAATCAAAGGTGGAGTAAGTACTCTAGAACATAAAGGTTTAAAATGTTGATTAGAGTGGTTTTAAAAGTTTTTTTTAAACGCTCATCCATTTATTAGCACACACGTGCTTTTAACTGGTTTTATCTGATTTGCTTAAAATCAGTCTAAATGCTCATCTATCAATTCCTATATTCATGCTATTGTTTTAATTTTATCTAGGCGCAATATTGCTCGCGCATTTTGGCATGCGCATGCACATGCTCGAATAAATGAACTGTACACGCTGTTACCTGCTTCAAAAAATAATCTGTATACTTAGTCTTATATTATACAACTATCCAAAAATTGACATCTATAAGTTGTAATTGACTACAAAACAGTTTTGGCCCAAAGCTCAAAATATGGGCCACACAAGCTCACTCAAAGAAAGAACAATGCTCAAAACGTCCCCAGCTTGTAGCACTTTAAAACCTATGTTAATTGAAAGGCCTTAGTATTTTGATCATTTTATTGTATGACAGCAAGTCTCAAATGTGTATCCGAAAAAAGTTATATCGCCTTAAAGAAACCGAAATCAGTCACAATTATGTTGCTGTTTATTGTACTTTTTCGAAATGATAGCCAATAAAATACATAATTGACAGTGTAGAATATAAGAAAAATATAAAAGATTATTTATTTATTTATTATTACGCGCCGTATATGCCCAATGACCCGATTTTTTTTTGTGGGCACGAGTAAGTAGTTTGTCTCTTGGGACATTTACTACTTTACGCTGGGTGTGGGGCGGATGGCCCTCAACCTAAGACATTTAAGTGTCATGCCTCAGGGGCACCCCCTGTGGGGCACGACCCTCGGCCTGGACCGTCACCGACTAACAGGATATGCGGAAGGGACGCCCTCTAGGAGCGAACGCGGCGCGTATTCCTGCCTCGGCGGCGAGGACGGAACCGCGGACGTGTTGTTGTGGCTTCGCGAGCCGTATGAACACTACGTTAAACGATCGCGATCCTATCACCCAGCTCTTCGAGAGCATGTCTAGATTTTCTAATTTTGGATATTCTAGAGGGGATGTACCCGGATGCCTCAACCACTAGATGGTTGGGGTGAGTGGCAGCCGTTTCAAAGTAGCGACGGGATCACGGAAACAGAGTTTCATGTGTTGCTGGATGGTCGGCAACTCGAAGTCGATGTGGAGATCCTCGTTACGCATGAACCACGGTGCTCCCGTCGCTTTGCGCATGAACCTATTCTGAATTGTGTGTAACCTATGGATCCTGCTATGTGGCCTAAGGTGTGCAAAAACTACACACCTGGCCTAATGTAAGTCTCATATATCCTAACTTAGAAGGAGTAAGTGCAACCGTCCCATCACAAACGAGCCCCGCTTGCGAACCATGTTTAGGTGGGGACGGAGTGATATTTTATCGTCGAGTATGACTCCAAGGTATTTGGCTTCCCTCACCCAAGGGATCGAGGAGCCGAACTTTTTGACTTTTGGTGTCCTGCATCAATATTATCAACAGCTACTCAACCCTATACAAATTGCTACACAACTCGAAAAAGTCAGTAGGAATTTTGGACTTATCCCTCCAATAAACCCCGCCCCAGTGAGGTTGAGATGGCCATAAAGAAGATGAGGAACAAGAAAGCCATGGGGCCTGACGGTATTCCAGTGGAAGCTTGAAAGTGTCTTCGCGAGCAGGGAATCGTGCTGTTCACCGACCTCTTCAACTGTGTGTTGCTTTCTTCCAAAATGCCAGATGCATGGAGGCTGAGCACCATAGTTACTATTTACAAGGAGAAGGGCAGCAAATACGAATGTAATAACTATCGCGGAATCAAGCTGCTAAGTCATTTATGGCTTTGTACCGGGCTTATCCACCACCGATCCTATGTTTGCCCTTAACACGATCGCCGAAGAGTATTGCGCAAAACTTAAGCCGTTTTATGTTGCATTCTTGGACATGGAAAAGGCATTTGACCGCGTCCCTAGGGATACAATCTGGTGGAGCCTTTGCAAAAAGAACGTCCCAGAACATTATATCAATATCATAGCCGACATGTACGAGGGTGCAAGATCAACGGTACGAACAGTTGTGGGGCAGACAAAATCAGTAGCGGTTACGGAGGGAGTGCATCAGGGCTCGGTGTTGAGTCCCTTCCTGTTTTGTCTGGTATTAGATTCCCTTACTGAAGAGGCGCAGCTGTCAGCCTCGTGGACTTTCATCTACGCAGACGACGTTGCTATCTGCACCGAGAGCCGCGTTGAGTTACAGGAAGCGCTTTTGTCGTGGAAGAAACAGTTACATGCCGCTGGCCTAGTGTTGAGTGTGACGAAGACCCAGTACATGTCTTTTAATGACCCAGATCTTACTAACAACAGTCCAATTACCATCGAAGGTCAACTCGTAACCATGTGCGATCAAAACAAGTATCTGGGTGGTATAATGCACTGATCTGGGAACTTGGAATACAACATCCAACACAGAATAGCCGCAGCATGGTTGAAGTGGCGAGAAGTAACTGGTATTACCTGCGACAGGGGAAGCCTGTCGGGGGAGTCCCCAAGTGCACTGAGTTTACGTCCTCGTCGTCTCCCCTGGGCCCTGTCCTGACCACCGTAACGGAGTGGCAGGCAGGTGGCAGAATTTCTCAGAGCATTACTTGTGGATTTGTGGTTCAGAACGCTCTCTGTAACCTGTATAGGATGTCGTCTTCGCAGCAGCGTAGCGCGCTCGGACGCTTCCGCAAAAAAGGCCCTTCTCAGGGCCATTCCCCTTCCCCTTCCACTTCCCCCATACCCGATCCCGACTTCCTTGTCCCAACCCCTCCTCCTCCCCCTACCTCCTCCACTCGTCCGATTGTGGTGGTCTCCGACGGTGGCGGGGACATACCAGTGGTGTCGGCGCAACGCATTTTGCGTAAGCGCCAGAGTTCAGCGTCGGAAGCTGACACCGACGCTGATCGGTCGCGGGCTAAGGTCAGTTCGGCCTGCCGTGGTCGTGCACACAATGCACGCGGACGTGCTCTCGCCAAGGCGAGTGCAGACAGCTGGCTTGACTCTCGGGACAGCAGTAGCTGTAGCTACGCTACTCAGCTGCAGGAGCCTGAGGTGGTGGCGTTCGATATCGATGACGAAGAGGCCGTGTCTCATTTAGGCCCCGAAGACCTACGAGCACAGGCTCGTAAAAGCGCGGACGCTATAAAAGAAATAGCCAAAAAGTCCAACAATTTAAAAGGCAATTTTGTGAAGCGCCTCAAAGAGGAGGCAGAGAGGATGGCGGCATTGGTGGGGCTGCTGACGGTCCGCTCCGAGGCGGAGGAGCTGCGCAAGTTACGCGTGAGTGGGGCACGGTTAAGGCGTGAAAACGACTCCCTCCGGGCCGAATTAAAGGCCTGGAAAAGAGAGGCCGATGTAAGGAGGACGGCGACTTCCCCTCCAGCGTCCGGATCGGGCGCAGAAGGCGCAACAATGGAGGAGATGCGAGCCTCCATCATGCGTTCAGTGGGCGTTATGGTCAACGCCCGCTTCGAGGGAGTGGAGAGCCGTCTCCTCCCTGCCCCTGTCGTGCGCCCGCCTCTCGCTCACTCATCAGGGGTTGCGCAGGCTCGACCTGTGGTCACATCTCCGACGCCGTCATCGTCGCAGCCAGCAACGTACGCCCACGCGGTTGGCGGCGCGGCCCAGGCGCAGCCTGATAGCCCTGCGCGGCGGGTTCCACCATCGGCTCCGGTGAGGAATGGTCCTAGAGCCGCGCGAGCGGCTCACGGCGCACAGCAGCCTTCTGGCGGCGTTCAGCGCCCAGCCACCGGCGCTCGGCCCATAGCCGCCCCCCTACCAGTCCCTGTTCAGCGGGAGGCGCAAAATAGCTGGGAAGTTGCGGGGGCCGCCAGTAATAAAAAAAAGGCGGCAAAAAAGGCGCGAGCCAAAGCCCGCAAGGCCGAGGCCTCTAAGCCCAGGCTGACGGTGCCACGATCGGCTGCAGTCGTCATTAAACTGCAGCCGGGGGCTGCACAAAAAGGTGTCACCTATGCCCAGGTGCTACAAGAGGCGGCGGCAAAGGTGAACCTGGTGGAACTAGGCCTTGAGGGGGGCGTTAAATTCCGCCAGGCTTTAACGGGGGCTAGGATATTAGAGCTCCCGGCTTCCCAGCCGGTGGAGAAGGCGGACGAGCTAGCCGCTCAGTTAAGGGCGGCTCTCGAAGGGGTGGCGGACGTCGATCGTCCGGTGAAATGTGCGGATTTACGCATCACCGGTCTCGACGACTCCGTCACCCGTGATGTGATTGCGGCAGCAGTGGCGCGCGCAGGCGAGTGCTCTGTGGCCCAAGTAAGAGTGCTCACCATAACAACAGCAGAGGGACGCATGGGGTCTGTAGTGGTGCAGTGCCCGATCTCCGCGGCCAAGAAAGCCAGCGAGGCGGGTAGGATCCTGGTGGGGTGGAGTTCCGCCAGGGTCGAAGTGATGCAGCAGCGGCGGCTTACCTGCTACCGGTGCTTCGGCGCCGGGCACGTCAGGGCCTCCTGTCCTAGCTCTGTGGACAGGTCCGGACTATGTCGTCGCTGCGGACTTGCCGGCCACCTCGCGGCTGCCTGCACCGCTACCGTCCCGCACTGCGCTGTATGCGCCGCCGCAGGAAAACCTGCCGGCCACGTCACGGGGGGAGGCAAGTGCGACCCCCCGACGGTGAGAGGGAAGCCCTCACCGGCGCTGATGGTGGAGCGCTCGCTCGAGAGAGAACGGGCTCGAGCGCTCCCACAGGAGGCTGAAATGGAAATCCAAAATGCCTAGGGGTTCTTTCAGCTTCCTGCAGGCGAATCTAAACCACTCGGCCGGGGCTCAGGATCTATTTCTGCAGTCCACGGCTGAGTGGGGAATTGACGTGGCCGTGGCCAGCGAGCCTTACTTTGTCCCCGACACCCCGAATTGGGTTGGAGACCTCGACCGGGTAGTTTCCATTTACACCCGGTCCGGCAATGGCACGCTGGCCTCTAAGGAGTCGGGGAACGGCTTCGTTGTGGCGGTTTGGAGGGAATACGCCATTGTAGGGATTTATTTCTCCCCAAACCGTCCGCTGGCGGAGTTCGAGCTGTTCCTCGACTCCGTGAAGGAGGCGGTCTGGCGCCAGTCCCCGAGGAAAACTTTGGTCCTCGGGGACTTTAACGCGAAGTCCCGCGCATGGGGAAGCCCTGCAACAAACGCGCGGGGCCGTGCCGTTGAGGAGTGGGCAGTGGCGTCAGGCCTTGCCCTCCTCAACAGAGGGGACACATGGACGTGTGTGCGGCACAATGGAGGGTCAGTGGTCGACCTCTCGTTTGCCACGCCCGATGTCGCACAGCACGTCCAGGGGTGGGAAGTAAACGTGGAGGTCGAGACCTTATCAGACCATCGTTACATCCGGTTTAAGGTCTCGACCAGCGCCGGGCACCCAGGACCCTTTAGGGGCGCTAGTAAATTTAAGAGGTGGGTGCTCGGCGCCATGGACGCGGAGCTGGCCAGGGAGGCGGCAATCGTTCAACAATGGTTCGCCTCGCTCTCAACGGGTTCTGTCCCCGTTGAGAACCTGGCCAAAGGGCTGCGCACCTCGTTGGTGGAGGTGTGCGACGCGTCCATGCCACGGGCGCGGCGGCCCCCTCAGCGGCGCCAAGTGTACTGGTGGTCACCGCTTATTGCGGAACTGAGGGTGGCCACCGGCGCCGCGAGGAGGGCATACAGCCGGCATAGGCGAAGGGGGAGAGATCCAGCGACAGAAGGCCTGCTGCGGGTGGCGTATCACGCCGCCACTAAAGCCCTGCAGCAGGCCATTTGTGAAGGAAAGAACCGGGCTAGAGAAGAGTTACTGGCCCGGTTGGACGCGGATCCCTGGGGGCGTACGTACCGGCAGGCAAGAGGTAAGCTTGCCGGGTGCGGGGCGCCCCTCGCGGAGTCTCTTCCACCGGCTTTGGTGCAGTCGGTGGTAGAGGGGTTATTCCCCAGGGAAGTCCCGGGGTACTCCGCGCCTCCAATGCCCCCTTTCTGGGGGGCGGAGACCCACTTCGTCGACGCGTCGGAGGTGCCTGAGGTCGAATGTGCGGAGATGGACCGCGCATTCGACCGGCTCCGCAGAGGGAAAACCGCCCCTGGCCCGGACGGGGTTCCGGGCCGGCTCCTCTGCCAAGTGAAAGGAGAAGTGGATGGTCGGCTCCGGGAGCTTTTCACGCGCTGCTTACGCGATGGAAAGTTCCCGGAGGTTTGGAAGAAGGGACGACTGGTCCTGTTGCCGAAGGGCGGCCGAGATGCGGCCGACCCTTCTTCGTATAGGCCAATCGTCCTACTTGACGAGGTGGCCAAAATGTTTGAGAGGGTGGTATCTGGCCGCCTCGTCAAGCATCTAGAGGAAGTTGGGCCGAACCTGTCGGAGAACCAATTTGGTTTCCGCAGGGGTCGGTCTACACTTGACGCCCTGGGCGCCCTCAAAGCGCACACGGCGTCCCGGGTGGGCGAGGGGGAGGTGGTCGTGGCTGCCTCCCTGGACATTGCAAATGCCTTCGGCAGCCTGCCGCACGGTGTTCTTCGGGAGGCGCTTCGGTATCATGGGGTGCCTCCCTATATGCGGCGGCTGCTGGAGGACTATTTGACGGGAAGGACGGTGGTCTGGGAGGACAGGGTAGGCCGCCTGGTCGTGCAGCCGGTCGACCGGGGTGTTCCACAGGGCTCAGTCTTGGGCCCTATTCTTTGGAACCTCGGATTCGACTGGCTGCTGAGAGGGTCGGTGGCTGGCGTCACCAGGGTGTTTTGTTACGCCGACGACACCCTGGTGACGGTCAGCGGGTCAACCCTGGCGGAAGCGGTCGGGCGTGCCGGGGAAGAGGTGTCCCGGGTAGTGGACCGCATACACTGCCTGGGTTTAAGGGTCTCCATGAGGAAGACAGAAGCCCTCCTCTTCCACGGCCCGCGAAGAGGTGCCCCCCCCGGTATTAAAATCAATATACGGGGGGAGGAAGTCGAGCTGAAGCCTCACATCAAATACCTGGGACTTCAGCTCGACGGGAGGTGGAGCTTCGGGGCTCATTTTGAGTCGATAGCCCCGAAGCTCGAGAGGGCTGCCGCCGCGTTGGGACGTCTCCTCCCCAACGTCGGCGGCCCGGGGTCCCCGTGCAGAAGGCTGTACTGTGGGATCGTCCGAAGTATGGCCCTGTACGGGGCCCCGATATGGGCGGATGCCCTTAGCCGCAACAATGTGCGGTTGCTGCGGCGGCCGCAGAGGGTGATCGCCGCCAGAGCGTGCCGTGCGTATCGCACGGTATCGTTCGAGGCGGTCACTCTGCTGGCGGGGGACCCTCCTTGGGAGCTACAAGGTAGGGTCCTGGCGGAGGTTCACGCGCAGCGTGGAATGGCGCGGGCCTCCGGGGCCGACTTCGTCGCGGGCAGAGTAAGGGCTGACTGCCAGACTGCTCTGCTCCGCGACTGGAGGTCGGCCCTAGAACAGCCGGGTGCGGGTCGCAATACCATCGAAGCGATCCGCCCCGTGCTGGATGAGTGGGTCTCCCGGGGAAGGGGGACCCTCACCTACCGGACGTGTCAGGTGCTCACCGGACACGGTTGCTTCGGTGAGTACCTGCACAAGGTGGCCCGGCGAGAGGAGACGCCGGCCTGCCACCACTGCGGCGCACCGGCTGACACGGTGCGCCACACGGTAGAGGAGTGCCCCACATGGGACACACAGAGGAGAGCCCTAGTGGCGGTATTTGGGGGTGATTTGTCGCTGCCGGCTATCGTTCGTCAGGCGGTCGGCAGCGACACCAATTGGGGGGCCATGACCGCCTTTTGCGAGGCGGTCATGAGCCAAAAAGAGGCTGCGGAGAGGGTCCGCGAAGACGATCCCCTTGCGGCCCCTCTCCGCCGATGCAGGAGAGGGGTGAGGCGGCGCAGGTACGCTGACCTGCTGCCGCTTCCCCCTCCGACCACCTAACTGAGGAAGAGGATGTGGCGATCCGAGGGGGTCGCTGCGTCCTCAGTAAGGGGGCGTCTCCAACTATTCCTGGGGGCGCCTCCTTGTGCCGTCAGGGCTTGCGCATAAGCGGGCCCGTATGTGCGAAGGCACAATGCGCTGGGGGGCAGGCTGTGAGTGCCCGGAGCGATCCGGCCTGTCCCCTAATTTAAAGGCGCGTGGGGAATAGCCCAGGGGTTTAGCGGGTAGGCCCTCCCCTTCTGGGGGGGAGATCCCCGCATGCCATGGAAGACTCCCTCGAGTCTCCATGGTATCCAATTTCATGGATTCCCCTGGGACAAAAAAAAAAAAAAAAAAGGGGAAGCCTGTCAGATTTAAAGGTCTGATTTATAAGACTATAATAAGACCAGTTCTCATGTATAGCAGCGAAACCTGGTCAGCAACCCAAAAAAAACGTACATATCATCTAAGTTGCTGAAATGAAGATGCTTAGGTGGATGTGCGGAGTAACCAGGCTCGATAAAATCCGTAACGAATACGTACGAGGAAGTCTTGGTGTACGCGACATCGCCGACAAGATACGTTACAGGCAGTGGGCTACGTTCAGAACATTAACTGATGAGTCCATAAATATACTGTTCCCTGAATTGTCAAACGAGGATACTATTTTGTTTAGTTTAGGGACATATCACACTTAAAACTAGCAGCTTCCTATGTTAGCGAACATTTACGTGGCGGCGTATGCAACATAGAAATTGGTGCAACTCCAAGCCCAATCATGAACCAATACGGTATAAACACGGCAGATTGCACTCTTTTGAGGGGTCGAATTTTATCCAAACATAGGTCAAATGCGACGTATTATAGGTATTTGGTTTTAAATAACGCACAGGATATAAACTTCATCCAGGTATATTATTGTTCATGCTTAACTGCTATGAGAACAGTTGGTGCCTGCGCGCATGTCGTCAGTATCGTGTGGTACTTTGGTATAGGAAGGCGTTTAGACAATTTCAATGGGCCAGCCAGTGCCTGGGACAATATTGTAAAAGACACTGAAAATACTGATTAATGCTATAATAAAAAGTTGCGATTATGAAGGTATTTTTATTTGAAAACTTCTAAAAACCGTCCATGGCCACTTTACAAAAAGCGGGAGTCATTTCAAAACTCAGAATAAGTTCATCCCACAGTATTAATTAAAATAAAAGAAACATTATGAACAACAATATAATTATCATTGTGACTGATTTCGGTTTCTTTAGGTCGATATAACTTTTTTCGGATACACATTTGAGCTTTGCTGTCATACAATAAAATGGAGAGATGACTAATACCTTTCGATTAACATATATCTTAAAGTGCTACTGCTAAAAGTAATTATTATTTAAGTACATGATAAGTATTTAATTTTTAATAATATATAAGTCTTGTCTATCGATAAATTTTATTAATTATTTATCGATAAGGTCAACGCCTAGCATAAATGTAATTTTTTTGAATGTAGTAGTTTTAAATTGTAGTAGTTCTTCTATCTAAATTTTTTGAAGTTTGTTTTAGTTGTATATATATAGTAGCGCTGATTGGTTCGCTGTGACACCGTGTAAGGGCGATATTTCAAGGAAAAACGAGACAGAGTATTGCGTTCATTGATAATCTAGATGTAACTGAGAACAGTAGTCTATTCGTATATTCTATTGCTGTGTGTGTTAATAAAACTGGCGACATTAGGTTTCCATACAAAATGACATTCAGGGCACATCTCCTTTTTTCAGATATCTGTGAGTAGAACATACAACAACGCTGTCTCTGTCTGTCCCTATTATATGCTTAAAACTTTAAAACTAACGAAGCAGGTTATTTTAAAGGTAGAGTGATGTTAAAGTTACAAACATTTAATAAAATACAGCTGAAATTAAAACCTCTTTTTTAGAGTAGGTTAAAAACTAAGACAAACAACTGACCAATCAGGACTTATTAAGTATTGACGAGGTCACATACTAGGTCGACAGAGACATTTCCAAGGTTTGACTAACATGGCTATATCTTTCCCTAATCCATCATCCAACGGTATTGATATCATACTTTGTGTGGTATCTGCTTATCCCAGACTCATGACAATTATTAGAGGATCACTCAATTATCCTCCGTTGGATTAAAATCCTAGACAAAAACCTAATTTACTAAACCAATTTTGATGAAATTTCTATGTGACCAATCTCTTGTAATTTAGTTCTTTTTTTTCAAAAAGACGGATGTTTGTAGTAACACATTAACATTAGGAAATTTCTCCTTTTTGTAGTAGGTTAAAAACTAAGACAAACAACTGACCAATCAGGACTTATTAAGTATTAACGAGGTCACAAACTAGGTCAACAGAGACTTTTCCAAGGTTTGAGTGACATGGCTTTATTATTTAATATGACATAATCTGTTAAAAGGACGTAGGATAAAATAAGGCTATGTTATGTGAATACTGTTTTGAGATGCTCTTAGTTACTCTTATGTGGTAAAAGGTTGTAATGTGTTTAGGGATTGTTAAGTGGTTATTAAAATTTGAAATTATTTTTTTTACAGGCCCTTAGAACATCCAGTCCACGCTAGGACATCACTAGCATAGAAATGAATTTACCAAATGGTGTGTCAAAATCAGTAGTGTGACAAACGAGAAAAAGATTACTGTTTGTCACACTGGTGTGACAACCTTGGTGTGACTACGAGTCGGTAAT
Source organism: Schrankia costaestrigalis (assembly GCA_905475405.1). Taxonomy (NCBI): domain Eukaryota; kingdom Metazoa; phylum Arthropoda; class Insecta; order Lepidoptera; family Erebidae; genus Schrankia; species Schrankia costaestrigalis. The sequence continues at coordinate 6,254,118 of FR997850.1, forward strand.
GAAAACATCCAGTCTCAGGGCAAATATTTGCGGATCACACAAATCATCCTCATAAAACTTACTACTAGTAGTTACTTTATCATAACAGTCCATTAATGTCCCACTGCAGGGACGGGCTTCCTCCCGTGACGGAGGTATACTTGACCTTCTAATACCACGCTGGCCAGGCGGATTGGTATAGGGTTAAATTTCAAGTTTTCCTTCTTTTTATTTCGTAAAGATAATATTCACGGATAGTCCCTTAGTCGGGTGGTGACATATTGTATTCTTACTCCGTCACCACTCGGAGATAGGAGTAGTAGTAAAGGAGTAGTTACTTACTAGTTTAAAATTAATTAATTAATATAATAAACTAAATACGATTACTGTTAGATGTATTAAAATCTAATTTGATAACCTAATGTATTAAATAAACAATGTGGTAAACATTATAATATCAACACCACATAACACTAAAAGCTTATTAGCTAAGTAATGTGTATGTACAGTCAGCCCCAAAAGTCGCTGAACACATTTTAAATTCCAAAACTTATAGTATAATACCCAAAAGTAGGTTTTAATACGAATTGACGCGTGTGTACAGCTACTTTTGGAATGCTAAGTGTTCAGCTACTTTTGGAATACTAGTGTTAAGCTACTTTTGGAATACTAGTGTTCAGATACTTTTGTAATACTAGTGTTCACTTACTTTTAAAAATACTAGGGTTTAGATTCTTTTGGAATAACCGTGCTCAGCGTGTTATGATCGTTTTGTATGTTAAGCTTATTCTGTACTCTTGGTGCGACACTGACTTATGAAATTTTAAGTGTTCAGCGGTTTTGGAATTTAAAATGAGATCAGTGATTTTTGGGGCTGAATGTACATCGAATGTGATATGAACATTACGTTAGATTACACTGATTAAAATTCAAATCATTTAGCTAGGATATAGTTTTTAGATCGCGCTCACAAATGAGTATTTTGTACGTGTATGTATGTGTGAGTGTGTGCATGTCTGGGTGTGAGATTCTCTTCCCAAATTATGATGTATTTTTTAATAGTTTTTAATAGTCGGTGCGGGTAGGCTCCGGAAAACATATGTTGACCAGATAGGTTGCATATTGAAGAAGGGCCAAATGAAGAGCACTCGTAACCGACGCGCATGTATGACTCGCTTAATGAATGTGGATGAGGCTCAATCTGTTTGCCAGGGTGGTGACAAGTGGCGTTCTGTCGTCTCTGCCTACCCCGGACGGGATAAGGCGTGAGTTTATGTATGTATGTTGTGTAATCGACTTAAAAAAAGGAGGAGATTGAGGATGTAACTGGATTTTGCGTCGCGCGGATACTGACTTTGATCTCGATTAAGATAACAATTTGCGGACAAATAATTATCCAGAAAGGAATTCGACCGACCTCGGTGGCGCGACGGTAGCGCAAGCGGCTGCCGTGCACGAGGTTGTGGTTTCGATGCCCACACATGACAATTATTTGTACGATCCACAAATTATAGTCTTGAGTCTGGGTGTTCTTTGTGTCCATTAATTTATGTTTGTAAAAAGTCCCCGCGACACAGGCCATGACCCGCTAGTGCGAGTGTTGTCTTTTTTTTAAAAGAAAAAAATTGTTTTTCCTTCTTTTTCCCACCGGGACAGTTAATGTACGGCTCTCAAGGTCATTGGTCAACTTTAGATTTCTTTTAACTCTATCTTAAGAACATCTGAATCTATTTATATCACAAAATTAACATCCAAACTTTGTCAACCTTCCTCATTAATAAAGCTTAAATAGAAAATTACCTCCACGAGGCAATCTCGTTTTAGACACGAAACGTTAACGCTAGTAAACAAATTAAATACCTTTAACCATGAAATTTGATGTTAATCTGATTTGATAGGTGCCACGTAATTATTTAATATTGTGGCTTGGAGAAGCACGCTTAATCTTAATGTGGCTTATAATGGATTGAGTGCTTAAGTCACTGGTTTGAAGCTGTGTTGAGTGTGGGAGTTGACAACTAGGATTAATTTGTGATGTTGTATTTGAGATTGGATTCTACTCGTTATATGTAACTGAAATTATGTAACGTTAAATATTCCTCTCACATTTACACAATGCCAACAGCTAGTCTCAAACTAAACAGAGCCTGTACTATGGGTACTAGACAACGGACATACATACATAAATACATTTTTTTTTTCGTACATATTATACACATAGAAAAACGTACATAAAAACACTCAGACCAATGCAAACAATCATGTTCATGCACACCAAGTTTTGCATTGAGCGGGAATCGAACCCGAGAACTCTGCGTAGCAGTCATGTTATACCGACTACGCCACAGAGGTCGACCATTTCGCTAGGTCATTAAATAAAAAAATATTTAGAATACTATACAATACATTTTCGTCATAAACACCCACTACGGAGCTCCTTCCCTTTGCTTGTGTGTGTGTGTGATTCCGTTTACTAAAATAATTCATAAATTACTTACAAGTTATGAAAGTAAGACAACAATTTTTGATTCTATCAATCTTTTACAATCCCTTGTTTTTATTAAAAGACAAACAAATAAATTGTCTGACAATAAAATAAAATTCTATTCTCTACATAATAAAACAATTTTTATATTCTATGACGTCATAAGAGAATACGTTTTCCTTCAAGAAAACTTATGAAGTGAAACTTTTTGTTTTATTTGTATTCTCTATCAACATATTGGGACATATACAGAGCTGTTGTAACCTTGTTAGCACAAACTTTGCGAACAATCTTGGGTGTTATTGTCGTGTTATCAGCTCTATATAGTTATTTAGACAAGTGCTTTTATATTTGTTCTTGTTTTGTTGGTTTTTCTTGTTAAAGTTATAAGACTAGGAGTTATTGGAGATATATTAATTGAGGTCTAATAGGGATAATAATAAATAAATGAGTAATAATAAATATTCACGGACATCTCTACACAGCGCCACCTGTTCCCAAAGTAAGCTAGGCTTAACCTGCTTGTGTTATGGGTAACAGAACAACGAACATTAGTACTTATATACTTTTTTTTGTAAATACATACATATTATACATAGAAACACTCAGACCAATGCAAATAATCATGTTCATGCACACAAATATTTGCATTGAGCGGGAATCGAATCCGAGACCTCTGCGTAGCAGTCATGTTATATAACCACTACGCCACAGAGGTCATCGTAGGGATAAGCAGAGACTACTAAAAGATCTTTACAAACCTACTATGCTTCTTCTATATTCATTCAATTAAGTGTCTACTGCTAACTACTTGCCATTTCTGTAAAACGTTGCCATTTAGGTCCTTAAATGGTCATACATAAAAATATACATTTCATTTCTGATGACATCGAAATAATTCACATAACATTGCGTTAATAAACCGTTTAAATAAAGTAGTTCATATAAAATGCATTACTAAACAGCGTATAAACAGTAGACCAACTCAAGTATGTACTCCTATTTTAATACTTAGGATCCGCAGTCGTGCTAAGGTTGTTAACTTTAGCTTATACACAAACAAATATCATGATAGACGTACTTACATGCAGTTATTTAATAAGTCATAAAATGCAAATCGTAAAATATTAATTCATAACATTTTCCTTATTATGATATTTCACAATTTTTATGCAGACATTATCACAAAACTTGTTTCTGCACTAATTCTAACCGTTCTGGAATATTATTTAGATCGCGCGGTTATTTTAGGATTAGCGGTTGCCATATTCGCACGTTTCTGGATTATTTGCTAGACATGGCCTTATTCATGGCTGTTCCCACTTTAATCAGGTCGCCTGCTCCATGTTTTTTTTTGTTTATAATAATAATAATATTATGTACAAAGACTCGACGGAGACTTAATAGCAACCAGAAATAAGAGCCCCTAAACTCCCACACTCTCCGTGTGGTGACGGAGTAAGAATACAATGTCACCACCCCATCTCATCCCATGGGTGTCGTAAAAACCAACAAAAGGACTATCAGTGAATATTATCTTTACGAAATAAAAATAAGGAAAACTTGAAATTAAACTCTATACCAATCCGTCTGGCCAGCGTGGTATTAGTAGGTCAAGGATCCCTCCGTCATGGGAGGAGGCCCGTCCCTGCAGTGGGGCATTAATGGGCTGTTATGATAAACTCCTACACAGGACAATTCGTAGTGCAATTCACTAATTATTTTCCTAAGGATGGATACCTCTGAGGTGGCAGAATGACAACGACCACAACGACAGCTTATGAAAACTTTTTTGGGACTGACATTTGGAAAAAGTGTGAAAATCTCATAGACTTCTATACTTTCCTGTTATGTGTCATACAATTTCAGCTTTAATTGTAGGCTGTAAATAAAGCTATTATCTCGTATATCTAGCTGCTGCATCTCTTCACACGACAAATTGCTACCCATTATACTTTCATACTTTATTTTATAATAACATTATATAGTTGTGTACTTGTTTTATGTTCTTGCCAGCTCTTTAGTGTCCCACTACAGGGATGACTCTCTTTTAGTGGTAGAAGATAAATGAACCATCTGAATGTTTAATACTGAGTAACCTTGTTATTGTTTTGTTGTTTGCAAAAATAAAATATTTTTCTTTCTTTCTTCTTATCCTGTTTCGTCAGGGTACCCACTTTCACCCCTTTCGACATTTTGCTTAAATCCCACTGTCTTCTCTACTATCCTCATACTTGTGCGCATGCCATAATCGCATATATTTCTGTCTTTATACCATCGCCTATTACCTTATATGCACTAGCTTCTCGAATACCCGAACTTATTTTGAAGCCGTTTTTGTACTGTTTTCTTCTTACCTGATGGTAGTTCGAACTATTTTCATTATTTTCATTTTGTTAGCACAAACAACTGTTCAAACTGTAGCAACACGATCATATAGTGAATTGAAGAAATATTTGTCTTAAAGATGTTGAAGTAGTGTTTCGAAGTTATTTGTACATTGCCCACGAAAGTTGTTTACTACCTAGTTTAATCTACTTACATACAATACAATAAACATACAACCTATTTGTACATTCTTACATAAATATTTTCTGTCGCATCTCTCTATAGACTGAACCGGTCGACATAAACTTAAACATAACCCTTGCCGTCCCTCGCATATACTGTATAAGTTTTGTTTTATAGCTAAAGGACGACCTTTACTAGAGTGTACATGTTTTAGAATTGTTTAGGATTAGTCTAGGATTTTTATTCAAATACTCATGTAGTTTTTTTCCCCTTACACGGTGAACCGACGATCTCGTAAGGACGGCGGGAAGCTGATGGATGAGGGAGGCGCAGGACCGCACAAGGTGGCAATATTTAGAGGAGGCCTATGTCCAGCAGTGGACGTCAATTGGCTGAGATGATGATGATGACTCATGTAGTGTGCGTTTAAAAACGGAACCCGCAACATCAAAAATGAATCTAATTCAGCCTTAAAGCAAGACAACTTTTCTTTTAAAATAATTAAATTTTTGCAAGTGGTTGGAAGTTATCAAGGCAGACAAATTAAAATGAATTTAATTCAACTTCAGCGGGGCTTATAACTTTTTTTTGTACAATTCTTATACACCAGCCAGACCAGCTTTTGTAGAAAAATCGGTAAAGGTTCAATTTGGCTCCCAATTTCATCTATTTGATGGGATGTACCAACGAAATTTTTAGCTTCCTTCTGCACTACATTCTAAAACTTGGAATTTATGCTGGCGGTTTTGCTCCATGACAATTTATTCAATATTTAAAACAAATAATAACAGATTATCCCCTAAAATTTCCAATACGTGGTTACCCTACTTTAAGGAAACGGTCATCTATCTCGCTATCAAATCTACAGGGCAGGCAGGAACTATTGCAAACAGGTCTGCTTGATTGCGTGACAACGATCTTGGCTTGACAGAAGGCTTTTATGACTTCTCTCGAAAGGGTGTTAAGTGGAACCTTCCGAAATGTTTGATAAACCTTTCAGTAAAACTGAGTTATGTATTTCGGTAATATTTTGTTGTACTAACCAGTTTTCTATGCTGAAGTGTACAGTCAGAGGCAAAAATATATACACAAAGTCTCAAAAGACGTCACCATTAACAAGAACATAAATATGTATTCAAATTATAAATGTTCATAATATATTATGAGTATACATATTTATTTACACATGATTATTAGCAGTTGGCAGTGTACATGTTTATGCTTCTTTTGATGAGTAGGGGAGCGAGGGGCTTGTTGTAACAGTTTTCATTAAAACTAATATATCTTGAGATCTATTGATTAAATGTCTACTAAATAAATATGGATGGATGCTGTAACTCTTCCTGAACTAAATCAAGTAAAAATAATACCATAACTATTCTTCATTATTTTACAATAAATTATTTTCTGGAAGAAGTGCGGTGTTACAACTTACCTCGTGCTTGGGGCAAGTTGTAACATCTACAGGGGCAAGTAGTAACGCCAAAAAAACCGACAATAATACCTCTAATCATTTATTATTTGCTTGTTTTTAACAAAATTTACATCTCTCTAAAGTAAGTATTGTATAATTCTTATCAAAAATCAACGTAAATACACTTTTTTAGTAATCAACACTTAAAACTTAAATAATTAGCAGTCTTATTTAGTTAATCACTACTTTTAATCATCATGGCACTTTGAAATCTTTATTTTTTGTTAACTTACCCTTCCCTACCCCTTTCCTTTGACTTTTTCTTTAATTTTGACATCTTTTTTTTTATTTCATCTTTTCCTCATACATTTAACATGTTACAACAAGCCCCCGAATTTTGTTACAACTAACCCCATGATATGATTTTTAACATTTATCAAGATAACTATTTAAAGAATTTAGCAATCATAAAAACTGTTACACATTATCAGAGATTAATCAATTTGAATGCAAATAAGACACAGAAAATTTGAAATTAGTCGATAATAATAACGCAAACCGAAATTATACGACAGTACAATTTTATGTCACCTGGCAAAAATGAAGCGCATGCACACTTCCACCCATTGCGCCAGCCGGGCAGGACACTATCTATGGTAACATGATACGGCGTGGTTTATAGGTTAAATCTAGTCAAAGAAGTAGGTCAATTGCGTTTAAGATCCTAGTGAAAAGAGCCTGTTACTACTTACCCCTGTTACAACAAGCCCCTCGCTCCCCTACATATTATTTTACTTTTTGAATACATATTTGTTAACAACACAATGTGTACTTATTATGAACACTTATTTGAATACAAATTTATATTCTTGCTATTGGTGACCTTTTTTGAGACTTTGTGGTGTGTATATATTTTTGCCTCTTATTATTATTTATTTATTATTAAATATACGGTACATGAAAAAAACTTATAAACTAAAACTGTGTCCCACAAAACTGTGTGATATACAGTTTGACTGTGAGATCTTAATTAAACAAACATTATCATTATCTTATTTTAACAAACATTGTTATAATAAGCTATTTTAACATATTATATATTTTAAGACCAACAATTTAATAAATACTTAATTACTTTTAGTATATACTTAGGGCAAACTCTCCAATAAATAGCTTTTAAGTTCGGTTTTAAATTTATTTTTGTTTGGCTCATTTGCTATTTCATTAGGTAAACTATTTAATATATGGGGAATACGCTTTCTAAGGGTACGATCTCCATACACATTGTTAACTTTAGGTACGACATATTTACCCGAGGTCATCGCTCTCGTGTTATAAATGTTATTTACTTACCAACTCTGACTGTACATGAAACAACATTATTTAAGGTTTTTTTTGTAACAAACAATAATTTACAGAAAAAACTTTATAATTATTATTGTTGTTTTTGTAATAATTGTTTTATTGAAGTTTTAATTATTAGAGTCATTAGTATAATCAATGATATGCTAGTCACCTCACGTATTATTGCGTCTTTGTTTCTATTCCCCCAATAAGATAGACTTTGGTGTATAAAAACATTGTTGTTTGAATTTACTGTATAGTAATATGTGTCTGTGCTAGTGTCATAATAATACTTAAATAATAATATTTATCTCTAAAAGTAGTTTATTTTTAAGTTATGTATCCACGGCGCAAGTTCTACTTAATTTAAGACTAGATGGCTTCGACTGAAGCAGAATAATAGTGCTTCTAAATGAATCATCATGCTACTTAAAAAAGTATTTAAAATTTGTTTACAAAATATACTTTCTTTTCAAGGCCTCTACCGACAAATAAAAAATAAAAATGTATCCTATATCTTATAAGATTAATCAAAAATAGTATTCCTTTCCGCATAGAACCTTCCTTTAATATAAAAGGCACTATGAAGGCTTACGTGGAGACATGGGTCGAACGCACAAACACCCTCAGAGAATTAATCAAAATTAAGATGCCATATGGATACGCCATAAAGCCACAAAGCTTTTAGATGTACTATTTTAGTAGGTATATGTGATTTGGACAAGATTGGAAGCTCGCTTTTCGTCAGACTTGATAGACTCATATTGCATAGTAATTACATAATTAATAATTTAAGTATAAAACTTAAGTTTAATCTTAGTTGGTGGTGACGGAGTAAGAGCACAATGTGTCACTACCCCCCCATCTCATCCCATGAAACTTAATGCCTATTGCTACAATTCAGTACGTAAAGTAAAAGTTTACCAATGTTGATTCCAAAACCATTTCGAGATTTTAGATCGGTAAGGAACAAAATCATATTTTTAGCGCAAAAAACCGCCAGATTGTGTTCATTTTTACATGAATTACTTTGTCTTTCATTTGACCTCTAAATGACGTCATGCGTACGGCTGAATATAAGTTTTTTTGTCTTTGCCTTCATTGCTCAAGTAACTCAGCCATACTCATTACGTCATCACAAGTATAACTTAAAATATTAATTAAAAATAAACTATTGGTAGGAAAGCAAAAATACTCAAAATGGTTGATTATAATTAATAATCCTTTAAAATTAAAATAAAAAAATATACATACATACATACATAAACTCACGCCTTATCCCGACCGGGGTAGGCAGAGACGACAGAACGCCACTTGTCACGATAAAAAAATATATAAGTAATAAATCTTTACATACCGAATTGTCTTTACAAAATATTATCTAACCATGCATTAATTTTGTTCACAGGTAAGTGGCAGATAATATATTGTCTACGTGAAAACTCTCGGTATGTCACATATTTATTTATTTCCCATACAAAACCCGTCACTTTTCATTTTAAATGTTAACTGGAAAATTCTTTGTTTTCTTCATAAATATTTTTTCTTCATACATTTGCTCTGTTTATTACTTTTTTCAGACAAATGTGGAGCATTATGGTAACCATAAAGTTTTATTATGGTGTCTTGTCTTTAAATTTATTGTTGTCTTCATATAATATGTTAGTTTATACGATTTAACTGTTTCTTTTTTTAATATTTTGGTCTTTCTTTGAACTAACTGTAGCCATTTTAAGAAAACTCGTGTAAAATGGTAATTTTTTTTTGTTTGGAATGGAATTAAGTCTTAATTAGTACTTGACACGGTTACTATACAAGCTAACAGCTTCTGGAGTATATGGTCCGATTATGAAATATCATTTTACTTGTTGTGTTTTTTTAAATAATAATTTATTAACCTTTACTAAGTTTATATAAAAGTAAAATTAAGACAATTATTCCTTAAACGATATATCGCTTATATAATATTTTTAATGCGATATTAATACTAGTTAGTTTTATTAATGTTTTCCTCTATCATCATAACAGCCCATTAATGTCCCACTGCAGGGACGGGCCCTTCCCGTGACGGAGGGATAATTGGCCTACTAATACCACGCTGGCCAGACGGATTGGTATAGGGTTTAATTTCAAGTTTTCCTTCTTTTTACTTCGTAAAGATAAAATTTACGGTTAGTCTCTTAGTCGGGTTTTACGACACCCATAGGATTAGATGGGGTGGTGACATATTGTTTTCTTACTCCGTCACCACACGGACAGTTTTTTTCTATTATAGTTCCTATTATTATTATAAGTGTGCTATGTTGAGTAACAAACCAAATATCCATGAAATTATTTAAGCCAAAAATATCATTTTATAGTGATACAGCTTTTTACTTATTTACTTTTATATAAATATATTAAGTAAACACTTAATAATAAGAGACCCACAAGAGGTTTATTTCTTTAAAAACGTTTAAAGAAATAAACTTCTTTTTCAGTAATTTCTTTTTACAATAGATTTATTACCTGCCGATAGTGAAATCGATAAGGTTGTATTTTGGCTCCTTATGTAACTCAGTGGAAAAGCTTTTGTTTTCACAAGAATAGTGGCGGTTACACTTTATAGACCGAATGCAGGGATCTTTTCTGTGTTTTACGGTGCCTTGTAGAGTTTGTGTCTTTTTTATTTTTTTTTCCGGAGTTTTACTTTAAAAAAGTTATCGATGACTAGGGAATTTTGAAAGTGTTTGCTCAAAATAGTGGCTTTTAATGAGAAAAGGTGTTCTATCTGTGTGGTGACGGAGTAAGAATACCTATAATATGCCACCAGCCCATCTCATCCCATGGGTGTCGTAAAAACCGACTAAGGGACTATCCGTGAATGTTACCCTTACGAAATAAAAAGAAGGAAAACTAGAAATTAAACCGTATACTAATCCGTCTGGCAAGCGTGATATTAGTAGGCTAAGTATCCCTCCGTCACTGGAGGAGGCCCTTCCCTGCAGTGGGACATTAATGAGCTGTTATGATGAAGGAGAAAAGGAAGTTTGAGAAGAATTACCTAATTGTAAGAGAAGGAAGGGTTAAAACAAAGCCTACTCTTACGTCTTTCCTGATTCATGTCTTGCTGCTTGACATAAACTCTTCTGTTAATGTATTCTACTGATGAAACACATTGCTTTTTCTTGCAAGAATTCTTCATCATTATATTCTGATTTTGACCGCCTCTGTGGCGTAGTGGTTATATAACATGACTGCTACGCAGAGGTCTCGGGTTCGATTCCCGCTCAATGCAAATCTTTGTGTGCATGAACACAACTGCTAAATATAAACTATTTAGTCTCATAGCATTTCCCCATTCTAAAGGATGTTAGTTAAGAAGACATTAAAGATACATACAACAAGGTAAAGTCGAGGGAAAAAGAAAAGTTGGACGAAGGAAAGGCTGGCATGAACAGAGCATGAACCCTAGTGCAGGAGTTGTCAATCCATACTAATATTATAAATTGGAAAGTCTGTCTGTTTGTCTTTCTTTTACGGTGAAACGGAGCGACGAATTGACGTGATTTTTTAAGGGATCTCCCCTTGTCCCAGTTAAAGGGATGGACAGTAACGTAGGCTACTTTTTTGTGTTTTTTTTTCTGTGTCCAGGAAATGTAAACACAGTTACCCCGAATTTAACGCGAGCGAAGCCGCGCGCAAAAGCTAGTTAAACATTAAAAAAAAAGTTTTCATAAGTAATAAACTTATAATAAAAATATGAATTTCATGTTGTGCTCATAAGAATACATAAATTAGTACTTGTTTTGATGTTAGACGAATATCTTATTGTTTTTTTTTCTGTGTACTCGAAGAATCACGCAAGCCAGTCATTACAGTAACTTAACTTAAAACTTTTATACTTTCTATGGTAATTTAAGTTTATAATATGACAAGTTACAATGGACCTAATAGGATTTAAGCATACAATTTTAAAAAATACGTTTAAATGGCAGTCGCTGTTTGCATACGGTTGAAGTTTGAATCCCATACATGTAGATTGGATATACCTCCGTGTGGTGACGGAGTAAGAATACAATATTTCACCACCCTATCTCATTCCATGGGTGTCGTTAAAACCGACTAAGGGACTATCCGTGAATATTACTTTTACGAAATAATAATAAGGAAAACTTGAAAGTAAACCATATACCAACCCGTCTGGCCAGCGTGGTTTTAGTAGGCCAAGTATCCCTCTGTCACGGGAGGAGGCCCGTCCCTGTGGTGGAATTTAATGAGCTGTTATGATGATTGGATTTACCAGGTGGTTGGTATCTTTAGCAAGTGACAGTTTAGGGAGTATACAACGACTCTGGCTGCTTCATTCACCTCCAAGCAGTAGTGTTTAAAATTTACTGGACACCCCTATCTATCCTTGAACTTATCATAAAATTGGACTTTAATTAATTAAAAAATATTATTGCACTTTATATTTCCATTTACGAGTATATTGAATCCTCTCTGCCCAGAAAATATTAAGTTACATACTTATTCACCAGCTCAAAAACAGAATTGTCTGCTACTTGTGTTCATGGTTATACAAACCGTATTCCCCTAATCGATTTAGTCAGTAACACACATACATTTCCATGAAAACCTTGAACAACAAATCAATGATTTAAACAGGTCATTCCGATTTAATCGTTTGATTGTATAGTTATCATGACTGAGTTTTTTATACAGATTAATCGAGATATCAAAAGGGTAAATATTTGTTTAAATAATTAGAGTTTTCTGCGAATATTATGACCTTTGGCGAAAATGCATTAGGAGTTTGTTTCAAGAAATACTGTGTGCTAATGCGATTTTAATTGCATCAATTAAAACATTAACGAGTATATAAAGAGCAAAGGTTACATGTTAGTATAGCTACGTTACCATCTTATCACATGGATGTCGTAAAAATCAATGAAGAGTAAGTTTTCAGATATATATTTTTTTTTAATGAAAACCCTGAAAGCAATGGTGTGGCCAGTGCAATTAGTACAACAGGTTTTCTTGTTGCTCCTTGGCCATTCTCGACGTGGTATATTTATTTTTAGTCTGTTCGGAGGAATATAAACGATGGTGAGCTCATAAGCTTATTCCTCAAATATTCTCAAATATATTCCTCATACATTCACACAATGCCATCTAGTCCCAAACTAAGCAAAGGTTGTACTATGGGTACTAGACAACGCCAACGAATAAATATACTTAAATACTTTTTTTTTGTAAATACATACATATTAAACGTAGAAAACAACCAGACCAATGCAAACAATCATGTTCATGCACATAAAGATTTGTATTAAGCAGGAATCGAACCCGAGACATATTGTATTCTTACTCCGTCACCACACGAAAAATTGTTGGATCTAAACTCTTTTAATCGAATTTTATGATATCCAAGAGCTGGCTTAAGTTTAAGCTTAACTCAACCAGCCAAAAAGTCATAATCATTACAAAATAAGAAATAAAACGTGATATTTTAATATGAGGTACGCAATGAAAATCGGGCGGAAAAGCTGAGATAAATTTTGTACCTTTGTGGAAACGGCCCCTAACACTGTAACTACTCGTCTTAAACACAAACTCGCGGCGAATTTTACTTCTTCTGTTAAAGTAAGAAGAGTGAGAAGAGTGTTAGGTTCCCACTTTACCTTCCAGTGGAGGAGGGCAAATGACTACTACTACATTGCCTCTAAGGTAGCTTAATACGACGACAGCCGGACATGACTTTTAACGTGCCCTGCTTGCGAGAGACCTGTTAATAGTGTATCTTTTAGCTTTATCTGACAAGTTCATCTCTCATAGTCTACTTCAATATTTTTTCTGGATACGAATAAAATCAATTTAAACCATTTACTTGCATGGGAGTAAGTTCTCCGTGTGGTGACGGAATAAGAATACAATATGTCATCACCCCATCTCATCCCATGGGTGTTGTAAAAACTGACTAAGGGACTATTCGTGAATATTATCTTTACGTAATAAAAAGAAGGAAACTTGAAATTAAACCCTATACCAATCATTCTGGCCAGCGTGGTATTAGTAGGCCAAGTATCCCTCCGTCATGGGAAGAGGCCCGTCCCTGCAGTGGGTTATTAATGGGCTGTTATGATGATGATGATGATTTGCATGGGAGAATAATTAATACACAGTACCAGTATAGTACTTATCTATACTAATATTTATTATAAAGAGGTAAAGTTTGTGTGTTTGTGACGTTGTAGGGGTAATCTCTGGATCTACTAAATTTAAAAATTCTATCCCGATTTTAAAAATTCTATCAACACGCTATGACTAAAAGGAGTGGAGCAGTAATGAAATATGTTTAAAAAGGGGACGCGTTTTTTTCACCGTCCAACGAAGTGGGCACGGGTCAGCTAGTCATAAATAAAAAAACAAATTGTATGGAGTAGGCTTATGTCCAACAGTAGACGTCCATTTACTGATGTGATGATGATGATTATTATCACATCATTGACACAATATCTACTGTATACTATCTTTGATATGAAGAATATCTATAGTCTATTTAAACGGACTTGCTTTAAAACGTAAACATATTATGGCGTTGTGTCAACCACAGACTAAAGACTTTAGTCTTTAATCTTTGAGAAATGTATAGAAATCAAGGACAAAATTCTATAATCTACAAATGTCAAATGATAAAATTAATTTTATCTGTGAAATTTTTCGTTGGAAAAAATTATATTTATTTAAAATTCAAGAAAGATAGTGGATAAATCAAAGTGATTTACGTGTTTTCTATTGCATAAACGTTTAATGCTACTTTCCAGAAATTTTCATCCATAACAAAGTGTGTGATTGATGTAAAAACTAGTGAATTTGCAATATGTGGTGTTTGTTTACTAAATAAATCAAGTAAGAATGAATACGGTATAGATCGAAACATCATAGTAAAGGTTATTCCTTTCTTTTCTCATGGTCGCGTCGACGCAGTTATTTATTGAAACCCATGAATACAAAGCAGACTACAACTTGTACTTTTTTCTTTTTCATTTTTATTGTTTGTTTACGTTTAGCGTTATTCTTATTTGATGATATAATATTTTGTTTAAAAAGTTGTGGGTTTCGCTTGATAGAGTTGGGCCATGAGGCTTTCTTGGATCATTACATTGTTTTACAAGGTTGTAGGTTTATTTAGTAAAAGGCCAAAATAAAGTGTGCCGAGGTGCATATAATTATTTGATAAAGTAGTACTCGTATCAAAAACTACAAAAAATATTACGAATTATAGGTATCTTTCATATAGGTACGAAGAAAACTCTAGTGGGACATTCATTGGCTACATAGTGATGTCATCGTACAAAAGAGATATTAACTAACAAACTGTTCACTACGAAAATCATTTAAATCCAACGTTTAGACGTTTAGTGTAGTGCCTAACATATTAAAATATTTTTATGCTGCATAATCCTAAAACACTAGCCTTCAATGGCCATAAACCGGTAAATGTGAAAGTAAGGAGGAGAGGCTTTTGCTATTTCAATCAACTAGCCTATTGCAGTCTATGCTTGAAATATGCCTCTCTCAACACGCCCCACAGAACACGGTCCTGCGCCTTCAGCATCCAAATTGCTATTTATTAGCATCAAATTATTTTTAACACATTTGGATCTAAATATTTCTACTTTAGAAACTATCCCCCTTACTCATAAACGCCTCTAAAATTTTAGTCAATTGACTAGCTTAAATAGATACAATTTACTTACAAAAATCTCGCTAAACAGTGATTAAATTTAAGAGGCGTTTATGAAGTAAGGGGGTATAAAATTAAACTTAACCTACGACAATTTATTATGATGATTCCAACTTAAAATTAAAATCCATTTCAATAATAATTAGTAGGTACAAATACTTTGCACAACTTTATTATCTATGAACATTCTGTTCACATAATTCTACCTACTTACCACCATTACAACGTAGAGAGAGATAAAATCCACAGAGAGGCAAGCAGAACTTCGCTTTACTAACGTTGTCAGTGATTTATGAGTCTGCCTCTTATTGGTGCCAATAAACAGTACTTTTGATATTATCTATTGGTATATTATAACTTTAAAATGTATTTAAAAAGTTATCTGTGAAATATAAAATCTTCGTTACATATTTACACAATGACATCTTATCTATATACTTATAATAAAACTGTAGAGAGATCAATTCTGTACATTGAATATATGTTAAAAATTAATATTGGAGGATGAATGGTGATCGATACTAATGCCAAAAATGCAATCAATAAATTTTTTGTCTGTCTGTCTGTCTGTCTGTCTGTCTGTCTGTCTGTCTGTCTGTATGTGCACGCATGGGTCAAAAACTACTGAAGGCATTTTAACCAAACTTAGTACAATTGTAGTCCATACTCCCGGGCAGGTTATAGGCTGTATAACATAACGCTAAGACACATAGGAGCTGAGCAATGACGAAAAATTTGAAGCAAGTCGGTTGAAAAAAAGCGCGTTCGAGCTCTTATCATCGCATACGTTGATCATACGCCAAAAAGATGTATTACAAAAATAATGGTCTTCAAACGATGAACAAAAAAGTCCTGAATAGTATATATCTATCTTTTATATATTAGCCACAATAACCTGTTTAATCGTTAGGGTTTTCTTCAAAGTGTATTAAATAGGTACATAAATATATTGTAATTTGCATAGACATATCTTTTTCAAACTCCCATATTTCAAAAGTACACTTTAATACCTTATTCATAAAAAAAATTTTATAGAAATCGGTTCATAAACACACAAGATTTAGATGAAAGAAAATTTCCAAATGTCGCCGCGCCAGTATGAGTACGGCTGTACGGTTGATTTTTGTTTAACGTCTGAAACGGCCAACCGGTGCATCTATATAATTTCATTCACATTGACTCTTAATGCGAACGGACGTGGATCTTATTGACTCTTCTCGGAATAAGCGCGCTTTAGATATTAAAATACATAGATACGTAGTTTTTAGGTATTAAGTTTAAAGTAGGTATCTATCTATACTATAATAAAACAATCGGAATCGGATAAGTAATACTCGAGATATCGCTAGATCTCTTTATTAGAACAGTCCAATACAAATCAGGGGTCATGAAAAATGGATTTGGTTCAATGTTGAATGAATTTAAATTTCGTTTCTTTTGTTCACGAGATGGCGTTACCAGTAGTAATCATAAAATAAATGAGTTTTTAAATAATATATAACTATTTTATTATTAAGTGCTATTAATAAGTTATTCCTTTTAAATGTTAATAAAATTAACCATGAATCGTATGTGTAATATCAATTATAAGTCTTCACACTAGCCTTTAAAAATATCAATTTAACGGACACAAAGAACATCCAGACTAAGGACAATAGTTTGTGTATCACAATTGTCCTCCATGGGAATCGAACCCGCGACCTCATGCACGCCAGCCATGTAATGCGACCGCCGCGCCACCGAGGCAGGTAATTCTGCCGCACCATAACGTGGCGTGCAAATGTATTCATTCATAATTAATTAGCGATTATCCGTGTGGTGACGGAGCAAGAATACAATATGTCACCTCCCCATCTCATCCCATGGGACCACCCGTAAAACCGACTAAGGGACTATCGGTGAATATTATCTTTACGAAATAAAAATGAAGGAAAACTTGAAATTAAACCCTATACCAATCCGACTGGCCAACGTGGTATTAGTAGGCCAAGTATCCCTCCGTCACGGGAGGAGGCGCGTCCTTGCAGTGGGACATTAATGGGCTGTTATGATGAAAAAAGCGATGTCATTTATTTTAACTTACAAATTTGACAACAGATGGCATTGTGCCTGTGACGTCATTTTCAGTATCGCGGTATTAAGATTTTACTTGAAAGAATGACGTTCGCTCATGTCTTTCAGTATAAGTTTAGACACAGTCTTCATATATCTGTCTTTGTAAAGATCTATGTTTTTGAAAAGGTTTTGGTTCGTTCGTTAATTTTACAATTCGTGTGTAGGTATATCTGTTTGTTATAAGGTTTAAAAAACGATTTTTCAGTATTAAATCGAATTGCGAAGTAAGTAACATCCGCCACGCGAACGAAGTCGCGGGCACAGCAGCTAGTTAATACTATAAATGCGAAAGTTAGTGAGGTGGATGCTTTTTACTCTTTCACGCAAAAACTACTGAACGGATTTTGATGAAATTTGGAATATAGGTAGTTTAAGGTGTAGAATAACATTTAGGCTACCTATACCACGCGGGTGAAGCCGCGGGCATCAGCTAGTCTAATTTAAAACTAAGTAGAGCTTGTACTATAGATAATGCATAAACATACTTACATCCACTTTTATTTTTGAAAATACATACATTTATTAACTATTGAAAACACCGAGACCAAATTCAATACAAACAAACATTAATTTATACACATAGTCATACATTCAGACTTTTTTGCATTAAGCGAAAAACTAACCCCACGCGTTTGCGAAGCAGGAGTATATGTGGCGTGATGGTTATAGGGCATACCCTATAACCATCACGCCACATATACTCCAGATTTATTCCCAATAAACAATATGAGCGAAACTTCGGGCATAGCTAATTTTTAACAAAATAGCTCTTTTCAATAAAAACAAAGGTATCACCATAAGAGCCCATTAATTTCCCACTGCAGGGACGGGTCTCCTCCCATGACGGAGGGATACTTGGCCTACTAATACCACGCTGGACAGACGGATTGGTATATGGTTTAATTTCAAGTTTTCCTTCTTTTTATTTCGTAATGATAATATTAATGGATAGTCCCTTATTCGGATCCTACGAGACCCATGGGATGAGATGGGGTAGTGACATATTATATTTAATTTTGTATTTACTCCGTCACCACACGGAGAGCCACTTAAACTCCAGATTTATTCCCAATAAACAATATGAACGAAACTTCAAGCATAGCTAATTTCAAATAAAATAGCTCTTATCAATATAAACAAAGGTATATCCAATCCAAATACAATAATATTTCTAAAGTTATTTAAATAGGAAGTCTTGCTATGGACGCTTTACTACTTTGCAGCGCCATTTTGTTTTTTTAATCTGTTGCATCTTCACAAGGATAAAACGTTGAAGTTTTTTTATCTGTTTTCTTCTTTATATAGTCTGTTATGATTTGTATTTCATATTCTTTTTAGTAAGAAGGCGTGGTCATTGAAGCTTAATGTCTACGACTGATTTAAAAAAATTTAAATTAACTGCACGTTACCTATAATATGATTAGGAATGTCCTATACAATGATGTTATTTAGTATCATTGACCCTTTACAATTATGTTATATGTATAATATCATAACGTCCGTGTGGTGACGGAGTAAGAATACAATATGTCACCACCACATCTCAGCCCACGGGTGTCGTAAAAATCGACTTAGGGACTATCCGTGAATATTATCTTTACAAAATAAAAAGAAGGAAAACTTGAAATTAAACCGTATACCAAACCGCCTGGCCAGCGTGGCATTAGTAGGCCAAGTATCCCTCCGTCAGGGGAGGAGGCCCGTCCCTGCAGTGGAACATTAGTGAGCTGTTATGATGATATGATGATTGACCCTTTAGCCGTATAATAATATTCATCTTACATTTACACAACGCCATGTAGATGGTAATAAACAGAGCTTGTATCATGGGTACTAGAAACGGATACCCATACCTACTTACAGACTTTTGTGTTACATCTTTTAGTTAGTGCGCTCAAAGATTTGGATAGAACAAATGGGAATAAAATCTAAGACCTCTGAGTAGCCACAGCGGTTGTATTTAACTCTATCATAGAAATATTCCACTCAGGTCTCTTGTTCACAGTAAATAATATTTACACAAAATCGATCAAAGATGGCGTCAACGCTGACGTCAAATGCATCTTGTTGATGCACACTTTGCTATGTGTGCAATCAATTGAATGTGTAGATATAAGCCCATGGAAAATTTAACACTTCATTAGTTCACAGAATAACACAATAGTAATCTTATTTTATAAAACCGACTCTAAAACCAGAATAGATAATGGCAGAGATTTTATAACGCATTTTATTTCCTCACACTTTCACACAACGCCATCTTGTCCAAAACTAAGCAGGACTTGTACTATGGGTTCTAGATAACGGATAAACATACTTACATACTTTTTTTGTAAATACATACATCTTATACATAGAAAACACCCAGACCAATGCAAATAATTCATGTTCATGCACACAAATATTGGCATTGAGCGGCAATCGAACCCGACACCTCTGCATAGCATTCATCTTATAAAACCACTACGCCACAGAGGTCGTTATATATCATTTTCATTTGGTTGATGATTTAAACGCATTAATACTTCAAACATGACTTCAATAATAATACTTACGACTCTCATTAATTATGTATTGCATAAACAATTGTCCTGCTTTAGATTCAAACCCAAGACACAACAGCCGCATACCTCGACCGCTACGACACGAAGGCATTTTTATAAACAAGAGATTATTACTTCTTAACATGGTATATAATTGAATCATTTTATATTAACAAATATTACTAACTTGCCTTCGAGCAGTGATTAATTTCTATTGTATAAAATAAAAATGATTTTAAACAAAGAAATGAAATTGTTAGCCAAAAATGAATAACGCGGAAAATAAAGCTATTTAGACTACTCAGAGATATAGCCGTACATAGCAAACTGTAAGTCGCGTATCGTTAGTCTGATTAACTTCAAATAATAATTTGAACCTGTGCCGGTGCAACAGCAATATTGTAGTATTTGACCAAATCGAATATTTTGTAGATACTAGGTCTTCTGTCCGCTATATGAGAGATTCGCTAAGGTTGTTTTCACCGGGATTCGGTCGCTCTAATCACAATACAACCAGTAGTCTAACTGGCCCAAATATTTATTATAAATGCCTACGGCTGCGCGGTACGTAAACATGCGATAGGGCTGCCCATCTCCAGCTTTTTATTTACATTTACCTACTTTCCCGCTCTTTACTGCAGCACAGTCTCGACCGTTTACTCCGCAAAGCCATCGCTATCTTGAGAGTGTAGGTTTAACTCGCGTTTCGTCCGTTTCTATGAAATCGAAATAAGTACTGTATATATTTGTACTATGCTCTTGGTTGTCGCTTCTTCGCACTATGTGCCCTGCCCATCGCTACCTTTTTCAGACAATCTTGAGCGCTATCTCGTTTAGTCAGCAGATTATACTTAAATATCATCAGTATAATCTTTTCTTGTCTTATAAATAACGTTATTTGTCAACTGACATCCATATTATATTAAAATATTAGTTTTAGTAAGGTACGTACTTAAAAGGTGTTTTTTATTTATTTATTATTTAGTAATGGTACACCAACAGCTATACATATTTACATTTTATATAAATCTATGAATTTATGAACTGTTCTGATAAATATGTATGCCAATTATAGAAGTACACAACATTCACAGTGGATTGTGAGGTGACAACATGCTAATAACTAAAACTTAATATTAATTTTACAAATAAAATAAACATAACTACAAAATGTATTTAAACAACTACAGCAATAAGGATCAATTCCCAAGACCATGCCTAGATGTTCTTTGTCCTTTGTCCTTTCATGTTCCAAACAATCATATTTTGGTTTGTGAATTATACAAATAATTATGTTGTCTGGGTTTCGAATCTTTAACCTAGGGCACATTAGTTGCATACACGTCTACTCTACCGCCAAAGCAGTTTTATTTCCGAATAAATAGAACATTTTCTAGAGTAACGATACTCATAAATATCTTTAGTTCGACCGACTACTTGGAAGTTGGAAACTTTTCCAACTTTGCAACTGGGTAGCTAGCTGGTAAAGCTTTAAAGCGACATTTTGTTCTTAAGGATTTTATACCAAGAAACTAGTGCTCGTATAAAAAATAAAATAAAATAAAATAAAAATGTTATCAAATTCAGCCAAACTTTCTTTTTACTTTCATGGTACACCGGCCAAAGAGTAGCTGGTAAAAAAAAATGTGTTAAAATATGTAAAACGTTGAAAAATGTAATTGTTGACTACTTATCCAACATTTACACACCTCAACAAAGTCTAGGGATATTTGGTATTTACTCAATTAACTCCAAAATTATTGAAGATAACATACAACATGTCTATATTTTTATAAAGGGAATTCATCAGGCTACAATCCAGAATTAAACAAAAGTATTATTTTTGCATAAACAATTTTTTATTCAAATAAATAAAAAACTTGGAAAATTAGTAAAACTTACAATGAATTTGTTTCTTAAGCAAAAGTGAAAATAAGCTAAAATTAATCTGTTTTTAACTGTTATGCCAGTAATCAGTAGTCAGTACGTTAAAAAAACCGTAAATAACGGTCCTGAAATGGTGGATTAAGTTATCCATGTCTTGGTGCGGTATATTGTTCCAGTTCCGACTAGGACACAAAAAAAGTTGCCCTTCCATCGCAATTTTATGCAAGAAAATTCATCAAATCCCTTCTTTTGAACATGTCCTAAGCGTATTTTATGGTTTTTAGGTTAGGCGATTGAGTGGTTCAGCATAAAATGGATACGTCGTGCTCCTGCAACCAGCTCGTCATCACTCTCGCTTTATGCGGACGGGTGATATCGTCCATGAGCTTAAACATTTGGCCCAATTGTAGTCTACGGGGATAGATTATTAGTACTAGCACCTCGTTAAGTTATTTTTCAGCCGTCATGGTGTTTCTGATCAAAACGCGCTCTGTTCTTCGACCGACACGAATTCCCGTCCAAACCATAATTGTTCCATTGTGGTATGAATGGATTTCCTGAGGATGTTGTAGACGGCTATCACAACCAGGAACTCGCCAAGCACGTTCTCTACGTGAATCCGAGTGGAAACCAAACCGGGACTCAAGTATAAACACCACTACAGATAACAGGATATCTTTGCAGTGCAAATGTTCACGAACCCACTCTAGTCGTCGTGCGCGTTTCGCTCGGCGCGGTGCTGGAGTACAAAGCGGTATGCGAGCATAAAGGTGGGCTTCATGCCGACTTCTTCTGACAGTTTGGTCACCCGCAAGAGGCTCCAGCTCTTAGATGCATGTTAGTAACATTTGGCTGTCTTTTCGCGGAAACATGCAAAAATCTATCATGTCGTTGAGTGGTGATAGACTTTTTGCTGTGGTATCTTTCAGCCACTTCACCAGTAGTACGATAACGTGACCATAACCTTGATATCATATTTTGTGTTGTTCCAATCTCTTCAGCAATACTCCGCTTAGTACCCGCAGCTGGAAGCATGACTGCCCTTAACATTTCATCTACGATGAAATGGCGCCGCTGCTTGATGGACACAATATCATTCATTCGAAATAAATGTTTAAATTGTTATAAAACTTAAATTTTACACAAAAAAGCAGTCAAAACTTACTGTTGGTAAATGAAAATTTCGAACTTGACTACGTTTATGCCGCGTAAATCTTTTATTTTTAATTTTATTTTTCAAATTCAAATTTCGAATGGTTGAAAAAGGTTAACAAAGTAAGTTTTCATCAAAAGAATAAAAAAAAATTAAAAAAATAAAACAGATTTTTTTGAGTTTCACAACTTTATACAAAATATCCCTAAACTTTGTTGAGGTGTGTATGTCATGTAACTGTTGTGTAAGAGATTGTCAAATTAAATGCCACGTAAAACCAGTATTATGATTGATTGATTGATTGGATTGGTCTGGGTGTTTTCTATGTATAACATGTATGCATTTACAAAAAAGGTATTTAAATATTTTTTTTCGTTGTCTGGTACCCATAGTACAAGATCTGCTTAGTTTGGGACTAGATGACGTTGTGTAAAAGAGTGAGGCCTTCAAACTACCAACAAGACCTTTAAAACAAATTCAAACTAATAAAAATCATTTCCATCAAATTAAAACCTGCATTAAAATAAATGCTCACCAATTTATCTAACAATTACAGCCATTATAACATAATGAACACCCATCGAGTCGTCCTTAGCCTGACCCATTTCTTCTGGAAACAATTAGAAAGAAGACAATTAGCTACGTTTTTACTCGTACATGTAAATGAAGAAACACCCTGAAGTAATAATGTATGTACGTGACCCTCCACACTTGCCTTTATCCATACAGAATCTACAAATTATGCGGAATGTAGCGGCTTATTGTAAAGGAGACTGTACATTTAGTATTGTTAAGATACAGCATTATATTATAAATAGGACCTTTTAGATGTACACCTATTTTTAAGATATACAAATATATCTTAAAAATAGGTGTATACATTTAAAATTTAAATTTTTATTTATTATTGTAATGTTATTGTTAAATTCCTAATAAATTATTTAATTTGTATGCCCAAGTGGCAAAACACAGCAGAAAACTTTTACTGTGAGATCTTTGTGTAAGTAACTACTAACTACCTGTGTTTTACAAATAAATTATTTTTTATTTGAGTTGATTTGACATTGTACGACATGTTTTTATTTGTACCTATTATAAGGTAATTTTTAAAAAAAGCTGACTCCAAAACTAACACGTTGAAACTGGTAACACGTAATTTTATGTTTTAGCTATTTGAATGGTTTTCAACAGCAATCGCGACAAATCAAGTTACTTAAAATTGGCCGACAATATACGCTTTTAAGCCTTAGCTTTAGATATACATATCTTAATAAGAGAGTATGTTATAAAACAAGCAAACATTGGTCATGTAGTTCAAGAAATTTGAGTAATTTGTACTGGGCTCTCAATTTAATTTGTTGCCTTATATCGGCTACCTCCCGTTTCGTAAACTTCCCATTTGGTAAACTTCAAACTACTTATACCTAGTAAAACGTTGCGTTTAGTAAAAATTTCATTACTGCATACATTTAATTTCATTTGGTAAACTATATTATACAAATTAAATGTATCATAACAGCATATTAATGTGTCACTGCAGGGGCGGGCTCCCTTAGAGACGGAGGGCCTACTAATACTACGCTGGCCAAACGAATTGGTATAGGGTTTAATTTCAAGTTTTCCTTCTTTTTATTACGTAAAGATAATAATCACGGATAGTCCTTTAGTCGGTTTTTACGACACCCATGGGATGAGATGGGGTGGTGACAAACTGTAATCTTACTCCGTCACCACACGGACACATGCATTAAATGTATGCAATAACGAAATATTAACCAAACGCAACTTTTTAGTAGGTACAGTTTGCATGATGGTTTACATTAACACGTTCCCGGTGCAGTGTACCATATATGGTTCACGTGCATTGTTTTACTATTGTGTCTGCTGGCGGCATTGTGAAAGGGTTAATATTACATGCCTTGCATGTATTTATACTTTTTAATAATGAAGCAACAGTAATCTTATAAATAAAATATATCAAATGGCTCTATGTGTATGCTCCTTTATAAGGCAAGGGATACAAGAGGGGGTTAAGATTTGTCTCAGCGCAGGATGAAGAGTTGCTGTTAATGGGAATAGTTCCTTTATATTCGCTTTGTAAAACTTTGAGTACAATTATGTGGAGATATTACTTGCATACAATTATACAGGACTAGATGTTCCCCGCGGCTTCTCCTGCGTTGTATATGTAGATTGAATGTTATTCTACACCCTAAACTACCTGTACCTATTCCAAACTTCCTAACCTATTCCAGACGACCTCGGTGGCGCACCGGTAGAGCCAGCGGCTGCCGCGCATGAGGTTGTGGGTTCGATCCCCACGCAGGACAATAATTTGTGAGATCCATAAATTATTGTCCTGAGTCTGGGTGTCCTATGTGTCCGTTAATTGATGTTTGTAAAAGTCCCCGCGACACAGGGCATGATCCCTAGTGCGGGAGTTGTCTTTTAAAAAAAAAAAAAAAAAACAAACAACTTCATCAAAAGTAATTCAGTAGTTTTTGCGTGAAACAAACATCCGTCCATCCATACTCACAAACTTTCGCATTTATACTACTAGCTGATACCCGCGGCTTCACCCGCGTCGTTTATGTACTAAATGTTACTCTACACCCTAAAACTACATTTTATTCCAAATTTCATAAAAATTCATTCAGTAGTTTTTGCGAGAAAGAGTAACAAACATCCATTATACTTACTAGCTGATGCCTGCGGCTTCCTGCGTTGTATAGGTAGCTTAAATGTTATTCTACACCCCAAACTATCTATATTACTAATTTCCCATTCAGTAGTTTTTGTGTGAAAGAGTAACAAACATCCATCCATACATTCGCACAAACTTTCGTATGTTTAATATTAGTAGGACGTACATACAAAAATAAAATAATATCCGTGTGGTGAAGGAGTAAGAATACAATATGTTACCACCCCATCTCATCCCATGGGTGTCGTAAAAACCGACTAAGGGACTTTCCGTGAATATTATCTATAAGAAATAAAAAGAAGGAAAACTTGCAATAAAACTCTATACTAATCCGTCTGGCCAGCGTGGTATTAGTAGGCCAAGTAACCCTCCGTCACGGGAGGAGGCCCGTCCCTGCAGTGGGACATTAATGAGCTGTTATGATGATATATGAGCTAGACCTACAAAATACAGTAGCCAACATTATAATATATTTTGAAACGTTTCTCAGTAGAGAAAGACTGAGTGACGTCAACGTAGCTAGGTCACCCAGTTCACAATCAAGAACTTATCAAATATTCATGTGCGTTTTTATTCCACATTCAGTGAGCAGTTCAGATTGTGAGTTATAAGTATAGGTACTAGTTCAATTTATATAAGATTTTTTATTGATAATGTACTATTTTGTATTAAATATTTGCTCATTTTGATGTCGTGAAATAAAAAGAAATTTCGTAAATAAGTATGGAATGAAAACAAAGACAAAATATTTTGTTGAATCTTGAATTAAAATTTGTTTTATGTTGTGACGGGCAAGGCTTATGGGGTTTCACGACACATAACCATGTCTTGGTAGTCCGCCATCAACAGAAGATTTCGCTTCGGCTACATTAATTTATCCCTTCATACTTTATATGCCCGTCGTTTCTAAGTGGTACGTTATTGGTTCAATACTTGTAGAGATAAATGACATTGCTAGTAAAATGACACATTCTAAACATGTGAATGTATTCTTGTAATTAGAATACCTCTCGCCTGAATGAATTGTTTTGTAAGGTTGAAGATGGACGTGTGCATAGGTAGGTACAATTATTTTCTTCCAAAATTTGGAAAAATATAATTGTACAAGTTTCGCTCAGTTTAGAACTAGATGGCGCTGTGCTAACGCGCGAGGATTTAGAAATATCATTCCTCACTATAGTCATTACACTTAAGATACTAACATAAAAACAAATATTTTTATCATAATAGTATCTAATAAGAAAACACAATTAAGAACCTCTAACAATCACATCACAGTTTCTAAGTACACACACATCTAAGTTTAAGAGTAGTACTAGAACATACTTGTAACTAAGCAGATGAAATAACTTTGCCAAGTAATGAATTCAGCAGTAGACAAGTTGCGGAACTCGGCATTGTAACTTCAAGATATTCAAGGATTCTTATCTACGTCTCACTAACCTAATTTTGTATTTAAATCAATTTATACAATGAATGAAATGAGAGAAAGTCGATGTAACGAGTTTTCATGTGTCTTGAAGAGTTTTTTAAAGGAAGTTTACTTATAATGCAAGTACCTACTAGTGATTACGTCTTCAAAACAGCCCATTAATGTCCCACTGCAGGGACGGGCCTCCTCCCGTGACGGATGGATACTTGGCCTACTAGTACTAGTAGGATTGGTGTAGGGTTTAATTTCAAGTTTTCCTTCTTTTTATTTCGTATAGTTAATATTTACGGATAGTCTCTTAGTCGGTTTTTACGACACCCATGGGATGAGATGGGTTGGTGATGGTGTCATATTGTATTACTCCGTCACCACACAGAATGCGGTAATTAAACAGACTAAAATTTAAAAATTGTAATTACTATAACTAGTCAAATTTGTGTAACTTGTTATGGTAATTACAATTTTTGTCAAATAAAGTTTATGTTCAATATATAAATTATCGAAAGAAGTTTAATTAAAAATTTACCGACACAATATATATAATAATGTGGTGTCACGAGCCCTTTCAATCAATCAAATATCAAATCAATCAACTTTAGCATTTATAATATTAGTTCTTTTTTCATTTTTAACGCTAAGAGTATAGTGAGTGGTATAAGGCTTAGAGAAGCAGGCTCAGTGCCGAAAATATTCGCACGTCCAGGAGAGAATATTTCGCAGAAGTGGTATAACATGACTGCTACGCAGAGGTCTCGGGCTCGATTCCCGCTCAATGCAAATCTTTGTGCGTGTGTTTGCATAAAAAAGTATTTTAAGTATGTTTATCCGTTGTCTATTACCCATAGTACAACAGTTAACATCGAACAGGGCGCCAACAATAAAGCTGTCAAGAAGATAAAATATATCTATCATCAGGCTGTAATAATAGAAGACCCACGCAAACGTAAGCTAGTGGTACAATGTCAAAGATGCCAGCAATATGGCCACTCAAAAAACTACTGTATGAGACCATATCGCTGCGTAAAGTGTGCGCAACCACACAAATCCTCTGAGTGCCCTAAAACTGACTGCAACACTCCCGCAACATGCGCTCTTTGTCTTGGCAGTCATCCTGCTAACTACAAAGGATGCGAAATATACAAAGAAATTCATGCCAGGAAATTCAATACCCGACCACGTATCAACACCAACCCAGATAGTAATACCAACACAAAAGAACAAAACAGCCTTCCCACAAAACAATCTTGCACAGAGAGAACTAAAACAAACATACACGAAAACAAGAAAGAAAGCTATGCTAACATCTTGAAAGCTGGTCAAACCAGTGACTCCGATATGCCGGCATCAAATTACACAATCATACAGATGCTCGCTAACCAAGCCGAAAAGTTTGATGGTATCCTACAACAAATGAGCTTATTGATCAGCCTCATTACAACGCTTGTAGCTAAGCTTACAAAATGACTTCTCTAAAAATAGGAGCCTGGAACCTAGATGGGTTATCCCCAAATAAGGAGCAGGTTGAAGTCCTACTGTCAACACACAACATCGATATACTGCTAGTCTCTGAAAGCCATTTTACAGGGAACAGTAGTATAAGAATACCTCACTACAATGTCTATTCGACAAATCATCCGGATGGCACAGCACACGCAGGGTCAGCCATAGTTGTAAGATCTAGCATTGAGCACCAAGAACTACCACAGTTTAGGAAAACCCACATCCAGGGCACTACTATTGAGGTGAAAGATCGGAATGGAGCTTTGAATATCTGTGGTATATATAGCCCACCTAAACACAAAATAACTAAAGAGCAATATGATGAGTTATTCAATTCCCTAGGTCCACGCTTCATAGCAGGCGGAGACTGGAATGCATAACACAATCACTGGGCTTCTAGATTAACTAACACCAGAGGCAGGGAGCTGAAAAAGAGTCTGGATAGCAACTATCTTTCCACTATCTCGACAGCAGAACCCACTAATTGGCCTACCGACCCGAATAGGCTGCCTGATGTAATAGACTTCTTTGTTACGAAAGGATTATCTGCGTGGTATCACCACATTGAAACGTGCTTGGACGCAAACACAAACCATGTCCCAGTGATATTAACAATTGGCACTACAGTCCTGAATGTAGAAAATAATCCAAAATTATACAACACCAGTACAGATTGGACTGCTTTTCGTGACCTAATTGAGAAAAAATTAAAACTTCATATATCTCTGAAGACCGAGGACGAGATTAACGAGGCAACCAAAGTTGTAACAACTACCATTCAGGAATGATGTTGGTACTGTACAACAGAAAATCCAGGACGTCAGCCAAAACGTATAGTCTATTCCGCATCCATTAGAAAAAATATACTGGAAAAAAGGAGACTTCGACGCGTGTGGCACACTAGCAGACTACCATGCGACAAAACAGCGCTCAATAAGGCGACTAAGGAGCTGAAAAAGCTTATAGCAGAAGCTAATGAAGTTGCACTCGCAACCTACTTGGAAAATCTGACACCAACAAGACTGACACATTATTCTCTTTGGAAAGCATGCAAAAACTTTAATCGACCATTACACCACAAACCATCACTTCGAAAATGCAACGGGGAATGGGCTAAAACTGCACAAGAAAAAGCTGACGCATTTGCATTCCATCTCAGTCAAGTCTTCAAACCAAATGGTGCTGGGCCAGATGCTGATGAGGCAGAAATACAAGCCATACTTAAGCAGGACGTACAACTTGACCTACCACTGAAAACGGTAACACCTAGAGAAGTCCTTAGTACCATAAAATCTTTTGACAATAACAAAGCACCGGGGTTTGATCTCATTGACAAAAAAGTCCTAGAAGAGTTACCGCGTAAAGCCATAGTATACATAACTACTTTGTTTAATGCTATTCTGTATATGAGTGGGCTGCTTTCCTGAACTGTGGAAAGTTTCACAAATCATAATGGTTCCTAAACCAGGGAAACCCATTCATGAAGTTACTTCGTATAGACCCATCAGCCTACTGCCAATCTTGTCAAAATTGTTTGAGAAAATCCTGCTACATAGGCTTAGCAATGTCTTGAAAGAAAAGTCTATCATCCCTGATCACCAGTTCGGCTTTAGAGGAGAACATGCTACTACAGAGCAAGTCCATAGAGTCTGTAGAGTAATTCGGAAGACCTACGAAAAAAAAGATTACTGCTCAGCGGCATTTCTAGACATTCAACAGGCCTTCGATAGAGTGTGGCATGAGGGCCTGTTGTGTAAAGTAAAAATGTTACTACCCCATACATAATATGGAATCCTCAAATCATACCTAGCTGACAGAGTATTTCAGGTAAAGGAAAGCAACTACACCTCAAGCCTATATGAGATCTTGGCATGGGTGCCTTAGGGGTCTGTCCTCGGACCCGTTCTGTACAGTCTGTTTACAACTGACCTACCACAAAGTGAAGGAGTAACGGTTGCCACTTTTGCAGATGACACTGCCCTCCTCAGCTCCAACTCAAGTCCTTCCGAAGCTTCCGAACTTCTGCAAAGTGGTCTACATAAGATAGAAAAATGGCTGGCCAAATGGCGAATATCAGCTAATGTTTCTAAATCCGTGCACGTGACTTTTACCCTTCGGAAAGAAGACTGTCACCCGGTGACCCTAAATGGATACCAACTCCCACACCAAAACACAGTTAAATACTTAGGAATGCATCTTGACCGCAGACTCACCTGGAAGAAACATGTTCAAACAAAAAGGGACGAAATCAATATTAAATATAGAACCCTTCATTGGCTGCTGGGTAGGAACTCCAAACTGGCCATCGACAATAAAATTCTAATTTATAAAACAATACTTAAGCCTATTTGGACATACGGCATTGAACTGTGGGGTTCAGCCTGTAGCTCTAATATTATGATAATACAGAGGGTGCAGAATTACATACTTAAGCAGATTTCGAATGCGCCATGGTTCATCAAAACTGAAGAGATTCATGAAAATCTTGACATACCAATGATAAAAGACGTGATCACCTGCCATACTAATAGATACAGGTCGCGATTACAAATGCACCCCAATCAGCTTGCAGGACAACTGACCATCCCTGAATCGATTCGCAGACTAAAGAAGAGACGAGACGTCTTTGACTGGTTGCCAAAAATCTGGCTAACTCATAGAAAGTGGGACGACTCTGCTGGGAGAACTCCTATACAAACCCTTAATACTTCAAAACATCTGCTCATAGTCAATCCGACTGATTGCAAGATCCTGAAGGGAAAACAAAAAAAAAAAAAAAATTACCCATAGTACAACCTCTGCTTAGTTTGGGACTAGATGGCGTTGTGTGATGTGTGAGAAATATTTATATATTTATATTTATTTACATCTATCCTTAATCCCTAAAATACAATACACACATAAACTTCCCTGATCTTGGCGCCTACCACAGAATAGAACATAATCCTATACATCAACAAACATCCAAATAGGTTAGTTATCAAAGAGATCGCATATAAGTTTGGAATAAATCCAAACATGGCTGTATCGTTGCACTGGTCTGTGACCTATGACGTCATGTTGGGGCACTGGGTCGGGAACACTGCCAATCTAGATTTAAACCTGCCAATTAAAAAACAACGATTTTAAAATGGATTCTAGTGTACGATTTGTTTTAAAAACTTATGTTTTATTTGTTGTTTAATATGTTTCATAACAGCCCATTAATATCCCACTGCAGGGACCCAGTGGGACATTAATGGGATGTTATGATGATAGCTACAATTAAGATACTTTAAGAACAGAGTTTTGTACAGAGTATGTTCTGTACACACAAAACTAAGATATCAGAAGTATTGTTACGTCACGATGTGAGACAGAAACTTGTTAACTTTAACTTAACAACTACAGCAAGTACTTACTTTACTTAATTGCTTCTAAGACGAACCTCTTCATATACACTTGAATATACTGTTCAGAAGTACTATTCAAAGATTTTATTAATGAGGTTCTTCTCTTATAAAAATTACTAAAATAGTATTTTTACAGAGCCTTGGTGGCGCTTATCGAATCCCTTATAGGTTAGTGCAATGTTTATTTATTTAGCTCTTATGTTTGTGATATCCGTGTGATGAAGGAGTAAGAATACAATATATCACCAACCAATGTCCCACTGCAAAGTCGGGCCTCATCCCGGACAGAGTGATACTTGACCTACTAATACCGTGCAGGCCAGGCGGATTGGTATAGGCTTTAATTTCAAGTTTTCCTTCTTTTTATTTCGTAAAGATAATATTCACAGTTTTCACGACACCCATGGGATGCGATGGGGTGTTGACATATTTTATTGTTACTCCGTCACCACACGGAGAGTGATAAATCCCTTCTTATATTCGGTAAACTTAGATACACATTTTTTTCACAATTAACGTTTAATCAAATCCTTGTTAGTAGTTATACTACTCTAATTTACCTGTCCTCTAGTAATATGCATGCATGAACTATGAAACTAACAGGCTTTGATGTTAGTTTATTGCCTAGTGTTCATACATATCAACAAGTTTCATTACGTTAATACTAACTTAGAGTGAAATTGTGCCTTAGTGCAACTCATCATAACAGCTCATTAATGTCCCACTGCAGGCACGGGCCTCCTTTCATGACAGAGGGATACTTGGCCTACTAATACCACGCTGGCCAGACGCATTGGTATAGGGTTTAATTTCAAGTTTTCCTTGTTTTTATTACGTAAAGATAATATTCATGGATAGTCCCTTAGTAGGTTTTTACGACACACATAGGATAACATAGGGTTGTGACACAGTGTATTCTGACTCCGTCACCACACGGAGAACTTTAACTTTAGTCAACTCAGTAACAGCTTAATGGTGGTAGGTTTTTTCAGTAAGAGGCCCAGTAGTTTTGGTACCAATGTTCTTGCTTATGCAACCAGAGCAATAGTTATTGTGTTTGACTAAGAAGGTACTAAAAATAGATAAATAAATATTCCTCACACGTTCACATAACGCCATCTAGTCCCAAACTAAGCAGAACTTGTACTATGGGTACTAGACAACGGATAAACATACTTAATTTTTTTTTTACTTTTTACTAACATATTATACACAGAAAATACCCAGACCAATGCAAACTATCATGTTGTAATTTGCGCCTACTAATAACATGCATGGTATTAGTAGGCGCAAATTACCTTACGTTACTGAAACATAAGGACGTCCTATCAGTGTGACATAGATAGGCTATTATAATAAAAATTATGTGTACAAATAATATTATCATTACTACAAAACTTATGCAACACAAAGCATTCATCAACAATAACTTTCTTCGGCGTTATCATTATAAAAACTAAATCAAAAAACTTACGCAAACTGACTTTGATATAAATCAGAAGTCAAATAAATTTAAATTAACCTAATAATAAACTGTCGTACACAGAACCTTCGTTAAAGTGCATTAAAATACTTTAAAAATAAAAAAAGTTAAGAGGGCAATGTACTACAATGTCCGAAATGCCCCAATCAACTACAAATTTCTAGACTCGTGCAGGTCTAAGGGGCATTCGAAGGGCTAAAGGGCATTCGTTCAGTTCTTACATTATTCAACAAAGTATGTATTTGACTGTTTTATTCGATATTTATCTTGAATATTGACATAGCTGTGATTAATTTAATAATAGTTTTGATTTAATAGAAGGTAAATAATAGTTTTGTAAATTGAAAGTAATATAGATGTTTAATATAACAGCTTATTTTGTTTTCTATGTAAAATATGTATGTAAGTACTTACAAAAAAAAGCATATCAGTATTAATGTCCGTTATTCTGTTCCCCATAACACAAGCAGGTTAAGCCTAGCTTATTTTGGGAGCAGAAGGCGCTGTGTAGAGATGTCCGTGAATACTTATTTATTTATTTTGGACAGGCTAAATTCAATGATAAAGGAAAAATAAGCCTAAAATGTTCAGATGGATTAGTGATTTAAGTTGCCTGCTTCATAGATCTTGAGAGAAAATATAGAGTTACTGAGTCTGCATAGTTTGGGACTAGATGGCGTTGTAAAAAAAAATCATAACCGAGCTATTACTAATATAAATGTTCAGAACATGGTTATATCACGAGAAAATACCTCACGTAACATTTCAAAACCACACACCCACAACTACAATGCCTAACTTAGAAAATACACAGCTATTGAGTGAAACAGAGCATCTCATTATTTCAGTTATGATTGTATAACAGTTCTATGTATTAACTTAACTACAACAGTTAAGTTTGTAACTTGAAACAGTACATAACGAACAGTTGCTTAACAGATACTTGTAAGTACTAACTTGTACTTAGAATTTGTGTTTAACAAACTGTTGGCTGAACTTAGTTTTGTGTTTAGTTAAAAGTACTTTGGAATTGGATGAGGAAGTAGAGCTTACTGATTGGCGTGGCCTAGATTTAGGATATATTTAAAGGCCTATTAAATAAACGCCTTATACGCTTAGAAGTAGGTAAAGACCATGGATACCTACTCATGAAATACAATCCTTATAAACCTGCTTTGCTTTATAGGTACATATCTTCATAAATGCCCGTCGGTCATGTGCTACGCGTTTTGACACCTTTCAGAAGCAATAACGGTATACTCAACCGTAAAGCCCATCTCAAGGGCTTGCACAGGAATGCCGTGTTTGGGGTTTACCAGCAAAGTAATGACGACGGAATAAAGCCATTTCATGACTATTAATCAGCCTTTATTAATTGTTTGTATTTCAGGTTTCAATAATATACCGTGTCGCATATAGTAAACTTGTTCTCTCTTTGCAGAGGATCGTAATTCACTTTGAATTTTCTTTAAACTGTCTTTGTAGGTTGCCCAGCTCAGACGATTTTTAGATGTTAGGAATATGTTTGTATAAAGAAACTATATTAACTTTAATAAAATGCATTACTAGACGATTCTCTTCATTATCGAATAGTGTAGTGTCTATGTGCCGACAAACTTCTGTACTAAGTTCTGTCTGTACCGAAGTAACATCTCATCGGAATTGTTAGTATTGAATTTCAATTATTCTGAACATCTATGCATTGTCGAAGTATTATAATTGCGTTAATAGATGGCGTTGATCATGAATATGGAAGATAAAGTTTAAGTTTCAACTCGTTGTGAGTTTATTTTATTAGTTCTGTTGGATCACATGGTGGTAGGCCTGGTTTTTAAAATTCAACCTTGCGTTTTTATAAAAAAAAAAGGCGTTGGGATAGGGTATCTTATCCATACCTAATATAAATGGGAAAGTGTGTCTGTTTGTCTTTCTTTCACAGCAAAGTGGAGATAGTTGAAGGGATACAGATTAACATAGGCTATTTTTTTTCTTTTTTTTTTGCTTTGTCCAGGAAACGGCAACAGTGCTACCCCGAATTTAACGCGAGCGAATCCGCGGGCAAAAGCAAGTATTTAATATGTGTGGTAAAAACCGACTAAGAGAAAATTAATCTGTTGTGTAAGAAATAGGGCAGGATTTTTGTTTGTTTCTTAACTCAGACCTCATAGGTCATTGCATATTTTTATTTTGATTTTTATTTCAAAATAATTATAAAGAACATACAGACAGACAGACAGCAAGACAGACAGACAAAAATTTTACTGATTGCATTTTTGGCATCAGTATCGATCACTAATTACACCCTGATTTATTTTTAAAATATTATTTCTAGTACAGAATTAACATCTCTCGTTTTCTTATAATACCTATAGATAGATATTGAATTTCAGTGAATCACCCAAGTAAATGAAATAGTACATTAGAGTCATTGATTTACAAAAAACCAAAGATACACACTCCACTTCCCAAAAACGTCCGCAACAAATGGGCGCATTGTGCACTTTTTTTAAATTAGTATCGCGTTGTTCTACCGGCAAACGTCAATCATTAAATTTTATTGCTTTATGTGCATTACTTTTTAAATACAACTTTATGTCATGCGTGTAAGATTGAATTTGAAAAAAGAAATATGTTTACGATATTACTATACGTATTTATTGCGTATGTTTAATTTGGTGACACTTTTGGCTGTTAGTTTTGTTTGAAAATGTGCATCTAGGGTTTTTTATAAATCAATGATTAGAGTCCGTTTATTATTTAAAAAAATATTTAAGTAATTAATAAAATAAATTAAAAAGTTGTAGAGTTTAAAATAAAAACAAAAGTACCTACCATATCCCAGCAGTAGGACGTAGTAGTACTACGTTTCAAAATATTAATAACAGCAATGCGATGTTTATCGTGTTGTTAAATAATATTATAAGTACAGGTTAGATCAAATCACATCTTTTCGTACTTTTTAATCTACGATGACTCAACATGACATTTTAGGGTTGTCACTAAATTATATTAAAACTAGCAAACCCGGCTACAGCCAATTAATGTCCCACTGCAGGGACCGGCCTCCTCCCATAACGGAGGGATACTTGGCCTACAAATACCACGCTGGCCAGACGGCTTGGTATAGGCTTTAATTTCAAGTTTTCCTTCTTTTTATTTCGAAAAGATAATATTCACGGATAGTCCCTTAGTAGGTTTACGACACCATTGGGATGAGATGGGGTGGTGACATATTGTATTCTTACTCTGTCACCACACGGAGTACACTTGACCTACATACTGTACCTTAACGCTTCGAACTAGTTATACACGGGAGGAGGGAAATTTAAAAAAAACCTCTGTAAAAACTGAAGAAGGAATACTGGTCGTTTAACCCTGTTTATAATTTGTCTGGTTCTAACAGCTAACACAACGATGACGTGTAAGCTTTAGTAAAAAGCAGTTATGTATTTCTTATCTTCAATACTATAAAAAATACTATAAAATTTAGGTTAGGTCACAAAAAGCATCCAATCTCAACAATAAATCCGAATATAACTGTTAATTAAGCTTATAAAGAAGTAAAACAACATTTTATTAATACGTTTTATTATAAGAACAAAAGCACTAACTGCCAGACTTCTTGGCACTACATAGAAGGTATACCTAAATTATATAAAGTTCAAATTATATTAGATGTTAAGTTAAATTAGAGATGGATGAGGGAGGCACAGGACCGCACACCTGGCAATACTTGGAAGAGGTTTATGTCCAGCAGTGGACGTCGATTGGCTGATATGAGGATGGTATTATAAAGTCCATATCGTTACTAAAATCGTCAACATTTTGTGACAGTTGTATTAGCACAAAAGACGTGCGGTGTGTTCTGAACGCCCTTTGTCCCGTTAATATTGATGTTAAGCTAGGAAAACAAAAATTCTATCAAAAAATCATTACAACATCCCTCGAATCCCCTTTTTACCTCTGCATCCTGTAGGCCCGACGCTAAAACTCACGCGGGCGCACGCTTGCGTGTGTATAATGAAAATAGTATGGGCAGCGCAGGCGCCCGCGCCCGCATCCGCCCGTGTAGCGTAGCGCCTTAGCGTTGGGCCTTAGTTATCGGTTGCCATCTTTATCTGGTCATCCAAAAACGTGAGCATTCAAACATTATAACAAAATACTATATTATATAAATTATATTATCTAGTTTAAAATATTTAGAATAGAATTCAAATACAATACCAAAATGATCACCATCTTAAATAAACACTCATTAAAGTTGTCAAAGAACTATTTATTAACTCATTCATAACTCTTACACACGTACTTATTAAATTCAACTCAAACAAACAAGTTGATTACTTAAAGCATTTGAATATACAAAGGTTAAGCCTGTTAAGAGCATTTATATAAACTAAATTCAAACAAGACTGCCACTGGATAAACTTATGAACCAGCTTTGTAAAACCTTTCTGCATAGATTAAGGGTCCTTTCACACAGACCGGCTCGGAGAGGAGAACAGATTCTTATCACGTTGAAAACAGAGATTTTAGTATTTGTAGTAAGGTTTATTTTTGCATCAAGAATACTCAAACGCGCTTAGTATAAATTAATAAGAGTGGCCGACCGGCTCCGATCGCGTAATTTTCTCGTTCGCGCAGCCGGTCGGCTCCGATCGCATGCTCTTTATCGCCCGAAAAGCCGCAGCCGGTCTATGTGAAATATTGTTGGCTCCGCTTCAAGCGTCTACGGTCCGTTCTGTGAGAAAAGAAAAATGCGCGCCGTTGTTCTCCGAGCCGGTCTGTGTGAAAGGACCTTAAGGTATTTGAATTCTTGTATACGTTTTAATATCAGCCTTTTTGGATTACTTGTGTCTCTTACAAGCTTTATATTTTGTTTAAACTGTTTATTTGTGTTGTTTGTTTCTAGTCTTTGACTTTTAAAGTCTTTGTTATAAAGTTTACTTTGTTTAAAATTAATGATGTTATTATTTTATGTTTGTATTTAAGCACACGGCTAATATATGATTGTATCGAACCGCGAATAAAGTCATGAGAAGAAGGCATCTTGAGGGTCTGGTCAAAATGTCGAAGGACAATTTCTTGTACGATTCTCTAATATGACTTTAGCCCAAATAAGCCTTCGAAATTTATCAAGTACACAGGGTATCTCCAGTGCAGGAGATGACTTTTAAAGCAAGATAAACTTTTTCGTAACGCTATGTTACGATAGTTAGTTAATACTAGCTAAAAATAAAATGAAAAAATTGTTTTTAACAAAAAGTTACAAAGATGGGCTTCCAATAGCCCCTCACTAGGCAAGCCTGGACTGTGGGTACCGGGACGATTACCAACATACTATTTACAAATTGCCCGGTCGAGATTAACATAGCTGTTTATAAGTATGAAAATTATGTCTTAACTTCTTACTTTTAACAAAAGTATATGATAAAATCTGATAATGATGATCATCATCATCAAAACAGCCCATTAATGTCCCACTGCAGGGTCGGGCCTCCTCCCGTGACGGAGGGATACTTGGCCTACTAATACCACGCTGGCCAGGCGGAATGGTACAGGGTTTAATTTCAAGTTTTTATTTCTTTTTATTTCCTAAAGATAATATTCCCGGATAGTCCCTTAATCGGTTTTTACGACCCCCATGGGATGATATGGGGTGGTGACATATTGTTTTCTTACTCCATCACCACACGGAGAATAAATATATTAAATAATATTTATTTAAAAACTGTCAACCCTAAAAGCAAAGTCCTTAAACGCGTCACGGAATCGTGCGTGACCTGACCTTTTTTGTTTTTTTGAGGACTTACACAGAGTAATGTAACATTTTACTATTTACAACGACTTTATTGTGAGAGCAGTAAGAATTATTATTGCATGGCATCCAAGAACCGCATTGCGGTAACCATTATGAGGTATGACAGAAACTTTAATGGGCAAGTAAGTAATACTTAAAAATTAAGGAGAACTAGTACATTACCTACTTACTATTTGTATGTAAATTTTGCATTTTGCCGTGTAGTAATGGAAGGGTTATATCATCACATTATCAAAACCAGTTCCGTGTGGTGACGGAGTAAGAATACAAAATGTCACCACCCCATCTCATCCCATGGGTGTCGTAAAAACCGACTAAGGGACTATCCGTGAATATTAACTTTAAGAAATAAAAAGAAGGAAAACTTGAAATTAAACCCTATACCAATCCGTCTGGCCAGTGTGGTATTAGAAGGCCAAGTATCTCTCCGTCCCGGGAGGAGGCCCGTCCCTGCAGAGGGATATTAATGGGCTGTTATGATTAATGAATTGTGTGTCTATACATTTTGCAAGTATAAAACATAGCTTAGTATTTGTCAGAACTACAAGTAAGCTATCATGTGTCAGTATGTTAAGTGAGAGTAATAACAATTCGGTGCACTTTTGTCACAGTTGCCAACACGAAACTAAGTCGCTGTACAAACGTAACATCTCTATTCATATAGCTTGACCGAGATTGCAGCTCGTTTGTCTTATGCTGTTAGAACTACAACCACAAAAATGTAAATACAACTCATAAATATGTAATAAATAAGCTGTAAATGTTTAATGTAATCCGTGTGGTGACGGAGTAAGAATACAATATGTCACCAACCCATCTCATTCCATGGGTGTCTTAAAAATCGACTAAGGAACTAACCGCAAATATTATCTTTACAAAGTAAAAAGAAGGATAACTTGGTCAGCGTGGTATTAGTAGGCCAAGTATCCCTCCGTCACGGGAGGAGGCTGTTATGACGAAATAAGCTGTTTTATTATTATTTAGCTTGTAATTCTCGATTGTGTTAAAAATGCAATAAAAAGGTTATCTGAAAGAAACAAGTAGGTATGTTATTATTATAAAAACAAAAAATCTGACTGCATGCAAATATTGTGACAAAATTTAATTTACCTTGTTCGCTTACTGAAAGTATTTTACTGGTTATTGGCGGAATCTATAAATCGTAATCTCGCTTAAAAAAAAACTAAATGATTTTTTTTTTAACATTTTTTGTGTTCTGTGTCACTCTCATAAATAGATACAAATCTAATGACACCTTAGGGTATTGT
The DNA here is from genome assembly GCA_905475405.1 of Schrankia costaestrigalis. Classification (NCBI taxonomy): domain Eukaryota; kingdom Metazoa; phylum Arthropoda; class Insecta; order Lepidoptera; family Erebidae; genus Schrankia; species Schrankia costaestrigalis. The sequence goes on from FR997850.1 coordinate 6,294,878, forward strand.
AAGCTAAGATTCACCTAGCAATGGGTGTTAAACAATACAGTAATTATGGATTTGACATTGTTCTTAGGACCCTAACTACCAGCGCCTTAGTTCTTGTTTTCCTAATGTTGATGATCTACAATTTAAATACCTATTTAATTTTTTTTAACAATTCGTTGAATCGGTTGCCTGGCGAAGACTAGATTAGATTGTTCATACTCCATCGACTCTTCTAGAATATTTTCAATTGTTTTCTAACATTTATTATTTACTTGCTTTTGTCCGCGGCTTCGGTCGCGTTTAATTCGGGGTAGCACTGTTCCCCTTTCCTGAACACAAATAAAGTAGCCTATGTTACTCTCCATCCCTTCAACTATATCCACTTAAAAACTCACGTCAATTCGTCGCTCCGTTTTGCCGTAAAAGAAAGACAAACAGACACACTTTCCCATTTATAATATTAACTCTCTCACAGTGCCGCCAGCAGACACAATAGTAAAACAATGCACGTGTACCATATATGGTACACTGCACTGGAAACGACTTAAGTATGGATTAAAATTTCTAACAAAATAAGTTTTCCGTTTTCCAAGCAAGTGTCGACTTTGTCACTATATCGCGGTACTTCTACTTTTATATTCGCAATTTTGCCACTATACCTAATGATTCCAGTACCGAGTTTATCGACTGTCTGGTTTTGATAGCTGTATCGTTTAATGTTACTCGCAAAGATAAAGATGAAATGACAACTTGACAGCGGGAATAACATGGCATCTAAATTTGTGGAGAGTGAAATTGCTTCAGCTTGATCGCGCTTTTGGAAACATGTTTTTGGTATTTCTTTTGAAGGCGATTCGGATAAATGTACTTAATCATAACAGCCCATTAATGTCCCACTGCAAGGACGGGCTTCCTTCTGTGACGGAGGGATACTTGGCCTCCATTAGTTACTACGCTGGCCAAACAGATTGGTATAGGGTTTAATTTAATTTTTAATGTACTTAATAATAATGTAAAAATCTCTAAAATGTAACTTAAATCCGTGTGCTTACGGACTAAGAGTACAAAATATCACCACCTTCACGTCTTGTTTGTATTGTAAATGTCGACTAAATGAATTTCATAATCTAGCCTATGTTTATTGTTTATATCCAGTAGTAGAAGTCTGTCTAAAAAACAATGATTTTACTGAACAAACATACAGTGCATTTCATATTATATTCCTAACATATTCCTCACACTTTCACACAACGCCATCTAGTCTCAAACTAAGCAGTGCTTGTACTATAGGTACTAGACAACAGATGTACAGTCACGAGCAATAATATGTACACATTTTCAAATTTTCTAAACTATCTGCACGTTTATCTAGACATTACAATATCAAAATGAATTCGTAATTTAGAAGAGGTTCCGTACAGTTTTGAATTAATCTTCGAATTTTCAATTTTGGATTGGCAGAACTTTAGATAACTGGTTTACAAAATGCGAAAATGTGTACATATTATTGCTCGTGACTGTACATACATATTTTGTTTTTGTAAATACATACGTTATTAGACATAGAAAACACCGAAAGACAACACAGAAAAGACCATTGCAAACAATCATGTTCATGCACACAAAGATTTGCATTGAGCAGAAATCGAACCCGTGACCTCTGCGAACCAGCCTCGTCATATACCGACTGCGCCACAGAGGTCGAATTAAGAACGACCTTTTTGAAATCGTATCAAATTAGTACAATATTTCCATGCCTTATTTCTAGAGAATTGTATCAATTGGCCTGAGCCTCTGACGTGGCTCAATGAATACATTTCATTAGAACAACAACCGCGACTGAACTTATTGATTTAAACAATAACGTCGGTCATACGTCTTAATGTGTATTTATTATGTTTTTTGCCTCTTATTGTCCACTAAAAACAAAATTATAATTTAAATTAAATAATTATACAACATAGAAAATTTTAATGCTACATTATAAATTTGTTCTTCTAAACGGGAACGATCGCATATAGGTACTTAATATTATTGGGTTCGGAGTGATGTATGTCATCCATACTAATAATATTATAAATGGGAAAGTGTGTCTGTCTTTTTTCTTTCTTTTACGGCAAAACGGAGAGACGAATTGACGTGATTTTTTAAGTGGAGACAGTTGAAGGGATGGAGAGTAACATAGGCTACTTTTTTTTTCTTCTGTGTCCAGGAAAGTGCTACCCCGAATTTAACGCGAGCAAAACCGCGGGCAAAAGCTAGTTGTTTGTAAACTATCTATATTTTGTGATGGTATATTAAAAGTTTAGATAACTGAGAAATTATTAAAATGTTTATAGCCTTTTAGTCACGCTTCTAGGCAAAGGCTTACCTCTCTACATTCTAAACGTCTTTAGCAATTTCCGGCCAGGTTACTTTTACATATAAATTTTTACCTATAAAGCTTAGGGTGGCCTAGTGGTCATTGCGCTGGACGCGTATAGTCCTCCAGAGACGCGGGCTTAAGTCCCGCCTTGAATACCATTTTTTTACATTGTCTTTCTTCTTTTCAGGTTACTTTTACTTTAAAAAATCCTTAGTGCTTATTCAACTAAGCAACCACTAAAGTTAATATTATTTGATCACTGCATCAATATAGTTAAATCCATACAAAATTACACTTGAGGCCGACATAATTGGTCTAGTTAAAAATGCATAGAAAAACAAATTGCTCACGATTGACTGTTGGATCGTTAAAAGTTTATGCTGAACGGAAATATTGATGGCTTAATAACGAATTGTTCTATATTCTTTGTTTAAAAGTTATTTAGAGCTATTAACTGGTATACTTAATGCTTTTTACGACTTATTCAAATCTTTTTATTTATATTTTTAAGACAACATACTACTGATATGCAATTAAAGGACGCAAAAAATAATTTTTGGAACATTCAATTAATGGTCATCAGAATTTCCAATTACACAGCTGCCTACCTTAGAAAGAAGTTACCTTATTATATTACAGTAGCATATTCACACTAATCTCCGTGTGGTGACGGAGTAAGAATATAATATGTCACCACCATCTCATCCCATGGGTGTCGTAAAAACCGACTAAGGGACTATCCGTAAATATTATTTTTACGAAATAAAAAGAAGGAAAACTTGTAATTAAACCCTATACCAATCCGTCTGGCCAGCTTGGTATTAGTAGGCCAAATATCCCTCCGTCACGGGAGGAGGCCCGTCCCTGCAGTGGGACATTGATGGGCTGTTATGATGATTAGTCCAATCCATTAATGGGCCTTAGGTACCTAGACGGACCTTTGCTGGAGTGATTTACGCAAGTCATACATATGTTTGACTTCTGCTTGTACCCTGACCTTCTAATTTAAAAGCAACACAGCTTACTAACAATGTTGTCAATTTCTTTAATGTCAAGTCATTGACTTTTGACCTTCACCGTTTTGACCAGCTTCTTAATACATATTTGATTCATTCTAAATTACACATTATTAAATTAAGTCCACTTTGTTTTGTGTTTTGGTTTACGAAAGAATTGAGGCTTTGATAGTAAAGGTTAGTAATCATAGTGATTTAAACAAGAGATTGTTTTACCTATTTATATTTTAAAACTGTTTATTGAAGTAAATATCCTACTAATATTAGGGTTTAATTTCAAGTTTTCCTTCTTTTTATTTCGTAAAGATAATATTCATGGATAGTCCCTTAGTCGCTTTTTACGACACCCATGGAATGTGATGGGGTGGTGAAATATTGTATTCTTACTACTTTCAACGGAAAATTCTCAGTATTATGATGGTCACTTTGCTTCATCTTGTGGTTTACATTTCCGATCGTTTGGTCTGATTTGCTGGTTTGATGTTACTCTGCAACCACACCAAACCTACTAAAACGCAAAACTTTCAAGCTAAATTTAATGTAGTTAAGTATAGTTATGATAACTGCAGAGAAAATAGCAAAACTTAAGCGCCCATTACACTAGACTACATGTAGTCTTCTACATAAGGACGTCCTAACTTTTTAGTGTTAGGACGTTCTGTTTACGCTGTCCTACATGTGACTACACTAGACTACATGTAGTCTCCTACATGATGTCGTTGACTACATGTAGTCTAGTGTAATCGGCGCTATAAATAACTTCCTAACCGAAGTCAAACGTCAAGCGGTTATGAATAAAACTGGAGTTACTCCACCGTCCATTACCGTGGGTTAATGTCTCCTAAATTCAATCGTATTTCGGGAATCGTCGAATCGATACAAGTGCTCGAGTAAAACGTAGCTAATGGACGATTTGAGTGACAATACTCTTGTGTATTGACAGTTGTGTTGTAGTGGACATCGAAATGAGGCTGCTTATTATTGTAAAATGTTGTTTTAAGGGACATAATATAGACTTAGAATGTAGATAATGCCTTAAGGTATTAGTGAACTTAATCTGATTTTTACAAGAATACTGAATCAATCAAGACTAAGGTTGTAAATAATACCATATTGTATTTAGTTATTTGTGCATTTGAATTATTATCATCATAAAAGCCCATTAATTGCAGTGACGGGCCTCCTTCCGTGACGGAGGGCCGGAGCCTAGTAATACCACGCTGGCCAGACGGATTGGTATAGGGTTTAATTTCAAGTTTTCCTTATTTTTATTTTGTAAAGATAATATTCACGGATAGTCCCTTAGTCGGTTCCTATGACACCCATGGGATGACATGGGGTGATGACAAATTGTATTTTTACTCCGTCACCACACGGAGAAGAAAAGACCGTAATAAGACCGTATAAAGCAGAATATATCATAAAGATATTTATTTCATACTGTCTGTGTTACAATATTAATATGTTACGTCATTTTTGTTTCAGGTAAGGAAATCATACGACAACTATAGTTACTGCCTAAATGAAGTAGGTAATACCTCAACATTGATAATTAACAACAATAAACCTTATAACCGACTTAATCTATACGATGTATGGCTTTTAAATAAATGATGAAAACCTTATGTCAATGACATAAGGAATCAAATTGGAACAACGCTGTACCAGCTTAAAGCTGTTCTACTTTCTTTATAACACTTTAATAAGACTATCAAAATCCATTCAGGAGTTTTTGCGTGAAAGAGTAACAAACATCCATCCATCCTCACAAACTTTCGCAGTTATAATATTGGTAGAAAGGATCACACGGATTTACCTCTCATGAGTAGTTTCTTACTTTTTTATTTAAAAAAAAACAAGTGATTTACAAATATACATTTCAAACAACACTATTAAAAACTAAGATCAGAGCAACAATTTCTCGATCGCACAAAAAATATACCTGAGATTCAAAGTCACGACCTCATACACAACCGGAGCACTACCAGAGCTTTTTGCAAACTATACCTAATACCTTAAGTTGATCTTAAGAGAAACTAAGGCGATACAAAGGCTTTAAGATTAAAAATTAATTACAATAGTCCATTATCACCTTAACGAAGTGTTTCAGACTGGGAAATTGGCCATAAAAATCCTTATTGCCGTTACGTAGATAGAGCCCACAAATTATTGACCCGCCTGCTAAATGTTAACTTTGTTTGCACACGGATATAGGGTTAGGTTTGGTACTGGATGGGACCTTCTTTTTTAAGAGAATATAAAAAGAGGGAAGGTTTTAAAATTAGATTTTATATTTATTATGTTTCTTCATCACTTTACCACACTTCCCTCCGTGTGGTGACGGAGTAAATATACAATATGTTTCCACCCCATCTCATCCCATAGGTGTCGTAGAAACCGACTAAGGGGCTATCCGTGAATATTATCTTGAAGGAAAACTTGAAATTAAACCCTATACCAAGCCGTCTGGCCAGCGTGGTATTAGTAGGCCAAGTATCCCTCCGTCATGGGAGGAGGCCCGTCCCTGCAGTGGGATATTAATTGGCTGTTATGATCATCACTTTAATCATATCAGCCAATTGACGTACACTGCTGGCCTCCTCCTATAGTTTCCACGTATTTATGTTTGTTACCTCTGAGCTCAAGTTTTTCTTGAAAATTAAAAAACACTTTTAATAATATTAATACTAAATATCCAAGCAAGTAGGCAAGGTCGGGCCCTGCAGTGGGAAATTTATAGACTCTTATGATTATGATCATCATCATCTGTTTGGTATTCTAAAGAATTAAAACATTTACTGAAAGAGAAGAATAAGTTTCGTGTTCGTTTTAAAAAGTATAAAAACCCTTTTGACAACCTATCTTTCAAACTATTGAGATCAAGATGTGATTCGTTAATAACTAAGTGCTATAATAAAATTATTTAAAGTTAATTGAGGAATCTATAAAAAGTGACCCCAAGTTGTTTTTTTCTTTTATAAAACAAAAGAATGCTAAAAGTGTTGCTTTCCCTTATTCATTGAGTTATCACGACACTGTGGCTTCAACGGGTCCTGAAATATGCAATACATTGGCAGCATTTTTTGCAAGTAATTACAGCGTGAGTAATCTTGATGGTTCTTCGTGTGATAATGTTGGTAATATATGTGACGACTCAAACTCTTTAAGTACTATAAGCCTTTTGAAGACCAAGTATTACAAAGCCTCAAATCTTTAGATAGACATAAGGGAGCTGGTGTGGACGGAATACCATCTGTTTTTGCTGTGAATTGTGCTCACCAATTATCATTGCCGCTCACGCTTATTTTTAATATGTCGCTAAGCTCGGGTACATTTCCGTCATTTTGGTAGATAGGCCTTATTGTACCAATTCACAAGTCCGGTGATGCCAACAATGTGGAAAACTACAGGCCAATAACTATACTGTCTGTTTTTGCCAAGTTGCTGGAGTCCATGATTTGTCCTTGTATATCTTGGCATATAAAAAGTGTACTAGCAGATTCCCAACATGGTTTCGTCAATGCCCGCTCTACTTGCACGAACCTTGTGGATTTTTCTGATGATATATCCCGATCTTTGGATAGCCGCGTACCTGTGGACGTCATTTATACAGATTTGTCAAAGGCCTTTGATAAAGTTCCACATTATACATTACTTTTGAAATTATCAAAGTTCGGCTTTACCGGTGCCTTTCACAAATGGTGCACATCATACTTACTTGAGCGTACATCCAGAGTAGTTGTCAGTGGATATGAATCTGATCTCTTTCCTAATCCTTCCGGTGTTCCACAGGGTTCCCATTTGGGACCTATATTTTTTAACGTATTCATGAATGACGTCACCCTTTGTACTAGTAATAGTCAGCTGTATCTCTACGCAGATGACCTCAAGTTAATAAAGCCCATCAGGGATCATCATGATACAGTGTTGCTACAAACCAATTTGGACAAAGTGGTTAACTGGTGTAGTTACAATAAAATGGTTTTAAATACGGACAAGTGCTGTTACATTCGTTTTACTCGCAATCGTAATGATGAAGACGTGTCAGGCGGTTACACAATATCAGACCATCTTATTCGAGAAGTTGAATCCGTTCGTGACCTTGGCGTTATTTTTGACAAGCAATTAAGTTTTAAAGAACATTATGATCATATAATATCAAAATCACTCAAATGTCTCGGCTTCATAATGAGAAACACAAGGAACTTTAAAAACAAGACAACTGTCATTAGATTGTATGAGAGTTTAGTCAGGTCTCTTCTTGAGTACTGCTGTGTAGTTTGGGACCCACATTACGATGTTCACTGTAATAACATTGAACGCGTGCAAAAAAGATTCATGCATCACTTGTCATATAAATTTAATCTAAAGAAAAAGTTAACTTCTTACCCTGACCGTTTAAATCATTTCCATATGACACCACTTAAAAAGCGCCGTAAAATATTAAATTTATCATTCTTACACAAGTTAGTCAACGGTAACGTCAATAGTCCCAGCCTGGTAAGAAAATTAAATATCACAGTCTCTAATAAACTTCCACGGCTGAGTAGATATACTCATTGTTTACTCCAAAGCGTTCCAAAACTAACTTGGGCCAGTTCTCTCCCATAAATAGACTCCAGTCGCAATATAACGCTGTCAGTAGAAATAGGGATATTGATATATTTACCTTAAGTTTACCTTCATTTAAAAAGAAACTTGCTGCAATGTAGTAAGTTATAAAAAAATTAATTATTTGTGTTTTTTTTTATAAGTTACGGGTAGCCTTATGCTCCCAACTTCTTTGTGTATTGCTCTGCTCTCCGTGGCAACCTCTAATTAAGGCAGCATCAATACTTGTATTACATTCTATGTAACTTTTAGCTGTTAAGGTGTATGTTCTTGTTGGTTGTCCTAATAAAATAAATAAATAAATAAAAGCGCATTAATGTCCCACTGCAGGGACGGGCCTCCTCCCGTGACGGAGGGATACTTAGCCTACTAATACCACGCTGGCCAGACGGATTGGTATAGGGTTTAATATCAAGTTTTCCTTGATACGTAAAGATAATATTTACGAACAGTCCCTTAGTCGATTTTTACGACACCTATAGGATGACATGGGGTTGTGACACATTGTATTCTTACTACGTCACCACACGGAGAATGATTATATGATGATCAACTAAAATTTTATTAGAATTAAGTATACAAAAGGCGTTTTAGTAAAGTAAGGGAAATAGCTAATATCTATATTTTTTTTAATAAAGCTATATGTATAACATTCCTTGAGCATCCACAAAACGTATGAGGCGGCTTTTTTTTTAATACCGAATGAAATAGCCACATTCATTCACATCTTTTTTAACCTACAACGAGAACAAACTAGGCAGATACACTGATTTCACCATCATGTTCTCTCATATAAAATTACTAGCTGCCCCTGCCCACTTCGTTAGGCATCGAAAAAAATGCGTCCGTTTTTTAAACATATTTCATTACTGCTTCACTCCTATTAGTCATAGCGTGATACTATATAGCCTATGACACTCCCCGATAAATGGACTATTCAACACAGAAAGAATTTTTAAAATCGGTTCTGTAGATCCAGAGATTACCCCGTACAACGTCACAAACACACAAACTTTATCTCTTTATAATATTAGTATAGATAAGTCATATCCAGTATTTTATATCACCTTTATACCGAATCAATTTTATTAACCATCTGTTTGGGCTCCAGTAATTTAATTAATTTCCTGGCCTTCTTTCTGGTTTAAGGGAATCCTATTTTAATTGAAAAACGGGTTGTTGTTTTTAAAGGTACTGTCAAAGAGTTCATGAATACTTATTTTGGAAAAGTGTTGTTCCTACAAGTTTGAGGAAAATATTTTTTTCAAAATTGAAATTGGTTTTTAAATAATCTAAAAAAATACAACTATTGAGTGAAACATTCTTGTGGGTTATAATTGTAGTCGGTTAAAAAGTGTGTGTTTGTGTTTTTGTTTAAATGTTTATAAGCTTTACTTAGTTTGGGACAATGGCGATGTGTAAACGTGTGCGGATTATTTATTAATTATTTTGAATGGTATCTGTCCCTCAAATATTAATGTAGATTTTTGAGTTTTTCGATGTATGGTCGAAAACTAAATGGCTTTATCACCTCTAGAGCTATTGTTAGTTGCATGTCATAAAACTATTAGGTTCAATATCGCACAACAAAATATCAGCTAAATCATGAGCTACTTTGACATATCAGTTCTCTTGTATTAGCAAATAGTCGTTAGGTATTTATAAAAACAAATAGTAAAGTCAACGTTATTGACTGTTACTAGAGCATATTTTCGGTAAAACGTTATAATCTAATGAATTTATCTCTTTTTTTCTTCTATATCCATCCCTATCATTTCTTGTATGACGTCATTAGCGCATATTTCAATTTAAAGTTTTCGTAATTTTATAATATAAAACAAATTAGGGTAAACCACCTAATCGTTAGAAGTCCTACAATTATGGGCACTTAAGAGTTAAAAGTGAGTAAAAAGAATTAAAACACTACCTATAGATTATTCAAGTTCAGTATGATTATTCAAGTTCAAATATTATTTATTTAATATTTTTATCATATTTTATTTTTTTCTAATACACTACCCTACATGTAGGGTAGTGTATTTGGCGCTTTAATACTATTCAATCACATAATAATAATTAAGTTTAAGCAAAGATTAAAGTATTTTATCATTTTATGATATTTTATATTTAAGTCTGACATGAAGTCCACTCTTAAGGTGCCAATAATTGGGTGGCTTACCAGCCAATATTTAAATTCTACATTTTCAGTTTTTCTGAAATATGACAAGCTTGTAATGTCACAAGTAACAAGTGACTTTAGTTTTAAATTATTTAATGGTTTTTCATAGTTTTTCACATACAAACTCTACGGTTTAATATAGTGACATTTGTATTGTGTTAGTAGATTTTATTATTTATTGCGTTGAAGTGAAAGTTTAAAACAGATTTCACTTTTAATCTAAGCATAGATTTGATTACGGTCAACCAATGACGTCAAGCTCATGCATAAACATTAAATAACGATCTTAATGAATTTGAATTATGATAGAATTTTTTGTCAAAACTGATAAAGCCATTTCGTTTTCGACTATACCATTTCAAACCACGTCTTGCTATCAAGAAGGCACTCTTAAAACAAGTACATTATTAGTTGGACAAGTTGAATAGGTTACACAAGAGGGGAGGGAACTGTAAATTGCTTCTCTAGTGCCCTTAACAAGTTTACCACAGCTATTCGAGCAGAAAACCCCATTACTCTATTGGTAGCATAGATTGTTTTATACAACAAGATGCTTTGCTAAGAATATGCAGGCTACAATTTGGGAAATTCTTCAGAGCTGGCAAGTGCAAAATTTATTGTTATTTGTTACCTTGAAACACTCGAAAATTGAATTATTTTGCTAACCTGGTTTTTATTCCCAAAATGCAAAATAATACAAATAAGAAACAACTAGCCGCACCACACAGACCTCACAGGGTCTATTATTACCATATTATTATGTTGACCAAATAGGTTGCATATTGGTAAAAGGCGAAATAAAGAGCACTCGTAACCGACGCGCATGTATGACTCGCTTAATGAATGTGGACGAGGCCCAAGCTGTTTGCCAGGATCGTGACAAGTGTCGTTTTGTCGTCTCTGCCTACCCCGGACGGGATAAGTCGTGAGTTTATGTATATATGAATCACTCAAAGATTTCGGCAGATTACACTACCTATAGTCAAGAGTTAAATGTCAGCTATCCATCAGTCAAAGGAAGAAGACTTTCTTTGAAAACTTTAAGAGTATCTTCAGTGATGACACCTCACATTCTAGACAGCGAATAATAACAATATTATCATTATTTTACTTTTTCTAAATGAAAAGATTAAGAAATTCGAAAATAAAACAGCCATTTTTGTTTATAATGCAATATTTATCTACATAATTGAAAAGCATTTAAAGTATTGAGAGTGTGGTATACAAAAACTTTATTGTCTTTTCTCAAAAGACTTAGTAGACAACATTTTACATTATTAATCCATTATTTGCGAGTTATACTTAATTTTTTTTCTTGGCGGCGCTAGTGAGCCGTATAAAGGCCCTTAAGTTTTCCTATTAAAGTACTTCAATAATCGTACATATCCCTAAATGTTAGTAAAAAAACTATTAATTTTAGTTAAGTAGTATCGGTAACTCGTTTTCAATTCAACCTTTACCATTTGCTCTCGTTAAAGGAAACCCTTTCCTTATAAGAATAGTTAACGATAAAACGTTACTTTTTACATTCCTATTTTTTTTATTCCGTGTGGTGACGGAGTAAGAATACAATATGTCACTACCCCCTCTTATCCCATGGGTGTCGTAAAAACCGACTAAGGGACTTACCGTAAATATTATCTTTACGAAATAAAAAGAAGGAAAACTTGAAATTAGACTCTATACCAATCCGTCTGGCTAGCGTGGTATTAGTAGGCCAAGTATCCCTCCGTCATGGGAGGAGGCCCGCACCTGCAGTGGGACATTAATAAATAAATAATAAAATAAATAAAAATCTTTTATTTCAGACTCACAATGTTTAGGTTCATGCATGTCCATATTTAGTGGAAATTAAAAATAAAAATAAAATATAAAAACGAAATAAGTTCTGTCACTAAATTTTATTGGTACTGCCCCTCAACCTGCGTACCAGGGACGCCGACCTGTTTCGCAGGATCGCCTGGAAGCCCTGAATGTGGGCGGTTGCGAACATACCTGATGCGCTGCAGAAGCGTACTACTGCCCCTGCAGCCCCAATAACATTAATGGGCTGTTATGATTATTTTTAAAAAGTTTTTGACTTGATTTTAAAAATGAAAGTCACTTGGCTGTGAATTTATTTCAGATTCTTCTCATGGCTCAAGCCTATCAGCGAATCAGGCGGTAGCTTGCAGACAACCCTTTCTACTTTCCAAGCGATATTGGGTACCCACAGAAATATTGTTCTGATAATCTATGTGTGTTCGCAAAGTAAATAAAATGGTTTATTTTTTTTTCTTTGCATCAGTTTAACTCTTGTCTAAATAATTAGTTCAAGAAAATAAATATAAATATTCCTCATACATTCACACAACGCCATCTAGTCCCAAACTGAGCAAAGCTTGTACTATGGGTACTAGACAACGGATAAACATACATAATACTTTTTTATTTTGTAAATACATACATACATATAATATTATACATAGAAAACACTCAGACCAATGCAAACAATCATGTTCATGCACACAAAGATTTGCATTAAGCGGAAATCGAAACCGAGACCTCTGCGTAGCAGTCATGTTATATAACCACTACGCCACAGAGGTCGTCTGAAATTATATATTAGTCTTCTTTACTCTCTGTATTGTGACAAAGATATAATTAGGGCATGAATATCGGAATCTCGGAATCTCGTAATATCGGAATCTCGGAACGCAAAGTCCGATATTACAATTCCGATACTGGGTGATCGAATATCGGAATCTCGGAACTCGAATATTTTTCTATATTTTGACTTTTAAATTATACATATATCGATCCTTGTGTATCGCCGAGCGAAACAGTAGGTACCGTATTAATGTTGCCCGCTCGCTATGCATGTGCTACAAGAACAATAATATTATTACCTGTTTCGCTCACTCTTTACCTACTCTAATAATATGTGATATTATTGTAAGGTTGTTAAAACGCCTCAAATATAAACAAAACGATACTAGCAGTCTCAACTTCACAGTAAGAAAGACTGAAGCACCGATAGCTTTTGTCTCTTCAGATGAAGATGATGAATCACTAGCTAGTCTAGCTACAACGAGTGAGCTGACCCTGCACCAAGAATTTGAGAAGGAAATAGAAAAGTGCAAAGAAAAAAAGAAGGCAGTGCTTCCGTCCGACGAATTTGATCTATTGGGATTTGTAATAACTGAAAAGGCAACAGACGTTAATAGAGGTGAAAGATGAGTTTATTTGTCACAGACATACACTTATCTCACATAAATTTTGCCCACCAATGTTGAAACTTGAAAGTGAGCATGATTTTTCGTCGGGCGGTTATTTATCTGACAAAATGTTTGACGCTTTGTTGTTTTTGAGAACATATTAGCAAGAAAAACGAGATTTTAAAATAAATATAAACCTATGAATATAGCGAACCTTTATTTCAGTTGATTGTAATTTAAACTACCAAACTTAGAATCAACATGACTTCTTAAAGTTTTGTTGATTCCTAATTCGTTAGTTTTATATTAGTAATGAGTATAGATAAAAATAAGACAAAAATATTTCCAATAATTACTTATTGTTGTTGGCATATTATATAATTAAATAAAAATTAAGGTACTTTACTGTGCTCTCGTGCGCAGTATCTTTGAATACGCATCAGTGGTATGGAACCCGCTTTATGACATTTATAACAAGCGCATTGAATCCGTACAGAAAAAGTTCCTAAGATATTTACAGTATAGGTGTAGGTGCATCGATCATGGGTATGAGAAGCAAGATGTAAGAGGTATAATTTTATGACCCTACAGAATAGACGTACAATATCTGATGTTGTAACAATTGTAAAAATTGTCAATGGTGAATTGTGAATGGTAAAAACTGCCAGTTAGGCGCAATCAACCCTTAGTACTACCCTCAGCCAACACTAATTTTAGACAAAACTCATTTCTCATTCGTGCGAGTAGTTCCGTTAACAGCATTGCCAAAAGGCATAGCGAATTTGAGATATTTAGGTCTAAGCCAACAGTGGTAAAGAAATTATTTACTACAGATTATTTTGGTCCCAATCCCAGAGAAGCAACAAATTAAATTTACAATTTATTTTGAACTATTTTTTATCGGGTCATGCTATGGTCTTGCAATGGTTTTATGTTTAGTTTATATTTGCGAATACCTGTTAATAGCTGTGTATAAGTATATTTATGTATTAACCGATTGTAAATTATGCTGTTAGTGTTCCGAAAAAAATAAAATAAATAAAATATTATATAAGTATATAGATAAGTTTAATAACTAATAAGATATTAGATTAAAGAATAGGATATTACAAATTACTTTTTGTTCCTAATTGTTGATTTAATTTCAGATTTGAGTCCCTGAGTCAGATAGTTTAATTAGCAATAAGTACAGAAAAATAATGAGAAATATCTGATTTAGTAAATACTGTGGGTAAAACTTAAATACGAGTATAAAACAAGCAATCCAAATTAAATAATATGATTTATAAATATTTTTTATTCCATTAAATCTAACCTCACACCGAATTTGTGACATTTTGAACAAAAAGTGCAATTTCTAAAAAAATACGAAATTCCGATATTAATATCGGAATTCCGATATTGAGATCTAATATCGGAAGTTAGTATCGGAATTGAAAACCTTCCGATATTGCATGCCCTAGATATAATACAGTTATTTATTATGTGGGAAGTTACCTTCACGCACTTATCGCTAAAGTTTACGCGAAACGTTGTCTATGAACTCTATAATTTATGACTTGTTTAATATTATACAACATGTCATCTTGTTTTTAGGAGTCTTGAATAAGAAATGTTATAATTTTTACTTTACGTCCCACTGCAGGGACTAGCGTTTTGATACTTGACCTACTGGTGACGGAGTAAGAATACAATATGTCACCACCCCATTTCATTCCATGGGTGTCGTAAAAACCGACTAAGGGACTAACTGTAAATATTATCTTTACGAAGTAAAAATAAGGAAAACCTGAAATTAAACCCTATACCAATCCGTCTGGCCAGCGTGGTATTAGTAGGCCTAATTATCCATCCGTCACGGGAGGATGCCCGTCCCTGCAGTGGACCATTAATGGGCTGTTATGATTATGATGATTTACAAGTATAATGTATTTATTTATACAAAACAAAACACAAGTATGTTTATCACTTGTATAGTACCAATAGTATAAGCACTGTTTAATTTGGGACAAGATGCCATTACATCCGAAAATTGGCTGCCTATTAAACCTCACGCTGCAAAATTAATTAAGTCATCCACAAATTGATACTGTGAGCTTGCGATTAATAAATAAATATTCACATCTCTACACAGCGCCATTTGTTCCCAAAGTAAGCCAGGCGTAACCTGCTTGTGTTATGGGTAACAGAACAACGGATTTATAAATACTTATATAATTATTTTTTGTAAATATGTAAATACTTACTTATTATTCCTAGGAACACCCAGATCAATGTAAACAATCATCTTCCTACACAACGCTTTGCATTGAGCGAGTATCGAACCCGAGACTTATGTGTATAAACAATATTATGTGTTTTTGTTAGTCTTTAATAATTTGCCTTGCACTTAAAACGGAATTGAACCCGCAACCTCTAGCATAGAAAGGACAAACTTACCATTATGCCAAGACCCAAAACGCTTTTAAAACCTCAAGATGAAGATGTGGGCAACCAAAGTTTGTTACAAAGTATTTTTATTGTTCAACACTTCGATTAACAATATACCACTAAGCAGGCAGATACAGAAGTATTTTGGGGTCACAACACAACTTTACACGAAATCAACCTGATGGTCCTTTTCTTTCTTTATTGTTTTGTTTGTGAGTTGTTCATAGGCTATAGACATAGTAAAAATATATGTATACAGTATTTTGACTTCATAGAAACGGACGAAACGCAAGTTATACCTACACGCCCACGATAGCGGTGGCTTTAAGTTAGATTTTTCATACTAACGTTTTCTTAGATTAATCAATAATTGTTAAACATAATAAAATGAAATTTGGTATAAGTAATGGCGCACATTTAAGCTACCTATAATTCTTAAAACAAAGAATAAAAAAGTATCAGGGAAGAAGTAACAATTAAAAAAATTGGAAATGTTCACTGGCTTATTAATAACACAAATAATATTTTTTATTTATTATTTTTTGTTAGATGTTGGTAATATCCTATATTTCCTAAATAACATAAATTATTTAAACAATATCCCCTTTACTTATAAACGCCTCTTAAATTTTATTCAATTGATTAGCTTAAATTCTTACGGTTTTGTTTAGCATAAAGTTGGTTTTCAAAATCTCGCTAAACAGTGATTAAATTTAAGAGGCGTTTATGAGTAAGGGGGTATATGTTTTAAAAGTATATAGAGTCTAAAGAATTAGCAGAAATAAAACGGCAATTTCATAGGTAAAGACCTATTATTATAAATATTGCCTTCTGTATATTTCTCTGTAATGTGACTTCACTAAGATGTATTCACCCGGGATGTGTTTCTGTTCACAGTTACCATAACATGGGGTTACCCTATCCAAACATGGGTAAACAATATAATTAATGCAAAGGGATATGGTTACGAAAACTATATCTTTTTAACCGACGCCAAACAAAGGGGTTAAACTAAATGACTATGTGAAAATGCTTACTTAACCTGCATTTTTTGACCTGGTGGTGACGTATCATAACAGCCCTTTAATGTCATACTGCAGGGACGTGCCTTCTCCCGTGACGGTGGGATACTTGGCCTACTAATACCACGCTGGGCAGACGGATAGGTATAGGGTTTAATTTCAAGTTTCCCTTCTTTTTATATAGTAAAGGTAATGTTCACGGATGGTCTCTTAGTCGATTTTTACGACACCCATCGGATGAGATGGGGTGGTGACATATTGTATTCTTATTCTGTTATCACTTGGAGAATCTGCTTAGTAGTTTACCCTTTTTAAGTATTGTATTGTATTTATTTCATTAACTTTACATTTGTGTAGAAAATTAAACTTAAAAAATAATTATTTAACTTAAGACTAGATTATATAATGTAACGATTAGAATTCATAAATTCTTACATTGATATAGGTATATACATTAAATAAAATCATTGAATAAAAAATACATTAAATAACATCAAACAAAAATAATAATTAAGAATCACAATTTAACGTAACAGATAGTGTAGTAAAATGAAAATGAAAAATGAAAAATATTTTATTTCATATAAGTCAAATCAATGACACTTATGAACGTCGGAGTTTTTATAGTGATCACAGCACGTCTAACTTAACGGCTAAGTTTACTGAGGGTTCGGAACACTACCATGACAGAGAAGACACCCACAAGAAACTCTGCTGGGTTCCTATCGCTCTTTTAGGTGATCACTTCACAGAAAACAGGAACATTCAGATCCAGGCATTTTTATCGTTTAAGTAATCCTTTACACTGTAATATGATTTCAATATTAACTTATGTTTAATGAAAGATTTAAATTTATTAATTGACAATTCTTTAACTTCCATAGGGAGCTTATTATAAAAACGAATACCATTACCAGCGAAAGAATTACTTATTTTATGAAGCCTAGTGTGGAGAACAGCAAGTTTATTTTTATTTCTTGTATTAACATTGTGTATATCACTCATTTTTTTATATTTGTTTATATTTTTGTGTACATACATTAGATTTTCGAATATATACTGGCAATGCACAGTCATAATCTTAATCACTTTAAATTTGTCTCTAAGAGACTCTCTTGGGCCCATATTATATATACAACGTACCGCTCTTTTTTGCAATAAAAATATTGTGTTGATATCAGCCGCACTACCCCACAACAGAATACCATACGACATAACACTATGAAAGTAGCTAAAATAAACTAGCCTAGCTGTTTCTATGTCTGTTAACTGACGTATTTTTTTCACTGCGTATGCTGCTGAAGAAAGCCTACCTGACAAGTTTTCAATATGGGGGCCCCATTGTAATTTACTATCTAAAGTAATACCTAGGAATACTGTAGTGTTAACGATTTCTAATTCCTCATCACTAATCTTAACAATTGGATTTATATTAAGTACGTTTGGCAAGGTAAATTTTACGCATTTTGTCTTGGTTTTATTTAATAACAAATTATTTGAATTGAACCAATACACTATTTCCAAAAGAGAATTATTTATGTAGTCTACCGCAGGTTGTCGTCTATTAATCTTAAAAGTATATAATATATAATACTTATATAATACCTATGTATAACATTATAACATACAACGAGACGATTGGCTATATATATATATATAACTATTGCATATATAAGCCCTTCATTGTAGTATGCAAATGTTCGCTCGTAGTGACTACTAATGAAACATGTTGCATAAGTAGATCTATGGTAAGCTATGATATATAGATGTTGTGGTAAGCTGGGCTTATATATCAATACTGATATGGTGGTAGGTAATATCACCAATA
Organism: Schrankia costaestrigalis; assembly: GCA_905475405.1. NCBI lineage: Eukaryota > Metazoa > Arthropoda > Insecta > Lepidoptera > Erebidae > Schrankia > Schrankia costaestrigalis. The sequence goes on from FR997850.1 coordinate 6,313,505, forward strand.
TATGGAGGTAGGTTATATCACCTCGCTATAACATAGTGATGGTCTCTTAAAAGCGATTACGAGATCACTTTTTCTTATTCCTCGCCCGCATTTATACCATTTACTTGGGATCGCCATAAGTAGGTTTTGCTTCTATGTTCTTCAATCAGCTGTCAGTCATATTATCACTCGCTCCCTTTTCTTTCATAACCTCTGTAATGCCTATTAATCATAATATTTTACTAGTACTGACCTTATAGGTACCTATTACTTTTGCAGCTAATTAAGGAATCATTGCAAATCGGGCTTCCTTCAGTGACGAAGGAAATCTTGACCTGCTTATACCCCACTAAATAGACTGTCAATAGTTTCTGAGTTATTCGTACACAAACAGACGCGGGCTGAAAATTTAATATGTATTGTTAATCTGCATAATAATAAGTAATCTTAACATTATTTTATTTCTCTAACATAATAGCCCATAACGCCATCTAGTTCTAAACTAAGCAAACTTGTCCTATAAGTTCCAAACGTAAATATCAAACATCAATGTAAACGCAATCCAAAAATTGGTTTTAGCAAGAAATAGATTCTAAGACCTCTACGTACTAGACGCGACTTATAACCACTGCGCCACAGAGGTGTAAACTTGATCATGCATTCTATGCATGCATCATATCATATAGTATGTGACAACTTCCGTATTCCGCATTGATTGATATAGTAACTCATGCAATCAAACTAGGTGTTAGTATGTCCATGTATTAGTTCAAACCTAATCTATCCAGTGTTATAAATACTATATTACATTATCTAGCGATATGAGAATAAAGTTTTATCTAAATATAGAGCGGCAATCGTGCGATACATAATGTGCACATGAAACATCCAGTTTTAGAACAATAATTTACGGATCACTAAAGTATTCCTTACATATTATATTCCTCACACTTTCACACAAAACCATCTAGTGCCAAACTAAGCAGAACTTGTACTATGTATACTAGACAACGGATAAACATACTTATATACTTTTTTTTGTAAATACATACATATTATACATTGAAACACTCAGACCAATGCATACAATCATGTTCATGCACACAAAGATTTGCATTGAGCAGGATTCGAACCCGAGACCTCTGCGTAGCAGTCATGTTATATAACCACTACGCCACAGAGATCGTCACAAAGTAATTGCCAATCCTTGGATTAGTATCTAAAACCTCGTGTCCTGTAAGTTACAGAGCTTTAAGATTTAACTTATGTCTAGGGTAGGCAATTCTCTGGCGATTCTTTTTAATATTTAAATTTAGCTTTAGAAATCTGCCATAATATTTTTATAATAATATTATCTAGCCCTTCTAGGATAAGGGTCGTAGCAGATATACTGTAACGTAAACGGATCGGCACCGCCTCGCCTTTTTCTTCGGTGTCAAACGTTAAAAATCCGATTACGTTACGATTCCGATTAGTGTGCGTTGCAGTAAGGAGTTTCATACATACTCGTATAATACTGAACTGCTCGAGTCCATACGGTGCCGATCCGTTTACGTTACGATGTGCTATGATCCTAAAAAGTAAAAGAAATAGATTGTTAAAACTTACTTAATCCCGGTTCATCCCGATATTCACTGTTATAGGTTTTATGTAAGTCCTTAGATGTTAATGTTACTGCTTATACGAACGTTTTCATCTTAAATTTTATGTTTATTATTATCAATTTATTACGATTTGCGAAGCTCTTAAATGACAACGACTATTGAAACTGTCTTTCCAAATGAGATTGTATTGAAGAGAGAATTTAGAAAAACTATATTAAAATGCTATTCTAATAGATGTTGTATCAATAAAGTTAAATTGAAATTGGGTTGTACACTATTTTATTGAAAAATGTTTTTGGTATTAATGGAAAAGCTTTTTAATACGAGTATTTGTTTGGCCACGAAATGCTAAATTGTAAATTCTTATAAATTGGTATGTCTTGTTTACTAAGAGTTTTGAAAACACGAATTTTAATATGCACAAAGACAATACACGATCAAGACAATAATATTAATATCTTTATCTTATCTCCGTGTGGTGACGGAGTAAGAATACAGTGTGTCACCACCCCATCTCATCCCATGGGTGTCGTACAAACCGACTAAAGAACTATCCATGAATATTATCTTTACGAAATAAAAAGAAGGAAAACTTGAAATTAAACCCTATACTAATCTGTTTGTCCAGCGTGGTATTAGTAGGCTAAGTATCCCTCCATCATGGGAGGGGGCCCGGCGTCGTTGCAGTGGGACATTAATGGGCTGTTATGATAATGAAATGACTATGTAGAATAAGTACCCGCTACCTTACGCATAGCACCGAGGAGTTTATTGAATTAATGGCACAAACCTTTATAACATCAACTTTAGAGATACAGATCAAGTTACAATTAGAAACATCGCGTAACCTACACTGAGCTTATTTACAATGCGCTCTGAATTTTAAGTAGACCCTATGGTGACGTTTTAATGGATCTAGGGTCCGTCCTTTTACCTTGTGTTCATTCTACCATACATGGAGGTTGGGCTTGTCAAAGAACGTTTGTATAACTACCAAACACCATGGTTTTGCATAATAGTAAAACTATATAAATGAAAGTGTACATTGATAAAAAAACATCATCATCATAACAGCCCATTAATGTCCCACTGCAGGGACGGGCCTCCTCCCGGGACGGAGGGATACTTGGCCTACTAATACCACGCTGGTCAGACGGATTGGTATAGGGTTTAATTTGAAGTTTCCCTTCTTTTTATTTGCATAATATTCACGGATATTTCCTTAGTCGGTTTTTACGACACCCGTGGGATGAGATGGGGTTGTGACATACTGTATTCTTACTCCGTCACCACACGGAAAACAAAACAATAAAAAAACATGTCGGACAAGAAATTAATAAATGCATTTTGCACCGAAATCCCAAGTATGAGGTTGTCCTGCAATAGTAATGTGAAGAAACATGGTCAAGCCGACAGGGTGGTAGCGACGGATTGTACCTACTATTTCTACGGTCACATCGTATGTCTTTTATAAAAAAAAAGATTATGACAAATCACTACTAGTGTCTACTACTACATAGCTCTGATTAGTCATCATATTTTTTTTACACTAATTGCTCGATCCTGTTATAAAGATATAATTTTTTGACGACCTCTGTGGCGTAGTGGTTATATAACATGACTGCTACGCAGAGGTCTCGGGTTCGATTCCCGTTCAATGCAAATCTTTGTGTGCATGAACATGATTGTTTGCTGTGTTTCTATGTATAATAGGTATGTATGTATTTACAAAAAAAAATGTATTTAAGTATGTTTATCCGTTCTCTAGTACACATAGTACAAGCTCTGCTTAGTTTGGGACTAGATGACGTTGTGTGAATGTGTGAGGATTATTATATTAGGATTAGGATATTTATTTATTTTCTGCAATAAAACAGATCACTAACATTTTTTAACTATAACTATAAAATTTCACAACCCACAAATGACTAAACAAAACGAGACGAATACTTTTTAAAAACAGTAAGTACATAATATACCTATCTCACTCCTTACTAAAAACTTTTTCTCTGAACCGGTAACAACGAAACGGTTTCATTCGGACTCGGTAACGAATTTAATCAGAAGAAATATAGGCGAGTTGGATAATAGATACAGCGGATAAGTTTATGTGAGAAGGAAACAATATAATTAGTAAAATACTGTGGAAAGTTAATCTTTTGTTTTCGAAATTGTTACTGATTGATGACGTTCAGTTTTTTTTGGTTTGGTTTGTCTGGTTTTAGTTTAAAATATCCTTTATCTTATAAAAGAATAACTAAAATTACCTTTTTGGAAAATAAATGATTTAGTTAAGTAGGTAGTCTTATTTGGATGCGAGGAAAACCTTGATTTTGGTATTTATTAGGAATTTCTAAACAGATTAATCATAACAGCCCATTAACATCCCACTGCAGGGACGGGCCTCCTCCCGTGACTGAGGGATACTTGGCCTACTAAATACCACGCTGGCCAGACGGATTGATATAGGGTTTAATTTCATGTTTTCCTTCCTTTTATTTCATAAAGATAAATGTACGGTTAGTCCCTTAGTCGGTTTTTACGACACCAATGCATGGGATGAGATGGGGTGGTGACATATTGTATTTTTACTCCGTCACCACACGGAGAGAGGTCTACTTAGTTCACTGGTATATCCGATGGTGTTGTGTATAGAATATTATATTATAAACTTTAGCCCCCACTGACATCTTCAGTTGTTATAAAAAGTAAATTTTGAGTCAAACTTTGAAAATTATTATTAAAAAACATTTTCCTAAAAACTTTTGAAAAGCCGGAGAAGTTTCAAAACAAAATCAATATCGTAAAAGAAATTATCATGACTTTCAAAATACAGTCTCCATTTAGGGAATCAATTTTTGATATTTCCATCTCTGTCTAACAGCCTGAATCAGACAGAGGTAGCGAACCCTGAACAATGGGTAAATAGTCCACAATCACCTGAACGTACGAGATTCGATGTAAATGCTATTTCTGTGTAAATATTTGAAAATACATTTGTTTATTCTAGTCGAAATGTAACGAATTTGTAATATTCGTTTGTTTTAGTAGGGCAAATAATATTTAGGATGTTGTGCTGTGCCGAATCACGCCATCTATTGAAGCGTTTCATAAACTAAATAACTTATGAATAAAATGTCAATAAAAACATAGAAGATTTTGAGAATATGAAGTTTTTTTTTATCTTCTTGAATACACACATGAAAATATTTAAACCTATATCACAGTAGTTGAGATAAAAAAACTAATTATTAGTATTTATTTATTTATTCAAAGTAGTACAATAATATTGTATCTTTTTGACGTATATTATTGTATTGAATTGCATTGAATATGTTTTCATAAAGAGACCAGTTTTTGCAATGCGCCGCTTATAATATATAGGTAATAACGCTCACACATTCACACAAAGCCATCTATTCCCAAACTAAGCAGACCTTGACCATGACTATAGGTACTAGTCATATACCTACACTATTTTTTGTAAATATACCCAGAGCAATTCAAACATAATGTTCATGCACACTGACATTTTCTTAGTCCGCTTTTAATGCATAACTATTGTGGTCAAAGAAAAAAGTGACTATTTACAAAGCTGATCATAGCTATGGCAAGTCTAATTTACCTTCATTTCTTATGAAGTATTTACAAAGAAAGGCCACTTATACAAATTTATTAGTTAGTAAAGACATAAAATACTAAAGTTAGTATTAGTTAGTCTAGGAGTTGCATTTAACTGTAACGAAAGTCTAAGTTGACTGTAGTATGGCTAAAATAGGTGTAAGTAGGTCGCACAGTTTGCTTGGATGTATAGATGCTGCAATTTAGGTTGAAACCTTCAAGCAGTACGCTGGACCATTCTCGTTTGTGGTACAAGTTAAAAGAACTTAGTGTTATGATTTAGTTTTTATTAATATTTTATTAGCTAATCTATACTAATATTATAAAGAGGTAAATTTTGTGTTTGTGACTTTGTGGGGGGTGATCTCTGGATCTACTGAACCGATTTAAAAAAATATTTCTGTGTTGAATAGTCCATTTATCGGGAAGTGTCATAGGCTATATACAGTATCACGCTATGACTAATAGGAGTGGAGCAGTAATGAAATATGTTTAAAAAAGTGACGCATTTTTTTCGCCGTCTTACGAAGTGGGCAGCTAGTATAATTTAAATTAAAAAATGTGACGGACAATGAGACACAACATTTCTTTGGCATTATGGTTACCATAATAATATTAATATAATATTTCTCACACTTTTACTGAACGCACAATGGTCCCGAACGAAATACAGCTGGTACTGGACAGCAGATAACATAATTGTATTTACAAATACTAACTACAGCAATGTAGGTACTCGTTTTTGTTCATACACACAAAGATTTGCGTTGAGTGTACTATCTTGAGCGCGTCAAAAGGCGTTTTAAAAGACATATTTTTTTGTACAGATAATATAATAATATGTTACATTTATTACTTATGCCAATTAATAATTCGATGCCAATCAACGATTATATTAATGACAAAAACTCATGGGCTTAGATTTCAATTATCGTGATTTCATGTTGCTTGTTCCATGGTGTAGATTGTGGCTTAACCTAGGTAGTTGTGCGGATGTTATGTTACTACCTTATTACTTTCTTTTACAGTTTTATTTGTTATTGTAACGATAGAAATACTTCACTTGCATTTGTAAATGTATTTAATTATATTATCTAAATGGTATTCTATTCCATTCTCAACTACTTAAAGATTAACAAAATCAACTTGACGACACAAATGCTTGTGTGTTAATTTCTGTCGGATATCGCAGTGACGAGATGACTGATGAACGTGCCATGCAATTAAAGCTTTTTTAAATCAATTTATTAACAATGAAATTTTTTTTATCAATTAAACTTTAAATTGCTATGCATGTAAGATTTGCTTGCACACATCATTCTTCACGCTGCTGTTGGTAATTGTAACAAAGTCAAATTATTATTTTTGAAAAGAGTGGCCTGAGTTTCTTGGCCACATTCTTCTCAGAGCTCTACTATAGTCGTCTGCGAAAGTGGTAGTAGTTTGGCAGACATTTTTCTCTATACTATTCTACTACATGTATAACGATTTGCATGTGTTACTTTGTAACCTAAGTGAATAAAGCTATTTGACTTTGACTTTGACTAATAACATACTCCAACTGACTATTATTAACACTTTCACAATATCATCATAACAGCCCATTAATGTCCCACTGCAGGGACAAACCTATGACTACCAACAGACATATTTTGACTGACATGATGATGATGACACAAGAAAATAAATAAGTGCCATCTAAAAATATCGGATTACTGACGTTTGCCAAAAAACATTTCCCTTTCCTTTTTTTAAAAATTTGCCATATGAGTATTTGACTAAGTGAATAAAATGCGAAATGTAAATTTGCCTAAGCATTCTTTTGGAAAATGAAAGTTCACGATAAGTTTTTTGGGAAGTGAAATTTGACGAAACCTATTTTGCCAAACGGCAGGATCCCAAAAATATCATTACAATTTCTCACAACTTGTACCACAAACCTCCTAGCAGTGGAAATTCTATTCTAGACTGGATTCCGCAACTATAAAATGCAGCTAAATTTATCTATCTAACTATTCAGCCGACGTTAGTTACGATTCTGTGTGTTCAGATATCAAATATATGAAATTTATTTATTGCTTTACTGTATTATGTAACTTAGTTTATTTTCGTAAAATGTAGTTTGTTCTGATGAACTGGTAGAATTGTTTTGTTGTGAGCTAATCGCCATCTAGTCCCAAACTAATAATAGTCCCTTAGTCGGTTTTTACGACACCCATAGGATGGTGACATATTGTAATCTTACTCCGTCACCACACGGATACCCATAAATATCTAACAGTAAAACAACCCATCTATCTGGCCAAAGATACTTTAGTTTATAGCCAACGACCAAGTTGAAACTGGAATATCTGATATCATTTTGCGATATAAACATATAAAATAAACACAAGAACCAATTTAATAATAACAAACCAACTATTTCGTTAAAAGAATCTCTCTTAAAATGGGTGAAAGCGCCCCAAATGTCCAAGAAAACCAATTTCTTAATAACCCAATCACATAATTTGAAATTGTCCACTAAACAGAAACCTATACAATACTATTTGGGAATTCAAATGGCGTCTATGTTAAGCGTTTGAGGAAAATAGCCTACCTCCGCATGGGTCGTAGGTAGAATTTGGTCGCGAATGAGAAAAAAAGCGGCAAAGTGCGACTCGGACTCGCCCATGAGAGGTTCCGTAAAATATATAAACTATATGACGTGATGTAGGGAGATATGATATAGAAAGCCGGTGTTTTATTTATTCCGGTACATGCGCGAATTCTCTGATATAGCTAACTTCAGGCCGGTGGTGTTATCTGGCGAGAACTGTTATACATCAGTATCATTTTTGAAGACCAATCCGTAGATAATTCACACGTACGGGCTTAATTTTGAATCGAGCCCCTAAAATTTATTGTTTTTATTTATTTTTGTGTTAAAATCTTAATGCGGTTCTCAGAATTTAAGTTTTTTAGTTTAGAATCAAAGTGACTATGACATACGTACAGAAAGATAGACATACTAAATAGCAAAATAAAGAATCCCTTTAGATAGGGTTACGTATTTCGCGATTTGGCTAACGGGACCCTAATAAAAAGGCTTCGTTTCAAGACTCTCTGGCTAATGTAATACCTTACGAATAAAATTTTTACTAAAGCGCAGGTGTTTCTATAGCTTCCCGGATATTTGTAGCCATTAAGGGGTAATTCTCTTAAATAGAAATGTACGTATAAACTAAATTACTATTATAGTGAGGAGAGAAAAGATTGTTAAATGTATTATATTGAAATAGGTAGATTTTGATATAAAGTTTTGATGTTAATTTTATTATGAATTTATGTTTTTTTTTAAGTGTTATATTAAACGACTGTAAAAAGAGAAGCAGGTTTTTAAAACAGTAGTATTATTGCATTGGTCTATGTATAAATGTATGTATTTACAAAAAAATAAAGTATTTAAGTATGTTTATCCGTTGTCTAGTACCCATAGTACAAGCTCTACTTAGTTTGGGTCTAGATGGCGTTGTGTGAATGTGTGAGGAATATTGAGGAATATATTTATTTCTGGACCATGTACGAGCATTCCATAATATTCGATGATAAGATAGAACTTAAACATTTTAATTATTCAGCATACAAAATGAAGAATAAATATAGTCAGACTAAAACCATTCAGATATTGAATGGCAGATACCTAAATCTCAATACAAGACTAATTTCTTTGACTTGTGTACCATTTTTAGTGCTCTAATGATTGGCAACCCAACACTTAATGAAATAGACTCGGTTTGTATCGAATGCCATTTAATGGAAGCACCTGAGGAATGTCATATAGCAATGACTACAATGTATAATTTTAGAATATTATCATTTAACATAAGGAGCTTAAACAAAAATTTTTTAAACTTTTTAACAACATTATCAAGAATTACCCTAACGTTTGACATTATAATTCTAACGGAATGCTGGCTAGATGGATGCACTGTAATACCACAGATACAATGCTACACGAGTTATAGAACGGAAAAATATATTAACCAAAATGGTGGTGTGGTAGTATATGTTCGTGATTCCTTGAGTGTGTCGGTATCGGAACCTACTGTGAATGAAGCAAATTGTTTGCAGATTGATTTGGCAAATGTTACAATATTGGGCATATATCGCTCCCCGTCTTTCAAGAATTTAAATAAGTTCCTAAACTCTCTTGATTGTGTACTGAACAGTCTTGCAACTAAAGCCCACACCATGATTCTAGCAGGTGACTTAAATATCAATTTACTTTCTACATCAAATAATCAGGACATGGAGTACCTGTGTTTAGCAGCGGAGCATGGACTATTTCCTGCCATAACGAAACCGACAAGAGGGAATGCGTGTCTCGACCATATTTTCGTTAATACAATTAAAAACGTTGTCGGCATAGTCTGTTGCACTGATGTGACTGATCATGACATGGTTATGCTGGGTATAAATATTGATAAGCCACCCAAAGTAGTTTTTAATCGAAAAATTGTTAAACGGGATTTAGAGGCTATTAGACGTGAGCTCCTTCAGATTGATTGGCAATCTGAATTATGCAAATCAAATATAAATCAAACAGCAGAACAATTTTGTGACAGGATTGCTAAGATAGTTAACAAGCATACGCGGACGGTCCAAATAAGCCACACTAAATATACTATAAAACCCTGGATTACTCCAGGGCTTATTCGTTGCATGCAACATCGCGATCGACTGCACAAAAGGGTCAGGAAATTTCCGCACGATCAACTGATACACACAATATATACAAGGTACAGAAACTCCTGTAACGATTTATTACGTCGCTTAAAAAATGAATATGACAATAGAGAACTGACTAGTCATACGAAGAACCCTAAAAGGTTGTGGAAGACCATAAAATCAGTGTGCCACCTGTCGCAAAATAAAAAGGAGCCAATTGAACTTTTAACTCTCCAAAATAACCTAGATGCTAATGAATCTTTAAATATATGTGGTAAATACTTTTCTACGGTAGGTTTAAAACTGGCTGAGAAAATATTAAATAACCTACAAGTTGATCAGGAAGCATTAGCAAATAAAGTCCGTACTAAACTTATAGCAGACTCTTTCTTTCTACAGCCCACTGACGTTACTGAAGTGGAGTCATTGGTATTGTCTTTGCAAAATGATAAATCCCCCGGTATAGATGGCATAACAAATACGCTGCTAAAATACCTCAGAGATGCCATTGTACCACCACTTACAGAATTATTTAACAACAGCTTTAAAAGTGGTATATTTCCCGATGTATGGAAGATATCCTCTATTATACCTGTCTATAAAGATGGTCCGAGGGATTCTCCAGCTAGCTATAGACCTATCTCTTTACTGACGGCATTTTCGAAGTTGCTTGAGAAACTAGTTAATAATAGACTGATTAACTATATTGAATCAAAAAACCTTATATCGGATAAGCAATTTGGGTTCAGAAGGGGCAAATCAACTGGGGATGCTGTCACTCTGCTGACGTCCACGGTGGCATCCCAACTTGACAAAGGAAGGCACAGTATAGGCATTTTCTTGGATTTGGCCAAGGCCTTCGACACGCTTTCACTACCAATCTTGTTGCATAAACTAGAAAAGCATTATGGGATAAGGGGTATGGCACTTGAATGGTTTAAGAGCTACCTATCTAATAGAAAACTAAGTGTAAGAGTAGGAAACTACGAAAGTGCTTTATATTCGATTAATTTTGGAATTCCTCAAGGTAGTATATTGGGACCAACTTTATTTATATTATACATGAATGATATACATGACATAGGCTGTTCAGAAATAATTTGTTATGCCGATGACACTGCCCTCATTTTTTATGGCTCCAGTTGGAGAGAAGCTTTTGCAAATGCACAAGAAGGTATGAAACATGTGTCGACTTGGCTGGGTCATAACTTGCTTACAATAAATGCAAATAAAACAAAATATGTGTGCTTTCATAAAACAGCTGTGACTGCCCCCAATAATACGTACAACATCAAGCTGCACAGTTGTGTGAATCAGGAAGGCTGCAACTGTGAAAGCCTACAACAAACGGATAGCATTAAGTACCTTGGTGTTATTATTGATCAGAAGCTCAATTTCAAAGACCACATATATGCTCTGTCGAACCGAGTGCGTAAAACAGTAAACATAATGCGGCTTCTTCGATCTGCTGCCTCAACGGAGACCTTGCGAACCGTTTACTTTGCGTTAAGTCAGTCACTGTTGACTTATTGTTTAGGCTGCTGGGGCAATGCTTCCAAAACTTTCCTTATAACCCTTGAAAGAGCTCAACGATCTGTACTAAAAACAATGCTAAAAAAACCTTTCAGATATTCCACTACGCAACTCTACATAGATAGTAAAGTACTGAACGTGAGACAGCTGTTTATTTTGGAAACATTTCTTAAGGCACACCGTTCCGTTATAAATTCAGAAATATATAGTGATCTGCTTAAGCGACGTGTGTTCAAAATTTTTGTTCCAAAAATAAACACATCTTTTGCAAGACGTTTTAGCCCATTCAAGGAACATTACATTTACAATAAAGTGGCTACATTTTGTGACATAAAACACTGCTCTTTAAACGAGGCGAAAGTAAGGGTAACTGACTGGCTTTCCTCTTTGACCTATGAGAAGACTGAACAACTTTTGGTGCACGTAGCTTGAACGGTTATAACTTTTTAAGCGCTAATCATATATGGGTTCGATGATGATTACTTACATGATCACACATCTCTTTACACTGCTTACTTTTATTTGTAATACCAACAATTTACTGAGCTTATTAAATATTAATCTGTACAGAATATTATTATATTTCCCTTAAATAACAATATTAATCGTGTATCTACGTGTGTGTCTATTTTCTACAGTGTGAATGTGTACCCGTATTTAATGTTTTGCTCATTTAGTTAAGTTAAATTAAGATTGTATGATTATGCCGAGTGTAATTTTAAGATATTTATTGGTAATCGTAACAAGGTACCCACAGGACAGGCTTTGCCTAGTGTGGGGCCATGGGACAGTGCATATTGTATTGTAAACTTTTTGATAATAAACACATTTTATTTATTTTATTTTATTATTTATTCTCACCTACAAAAAAAGCCATAAAAGTATTTACGCTACAATAGTTTAAAAACCACATTGTTTCCCGTACCTACTCGTATAAAGTTCCTGTAAGTAATTTGATTGCTGTAAAATGGTCGGAACTTAACCACTACCTGATAATATTGCACCTTTATATCCTGTAGAGAGGAATTAAATTACAACCATTGGTCCAGTTCAATTTAATGTATCGATAGTTTTTTGTTTCATGTTGCTTGATATAGATTTAGTTTTAATGATGTCCTAACTTCCTAGTTGGCTTTAAGATACGCTTTTATTTACGGATTAAAATATCTGATAAGTATGTTATATTGTATCCTTTTTGTAAAATTCACAAATTAGATATTTCTTTCGGTTTATAGTCAGGTTAAATAATGCGGCCTTGAGTGTAAATCTAAAGGATACGTTGCCAGGTTTAAAGAATAAAATGCACACAATATGCATAGATCATCAGTGATTTTTTAGAAAGTACAATAAACAAAAGTTTTGTCACACCATTAAATATTGTTTATACATTCTGGGCATTTATTACAATTATTTGTACATCCAGGCTGAATAAAATCAATTGCGTATCACCATTTTAGCCTTTCATCGGACACAAGCCCTTTACATTCACAAATTACTTTAGCTTTTTATATACATGTTAAGGCAAAATACTCAAATAATTACGTTCAAATTATAAAACAAGTAGAAAAAGGCTTAACATTAAAATGTAGGCGTCAAAATCCATAATATTTGACACGCTATGAAAACATTAGGCTTATCAGTAATCATGAGATCAGGTACAAACAATAATTATGATTATCAATCAACTTGTAAATGTTCAATTTGATTTATAGTAGTGCTTATTTTATTTATTTATTATTTGTAAGTATTTATATATAAATACAGACATAAAAACATACAGATGTTAACGTCTCGTTGCTTCCTATGAAGATAGGCAAAGACTATGGAACATCATAATGTCCTTGATCATTACAAACAAGCGGTATTAGTAGGCCAAGTATCCCTTTCGTCATAGGAGGAGGCCCGTCCCTGCAGTGGGACATTAATGGGCTGTTATGATGATTACAATCGAGCTCTGATTCGTCTAAGTACTACTAAAATACTATCTTCATACAAGTTTGATGATACTGTTTATCTCTGCTATCGTTATTATATAGCTAAAATTATAAGAGTAGCTTCATCATAACAGCCCATCAATGTCCCACTGTAGGGACGGGCCTCCTTCCGTGACGGAGGGATACTTGGCCTACTAATACCACGCTGGCCAGACGGATTGGTATAGGGTTTAATTTCTAGTTTTCCTTCTGTTTATTTTGTAAAGACAATATTCACGGATAGTCCCTTAGTCGCTTTTTACGACACCCATATGATGAGATGGGGTGGTGACGTATTGTATTCTTACTCCGTCACAACACGGCGCAAAAAAACCAAATTTCCTAATTTAAAAAAAATATCTTGTGAAGAAGTTGAAAGATATGAAAAACAATGTTCCCTTTTCCAAAAAATTTTTCGTTATCGCACTTAAAGTTTTGCTTTTGTAACAAATATTTTTAAGGTTAATTGTTAGAAACCCTTTTATCGTGACATGTCCGCAGCTTAAAACTGGTACGAGACGTAAACTAGAACGTGCATTAATATTAAATTATACATTACGTCAGAACAATAGAAGTGGAGCCAGGCAGAAGTGACTTTCAGTCATAACTACACTTATGTATATATATATACTAGGTAGCTTTTACCCCACGACTTCGTTACTAAAGGTTTGTTAAAATAGGTTATGGATTTTTAAATTTTTCTGTGGAAACCTTAATCTTTTTTAAATATTAAGGTTACCCTATGTTACGCGCCGTAAAATTAGTAATCAGCCAGTAAAAGTCCCATCTAAATCGGTCCATCCGCTTTAAAGTTTCGAGAGCTAGAAGTGACTTTTAGTTAAAACTATCCTAATATGAACATTATGAACGAACATAATATGGTTCAAGACTTGACAGGATTTTTTTATCAGTACTTACAATATTATCCTCTTCAAACTGTCTCTTGAATTTGTGATTATTAGACTAATGTTACAAGCTAATATGTAACTAGTAATTAAAGTTTGTTTATCCGTTTTTTAGTACAAACTCTGCTTAGTTTAGAACTAGATGGCTTTATGTAATTATGAGACGAATATCCTTTTTATCTGTACATTTTTCTTCTTATATTTTCTCCATGACATTTTCACGGCTTTCAACAAAGATTATCGTGATACCATTGAAGGTTCGTTGGACCTGAATTTTCAAAATGAATGCACTCAAATTAAGGTCGTGAGGGATAGTCGACACTGATTGTAGTGTTTATCTGATCAATAAAGCTAATGCATTTCATGTACACTAGGCTTAAATTTGCTTAAAACATTTATGAAGTGTGAAGAGATACATTAAAAAGAGTGATAGGAAAGAGATAAAAGAAAGATCCGGGAGAAATTCCTAAATCTCACTCTTTAAAGATCCTACCCCCAACATCCCTGCTGGACTGGTCTCTAGTGATGAAGCAAAACTTGGCTAGCCAATTGCACGCTGGTCAGAAGGTCAGACATGAACACCAATTACATATAAATTTTTACCTATAAAGCTTAGGTATAACTAACATCCGGAAAGAAGAAAGACAATGTCACGGCTAGATGGTGTTGTAGAGTTGAGTTTTAAGTTGCGGCTCTGGCGCCGTATAAAGCAATGGTTAAAGAAGAATGGGCATTTTTGTATGGAAGCCGTCCCCACCTTTGTAACACTTACATCTATACATCAAATGAAAGTACTTGAAAAGTGAAGCATTTTATTGTATGAAACTAATCTGTCAGTCATGGGAGAACAGAGTTATTGAGGATAAGAAAATAAAAATAATAAACGATAATATTACATACTTTCTGTTAATTTTTACTATATAAGCACGATAAAGTCACAGGCTATCTTACTAGTAGACGGACTATACATCTAGCTCATTCTACATCATCCAGAAAATCATCCACAGCATTTTTCTGACTTTCGGATAACTAGCTTTGCTAAACTAAACATAGGCTATCATACTAGTAGACGGACTATACATCTAGCTCATCCTACATCATCCAGAAAATCATCCACAGCATTTCCCTAACATTCGGATAGCAAGCTTTGCTAATATAAACATTTAGAGAACTATTAGGACATGTTCTTTATGCAGCAACCATTGCAGAAATAGTAAACGACAGAATATATGTTCCTCAGGCTCGGAAACGGCTCGGCTCAGACTAACAGGTCGATAACTAGCCGGTTCGGAATTCTTTTGTCGGGTTTTGGTATTCTGATAACCACGGCGTCTTTCCACTGTTGTGGGAAGACACAATTTGATATTGCGACATTGAAGATGCATGTCAAGGACCAAAAGACGTTCGGGGAATAAATTGATGAGTATTTTTGTTATTCTTTCTGAGCCAGGTGCCTTTTAGGGGCGAGAAGTTTATTTAACGGTTCCACTCGGTAGGTGTGACTAACGGTATATCATCGTTGTCTGCCTTGAGCGGTGACTCCGGGAGAGAAGTTCGCCGTTTCACTTCGTTGTCGACATATATTTGAAATTGGTGTCTGTAATGATATTATATCGTGATTGTTACCCTGAAGAGAACTGCGTATTGGGCCTCGAGGCTCTTGGCCAGGCATTCGGCCTTGTCATCATACTCGAGCGCTAGCCTCCTATCAGGCCTAACCAAAGGAGGCATAGTAGAGTACACGTCCTTCGTTAACGATCGGGATAGCTGCTAGAAAGCAAGATAAAAAGGCTCGATCTCACTCAATTGCGCATACCATAATGACTGACGAAACTCATTTATGCGTACTTTGACAGGCCACTGAAGCTGTCTAATTCTAACCCTATTGGGCTCGCTGAGGGCCCCGTCGTAGGCACGTTTGGCAGGGATCTTGCGGCTCAACAGATCACGCAGTTCTCCAGGTAATTGCATGCGCAGGTCTTCCAGCATAGCCATTGTCCGTTAATTAATGACACGACCTGTCAGGGCACCGATCGCCGCCTCAGTGTCCACTACAGTATCCAGACTGTCGGGACTACTATCTAGGTGGGCGGATTCGACAGACGCGAGTTTCTCCTCGAGCCTCTTCCAATCAGTGATCACCTTTGTGGGGATATGACCGGAGTTGGTGTCGGGGTGGTAGTATGAATGCATCAGTTTCATGCAATAAATAATGAATAGGTGCGTGGTTTTCATTAATGATTAGCATTAGCTCGTTATTGTTGCATTGGAAGTAGTAGCTGCGTCAGGTCCAGTTATCTTTCTAATATACCCAGCTGTGCATACGAACATAGCGCTATGAATTGACCGGTTAAAGTGGCGGTGGGTAGGGGACATAGCACGGAGAACCGACAGCCGTTGGGGTTGAAAGGTTCTGGAATGGCGACCGCCTATCAGAAAGCGCAGGGTGGAGAGGCCCCTCACACGGTGGTCCCACGACCTAGTTAGGACGGCGGGAAACTGATGGAGGATGGCAATGTTTGGAGGAGGCCTATGTTCAGCAGTGGACATCAATTGGCTTATATGATGCACGAGTTTTTATATTTATGAAAGCTGTATGTTTTTTATATGAAAAGCGAAATTCATGGTTTTCTGGATGATGTAGGATGTTCTAGATATATGGTACCTCTACTAGTAAGATAGCCTTTGACTCTTTTATTAGATTATTTTTATTTTCTTCTCCTCAATAACTCTGTTCTCCCATGACTGACAGATTTGCGGTCATACAATAAAATGCTTCACTTTTCAAGGGCTTTCATTTGATGTATAGCTGAAAGTGTTACAAGGGTGGGGACGTTTTGCCCATTGTTCTTTGGTAGTCGAGACGGATCCTCGGGTGGCCTAGTGGTCATGGCACATAATCCAGAGACGCGGGTTCAAGTCCCGCCTCGAGTAAAAATTTTTTTCCATTGTCTTTCTTCATTTCGGATGAACACTAATAGTTTTAATGTAAAGTTCTCTGCCTTTTGTTTATATAGAAATAATAACTTAAATGGACTTTTATTAAACTCATTGAATTAAATAGGGTAGGGATAATATAGTGAATTCTGACTTGTAATAATGAACCGGTATATTCCAAATTGTGCCTATGTCTAGCAAATATCAGCCTCGGCTATAAAATAGCGAATACGGGTAGTTTATGTCAACCAAAGGACTCTACAGGAGCGTGCAAATGCCGCGCCAAGCTTTAAGCTTTTCCAATTGTTTTTTTTTTAGTTATATTTATAATCTGCCTGAGTTTAAAGTTGCGGAATCTTTTAACCATGAATTTCATCCAAAGTAAAATAAAACTCATAAACTCAAAAGTTAAGTATTCGAAAAATTAATTTATGCGTAAAATAACTTTTATTAGACCAACAAGGTATAACAAACATAACCACAGAAATTCGTAATAAGTAACCAAATTTTCGGCTACCAACACAAACATAAAAGGAAAATTAAACCAAAAAGTTAATTGTAGACCCCCGTGGGGGTCATTAAAACTTACTTTTTAAATTGAACTAAAGGATTCCCTGTTCCTGCCTGAATAATTCATAATTACGTAAAGCCCATGGTATGAGTGAGATAGCTTTATGTAAACACGTATGAAAGACAAGGATGGGTATACATAATTTACACATCACATAGCAGCCTTTTTGCTCTCCACTTTTGGCTTAAAATTACTCATTCGAATAATTGAGGTGTTAATTAGTTGTCTTTTTTTAAAGAATATTTTTTTTTGATGCATTGAGGTGATCAGTGTACTTCGGGGGAGTCTAGGGTTATCATTTGTAGAGCTTACCTACAAAATTTGTATCGGTATATCTTTTAATGATATCTATGAAGAACCTTCGACATGTGACAGCTGGTAAGAAAGCTGTGTGTATTTCGTCGGTTTGAGTACGATATGCCGATGACATTGAAAGGCATTAGATTTCAAATAGTGTCTAAAGTATTACTTATTTGAAGTCTTAGGGGTTTTCTTTTCCTTAATGAAGACATATTTATTCTGTGTATCTATTATTCAATTTATTCCTATATTTATCTAAAGATAAAACATCGCTTCTTTCTTTTCAAAATTGAGATATTTTAATTGTCCATGTTTTCACTAATTGAGGGACAGTGAAATTCAAACGTTTCGTGTTAAGTTTGCACATCGCAAAGAAGATGTAAAGAAATGAAAGCAGGTCACGATGCCGCCCTTAAAACGCGCTGCCTTCTCGGCCAGTAATGTGGATAATAAGAGATATATGATTTTTGCATGAATATCTTTGACAAACTTTTGCTAGATTACTATTGAGATAACGTGATTATTATTTTGGTCAGGTGGATAGTAGCGCCTATTTATCAGATAACGTCGGTAGGGAACGCAATAGAGAAACTTACAAAGACCTAATTTGGTCATATCCCTCAGGAAAAGCAAGTGCAGAACACTTAGAACCGACGGCGACGCCGGGTCTTTTTTAATAGATTGATTGAAAACAAACGTATAAAATACATGTATTACATTGAAGAGTATAAGTAATGCACCTGCGCGAAGCGGGGACGAGATGTTAGTGAAGCTATAAAATAATACAGCTTATACTTACACATAGGCTACCATTTACAAAGATATTGAATGTAAGCTTCTCTAAATACTTTTCCTGTGCAGACAAAGTCGCGGGCACTATTAGCTAGTTATATCTATACTAATATTATAAAGAGGTAAAGTTTGTGTGTTTGTATATTTGTAACGTTGTAGGGGGTAATCTCTGGATCTACAGAACCGATTTTAAAAATTCTTTCTGTGTTGAATAGTCTATTTATCGGGGAGTGTCATAGACTTTATACCGCCCTACGAAGTGGGCACGGGTCAGCTACTTTAAAAATAAATAGAAAGAAGTATTTAATTAGAAAATAAAAATAAAACACAAAGTTATAGGCTGAAAATAATTTGACAGACATTCAAAAAAATTCAAGAAATTTTTTTCTAGCATTCCGTTTTTATTTGTTTTGTTATTGTCAGTCGAATCTATCCAGTTGGCTTGCCGTACGTAATAACAGTATCTCTTCAGTGCCTTTATTTGTTGATAAGTTTTAATAGTTAAATATGAGGGAAATAGTACACATACAAGCTGGCCAGTGTGGCAATCAAATTGGTGCTAAGGTACGTTGATTTTTTATATATTTTTCTTTATTACAGAAGAGGCCATTTAGTAGGCCGTTAATGCAGGGTTTTTCTGGCCTATTACCATGTTGTTGAAGCCAACATGGTAATAGGCCAAAGAACCATGTTGCCCTACACCTGCACGATTTGGTACAGAGAAATGTCAATTTTTCATTTTTTTCGCTGTGTAGCTCTTTCATTCCCCTTCATTCAAGAATGTGATAAAAAAGTAATATCCATCCATCCATCCATTTCAGCCTATGGATGTCCACTTCTGGACATAGGCCTCCTCCAAAAGTTATGAAAAAAAAATGTTTAGAAAGTAAAATAATTTTGAATAAATAAATAATCCTTAATATTTAGTAATAATAAATTCCTGAAATAGTGACTACCTAATTGTTTAAAAGGAGGAAAATTTAGCAATCCTTTTCAATATATTTGGGATCAAATGACATAACTGCCGTAAATATCAACTGCCTCTGCAAAAGCGGTTTGTCTTAAGCGGACGCCGTGGTGTAGTCATAGGGTCAAACCTCTTGCAATAATAATAATAACTACTATATAATTATTGGAGACCCAAAAATTGTTGTGTGCACGTTAATTTCATCTCTAAAAAATACCTGGTCCCCATGACTTACGGATAGATTCCTCGTGCGGGAGTTGTAAAACAAATACAATACTATCATCATCATCATAACAGCCCATTAATGTCCCACTGCAGGGACGGGCCTCCTCCTGTGACGGAGGTGTACTTGGCCTACTGATACCACGATGGCCAGACTGATTGATATTGAATATCAGGCCTCTTGTTGCAAACCAGTCAACTAGTAGAACTTGATTGATTTACATGGAGTTGTAAATTAATGTTATACTTTTTCTTAGTAATTTTGGCTTGAATCTTAACTACTAGTCCTTTTGGGCTATTTTGTCCACTCTATCAAAACGTCCACTGTATCAAAATATCCACTGTATCAAAATGACCACGGTATCAAAAGGTCCATTGTACTAAAATTGTGTTTTTTTTTAATTTTTTATTGAGCTAGTAGATTTATTTAGTCATGGCATCGTGAAACCAATATATGTTATTTTATCTCTCAATTTGCGAAAAACAACTCAAGGTATAGTCCTCGCGCAGCTATTTTGCGACAGCGTATCTTCATTATTTTTCTCTTCTCTTCTGAACAATTTGCAGTGGTCATTTTGGCGAAGTGGACATTATGACATAAGTTATACAATGGTATAAAAAACCCGAAAAATATTTAGATTATCAGTGAACCAATTTATTGTCTTATCCCAAACAGTAATTTTATAACTTCTAAGGTGTCTTCTGTTGTGATGATAACAAAGAAACATATTCTTTCTCTCCACATACGACACTCTAGCACATAACAACAATAATCTTTAAATATTTTATTTCATTACAGTTTTGGGAGGTTATTTCCGATGAACATGGAATCGACCCCACCGGCACCTACCACGGTGACTCGGACTTGCAATTAGAAAGAATAAATGTCTACTACAATGAAGCAACGGGAGGAAAATATGTACCAAGGGCTATACTTGTCGATCTCGAGCCTGGTACCATGGACTCTGTCAGATCAGGACCTTTTGGACAAATCTTCAGGCCCGATAATTTTGTCTTCGGGCAGTCCGGTGCAGGAAACAACTGGGCAAAAGGACATTACACGGAAGGGGCTGAGTTGGTAGACTCTGTTCTGGATGTAGTCAGAAAAGAAGCAGAAGGTTGCGATTGCCTTCAAGGATTCCAGTTGACTCATTCCCTTGGAGGAGGCACCGGTGCTGGATTAGGAACGTTGCTAATTTCGAAAATTCGAGAAGAGTACCCTGATCGAATCATGAACACGTTTAGCGTTGTGCCGTCACCAAAAGTATCTGATACCGTAGTAGAACCATATAATGCCACGTTGTCTGTGCACCAGCTTGTTGAAAACACTGATGAATCTTACTGCATTGACAATGAAGCACTTTACGATATTTGTTTCCGTACATTGAAACTGACCACACCAACATACGGGGACTTGAACCACTTGGTATCAGCAACTATGTCTGGTGTCACCACTTGTTTAAGATTTCCTGGTCAATTGAATGCTGATTTGAGAAAGCTGGCCGTGAACATGGTTCCTTTCCCTCGTCTGCATTTCTTCATTCCTGGTTTTGCTCCACTCACATCTAGAGGAAGCCAGCAATATCGAGCTTTGACTGTACCAGAACTCACTCAACAAATGTTTGACGCCAAAAACATGATGGCTGCGTGTGATCCTCGCCACGGAAGGTATTTGACTGTGGCTGCTGTCTTCAGAGGCCGCATGTCTATGAAGGAAGTTGATGAACAAATGATGAACATCCAAAATAAGAACTCTTCATACTTCGTTGAATGGATTCCAAATAACGTAAAGACTGCCGTGTGCGATATTCCACCAAGAGGTCTGAAAATGTCTGCTACTTTTATTGGAAACTCTACTGCTATCCAAGAATTGTTTAAGCGTATTTCTGAGCAGTTTACTGCCATGTTCAGGCGTAAGGCCTTTTTACATTGGTACACCGGTGAAGGTATGGATGAAATGGAGTTTACTGAAGCAGAGAGCAACATGAATGATTTAGTATCTGAATATCAACAATACCAGGATGCAACTGCTGAAGAGGAAGGCGAGTTTGATGAAGAGGAGGAAGGCGGTGACGAAGGAGATTAGACAGTGCATTTTAAGATTTGCTTATTTGTATTTTGTATTTTATCGTTTTATTTCTTAAATATACGTCGTTACAATAACATGGCTTTAATTTCTTTTTCTTCCACTACCCCGATAGTCCAGTTTGAATTTCCAAAACGTCTAGTTCTCAGAACTCTCCCGATAGTCATTCTCTGAACCTAAACTTCCCTGAACCCTTTTGTAGCATAATGTCCACTTCCTACTAAAATGTCAATTTTGGGCAGAATTAGTCGTAACTAGAAAAAGATAAATGAACTAGACCCTAAACGTCAAAACCCTTTGCACGACTTATGTCCAAAATACGAAATGTCCAATTAGGATTAATGTCCAACATGAATTTTGTCCAACACGTTTAATGTCCAACGCGATGCCCTATGTCCACTGAAATCCATTGAAAAGATCCATGGATCTTTTTACACTCAAATCGCAGCGTGCGTTCGCCCAGCAAAAAAGTATCGCTTTACATGAATTGAATGATAAAGATAATAATCCTTCCGGAACACAATGTTGAATTCTCATAATGTTGAACCCATAATGTTGAATTCTCAAAATGTTGAATTCTCAAAATGTTGAATCTCATAATGTTGAATTCTCAAAATGTTGAATCTCAAAATGTTGAATCTCAAAATGTTGAATCTCAAAATGTTGAATTCTCAAAATGTTAAATTTGCTAAATGGTGAATTGTCAAAATGTTGGATTCCTTGAATTTAAAAAGTGTTTTAGTGCTGTAATTGTGGTATTTTAAACCTAGAACTAGGTTTTAGAAAGACATGCAACAAAACTACCAATTAAAAAAATGTAAGGTTAATGTACTTAAGTGTTTATTTAGAAAATTATAAAAATAGGTTAAAATAATATTTTTTTCTCTCTAAAGCTTCAAAACAAAATATATTCTTCTTTTTTACATGTATGGAATAAACTTAAAATTAAATATTTAGTTATGGTAGGTACTTTACGTACATAGCTTAAGCCTAATAAATATTATTTTACGGAGAAACTTCAAAGGCGAAAGTATCTTATTTTCCATTTTAGTCAATAGTTTCTCATACTTTTCGTCAAAAATAATATCCTTTACTCTACGATTCTTTTGGAACGGAAGAAACATACCTCTCTCAATTTTCCTGTCAAAATAATACGCTTCTTTTTTGATCGTGTGCAATACGAGAAATATGTTAGGTGTTTTTGGGAGTCTGGAATTCAATTTGCGATGATACCCTTCACACGAATTAGTAGTTCTGTGGATATCATCTGCACAGCTTAACAAATTGTGGTCCTTATTATACCAGCTTTTTTCAAAATAATTCAAAAATAAATGCATTTGCGGTGTATTTGGAGCTTTATCTTTAATCACATGCCAGGCGTTTTGCATATGCCAGCTATCTCACAGTTAAACTGCGCAAGCAGTTATGTGAGGCAATGTATTAAATCTTTTAAATGCAATAAAGAAATAATCCATCCATCCATTAGAGTTCAACATATTGAAAATCCAACATTTTGGGAATTCAACATTTTGAGAATTCAACATTTTGAGAATTCAACATTTTGGGAATTCAACATTTTGAGAATTCAACATTTTGAGAATTCAACATTTTGAGAATTCAACATTTTGAGTATTCAACTTTATGAGAGTTCAACATTTCGTTCCGGAAGGATAATAATTATCTTAAATTAATTAAGGGTCTAATTATTAGACCCTTATCCCGTATAAATGTGCCCCTAAATTAAAAATTCGAGCGTCCAGAGGCTTCAGAGTTATTTAAGAAAAACAATTTCTGCTGCACGAACGTTCGCCCAGCAAAATATTATTTAGTTAATGGGTCTAGCTGGATATAAAATATGCAGAAATATAGCTTGTATTCGAGCCTAGATTTGCCGTGAAAATAAAATTCGAGCGTCATAAGGTTTCAGAGATTTTACAGTTTTTGCTGGGCGAACGTTCAGGCGATTGCTATATTATCGGAAACGGCTGGACGTGGTGTGCGTTACCCTAGCAAGAAAGTATCTCGTAGAGTGATGAGAGTGGTACGTATCGTTCTTGCTAGGTCTACTGAAGATGTGCACGAAATTTGACATTTGTGCGTCCTGGCGTTTTCGAGAAAAATGGAAAATACGATTCCTGCTAGGGTAACGTTACTCCAGCAAGAAAGTATCTCGTGGAGTGATTTGAGTGGTACCTATCTTTCTTGCTAGGTCTACTGAAGATGTGCACGAAATATGACCTTTGTGCGCCATCAGGTTATTGAGATATTGCATTTCCTGCTGGGGTAACGTTTTGATATATCGTGTTTCTCGATAACCATTATGTGTGCGCCAATATAAAAAATATGCCCATGTACCTCTTAATTTGTGCGTACTTATGGCAGAAAAATAAATGAGTAAATATTAACAGTTTTTGAGTAATTACACTTTGAAAAAAAAACGAAAAACGCTCATAACTCGTAAATGAGTAAACTGACAACTGTTATTGGTACTTCTTAATGTCTATAAAAACCATACAAAGTCTGCAAAAACGCATGGTTCAGCAATTTCACGCGAAGTCGTAATTTTTTGTATTCGGATAGAGCATAATTCGAGCCTCTTTAAGCTGAAATTTACATTAGAATAACTAGCACGGCTCAAGAGTTATTACTTGATTACTAAAAAAATTTTAGGAGGCTCTATCTCTCGAACGAAGTAAGGTGCGGTTTTCAAGTTTGTGTTGACTGGTACCTGTTATGTAACACATGATCCTGCAAAGTTTCGCCATGAAAATACCTAATATTGTAGAGTTTTTATTGATTTTCCTCTTATTTTGAGGTTATCTTCAATGAAATTAGTTACAGCCTCGAGACACTAAGGAAAGGAATTAACATTCATTTTTATGATTGGACAATTTTCTGGTTCGACATTTTTATGATTGGACATTTTTAGACTGGTTGTCATTTTTCATAATTGGACATAAGTCGTGCAAAGGGTCAAAACGTTCTTTATCCAAATTCAAATTTCAAAATGCTTTATTTCATAAAAGAACAATGCTCAAAAATGTATGGACACCGTCCCCACTTTGTAGCACTTTAAGATATACACACCTCAACAAAGTCTAGGGATATTTTCAAGATAATATTTTGTATTAAGTTGTGAACCTCAAAAAAAATTGGTTTGTTTTTAATTCTTTTTATGAAAACTTACTTTTTCAACCATTCTAAATTTGAATTTGAAAAATAAAATTAAAAATAAAAGATTTACGCGGCTTGAACGTAGTCAAGTTCGAAAATTTCATTTACCAACAGTAAGTTTTGACTGCTTTTTTGTGTAAAATTTAAGTTTTATAACAATTTAAACGGTTATTTCGAATGATTAATATTGTGTGCATCAAGCAGCGGCGCCATTTCATCATAGAGGAACTGTTTAGGGCAGTAGGCATGCTCCTAGCTGCGGGTACTAAGCGTGGTATTGCTGAAGAGATTGGAACAATACAAAATATGAAATCAAGGTTATGGTCACGTTATCGTGCTACTGGTGAAGTGGCTGAAAGATACCACAGCAACAAGTCTATCACCACTCGAAGACATAATCGATTTTTGCAAGTTCCCGCGAAAAGACAGCCAAATGTTACTACCATGCAGCTGGCTTAGAGGCTCCCAGCTCTAGGTGGAGCCTCTTGCGGGTGACCAAACTGTCAGAAGAAGTCGGCACAAAGCCCACCTTTATGCTCGCATACCGCTTTGAACTCCAGCAATACGTTGAGCAAATCGCGCACGATGGCTAGAGTGAGGTCGTGAACATTTGCTCTGCAAAGGTGACCTGTTATCTGTAGTGGTGTTTACACATGAGTCCCGGTTCGGTTTCCACTCGGATTCACGTAGAGGACGTGCTTGGCGAGTTCCTGGTTGTGATAGCCGCCTACAATATCCCCAGAAAAACTATTCATACCACGATAGAACATTTATGATTTGGACGGGAATTCGTGGCGGTCTAAGAACAGAGCGCGTTTTGATCAGAAACACTATGACGGCTAAAAAATAACTTAACGAGGTGCTAGAACTAATAATCTACCCCCGTAGACTACAATTGGGCCAAATGTTTAAGCTCATGGACGATAACACCCGTCCGCATAAAGCGAGAGTGATGACGAGCTGGTTGCAGGAGCACGACGTATCAATTTTATGCTGAACCACTCAATCGCCTAACCTCAAAACCATAAAATACGCGTAGGACATGTTCAAAAGAAGGGCTTTGATGAATTTTCCAGCATAAACTTGCGATGGAAGAGCAACTTTTTTTGTATCCTAGTCGGACTGATTTTAAAAAATTAAATGAAAATGAAATTATACCGCATCAAGACCTGGATAACTTAATCCAAGCATGAAAAACCGTTGCAGGACCGTTATTTACGGTTTTTTTAATGTACTGACTACTGATTACTCACAGAACAGTTAAAAACAGATTAATTTTCGATTATTTTCACTTTTACTTAAGAAACAAATTCATTGTTAGTTTTACTAATTTTCCAATTTTTTTATTTATTTGAATAAAAAATTATTAACGCAATAATAATACTTTTATTTAATTCTGGATTGTAGCCTGATAAATTACCTTTATAAAAATATAAACATGTTGTATGTTATCTTCAATAATTTTGGAGTTAATTGAGTAAATACCAAATATCCCTAGACTTTGTTGAGGTGTGTATGTTTATCGAAAGGTATTAGTCATCTCTCCATTTTATTGTATGACAGCAAAGCTCAAATGTGTATCCGAAAAAAGTTATATCGCCTTAAAGAAACCGAAATCAATCACAATTATGTAGCTGTTTATTGTACTTTTTCGAAATTATAGCCAATAAAATACATAATTAACAGTGTAGAATATAAGAAAAATATAAAAGATTATTTATTTATTTATTATTTTTTTTATGATTTTATCTTTTTTGTGGGCACGAGTAAGTAGTTTATCTCTTGGGACATTTACTACTTTACGCTGGGTGTGAGGTGGATGGCCCTCAACCTAAGACATTTAAGTGTCATGCCTCAGGGGCACCCCCTGTGGGGCACGAACCTCGCTCTGGACCGTCACCGACTAACAGGATGTGCGGAAGGCACGCTCTCTAGGAGCGAACGCGGCGCGTATTCCTGCCTTAGCGGCGAGGATGGAACCGCGGACGTGTTGTTGTGGCTTCGCGAGCCGTATGAGCTCTACGTTGAGCGATCGCGATCCTATCACCCGGCTCTTCGTGAGCATGTCTAGGTTTTTTAATTTTGGATATTCTAGAGGGGATGTACCCGGATGCCTCAACCACTAGTTGGTTGGAGTGAGTGGCAGCCATTTCAAAGTAGCAACGGGACCACGGGAACAGAGTTTCATGTGATGCTGGATGGTCGGCAACTCAAAGTCAATGTGGATATCCTCGTTACGCGTGAACCGCGTGGCTCCCGTCGCTTTGCGCATGAACCTTTTCTGAATTGTTTGTAACTTATGGATCCTGCTATGTGGCCTAAGGTGTGCAAAAACTACGCACGCGTACGTCATGATTGGCCTAATACAAGTCTCATGTATCCTAACTTGGAAGGAGTAAGTGCAGCCGTCCCATCACAAACGAGCCCCGCTTGCGAACCATGTTTAGGTGGGGACGGAGTGAGGTTTTATCGTCGAGTATGACTCCAAGGTTTTTGGCTTCCCTCGCCCAAGGGATCGGGAAGCCGAACTTTTTGACTTTTGGTGTCTCTGCCGAGAGAGTTTTGTGGCTCCTTTTCTTGTGAAAATTCAACGCTTGGCTCTTTTCGGGGTTGACTGTTATCCCCCATTTCTAGAACCACTCGCTGAGGGCGTTGGACGACGAGTGAAGAACCAAATAAATCCCATCTAGTAACAATTTGACCGTCGGATCATTGAGCCCATAAACGGGAGATTTAAACGTGATTTTAAAATGTTCAGGAATGTAGTATTCAAATTATTGAATGAAGAGATGAGGAAGTGTATTAACACTTTCTTATCTCTTCACAGACTACCGAATTGTTAGTGCGCTTCTCAATACATCCAGGGAGCTTTTTCATGACATTGTCTATATCACAGACGTCGTTGAACGATTTTATCGCAGAATTCACATCAGCAATGACTTAGGTAACTACGTTACAGGCAGCGGGCTACGTTCAGAACATTAACTGATGAGTCCATAAATATACCGTTCCCTGAATTGTCAAACGAGGAAACTATTTTGTTTAGTTTGGGGACATATTACACTTAAAACTAGCAGCTTCCTATGCTAGCGAACATTTACGTGGCGGCGTCTGCAACATAGAAGTTGGTGCAACTCCAAGCCCAATTATGAACCAATACGGTATAAACACGGCAGATTGCACTCTTTTGAGGGGTCGAATTTTATCCAAACATAGGTCAAATGCGACCTATTAGAGGTATTTTGTTTTAAATAACGCACAGGATATAAACGCCATTCTGGCATATTATTGTTCATGCTTAACTGCTATGAGAACAGTTGGTGCCTGCGCGCATGTCGTCAGTATCGTGTGGTACTTTGGTATTGGAAGGCATTTAGACAATTTAACACCTAGACATGCTCTCGAAGAGCCGGGTGATAGGATCGCGATCGCTCAACGTAGAGCTCATACGGCTCGCGAAGCCACAACAAGACGTCCGCGGTTCCATCCTCGCCGCTAAGGCAGGAATACGCGCCGCGTTCGCTCCTAGAGAGCGTGCCTTCCGCACATCCTGTTAGTCGGTGACGGTTCAGGGCGAGGTTCGTGCCCCACAGGGGGTGCCCCTGAGGCATGACACTTAAATGTCTTAGGTTGAGGGCCATCCACCCCACACCCAGCGTAAAGTAGTAAATGTCCCAAGAGACAAACTACTTACTCGTGCCCACAAAAAAGATAAAATCGGGTCATTGGGCATATACGGCACGTAATAATAAATAAATAAATAATCTTTTATATTTTTCTTATATTCTACATTGTTAATTATGTATTTTATTGGCTATAATTTCGAAAAAGTACAATAAACAGCAAAATAATTGTGATTGATTTCGGTTTCTTTAAGGCGATATAACTTTTTTCGGATACACATTTGAGATTTGCTGTCATACAATAAAATGATCAAAATACTAAGGCCTTTCAATTAACATAGGTTTTAAAGTGCTACAAGCTGGGGACGTTTTGAGCATTGTTCTTTATTACAAATTGTTTGAAATCGTCGTTTACTTAAAATTTGAGCTACAATTAAAATTATAGATCGACACAGACAAACGCCAGAGCACTAAAAAAACCGCGTTGTATTGTCCAATGTAAATTAGAGGAGAAAAATAAAACCAATCTACTTGTCTGTCTGTGTTGATCCATATTCAAGTTTCCAAATGCATAAGGCCAATGAGAAGAAACCTGGCAAAGAAACTCATGGCAACTCTTTTAATCCTACTTGGCCATCCCACCCTGGCGGGAAGAGTGGAAAAAATATCATTATCATCATATCAGCTTATCCCCTTATTCCACATAGCCCTACCTACCGGTGGTCACCTAACTACAAAATTAAACCGTCTGCCCGTTTGCCTTCCCATTACATTTACATTTAAAAAAAGTTATGAAGTGGTCATTTTATTTTAGGAAGTGAACGACATGGGTAGTGATCTGTTTAGGAAGGGGACGACATGAAAAATGGACATTTTTGGATGTGGTTCATTTGGGAATAGTCATAACAGGATGTGTTCCATTTGAGTAGTGTAATTATTATATCCTACGTCGTCGGTTTAAATTATATGCAGCATTTGCGTAAACATACCTAAATAATCAATTTGAATAAAGAAGATAATAATTTTTTTATGATTTATTTATGAATTTATGAAAAGCTTTCAATATTATTATTCATTAGACTTTAAATATCAATTGGCTCGCCAAAACTAATTCCAATGGTCTTAATTTGGAGATTCGGCCATAGCTGAATATTAAACCTAAGATCATTCACAAATAGCCATGTTAAATAATTCAGTGGCTGTCCATTGCCCGGGAATAACGTCACTTATTCTAGAGCTGTTTGACTAAAGGACAACTCAGACGTACCAGTTTCTCTTTTTTCTCGTGGTCAAACTATTTTGTCTAACTGGTTTGACCACGAGGAGTTTTGACAGTTCCTCTTGGTCAAACTAGCGTAACCTTTTTATAGAACATACTGTATGCTATGAAATCTAATAGTACAGGTTCGTGTTCGCGTTCGTGTCCGGTTACAAATAGTGACTTTGTTTCGTATGCGGGCAAAATACATTTTCAATACTTATTACGAGTAAATCTTAATAGTATTATAAACGCAAAATTTTGTGAGAATGGAGTAATCTACGGATATGTAACTCTTGGCCCGAAAATTACTAAACTGATTTTATGCTATAAAAAAATATTTTAATCCACCTCTAGCCCGGAGCATGAAAACATTAATGTGCATAGGAAGGGTACAGTTTACATAAGTCAAATTTTCTTTCTTCAGTTTTCGTAGAGGTTTTTAAAGTTTACCTTAAATGGCTTATACGACATTTGTTAAGCTAGAGTGGTGGCACCGTGTATTGTTAATCACCACAAACGTTAAGATAGTTTGATATAAAAGAACATCTTAATCAAAAGAAAAAGCAAAGACTTCGAGTATGGTACGTGTGAGTATATCTTTACTCAAGAGATGTTTGAGAGCCAGTGAATGAGCTCCGCTAATGCATGGATCGGACGTGACGCCGGCTTTGTGATAAATAGCCGGATTTTCGACTATTTTGTATGGAAAGTTAAGGACCAAATAGGATAGGATTTCCGAACTATATTATGTTGTTGATACTTTGAGCTCGCTATTTTTGAACTAGCTTTCAGGATAGAGTTAGCTTATTTGAATGTATTATACTCAGGGGTGGCGTGATATTTGTGGTTACTGGTTCTGTTCCCGCGTTAAGCAATTATTTGTTGATCAAAAATATATTTTCATGTTGGACAAACTTGGATATTTTGTTGAAGTTAAATTGATGTCTGTAAAAGTCCCTGCGATACGTGACATAAGCACTAGAGTGGTAATTGCCATTACAAAAAAAATCAAAGTTTCCCGCTGTCACTACAGGAGGCTCTTCTCTGCTCTTGTACATTATACGCCGTTATATGTATAATGAAGTGGTATGGATGGTAGATAAATGACTTTACTCTGTCGCCATCACATTGCTGGTCTAAAACATGTTCTGAATGTGCATCGGTTGTGCAAGTTGACCACGAAGCTCAAAAAGATGAAAGATTGTATCTAGACCCTCTTGCCTTTTGCTCCTAAAAGGGTATTACTTAAAGAGGTTTCGCACTAAGTAAAAAGATTAAGAAAACTGTTGAGACAGAAGTTTTTTACCAATTAAATGTTTCGGCTTATAGGCAGAAACGACATTTGACAGACCAAAATTTTTAAATATCATTAATTATTAAAAAATAAAATTGCATAATTAACTGATGTAAATCGACATATTTAATTAAAAGAATTTCAAAGTATGTTTTCAATAAAGAGCAACAATTTTTGCACCACCCATTTCGATATTTGGTAACAACTCACATTCATACAAATTTTAAATAAAACGTTGCTTCACAGCATCACTTATTTCGAATGCACAGACTGCCACGAAACCACGATTGTGCATATTTGCATACTAAAAATAAACACGTAGATACAAGGTTCTGCTGATATTAATGTTTTAATAGCGTTGTATGTGGCAAATGCGGTCACTGCTACAGACCGACAACTACCAGTATTACAATATATATGAGAGAATTGTGCAGCTGAACAGATCGTTTTTTGCATTTAAATCCTTCGAAATATTTGAATGTCGTGTACAGTATTTAAGATTGTGTTCTTCAAGCGGGTTACAAGATTTCCATTATTTAATCATTATCATAACAGCCCACTAATGTCCCACTGCAGGGACGGGCCTCCTCCCGGGAATGAGGGATACTTGGCCTCCTAATACCACGCTGGCCAGACGGATTGGTATAGGGTTTAATTTCAAGTTTTCCTTCCTTTTTATTATTTCGTAAAGATAATATTCATGGATAGTCCCTTGGTTGATTTTTACGACACCCATGGGATGAGATGGGGTGGTGACATATTGTATTCTTACTCCGTCACTACACGGAGATGCACATATCTTACTGCATGTTTGATTATAGAACGTTAGAACCAATTTACCAGAATCAAAAAATCCTAGTTTATTAATTCAAACGCCCGGGTGACTAGAGCGACCTAAAACTTTATAGCGTCTAACGCCCGGGTAACTAGAGCGACCCGTTCGCTAGACGCTATACTAGCGTATTTTAAACTTATTTTTATCTGTGGAAGTCTTCTAAGCATTTTTAGGATTCCACAATAGATGGTACTGTATTAAAAAACGCGTCTTTGTATGTATAACAGTCTGACACTTGACAAGGAGAATATAGACAATTTTAATTTAGTTTCAACACGTGTGCCGCGAGTTGACAAGGTATTGCGATCTCTGCATTTAAGATGTAATTATTGTTTTATTTATTACTAAAGTCTAGTAGTGTTATATATTAAAATGATCCTTAAGATTATTGCTTATAGAATATCTAAAAATGCAATGGTTTGCGAGTCTTTTGTTATATTTTTACTGGACTTGAAATGGCCACGTAACATTTTTTTTTTTTTTTTATATTTATTTATTTTTACGTTATTTTACTAAGTGTATTGCTAAAATATTTGTTGTAATAGGTAGTACAGTTAATTATTACTATTATTTTGTTTTTATCTGAAGAAAATATGACGAATCCATTTATATTTTTGTTGTTTTAAATTTACGGTCGGCCATTCCGCCGGTCATTTTATTAGCAAAAGTGTGGGTACTTGTAGATTGTTTAGGATAATTAAGCAACATTGTACTACCCACTTATTATTTATTTGGTATCAAAATAAAGCTTATATAACCTACTATAATATGGCAGTAATGATTTAATAGAAATATGATACCATAGATTCGGAAATACGTGTTAAACAAATTTTTTGCCTAAATTTATCGTAGTTTTGCAACTTTATATTTTTTTTTTGAGTTTCGGGCTGATGGGTCTACTTTAATTTAAATATACCTAGATGCCTTATAGTTTTAGCTTTATAGTGGAATTTTTATTTTGCTGTAATTGTATTAGTTTAGGAGTAATTACATTTTATATCGGCAACGGCATGACGCGCGGAACGCAGTTAGGTCGCTATAGCGGCGCGGACGTTTGACGCTCTAGCGGCCCGCGAGCTCGGGCGCGCGAGTGGTTATAACCCTTCACGTACCAAAGTAGTTCGTAATAATATTTCGAGTAACATTTAACCCGCGAATGCTATAAATTGCAATCGCATCGATCAATAGAGAATCTCGGTTCTCGACTCGCCAGCATCTATTTCGGGCGTTGTAGGGTTACCAAATTAGACGAATTGGCTAGACATTTACTCTTGATACTAATTTCAGATAGCTCAGTAAAATTAAATGACTTAATGGACTAAAACGTCATTCATGACGGTAGCTACTGAAATTCTGCTGAACTACCACTGAATGTATTACCGAACGGCATTGTTTTTTTTTAATTGGCCTACCAGAATGACTATGATGCCTGATGTTAAGCATCCAATAGAGTCCAAGAATGGCGAGCACCACCAGCTAATAACTATTTGTAGAGGCATGAATTTCTCCACTATGGCATGGCGGTTTAAGAAGATGCTTTTTTAAGGCTCGCTTGAAAGAACCAGGATCGTGGTTTGAAGAAAACACATAGGCTGGCAAAGAGTTCCATTGTTTGATGATTTTGATATTACAACGTTAGCAGTGAGTAAATAAAACAATTGTTGAGTAAGAATACAATAACAATTTTTGAGTGTCAAAACATTTTGTTATAATAACAATAAGCATGCATGGCATTATTCCGGTGACAGTTTAATTTGAGCCTTAATCATGTTTGGTCTATCTCAGCAATAAGCGGTTCACTGCTGGACATAGCTGGTTACGTAGTTTCAATTTTCACCATGCCTGCAATGTACACGAATTTGATTTCTACGCAGAATTTCACTAATTATTATATCATTTATGTACACTAGAAATAATTCTTGCATGTATTTGCACTAGCACAAAATAAAATCCGACTAGATTCCCAAAACATGGTTTTTCTATTCCCATATATATATTTCCAAACTTTACTTCAATCAAAAGCTATTCTTATTCAATCACTACTCCATTCGAAATAGTACTCAAACTGCAATAGAAATAGATTTCATTTTTGAATAGAGGTTATCAATTGAAAAATTGTGCAAGAATTTGTATCATCTATTTAATATTGCTTCAGCTGAACTTTCATTTTAAGTTTTATTGAAAGATATAAGTACCAGTTGGTATACGTTCAAAAGTACATTGTATTATTAATAGCTTTAAGTCGTATTATCGCGTGATTAGCCTCATAAAAACTGACCTTCTAGCTAAGTATTTTCTACTCTTACAAGCCGCACGAAACACAATTAGAACATTGTGCTTAGGTACTCTACTTAGGTTAAGTGCACGATACTACCATAATCAACTCTATTTTACCTGCTTTACCTACCTTGCTTATAAGACCTGTAAGCAGCATTCTTCTAGCTCTCTCTAGGCCCAGGCCCTATTTTTTACGAAAGAAATGTAAAAGTGCATACAGATCACAAGACTCTTCTGTCCAGTCCCAGATATTAGATATGAAAAGATGGCCGCGTTAAAGGTGATCGAGACGGATGCTCGGGTGGCCTAGTGGTCATGGCGCTGGACGCCTATTATAGTCCAGAGACGCGGGTTCGAGTGCCGCCTCGAGTACCAATTTTTTCCATTGTCTTTCTTCTTTTCGGGTTATAACTAACAAATCATTGTTTGTCTCTCCACAGGGCCAGGAATAAAGGGTACGATGGCGATACTCAACTGTCTGCTGGCGAGGCAGCTGTGCTTTGAAGACGCGTCCTGCTCAGCCATCCTTGAGATCATTCCTCGCGTCTGTGGTTCTGAGCTTGGTAAGTAAACTATTTATGTAATTTGTACTTTTAGGACTTTCTTTCATCAGATACTATCGATTAGGTACTCAGATATTTTATAGTAATAATATGTTAGGTAGGTATAGATAGTTCGTTGCAGTGTTATCCAAATGGGAGGTGTGAATTAGTGAAACAATTTTATAGCTGTCTCTGACATAGTTTGCTTAGTGGCCAAATTAAAAAACCGTTTGGCCAACGTGGTATTAGTAGGCCAAGTATCCCTCCGTCACTGGAGGAGGCCCTTCCCTGCAGTGGGTCATTAATGGGACGTTATGATAAAGAAAATAAAAAAGACATAATTCACAAAAGTGAATAGATTTTTATTCAACAACTTACACTCAAGAAAATCTTGTTAAAATTCCAATATTATTAAGACACACACTCATTTTAACAATACGCAAACTTTCGAAGCCTTTCTTGTTGAAAAGAAAATACGCGAACAAGTCTTTTGTTAAGAAGTCCCTCTTATATAAGTACATACATAGGGTCTAACCACGACATCCTATCAACAGATGAGAGGCTGAATATTACACCGAAGTGTAACCTTGACATTTTTTATTTGAATACATTGTGTCCTACATGAAGTACATTTTGTCATTAAGAATTGTTGTTTTATTTATTTATTTATTTAAGGATTACCAATAAATGATACACTTTCTTAACCTAGAATACATAAATAAATAAAAACATGACATGTGCTCACTTAATTACAGGTAATCACAGCTAACTTATAGAACTATTACAATGAAAATAAAAGAATAATACTAAAATATAAAATAAACAAAATCTTTCAAATTGTTAATTGAGAAGATTTTGTTTTCTATTAAACATAGTAACTAATACATTTTGGACTATTTTGTTGCTAATTGGGGTCATTGTTTTTCTCTCTTTTAAGTGCTATTTTGTTAATATTTTAAATCATTTTGTTCTCTAATCAATACAGTTTGTTCTAGTATTATAACATACATAAGTACTACACCGCGCGGGTCATCTTCAGAGATAAAGGAAATGTTAATAATACTCTGGTTAGACGGGGGTCGTAATAGTTTTAATTTCATTCCTATCTTCAGGCTTTGTCTTTTAGTCGGCTTGTACGACACCCTTAAAATATGATAAGGTGGTAAAACTATGTATGTTATAGGAACCTACAAATTACATCTAATTTATTAAGTATTATTTATTTTGCTGAATTGGACGTCTCGCTTGTTTTTTTATACATAGACAACTTACTAGGTAACTTTTAACGATATAATGAAACTTCCAGACTCTACTTGTAGGATTTTACATATTATAGATCGCACAAATAAAAGTCCTGCGTGGGACTCGAACCCACATCTTTATACGCAGAAGTCGTGTAATTACTTCATGTCTAACAATATTTTAATATTACATAAATAATAATAATATCTAACTAATTAGGAAATTTACATAAAAACCTTTTTAAGTACAACCAAAAAGTATTTTTTACGATGTCGCCGGCTAGGACAGATTATTGCTAATGTGGGTGTTTACCAACCGTTTATAACAGTCAATTATAACAACGGTTTATGGCTGGGACGTGTGGGTGTAAAATGTTTTAATAGCATAATTCTTAGGTTGAGTAGGTTGGAGTAAATGTGTATATACAATACAAGTAGATGAGGCAATTATATTATGATTATAATGAATAAATTCAAAACTTATTCTTATGCAGCTGGCAGAAATTACAAAGCTCCATGTACTACGATCCTTAAAGACCTGTTTTGCTTTTCTGCTTCTGGGTGTCACCAACTATTTTCCTGCAATTTTTTTAGTGCGCCCCCTACTGATGTTTCCTAATACAATCGCGCTATAAATATCCATTCCTAATGTCTCCAAACTACATTGGCATACTTCTCTCAATTCTGGTCACTACATCTTTTTTCAATTCGCTACGCTATTTTATCTTAACACGTTCTCAGTGCAGTGTACCATATGTGGTACACGTGCTTTGTTTTACTATTGTGTCTGCTGGCGGCACTGTGAGGGTTAATAAACAACAGAGATTGGAACTGTCACACTTAAATTTCACGACAATGAACAATTAAAAATTAACAAATATTATTCTTACTTCTGGGAATTCGGTTAGTAAATAACAATATTGGCGTTGTATATAAGCAGTGTGTTACAGTACAGTCAGAAGCAAATATATGTACACATTGTCAAATTTTCTGAACTATCTGCACGTTTATCTAGGCAAAAGAATACCAAAATTATTTTGTAATTTAGAAGGGATTCCGTACAGTTTTAAACTAATCTTCGAATATTCAATTTTGGATTGGCAAAACTGTAGATAACCGTTTTACAAAATGTGAAAATGTGTACATATTATTGCTCGTGACTGTACGGTGTAACAGGCATCCAAACCGCAGTATGTTTTGACCTTTCACTCCTGTCACTCTCGAGAGGATAAAGAATAAAACATCTGAGTGCTCAAAGTGATACGTTATTAAATAATTAACAACGTCATTAATGTCTGTGTACTTACAGGTGGACGTATTATCATATTTTATTACTAGCTGTTTCTCGCAACTACGAATAGTTTATTTATGTACCTAGGTAGTACTTTCAGGCTTCGTACATAAAAATGTGGTACGGTAAATATTGCGTAAAAGTTAGTTTGTCCGCATATAGAATCACTGTGCCATCCAAGTAAGCGAAATTGCGTAATC
This sequence comes from Schrankia costaestrigalis, assembly GCA_905475405.1. Taxonomy (NCBI): domain Eukaryota; kingdom Metazoa; phylum Arthropoda; class Insecta; order Lepidoptera; family Erebidae; genus Schrankia; species Schrankia costaestrigalis. Next base: position 6,351,440 of record FR997850.1, read on the forward strand.
CAATTAATTTGTCACCAACACCATGACTAATTTGTCCTAGTCTGTACCGCATAGAGATTGAGTACATGTTAAATAAAAATAAAACAAACTATTATAAGGAGGCACAGGATGCGGTCCTGTGCCTCCCTCATCCACACAAGCTGGCAAGGTTTAGAGAAGGTCTATGTCCAGCAGTGGACGTCATTTGGCTGATTATGATGATGATGAAACTTACATATTTATACATACATACCTTTTAAAACTTGTCTCATAGGTGTTAGATAGATACTTCGTAGCCCTTATTTTGCACTTGCACTAATACTACGTTGCACTTATACTAATCCATACAACCCTGCTTTGTTTCATCCACATTCATTTATTAAACAAGTGGTTACATATTTCAACTTACACTCATACGTATCAGTGCCTATAATAAGGTTTACCATGAAATATCTGACTACGATATTTTGTACGCCTTCCACATATATATTATTCATAGCAAATTACATAGATACACCAATGTTTGTTTCTAGGGCCCGTATTAACTGATATTAAATACTAGATATACAGGGTGATGGTAAACAAGTAATCCTTTATTATTATTTAAAAGACAACTCCCCCGCTAGAATTCATTCTCATTAATGCGGTAAGCTTACAAACATCATATTAACATACACAAATAACATTCAGATGCTTATGATCGTAACGTTTATAGAATTTTAATCACTATAATTTTTGTTTACTTTTGGCTTCGATCTTTGGTCTTTCAAAAGCGTGGAAAAGCATCTATGGAAGCCAAATCTATAGTGGGTCTAGAATATTATGTTTGCAATTATTGCAAGTTATCATTTACGTTTCACTAAATAACGCCTACTCAAGGGAACAATACCCCAAAATAAGTACAAGCCTAAGTAAGCCAAACGGAACGCGGTGTCCTACGTGGGCGACTAATGCAACGCGACGCGACGCGATGCTACACGCGACAAGTATCCTACATGATTACGTCGCGTCTCGTCGCAGACTGCCACATAGGAAAGAAGTAGGGCACGCCGTTGATTTGATCGCGTACGTCGCATTCGTCGCGTCACTTTCGTCGTCCGCGTAGGACACCGCGTAAGCCAGTACAGAAGAAAAAGATTCATCATTATATCTCCTAATTGAAATAACAACAAAAAATATAATTATGTATATCAATAGAAAACAACCTGTATATGAATAAATATGACAGCCACTAGTAAATGATTAATGAATACGTATTGACGTACTTGTCCCAGTAAAAATAATCTTCAAATAGATACTAACATACTTTATGTATTTGATTTTACTTCATATTTATTGATATTAGTATAGGTATTTGATAACATCTGTTGCTTAGAGGTTAATTCGTTCATGGCTGTTATACTGGAGGTATTGGTTTTGTTTCCTGCTCAAAACAAATCTTTGTGTAGGTACATAATTTTTTGCATAGGTCAAGCTGTTTTTTTTTGCATTGAGCGTGAATTGAAACCGTGTACTATTACGCATTGCGCCGTAGAAGTAGCAAGTAGTATTTAGGATCCTTGATGCAAATAACACTGCTGGTTGCGTCTATAATATAATCAACTAGCTGACGAAGTGGGTACGGCCCGTTGGGCGGCGATAAAGACGCGTCCCTTTTTTAAACATATTTCATTACTCCTCCACTCCTATTAGTCACAGCGTGATATTATATACCCTATGACACTCCCCGATAAATAGTCTATTCAACACAGAAATAATTTTTAAAATCGGTTCAGTAGATCCAGAGATTACCCCCTACAACGTCACAAACTCACAAAATTTACCTCTTTATAATATTAGTATAGATAATTATGATAAGTTAAGCAATGTAGGCAAGGTAGCCTTCCTGATAGATGAATGTGGTATTTCGTCAGAGCGTGTCCCTAATATAGAAACGAGTCATCTCTAAGGACGAAAAGAAATTAGGTCAGCTGATTACACAAGGTTATGTCAAGTTTTCCTTCTATTGTTCATCATAACAACCCGTTAATGTCCCACTGCAGGGACGGGCCTCCTCCTGTGACGGAGGGATTCTTGACCTACTAATACCACGATGGCCAGACGGATTGGTATAGGGTTTAATTTCAAGTTTTCATTCTTTTTATTTCTTAAAGATAATAATATTGACGGATAGTCCCTTAGTCGGTTTCTACGACGCCCATGGGATGAGATGGGGTGGTAACATATTGTATTCTTACTCCGTCACCACACGGACATTGTTACTATTGTACAAATAATCTACTAGAAAGTAGCTAGAAATATTTTTTCTTTTTTGTTTGAAAGGTCAAGAAATAGCTGAGTACGAAAGTCACTCATCATTTCCCTGCCCTTATCCCAATTTTCTTTTTTTGGGCTCGGCGCTGCATGTCTTCTTCTTCCATATACTGCTAAAAGTTTTAGCTAAGTATATTTTCCGGCCGGCGGCCTGTCTGCGGCTTCCTTTGGAATGCTTTACTCCCCACCAGGAGTTTGACCAGAGATGTTAGGTGGTATGCACCGGGTCGTGGTATCCCTTAGTCGCCTCTTACGACACCCACGGGAGGATGTGCGGCAGTCCTACTCTAACCGGGAACCGCACGGCATACAAAGGTAACAAACATTGAAGAAAATATAATAAAGAGACCTCATTTCGAATTCTGCTAAAAAATTTGAGCATCACATAAAAATTCGACCTTCTTTCTAAAAACTTTTTAAACAATCTAGCCACTTTTTTTTCTTAATTCAAGTGACTTTTAAACTACACACGTTTACAATATAAAAGCTTTCAAACAGTTTTGATATGTCCAGTTAATAGCTTTGACTTTCATACATCTCTAGAGATTTTGTCTCATCGCAAGCGGAGCGAGTGATGGCTCGCTCTAGTGGAGCTAAACCTTGTCGATATTGTATGTCTCTTGTGTCTATCCTGTCTGTGTTGAAGGATAAGTTGTTACATTAAAATTGTGTCATCATCATAACAGCCCATTAATGTCCCACTGCAGGGACGGGCCTCCTCCCGTGACGGAGGGATACTTGGCCTACTAATACCACGCTGGCCAAACGGATTGGTATAGGGTTTAATTTCAAGTTTTCCTTCTTTTTATTTCGTAAAGATAGTAGTTACGGTTATTCCCTTAGTCGGTTTTTACGACACCCATGGGATGAGATGGGGTGGTGACATATTGTATTCTTACTCCGTCACCACACGGATATATTAAAATTGTGTACTTGTCCGTTATTGTCTAAGGATGATAAGGGTGATAAGGGTCCCTTCTTTTGCTTCAAGGCGGTCCACCTGATGGAAAGATGTAACAACCGATTAAGGACATTAGCATTGACAGCCAAGCCACAACCAAGCAGTGTCTTGATTATAAATAGACAGGCAGTGGCCTTCTTAAACATAAAATGTTTAGTCTCATAAATCCTTGTAATATTACTAGCTACTGTGCTCTTCCACAAAAATACAGACAAATTACTTAAGGGTACATAGTTTGCTAATAGCCGGATCCACACCAAACGACCCATTTTGGATCGGCGATCCCGCGATCCGCGATCCATCGACGACGGATAGCTCGCGGCAAAGAGCGAGCGATCCTGCCGCGTAGTTTGGATCACGCGAGGCGGATGGAGTCCACATCAAAGTTTGATCATCAAAACAAGCTAAACAAATGCAAGTACAGCTATTTTCTAAAATACAAAGAAATATAAAAATGTATTGAGTCCGGTTTTTTCCTTTCATTTCCAGGTATAACCTATCAAAATTTTAGTAATTTCTGTAGAACTTTGACAAAGTTATAAGCTTTTGAACCTTTGAATTGCTCTCCTGTAAACTTGTGTTTTTGCACTACTAGTTTACGTAGGACCCGTCGAAACGCTCCTGTGGATCGCGCTCCTGCCGCGCGCGATCGGATCGCGCTGGATCGTTTGGTGTGGATCCGGCTATTAGAATTATAAAATTTGACAACTTATGTCTTGGTTGTGGCTTTACTGGGCCTGGGCACTGCTGACATCAATAAGCTGTAGTTACTACTTACTGTCAATTGGACCGCTTGCTTGTTGGTAACCCTAATGTTATAAAAAAGGCCAGCAGGTATGTACAAAATAAAACCTAACTCATTCCATCTCACAATGAAACAATATCCTAACACAACTCCATTAAACTTTTTACGTAAGAACCTTCGTGTTCACTGCCTATAGTAATAAATTATTTAAAAAAGGATTTTATGTTCTATGTAATAGAGGTGTGTTTGTATAAATCTTAATTAGGCATAATTATTACTCAATTACAAATCGATTTAAAACAGGTAATGTACCGTAATTTGAACTCTATATTCGTGTAATTTTGTGATTAGCATGCGTTTTAGATGCACGAAAACGATGATTGACTTAAAATATAAAAATAAAATAGGGATAAAACTCCTTAAAACTTTTTCCCAATTTAGGTGATGATAATATTGTAAGTACTATTTTTTATCAAGTCAGCTTAGGCCAAGAGGAAAATTCATAGCTGAGAGTAACAGCATTCTCAATATTGGCTTTCTCTCAAGAGTCGTGCATCAAACCATCTGGTGTCAAAACCTCCTTGCGAGCTTTGTGTAACAATAAACTATTCAGTTCGCAGTGCTACGCTATTTCTGTATGCTACTAGATATCGTCAAAGACTACGTTATATAAGGCTATATGAAGAAATTGCTACGATATTTTTCTAGCTTTACGAAATGCAAAACTTTTAGACTTTCGTTACCGTAAAATATTTTCATCATTATCATAACAGCCCATTAATGTCCCACTGCAGGGACGGGCCTCCTCCGTGACGGAGGGTTACTTGGCCTACTAATACCACGCTGGACAGACGGATTGGTATAGGGTTTAATTTTAAGTTTTCCTTATTTTTATTACGTAAAGATAATATTCACGGATAGTCCCTTAGTCTGTTTTTACGACACTCATGGGATGAGATGGGGTAGTGACATATTGCATTCTTACTCCGTCACCACACGAAGATAAAATATTATTTGATTTATCTTTCAATTTGCCGGTCAAGCTCTATTCAAGACTTAGGAAATAGGGTCATATTTAGGCTAGAATTTTACATTGTACCACACTAGCCAGATGGATAGGTGCAGAATTTATTTTTGGCTTTTTACTTTCTTATAGTTTATTCCAAGCGTAGTTTTGTCCTAAGCTGTCGCTTACACCCACGCAATGGGTATCACATCACTACCTGGCACATTGGGTCTCCTAGTATTCTTACTTCTCTACCAGAGGGCTAATTTTGTCCTATTGTTAAATTGTGAGATGAGTTCAACTTTATTATAAACTAGCGATCTGCCCCCGCTCCGCACGGGCACCTACTACAGAATGTCCTTAAACAACGTTTAAATACTGCTTCATTAGAAATATCTAAATTTGTATAGGTTTCTATACTATATTATACATGTGTTATACAAATAAATCTTCCTTTTGAATCACTCTATCTATTAAAAAATACCGCATCAAAATCCGTTGCGTAGTTTTATAGATTTAGGGGAAAGGCGTACAAAATGGCATAAGTGGGTTAAATGACATACTCGCATTTCTCCAAAACTATGGATAAAAAAGTTCTCAAAACTACGTACAGAGGGCCTCTTAGTAACGCTTAGCAACCTGTCACTTTGCCAGTGGCCTCCGCTCGGCTTTGTGAAGTGTGTGCTTGTTTGTTTGGTTTTTGCTGTCACGAGTTTTACTCAGGCGGATTTTGATTTGTCGTAAAAGTAAGTATTTTTTACGTTAATTTGTATTTTATTGACGTTAGTTTATTGTAATGTTGTTATGTAACTGCAAGGATGTGTTGAAATCTCAATTGTTTTATTATAATTATAATTGTTGTTTCTTAAACTTAGAAGTTATAAGATGGACAAAATGGCATACCCCTTGTTCCGGTAAAATGGCATACTATGTCGTTTGACCCACCTATTTTTTTCTTTCAGATAATCAAACATGCCTCGCAATAATTGTAGAAAACGGAGTGAGGCTGGCAACGCCATGGCAAAGGCTATTGAAGCCGTGAATAAAAAGGAAATGGGCTGGTTATCAGCTTCAAAAGTATTTAAGGTTCGCTCCTCCCTCGATTCCGGAGAAGAAAAAAAGGACAGTCACAAAACCCTTAGAGTTTAGTTCAGGCAATGAACAAGATTTCTCTTCGTTACAAGTTAATACTGAAGCCGGAGATGAGGATGAAGATTGCCCATGCATATATTGTACCTAATGACCTTTACTCCAGGTCCAAGCCAAGAGAGGTATGGTTACAGTGCGTAATCTGTAAAAGATGGGCTCATGCCTCTTGTGCAAATGTACCAAAGAAGACAAAGATACCTATTTGTTTGCGAACTTAGCAAATAGATACTGGACTGAGTACAAATTTGCTATTCCATTTTGTCCCCACCACGTGTGTCATATTACCCGCCTAGGATGGACAAAATGGATTTTTTCCACTTTTTTTAAAATTAGTCATAATTATTTTGTTTTTGAGTTAAGTTCATTGATCGCCACGATTCTTATTGGTAATGAACCAAAGTATTTAAAGGTTCCAAAGCTATTCAAAACTAATAATAAATAAATATTTTATGATTATTTTTGTAACTGGTATGTCATTTTGTACGCCTTTCCCCTAAGCATACAAAGGGACATAGGGACAGAAAAAGCGATTTCATATTTTTATATTAACTATAGATTAGATATAATGTTGCCATGATGATAATGTCCTATTCCCAGCTTGTCAGTACTCAAAAAGTATTCCTAATCGAACTTAAATTAGTTCCGATAAACCTAATTTAAAACGACTAATAATTAAAAAGAAAACTTTTCGAAACTATTCAAAAAGTTATGTATGTACGTAAATGAGTTTTAATAGTTTATGTAATATTCATTACTATTCTACTTGTACAAAATAATCAATAGTTTCGAGAATTCATGTCAGGTCATTTTGTACCACTAAATAGAAGTAAATATAAAGATAAAGATCATTTATTCACAAGAAATGTGGTACATAGAGCTGGTATAGTAATAAAGTCTAACACATTCTACCATAACAATGGTGTGTGAACATTGTACAATATTTGTATTCTAAATGTTATTTAACAAATTATATATTATTTAATTATTTTATTGAAACTGATAACAACATGTATGTACCTAAATTATGTTTATGATGTAATGTATCCATAAAATGTTAAAATATCTATAATGTTAAAGTCAAAATGGTAAAGTGTCAGATTGTAAAATGTTAATACAATGCCATTATTGTTTTGAATATTGTATGAATTAGAAATATATCCAAACTATACTTACCTATTTACCTTTCATATACGTCCTAGTCTCTGGTTCGATTCCCACTGTTGAAAATTTGTAACATTAATGTTTGCATTATCATAGTCTAGATGTTTCCTCAGTATTTACAAAAAAAAACTACATAAGTACGTTTAATAACCCTTATCAATCATTTACTCACATTCTTTATTACCGATTAAATAAGATTTGGTACTTTTCCTTACATTCTTTTATCCTTCGAAATGTAATACGTTTCTTCTTATTTTTCCTTTGAAAAAAAATTAGTTACTTATTACTTACATAGAAAAACTCAAATACTCCATTAAAACGGCTATTCTGAGCACCATTTGAACCAACAAGTCCTCAATTCCACCACCTTCATGTAACGTTATTAAACACGCAATAATTCAAAGATAATCCCACTGAACCCGTACCCCTTAATATCGAACTGAAGTCATAATAGTGATTTATGTGTTACCCAAATACTCACCTGAATTTGCTCAGGGACAATACGTCAAAAAAATATTAATAACACTAGAAAGTAACAATGGAGGGTGTACAAAAGGTGACCGATATTCACCTAGGATGTTGTAGGAGAACCATGCTTTGGTAAAATAGCGGGTTTACTTTGTGCCGCAATCGACCAGTTTAATTGTTAGAAAATTATGATGGAAAAACGCGTAGAATTTTAAGGATTAAAGGGTTTTTTTACTAAGGTATTCGGCCTTACTAAAGTCAAAACTTTAAAATCTATTTAGTTGGTGTTAATATCAGCTCCACAATCCTACTCCTGGGAAAGGGCTTTTCTTTTACATTCCACATATCTCGGAACAGGAACAATGTAGGCCAGTGTCTCTTTACCCTATTTACTTAGCTTATCTCACTCCCTCTTACGTGGCCTGACGCAACGCTGATTTGCTAGTTTCATTCTGTAATCAACCTTGCCCACAGCTGATAAGACATAATATTAAAATCAAGACATCTTGTATAGTTTATACGAACAAAATTCTCTTTTTAATAAACAATTATGGCCACCTTACTTACAACATACACATAATATATTACACATACATACTTATACATGAGTGATCGAGATCACAAAAGAAGGGGGTCACTGACGCGATAAACACTTCACTCTCCTTCACTCCTTCATTCATTCGCGATATCGATTTAATGTGAACTTAGATTTTTGTTCTATGCATTAATTGACCCAGAATTTAGCATAATTCATAATATTTTAACTATGGCGTTGCTTACATGAATGTATTTTGCTTGAGATTTAGGCACTGGTACACTGGACGCGGTCTCTAACTGACTGACCAGCTTGAGACTATGGCCAGGTTACACATGTGAAACAAAATACATGTAAATAGCATGCCGCGCTATTCTTCTGTTTATATTTTGTATAGCATACCTATTGTCACGGCACCTCTGTAGTCACAGTGACTCTATAGTCCAGAGAAATGCAGAAACATTTAAATTCTTATACACGTCAATTCCATTCATTTATTTCCAGTGACATATCTCCATCATCATCATATCAGCCACTAGACGTTCACTGTAGGACTTGGGCCTCCTCCAAAATTGCTACCTTGTATATACGGGAAACTTAACCAGTAACCCTGTATAATATAGATAAATTACGACGGCTTCACACAATTCCATCTACTTTTCAAATCAACAGAACTTGATTCATGGGTATTATACAAAATGGTCAACAACACGAAATACTAATAACATACTACAAACATTAATACTAATACAGACAAAGATTTCCATTGAGTCGGAATCGAACCCAAAACGTTATCTCCGTAGTCATCCTCTAAAACAACTACCTACGCCATATAGGCGGTCGAATAATATTAATATTTAAGTTGACTTTTACCGTTGTGCTGAATAAATAACGTCACGGCCCTATATCATCCTGTGGATGTCTAAACCGACTAAAAAACAAGCTACGTACGTATTTACCTGTGCATACACACAAACCTTCAATTGAAAACAGCCTTTAAATTCCTGTCTACGACATAATAAACCGCGTGCCATGAAGTGGAGCTTTGATGCACAGTTTGTCTTCCTTTACTGAATTGTAACCACTTGTATTCATGCGCGTATCGCCGCTCAATCGAGGGTGGAAGACACTCCTAGGAGGCGTGCTTTCTCCACGTTCTGTAAGTCAATTAGGGTCCAGGCAGAGGTTCAGAGGCACTTAATGAATGTCTTAAGATGAAGGCTATCGGCTCCACCACAGTTATATTCATGCCTAGATTGTATTTTTGCTTTCCATCAAGGCCTATAAAAACACTCAATGAGTTGATGTTTTGTCAAAGACATAATATGACAGAACGTCTAACCTTGAACAAAAATGTCTAAATTCACTTAATAATTTGAACAAGTTCTCCAGTCTGAAGAACACTTTAGTCAGATTTATCCATAAAATTTGAAGCACCTGCGAGGATCGGGGAGTTTAATGTTATCCGGATCACACTTTATCTTATCCGGTAATACCCGGTTTATTTTAAGTCATCGATCGATATCGCGATATCGGCGTAATATTAGGTAAACTTGAGAATAAGATAGGTCCGATTGTCACTAGGTTAGCGTAAAGGAGTATTTAAGTACTTTACATATATGTACGAGTATGAACATCTCAGGGAACCATGTGTAACTGAGAATCAGCGTCTCATAATTGATAATATCTGTGATGTTAAGGAGCACTTGCTGAGTTTACCACCTTTTGCCACAATTTTTTACTTTTGTTGCATTGTAATTTTTTGTAATATTATTTTTGTGATTGATGGTAATAAACAGTTTTTCATTTCATTTCATTTCTATATCAGCCCTGAAAATAAGCACTTCAGGTATTGAACTTTTTCGATATAGAGAAACTTGGCAATTTAATACCACGTGCTGGTCAGAAAGACTGTGATAACGTACAAATGATAGTTGATGGGACTACCTTGAATACGTGATAACATTTCAGTAATGGCTTCTCCGTGTGGTGACAGAGTAAGAATACAAAATATGTCACCACCCCATCTCATCCCATGGGTGTCATATAAACCGACTAAGGAACTATCCGGCAATATTATATTTACGAAATAAAAAGAAGGAAAACTTGAAATTAAACCCTATACCAATCCGTCTAGGCTGTTATGATGAGTGTCAGTTAGTAAGATTATATTAAAGACTTACTTTACAATGGCCCTGGCAAATAACTTTTCTTCTCTCTGCATTTTGCTTACGATCAAGTCTTCTTTTATGTGTTTAATTTAGTCAAAACCTTCTTAACAGATTGGAATGTCAGTTATTTATGCACTGTAGTGCGTTCGATAGCAACAGAACAAGTCCACAAGATCCAAATTTCGATCGTGTCAACTTATTACATAAAAGTTAACCTTTGACATTATTAGTGACCTCACGTCAAAAATTCAAGGTCACTTCCATAAAATACTTTTAAAGTAAACCACGAAAACATTCATAATTCACACAAAATAACATTTATTACATAGAGTCACGTATCTTTAAACCCTTGGTTGAATTAATTTGAAACTCAAATAAAGGCTTGCATAGTTAATTAAATGTAGCTGTAGGTAAATTGTGCGAATGTACTTACCTTTAACTCTGTTATACTAGTACAGACTCGAGCTGTTATACTTATATAAACATATATGTGTGGACTGAGTCAAAATTTCCTCAAGTACCTCTAATGCTGATTTCAACAGCCCATTACTGTCCCACTGCAGGGACAGGCCTCCTCCCGTGACGGAGGGATACTTGGCCTACTAATACCACGCTGGCCAGACGGATTGGTATAGCGTTTAATTTCCCGTTTTCCTTCTTTTTATTTCGTCTCGAATTTTTTCACGGATAGTCCCTTAGTCGGTTTTTACGACATCCATGGGATGAGATTGGGTGGTGACATATTTTATTCTTATTCCGTCACCACACGGAAATTACATAATTTAGTGTACAAATCTCGACGTTTCATTTGCTTATAATAAAATTGAAAAAAACCTTATAATGATCAACACTTCCAATTCTTTTAATATAAAAACCAAATGACTTACCTACATTACTAATTTTATGGAGTCAACTTATAACCCTTTCACACCGAAAAACTTATTTAATAACTGGTAAAAAAATACTGAGTTTTGAAATAACAAACAGTAGAAACATACAACCGAATTTAGAAACTCCTCCTCTTTTGAGAGAGGGTACAAACAAAGTAAAAATATCAAGATTAACTATGTAGGTAGTAGAGTGTAACGGAAACGCAAGCCTTGACATGGGTTAAATTGTGAGAGAAGCGGAACAATGGATAACTTAACAATAGAACGAGAAGTAATGTAACTTGAACAACTTACGTACTTATTTAAGTGATACTTCAAAAGTTTTCATTTTGCTACATCTATACATATATAAGATACACACATAAGACAGACTACAATATATAGAAAACTGAAGTTTCTGTATGTAACATCAAATTCACTGGTTTTTACCAACTCCACACACAGCACTAATAAATGAATAAATACCTGACCTGATTGTCAAAAATCCGCTACTGGGTCGACTCGTAACTTTAGCAAAATATATCAATCTATAAAAATTACATGATATCTCTGGCCACTACTATCTAAAATGTTAAAGAACAAATAAAGACCTGGCACTGCAGAAAAAGCCACGTAAATCATAAACATCACTCATAGTATTTACCTTATAATTAATGACTGATTATAGGAAACTACTTACAGAACAATTATTATTACAGGATTTTTTTTTAGTTTAATATTTTTCGGCGTCTCGTGATATACCGTATTAATTAAAATTTAAACTACGAGGTAGTATTACGTAGGTAGGTAGTAAACAGAGTTTCAACGTAAGTAGACTCGGTAGTTACATGATGTATAATTATTCCGGCATCACAAGGTACAGCGAGATTAAAATTAAAATAAATATCAGTAGGTATATCAAACAAAATATCATCCATATAAAAACAAACAAATAATGGATACTTTCTAATTTATCTATTTCAAACAAATTAAGCAATATCGGTACTCCAATTTGTTCTTGACAATGATAAGTTGAGGCTTGTAATTAAGACGAATTCTTTAAAGGCAGCGTTACCAAGTATTGTTTCACTGACTTTCAGGATAAAGGACGTTGGCGAATTTTGAACGCATTAGTGTGACAAAACGGTGTGATGTCAAGGGGCAGTCCTTCGTCAACTCGGGTTTATTGTGTGACTCGCACTGACAGGGTAGTCAGGGCATCCACCCTCATCTTACAGTGTGAATAACAAGAATTATTTTTCAGTGAACGATCGTTTTTCAACTTGTTTTCTTCCTTGGATGGGTATTTGTTGAAAATCCTTTTGTCAGAACCAGGCCAGGTGGAATTTATTGGTTTTACTATACAGGGAAATCGAGTTCCGATGTATTTGAAAGAATTTTCATTTTTAAAATTCGTTCTCTTGATGTTATTTTTAGAAATAGGTTAATACTTTTGTTTAAATTCTCATTTATCTTGGTTTGTTACCATTCAGATTGTTGAAAAATATTTCGTAACTACGCATGATATATGTATTTAAAGTTAGTTTTAAAAAGATATTTAAGGCGATGTGGTCGCTAAGCGACAAAGCATATAAAATTAAATTAAAAAAAAAAAATATTTTAGCTATTTTTTGCATCACATTCAGTCATTATTCCTTATCCCAATAATTCCTTAGCCCTTATCCCAATTTATTTGGGGTCGGCGCAGCATGTCTTCTTCTTCCATACTTTCCTATCGGATGTCATCTCACAAGTCACACTCTTCGCAGCCTTATTCCATCACAATAATAATAATAAGTACCAGACAAACCAACCCATTAATGTCCCACTCCAGGGACGGGCCTCCTCCCATGATGGAGGGATACTTACGTATAGTACACGTATAGTAGTTAGTCGGTTTTTACGACACCCATGGAATGAGATGGGGCGGTGACTGGTGACATATTGTTTTCTTACTCTGTCACCACACGGAGAACCTATCTACTATAAAACTTTTTAAAGCACCAAAAATCTGAAACCTTTAGGAAACTGCAAGCACAGCGAATCCTCACAATGAGGAGTTAAAAGTAATAGCGTAGGTAGGAAATCTACATTTTTATATACGAAAAAACATAAAAGACTGTATTGGAAATTTCCTACGCGATTAAAATGTCAGTACAAAGTAAACTGCGATTCGTAGTCAAGCGGAAAACGCCTTGTATTTATAAAGTAATAATATTGAAACAATTTCAATATCTAACTGAATCCTTATTCTGTTACACGTGGGTTTGTGTTTAAGAAGTTAAACATAACCTTCCTACATAGAAATTACCAACTACCCACGCCGAAATAGTTTAATGTAATTTCGCCTAGGGCTTTTGGAACAATTTTGACACGACTATTTTGGACGACTATCTCCGTGTGGTGACGTAAGTAAGAGTACAGTGTGTCACCACCCCATCTCATTCCATGGGTGTCGTAAAAACCGAGTAAGGGACTATCCGTGAATTTTATTTTTACGAATAAAAAGAAGGAAAACTTGAAATTAAACCCTATACCAATCCGTTTGGCCAGCGTGGTTTTAGTAGGCCAAGTATCCCTCCGTCACTGGAGGAGGCCTGTCCCTGCAGTGGGACATTAATGGTCTGTTATGATGATCTTGAACAATATCTTGGGTTCGTTAACTGCGTAAGACAATTTTTGTGTGGGTCACAATCACAAGTAATTGTCTTCAGCCTGTATTTGACCATTTACGTCAGGAATAATTTGGCACATAATAATCTCCATGAAGACAAATGATGAAAGACTCGACAAATTATATCAGTGCGGAATAAGTGTGCCAAGTTTCCCTTCGTCATTGAAAGAGACCAGTCCTTGTAGTGGGACATTAACTGTGGGTCAAATGTTGTATAGGAAATATGGCATCAATCAATCAGTCAACTAGCCGATTGCAGTCCACTGCTGGACATAGGGCCTCTCCCACCAAGCGCCACAAAACACGGTCTTGCGCCTTCCGGCCCCAGTCCAACCCAGAGACTTATTGGAGGTCGTCGCTCCAACTAGCTAAATATGCTATATCTTTTAAAAAATAAAACAAAATTAAGCAGCTTAATGTCACTTCCTACAAAATGATCGTCAAAAAGCAACTTTACCCGAACAATAGATAAAATCTGATGTCCAAAAGCAAAACGTCACTCAGTTTTAACAACAAACAATACTACACGAACATAAAGTTGTAAAGGTATTGCTATTAATCAACATGTAATTGTTCTCCTTACAATGATACCATTATCGTTACATGACTTAGGTATCCAATTGTTCTTAACTGCGTTTAATATGGATGGTATAGGATGTTATTGTATAGTAGGTCAAACCTTCTGCAAAAGTTTAAATTGGTGTGATTGGATTTTTCTTCGAGAAGGATATTCTTGTGTGGAGTTTTGCAACCTGCCTTGTAGACGGCACTCGCATATGGCGATAGCTCCAGCACTAAAGGAGTTAAAAGTATCCAGACATTTAAGGGCGTTTATGGGGCTCACTAGCGAGCCCAATTGAACAAAATCATAATTGGCGAATAGGATCAATACTTATATAAATGATTGAATTGAGTTCGCCAAAATGATTTAAACCACGTACCGAAAGATGCCAACACCCACCGAGGTAAAACTACGATAGTGTTTGATAAAAATATGTCCTTGACACACCAACCTAACTTGATAATAAGCAATACTTTTATTTATCTAGAATCACAAACTATGCATTAAAGAAAACGAAGGTATAGATTTGCAAGGCTTGGTTTCTACTTATTCAGTCATTCAATATCATTTTGTTTTACTCCTTTTAAGCCATTTAAACCAAGATAATTTATCTAGTAAAATAAATATTCTTAAAAGTGAACCAAATGCAAAAATCTTCTTGAAAATTCAACTTGAATTTTGAAACTATGTAAACGTTGTAATAATGACGAAAAAACGATATCCAAGAATGAAAAATTGCTGCAATAACTCAGTAGAATGAATGAGCAAATTAGGGAAAGAGCACGGGAGAATTTTAAGCATTCTCGTCGATAGGACGAACCTGTCTACCCTCATCACTAATGTAGGCACAGACTTAAAATGCTAAGGCTGATTTTGCACTTGCGTCCAAACAAAATGGCATATTGGTTAAAATTTAAATTGGTTTTTTAAATATTTTTGGTAAACGTTTAATTGCCTTAGTGTTATTGTGCGGTATGCGGGTGCTATGCACGTGAATTCGTATCTAACGAAGTGCAATTGTTTGTATAAACCATATTTTATTTGGCCTGAGCTATGACATATAAAGGACCGCACAAGGTGGCAATACTTGGAGGAGGCCTATGTCCATCAGTGGAAGTTGATTGACTGATATGATGATGATGATGATGACATATAAAGCTCCTGATGTCTTTTAAATGAATGTAAAAATCATCGCGACAAAGTTCTAACCAATAGTATCACCAATAGTATCATCCTATGTTGGTTTGATGATAAACTAGGAACATTACAAAGCTGCTTTTATGCCTTATTATAGATTATTAACTTTAAAAAAGCAAAAGAAAGGTACGAAGCTCGTTTGCCTCTTATTACATAAAAAAAACCATAGGTAATATACCATCGATCATATCGCTTTAACGCTTATACTCCAATTACATTAAAAAGTATTGAAATAGTAAAAATACCTGAATAGTGTGGGGAATCAAACTTTTAGAGAGTCGCGTGGGAGTCTAAACTTTCAGATAGTCCCTTGAGAGTCAAACTTGCTAAAGAAGCCTAAAATATAAAATAGCTTGATTGAATAGTATCGATACTATCTCATAGTAGTTACCTACGTTAAAAGATTTTGTGAATGGTGGCTCCGAATCAAGAATAACAGAACCTGGTGAAATAAAGATCAGATTTTGGAAGAACCGCAAACTCTAGTTTTTAAGATTTAAGAACAGTGTGTCCAAAGCTTTATTCTATGCGCCATAATGTTTCGCAAAAATGTTTCTTGTTTCTGACAACAAAAACTTTCGTTTCTCTTTTTTTACTTAATATTTGATTAGCAGAGCACTTTGAGTTTTGTTCTTAAATTGGCAGGTATCAATACTAGGTCGCGGTTTTAAATTCCTCGCAAAATAATAATTAGTGCAATCTTTCAACGATTGCAATGAATCTGGGTGTACTGTATGCCCGTTAGTTTCAAGTCTGAAAATTCCCTGCAACATAGCTCTTCAATCTCATCCCATGGGTGTCGTAAAAACCGACTAAGGGAATAACTGTAAATATCTTTACGAAGTAAAAAAAAAGGAGAACTTGAAATTAAACCCTATACCAATCCGTCTGGCCAGCGTGGTATTAGTAGGCCAAGTATCCCTCCGTCACGGGAGGAGGCCCGTCCCTACAGTAGGACATCAATAGGCTGTTATGATGATAGCTCTCCAACCCTATGGCGAGTTAAGTTTTTTAAACAATACAAATAGGTACTTACAATACAAAATAATATCACACTTCCTTAATAGAATTAACACAATCAACAGAGCTTAATCAACTTATATCCTCAGATTTATCAGAAAGGTTTCAACAGTGGAGGAAAAAATCTAATATAGTCCGGCCACTCCTTAATGGCTTACTGACAGAAAAAGCGATCTAATTCTTGAGATAATCGCGAGTAAGGTTTTTGCAAGGGTTTCGTGGGACCTGTTAGGGCGGGGCTAAGGAGTTAACCTTTAGTTCGGGGTAAATTTACCCACTAAGTGAAATAAAGGAAATGTTTAAAATAGACATGTCGAAGTCGATTCTATGTGGCTATTTTTAGATTGGAAAGGAAGTATAAAATATTAATGATAGACCGTGTTGAGGAAAATATAGAATATTTTTAGTTGTAGTAGGTAGCTAATGTCTCTACTCACTAAAAGGTATTACAGACATCATCATTATTATAGCCCATTAATCACGGGTCTCCTCCTTTGACGGAGGGATACTTGGCCTACTAATACCACGCTGGCCAGACGGATTGGTATAGGGTTTAATTTCAAGTTTTCCTTCTTTTTACTTCGTTACGATAATATTCACGGTTAGTCGGTTTTTACGACACTATGTCCAGCAGTGGACTGCAATAGACTAGTTGATTGATAGATTATTAACATATTTTTTTCTTTCTTACAGTGGCTTGTTCAACGGTGACGGTAACGAAGTGCCAGGCTGCTCTAAGGACCTTACAGGCCTTCCCGTTCTTCAAGCCAACATGCCTCTGTCGGGAACCGAACGTGGACCCTGAGTGTAACTCCTTCCGCGACTTCCTGTTTGATCATCCCTGCGTGTTTGTTATGAAGAAGGGTATCTATACGCTATTTATATTTAAATATTTCGAATAGAAGAAAGACAATGATAACGTTATTTGATACTTCGTAGTAATCTGTGTGTCTTGGCTTTATTATAGTTTTGGGAAAATTACGAAGGCTGATGACTTTGTAAAGCAATGAACTAATTTGATCAACGAGACTAGGAGTTGAGTGGTTTACGCGGTGTCCTACGTGGGCGACAAACGCGACGCAACGCGACAAGCGATGCGATCAAATAAACGGCGTACCCTACTTCTGTAGTTCTGTCCTATGTGTCAGTCTGCGACGAGACGCGACGTAATCATGTAGGACACTTGTCGCGTGTAGCATCGCGTCGCATTCGTCGCCCATGTAGGACACCGCGTTATAGCGTCGAAAGCGTATTCTCCGAAGACACAGCGTCCTTTACGTCTACAGACAACAAAATGTTACATAAATACTGATCTAACGTATTCTCATCACGTACAACTTTCATTTTCTAAGAGAAGACTATGTCATGTTTTTTATTGATCGCATTATTCTGGTCATTGGTTAATTATCTTCAAATTCAACTATGTTTTATAAGTATTTCTCTTGATATTTCATGATGAAGGTACAATTGAGTTGGTGGTATGATAGTATGCTTTAAGATTGTCCAAGTTTTTAGTGTATCTGCACTGACACACACTAACATAAATTTAATTTCCTGAATCATTATCCTTAACATAAATTAAAGGCTTCTTGCTAGAGAAATCTGCCACCTGGTAAAAGCATCTAACGTTAAATATACAGCTGAATGTCCCATAATATAATAACACATTTTTATGTACGCAAAATTCATGATATTAATCAAGATTATTTTAATGTTATGTCATACTTAAATATCCTATAAGCAATGGATCTAAATAAAAAAATATTTCTGTCTTTCTTTCTAAAATGATTATTATTTTTTAGAGAAAGACCCTTACCCCGTGGAGACCTTGCCTACCTGCACCTATGCTCTGAGCGTTTGCCACAACGAGAAAGCCTGCTCCGTACTGTTCGACCGATTCAAGAACGCCTGCAAAGCTCGTGATGGTGAATGCAAAATGGAAGACAGGTAATCATTTTTATTAAGTAAATTATTATTTAAATTGGACGGATGGATGCTTGAGCATTTGGATGTCATGATGAGTCAACTATAGGGTGACGGGGGAAAAATTTGAAGCGGTCACAGCCAGATCACAGACTTATCTTATCTTATTAAGTATAGTCTATAAGAATGCTAACCACTTGTCCAATACCCGTCGTAACAAATCTGGTTATTGTAGAACCAGGTGGTGTTGTGCCTATTATAACTTCTCCTCAATATATTATAACTTCTCCAGGGAAGCTTGCCGCGAAGCCTGGGCTGGCCTTCGTCTCTCACCTCTATTCGGATGCATTTGCCCCAACACCCACATGAAGAAACGCTGCGACCGCATCTTCGCCGTCGTGAACCATAACCCATGCGTTGGTAAGTAAGCACATTTACGCCTAACGCTCTGTGTGCTAACGAGTTCTGAGTGAAAATATAACATCTAATAATCAACTTTATTTTTGAGTTAGGATAGTCGAAAGTTAAGTGAGGCAATTATGTCGGTTAGGATTTTTGACAATACTGATGGCAGAAAGCATAATTACGTTACAGTATAAAATAATACGTTGGTAAAAATACCGGTAAATGGAATACATAGTATTGACTTTGTCCACAGTCTGAATAGCATGTAATAATTCTTTTCAGACTGTGGGCGAGGTCACCGCATGGTCATGCTTCTCAGGATTTCTTGTGCAATCCATACTAATATTATAAATGGGAAAGTGTGTCTGTCTGTTTGTCTTTCTTTCACGGCAAAACGGAGCGAAATTTAAGTGGAGATAGTTGAAGGGATGGAGCGTAATATAGGCTACTTTTTGCTACCCTGAATTTAACGCGAGCGAAGTTGCGGGCAAAAGCTAGTCCTCAAATATTGTCTCAAGTCTGGATAGACTTTATGTCATATGTGACAGCATTTCGAAAGATGAGGGAAGGGAAGATAGACATTTGGTTATCAAAAGTTATCTAACTACCCACAACCTAAGTCCCATCGATGGGGCAGAGGCGTCCACAGTGCGTCTCTATTCCGGTCGGTCTTAAGCTTCGCGCTTTATTTCGCTTCAAGTCTTCCCAAATTTGTTAAGAAAAAATCTTAACAAATTAACGCAAGTAAAACCATTTTACTAACTAAGTAGTCAAACTTCAACAAATATCTTAGAACCCATCTTACAGTAAAACCCTTTCGAAATTCGAAACTATTTTCATTAAGTAAGGATTGGAAATCAATACAATCTATTATGCGGGATTCGTTCAATAACCATCCGTGCAATTGAGGTAAGACTGCTAGTACCTATAAATTGACTGAATTGCCGATGATGAAATATCTCAATTAGAAGCTTTGTATACAATTTTCGAGGAATGAATAGACCACTTGAGTTCAGGGTATCCTCATTTCTGCAGCTATTTTTGTGTACATATATGAACTACTTTGGTTTCAATATTTCTAGACTGTAATGGCTTTATACGACTATTACTTATGTCATGACAACCTCGATGCCTCGATCCTTCCTACCTGGTTGCTTAGCGGTATTTTCATCAGAGCATCTTCGTGCTTCAAAAGGCGCGTAAAAGCCCTATGGTGCCTTTAAAAACACTACATATTAAATTGGCTTGGCGGACGTTTGTTTTTGATCCAAAACCCAATGGACGTAATTCCCTGTTTTTTTCAGTGGCTCATTTACAACAGAACATCTTATCAGTTATAGTTATACTTGCCATGAGTTTCTTTGTCAGGTTTCTTCTTTGGCTCTATGCATTTGTAAACTGGAATTTATGGATCAACACAGACAGACAAGTAGATTTGAGTGACAAGTTGATTGGTTTTATTTTTCTCCTCTAATTTACATTGGACAATACAACGTGGATTTTTTTTAGTGCTGTGGCGTTTGTCTGTGTCGATCTATAATTTTAACTGTAGCTTCAGTTTCAAGTAAAGTAAGACGATTTCAAACAATTTGTATACAATAATTCAATAACACCGCACTATCGCAACCCGTTCACATAATCTTAGGATTCAATATACCGCGAACATTTGATTCATTTCTTATAATTCCGGACTTCTTATTGCTCGGGTCAGGCCCGCGGGAAAGGGCCCTAATCCCGGGGTAATCCCGCGATCTTCCCACCGACAAGTTCCAATCTCTTGGAATCCCTTTAATACTATAAATTGATCTGGATGTTTTCCAAACTTATGTTATTGATAGAACTTATATTTTAGCCGATTTACAAGAAAGAGTATTACGTTTCAATTCGGTTTTATTTTTTTAACTGTCTTATACATAAGAATGGCATTATTATTCGTGAATATTATGTTTATTTATTTTGGTGTCATAAATCAAAACAGCCCATTAATGTCCCACTGCAGGGACGGGCCTTCTCCCAAACGGAGGGACACTTGGCCCACTAATACCGCGCTGGCCAGACAGATTGGTATAGGGTTTTAATTTCAAGATTTCCTTCTTTTTATTTCGTAAAGATAATATTCACGGATAGTCCCTTAGTCAGTTTGTACGACACCTATGGGATGAGATGGGGTGGTTACATATTGTATTCTTACTCCGTCACCACTCGAATATTTTGGTGTATTATTATATAATTATGTCCTCCTGATCCTAAGAGGGGTGACAGATTAAAAGTTTGAAATGTCATTAGATTTGTAAGCTTCTTGGAGAGTCAAACAATGGTTAATCGTTGTGACCGTATGTAGCCCATATCAAAATAACTATTGTTTTGTTACCCGTGTGACTTACGAACTTCCTCGCGTTTCTATAGAAACCGGCTCTTGTTTTCTTACTCTAATACAGTAGGGTTATGAATCCAATAAAGTCTTAATTCATTGTCCTAATCTACAAGTTTGAAGATAAAAACTGCAGTCTCTGCCCAACGACATTATACTTAATTCATTTTTACGCGTTCAAATACAATAGTATAAAACCAAAGCTTATTTATCTAACTC
Organism: Schrankia costaestrigalis; assembly: GCA_905475405.1. Taxonomy (NCBI): domain Eukaryota; kingdom Metazoa; phylum Arthropoda; class Insecta; order Lepidoptera; family Erebidae; genus Schrankia; species Schrankia costaestrigalis. The sequence goes on from FR997850.1 coordinate 6,373,168, forward strand.
TAGAAGTAATACCGTTACAATAGCTTTCCCCGTACTCCACTTCTACAGACTGAATCTCCTAAAAAGCTTTCAAATGTTTATCCATATGCGTCACCACACAGAAACACGTAAATTATACCACGAAATCTTTTAAACAACCAAAAGGGGCTTCACAGAATATTTTTTTCAAAACATTACCAATAGAAACGAAGTTAACAACCCATTTAACTCGCGTAACAATACCTACACGAAAAGAAAATCTCTTCAAAACGGTATTACCGATAAGAGGAGGAAGCTGCGTTAATGGTCCTACTAGCACATCCAAACGAATAAGCATAAAATGTAATCTCATCAGTGCTGAAACCGGAGCGGCTGCTGATTTAAGAGAAAAACTCCAATGTTTGAATTTTACTCCACCCTGTTTTTGTATGGTACAAGTTATAAGAAAATAGCGGTAATGATTCAAAACAAACTTACGAAACCCAAGACTTCATAAAGGTGACAAAAGAAACTCAAAATCGCGCTCAGTGAAAACGTGAGAATTGACTTACAGAATTATATTTTTCAGTATTAGGCTTAGAATCAAGCATTTCTTCTTTCATAAATATTGTCTGTTTAAAAATTGTCCGTTTTACACCTTTTACGATACTTTGAAAAAAATTTCAGCGACTTAAGTTCATATAAAAAAATATTAAAATTACTAACATTCTCGATTGTAAGTCATTAGCGTATAACGTAATAAAATCTTTCGATTTCCGCTAATCGCTTACTTCTTACATATTTACCCAGAGAGTCTGGATTGTAACACGAAACGACGGATTAAGGATTAGCAAGATTTAACAAATAAATATAAATAAAAGACGTAATTCAAATCTTAGACATTTGTAAAGAATTGTAAGGGAATACTTATTCAATTTACAATTTATAGGATAAATTAGAAACGTTAGAGTTGATGTAAATTGCTAAATGTTTTGTAACAAAAATTAATTTTAAAAACTAATTAATTTAAAATGATTTCATGACATCAAACTAAAATATAAAAAAAATATTCCGAAATTCCTCTTATTTTCAAAGTCAGTTACAAATGAACTCCAGTCTTGGTACAGTGAGTAATCGGATAAGGTTTTACGGTCGTAGCACACATATCAAAACGTAAACGGATCGGCACCGCCTCGTCTTTTTCCTCGGTGTCAAACCTCAAAAATCCGATTACGTTACGATTCCGATTAGTGTGCGTTGCAGTAAGGAGTTTCATACAAATAATGGTTGATACGGTGCCGATCCGCTTACGTTTTGATATATGTGCTACGACTCTTACACGTGCGTCCACCATAGGGTGAACAATTTTATTCTAAGCTTGAACCTTTTCATTCTAAAGGTTTATTTATCAGTACCTACATAAACTTTAATACCACAAGAATAACCTTATAATCAATATTACTAATAATAGAGATGATATTTTATTCAATAAAAATAAAGTTTTCGTGGCATACACGGGTAGGTACTATAATTATATCTGATGTAGGTACGTAATATTTAGTTTATAAGGTAAATGAAATCCTAGTTTGAAATTTTTTAAGTCTATAAAAGGAGGGAATATAAAATATCACACCCATTCTTGTAACGCGGAAGTAAATAACTTGAGTCAAATAATCCATAAATAGTCAAAATTCATCATCATCAACCAAACCGTTCCAGCGGTTGAAAATAAATCCTGAGCCTTGTAATACCACACTGGCTAGACGGATTGGTATAGAGTTTAATATTAGTTTTCCTTCCTTATATTTCGTAAAGATAATATTCACGATAATAGTCGTTTCATCGGTTTTTACGACACCCATGGGATGAGATGGGGTGATGACATATTGTATCTTACTCCGTCACCACACGGAGAATTATAATACACGGCTAATACCACTATATTATACATATTTTTTAAATAGATTCCGCCTACTTTACTTTTAATATCATGTGCGTTTTTTAAACTGATGTGCCCGAAGCTAAAAATATATATTTTTCCTCAAAATAGTGGGTGTAACACATTTGCTTACATTTTAGATAGAAATATAAAATCAAAATTATAATTTAATGTATATAATTGTAAAAATATGATATTCCTAAAATAATATCGAGATCAAATTTCCAACAAACACGCCTACGTAGTAAAATACGGATAAACGGGCTCTGAAGCCTATTTTAATTTGGAACAGCCATTATTTTATACTGTCCGACTGCTGGGACTTCTCAGGGCGACAGAGGAAGGGCTGATCTACTTATAACTTTCTGACCAGATGGTATAGTAAGAGTAGGAAATTGGGTTTGCCTTCTCTGGTTTTGGAGATATCTTAGCAGAGGAGACAATTTGCCTGACATGACCATCTTCTTTTTTCTTTGGTTTATCGCCCACCTGGTGGCAAAGCTTATTTAAGTCACCATACACAAGCGGTAGTCCCTTTCTTCTCCGAATATCGAGCGTCCGAAAATCATAATCCCAAACAAGTTTACCATAATCATCACTTTCCATAATGTTCGCGTATACGAAATCGTATATTACCTAATCGTCTTTACCTATAATACTTGTGTGTCATAAAATGGGGTACTATAATTATTACATATCCTATTTTTTCTTGCTATAAAGTCATATGTCCTAAAATAAAATATTAGGGCAAAAGTCAGAAATAGTTGGTTAGGTTAGGTTAGTATGATGACCACAACGCGCACGAGCCGAGCGAGCGAAGCGAGCGTGCCGCGGCAGCGGCCGGCGAGTGCCAGAAACATTTTTTTTATGTAAAACTAGAATATAGAATTTATGTTTTTTAAATATTATAGATTGTGATGGTTATAGCAAAAAAAATTAGGTCATGTTATGTTTAGGGATTTAGGTTTTCGGACAAGTGATATTATAAGACATGAATTTAGCCCTAAATTCATGTCTTATAATATCTACCATTCGGACACATGATGATTCGGACACAAAATGTTATGACACCTTAGATTATGGATAAAAAAATTATGAGACAAAATAGAGAACCTACACAAGCATCTGAAGTGGTTCAACTCGAACCACTACGACGCCAGAGCGGTCTCTTTAAGCACGGAAACGATGGGGTTCCTACTGAATGATTACCTGTTTACGGAATGCTTAACCAGTGTTATCTATACTAATATTATAAAGAGTTAAAGTTTGTGTGTTTGTGACGTTGTAGGGGGTAATCTCTGGATCTAATAAACCGATTTTAAAAATTCTTTCTTTGTTGAATAGTTCTTTTATCGAGGAGTGTCATAGGCTATATTATTATAGTATCACGCTATGACTAATAGGAGTGGAGCAGTAATGAAATATGTTTAAAAAAGGGACGCGTTTTTTTCGCCGTCACAACGTGAACGCCACAATGCCTAATATGATGATTAAATTACACTATAAATTAAACTGAAAGCTTAAATGTATGTACACACAAGAATTACTTATAAATGCCAGAGCAGGCCTTAGAATAATTCTGTAGATGACTGTTTTACCTGTTGAAGGGTAAAACAAATACACCCATCCGTTATATATTCCCCTTTTCAACTTAACTTTGACGAAATAACTTCAAAATGACCTTACCGGTTACGCTTTAAGATCAAACGTTTTGTTAAGTGCCCGGGGACATAACTGTTCGTTAGGCGAATCTTTCTACGTTGTAACAATGTAATAGAAATTTTCTTTTATTTTCTGGATTGCAATTTTTTTTTTCTTCTTATCAGCCTATTAATGTCCTACTGCAAGGACGAGCCTCCGCCCGTGATGGAGGGATACTTGGTCTACTAATACCACGCTGACCAGACGGATTGGTACAGGTTTTAATTTCAACTTTTCCTTCTTTTTATTTCGTAACGATAATATTTACGAATAGGTATTCCCTTAGTCGGTTTTTATCGACCCATGGAATGAGATGTGGTGGTGACATCTTTACAAGTTTTTATTCGATCTAGGTGATGTTTTTGACATGTCACTCAGACATACTGAGTGCTAAATCAAATTGGTAACATTCCTATTCTATTATATTAGTATTACCAAAATAAATCTTAGGTCTTCAACTGCTTAGGTGGCGCTGAAGTGGTGGCTTAAAAGGGTGATCGAATAGCCTACCTACTACCATATAAACTACAGTCCGACTACTAGGTCCTTGCTTTCAAAGGTTTACCTTTCATCATCATATCTCCGTATGGTGACGGAGTAAGAATACAGTGTGTCACCACCCCAACTCATCCCATGGGTGTCGTAAAAACCGACTAAGAGACTATCCGTGAATATTATCTTTACGTAATAAAAAGAAGGAAAACTTGAAATTAAACCCTATACCAATCCGTGTGGACAGCGTGGTATTAGTAGGCCAATTATCCCTCCGTCACTGGAGGAGGCCCGTCTCTGCAGTGGGACATTAATGGGCTGTTATGATGATTATCATATCAGCCAATTGACGTCCGTCCTTTGTTGGGTCATTAACTCCCGTCTTCTCTACTCAACTACCGGAACGGTAACCAAATAATCAGCTGATGATCTTTTGGGGTACCTGACATAACGTTACGCAGAAGCCGTGAAAAGGAAGGGTTACGCTTTAACTGGCGCACAATGTACGAGTACAATATAAGCCTTTTGATACAAAAGTAGCAAGCAATAATCTTTAACGAAATTATGTCTGTTCCCGTCACGTAATCAAAATAAAACAAAACATTCTTTGTTTAAACAAAATTTACATAAATTAAATGGTTAAACGAATAGCCCCAGTTGTTTGTCCGACGGAAATTTTGCTTCTAACGCAACACAACAAATTTCAGTTACAGGAAAATGATTTGCTTTGTCTGCCTTAGCCTGATGTTTACTGGGAAAGTAGTGAATTTGTTTTGTATCATTGTACTGAATTTAGTAATTGAGTTTTTAAACTTATATTCCTTTCTTTTCTTTTATTGGGAACGGCAATATCATAACAGCTCATTAATGTCCCACTGCAGGGACGGGCCTCCTCCCGTGATGGAGTGATACTTAACCTACTAATACCACGCTGGCCAGACGGATTGGTATAGGGTTTAATTTCAAGTTTTCCTTCTTTCTACTTCGTAACTCACGGATAGTCCTTTAGTCGGTTTTTACGACGCTCATGGGATGAGATGGGGTGGTTACATATTGTATTCTTACTCCGTCACCACACGGAGAATATAACTGTACTACTGAGCACGGCAATATAACTGTAGCAAACCAGATGGGCAAGCCATATGCAAGTGTATTGGAACACATATCATTTGTAAGACTTTTCATTCGAGTGTTTAGTAGCAGGAGCTACTAAACGCTCCCCTGGAGCCTTTAGTTAACTTACGACCAAGCTCAAATGATAAGAAAATTTTGTGTCTAAAGCCAGTTTTGGCTCTTACGACCCCACGTGTACGAAGCGTTCTAAAGCACTGTTCCTTAGGTGGGTTCCTGCCTCTTAACACCTATATCCTACAAGCCGTTAAGAATTATTTGCGCTGGTGGTACACCACATGATTCAGCTTTTACAATTCTGTTTTCAAGCTGCTGAGTTTGCAGTTACTTACGTGCTCGAATTACAATTACGTCCCAAAAAGCATAAAAAAACCAATTTAAATAAATCTAATGATAGTTTGACAATAAACCACTCACACAACGCACATAAAGGAACATCAAAATTTCAAATCACCAGCAATAATAAATGACAAACAGCAAGTCACACACGAAACTTAAGTACATGGTTACAAAGCAATGTATCAATTGCCATTCAAATATGAGTCTTATTACAGCTGGATAAAGTGTTTCTGTATACTATAGCTTGGGCCACTATAGACCAATAACTTCAATTGAACATTAAGCAAGAACCTACGCAAAATGGAAACAAAGGGCACACTCATCGCCTTTGTTCCAGCCTCTTTGAGGTTTCACCCTAAAGTAAACCTTTTTGGAGATTTCTTTTCTCTTTGACGAGCTCCCTCGTTTCCTGATTCGTTGTTATGTTAATAGTTATTGGGTATTAGATTTTCATTTCGATTTTCTTGCAGACTTTAATGCCTTTTTTCGTTGCATTACAAACGGTTTGAAGAAACTTTAAACGTTTTTTAAAATTTCGTATATTGTTGCATTTAGGATTATAAATCACCCAGACCAGACCAATGCAGACAATCAGGCACACAAACTTTGCATTCAGCGGTTTTTATTTTTACGTATCTTATAAAAGTTACAGTCAGTTACAGGGCAAATATTTGTTTATTATTATAAACACACACGTGTCAAAGAGAAAACAAATAATATAATTCGTTCCAATACTTGTATTCCTTGATTGATATATTTTTGGACAAAATATGGTTACTGCTGATCATGTGCTTTTCAAAACGAGACCTCGCTAAAATTCTTTTGGTACTGATCTTCGTGCTACGTATATTCCCTACACCTATGGCAGTTTATCGTAGCCTTAGTAACAAAGAAAAGTGCGGACTCACCTAGGCATATACTGTGAGTATATAAGAAACTTATCGTATAAAGAAATACAATAATATGTGAAAAGAAATTGAATTTATGGCATAACGCTACAAAGAAAATTTACTAACACTTCACTTGCTTTGAATTCTAATTTTCTTAAAAGGAAAAATATTTCATATGTTGTACACACAGCAACTAATCAAGCTAGACACTCATGTACCTTAATACCTTAAAATAAGACACAATTTCAAATGATAATGTTTAACTTGATGTGTTGCTGTGTACATTTGGCAGACGCTAAATATATTATTACTTGTCATACCCAAATCAGTTTGAAGACAATACGTGTATAGGGAACAAAATAAGTACTAAATTACTTATCTGGAAATATAAGAAATACTCATGTATACCCGAGGCCCAGGTAAATGAGGTAGCAAATCATTTTCTTAGAATCTAATTAATTAGTTTATCTTTTTAGTAATATTTTGATTATCCGTGTGGCGACGGAGTAAGAATACAATATGTCACCACCCCATCTCATCCCATGGGTGTCGCAGAAACCGACTAAGGGACTATCTGTGAATATTACCTTTACATAGAAAGAACATGAAATTAAACCCTATACCAATCCGTCTGGCCTGCGTGGTATCAGTAGGCCAAATATCCCTCCATCACGGGAGGAGGCCCGTCCCTGCAGTGGGACATTAATGGGTTGTTATGATGATAAATGTTTTGGAAATAAATGGTTTTCATATAAGTATGTGTAATTGTAGTGATAAAGCACTCGACCGGTGCACTGAGTTTTTGGGTAGCATTCTGAAACGTTGGAAATCTTTGAGAGCATGAACACATTTTTTTGTATTATTCTCAATGTGTATTCCTAATAAAAACTTTAAAAAAGATTCTTGTGGTTTTAAGAAGGAATACTTAATGTAATGTCCTTTACCAACCCATCTGATCAGTGTAGTGTAAGAGGCCCAAGTTTCATTCCGTCACCGAAGGAGATCAGTTTCTGCAGTAAAAAATAAAAGACTGCCAATTACTAAAAGACTTCCCTAACCACATGCCTATTAAAATAACAAACATGTCGCACTTGTAAAGACAAGCAAACAGCAAAATCAAACTACGTCATCAAGGACCAAAAATAGATCCCTGTGAAACTCCAGTATTCAACTAACAATCATCACAGAATGAGGATGCTTTGTCAGGCTGAAATCGACAGACGTTAGGTTTAGTAAAGTGACTTAAACGTAAACCGGCAAATTCTCTCACTCTTTGTATGTAGGAACATGACAAAGGATGCTGGATGATATTGAACATTGTGTGATGTAATCGAATGCTTTGATAACATTTCAGTCTATAAAATGTAAAAATTAGTAGAGAAATTACAGTTCTTAGCGTTTTTTTTAACATTTTAATTCTACACAGAAATGATGCTGCACTATGATGTTAATTTCCAATGAATCCATACTCATAAAGAGGAAAAAATCATACATTTCTTCCTTGCTAGTTAGTGTAAAAAATTCAAATTCCTCATTATAATGTAACCCAGTCTAAGAAAAGGAATAAACCACGCTGTCTGAAATTACTTCACGTTGTCATTTAATATAAGAGTGGTATTTCTTTTTAAAATCTACTCAATTTGCATGTAGAGACAAAGAGTTATGATTGTATTGACATTGTTAAGTCTTCAGTCCCTCTCACTACCTCTATTTGTGGTTAATACATGAACTATTAGACATCGTTGACATTTAAAATTCTGACTATCAGCGACCAATGTCCTCGTTTACGCTAAAGATGAGGCCAATGACCTGAAATTATAGTATCAATTAAATCTATTATTTGAATGTAATGTAGCGTAAAACTGTGATTGTTTAATTAAATAAAATTAATTGTATATTTAGTCATAAAACCTGTGAAGATATAATCTGTATGACAATTACATTTTCAAGCTATTATTTTACATAAATCAATTTAGATGAAAATTATTATTCCTTGGTAATGTCTAAAGGAAAAGCGTAACCTTCCATCGCCGTTTCAATTACCATAGAATAACATTGAAATTTACATAAATGAACCGCCGCTTGTATTTCGAAATAAAAAGACTCAGGAAAGGTCTGTTTGTCCGAAGTTAAAATTTTAACACGACGAACTTTGAGTACGTGGGAACACATACAACTGTTCAAATTACTTTCTCTGAGGGAAAGCTTGAGCAAAATATCCGGGCGAAGTGTTCGGTGAAAAATACCATTCAAACTGTGTACTATACTGAGGTAATCTGAAAGTGACACAACGTTCTCCCTGTTCGAATGAACGTGAATTGAAAAGTACCAATATTTTATATTTTTGATGTCAGATAACTACTGCTTTGGTTTTTATTTTTCTACCAATTACACAATAAATAGTCTGTTCGATCACAAGATAAAATAATAGGTAACAGTGCATCAAATATATTTTATTTCTAATTTGCATGTGTTTGGCATAAGTACTTACTTAAAGTTAAAATTAATTACATTACTTACGGCCGAATACTCAAACTTCTGTTAAAGTTAAGTGGCGCTTAAACTAGAAATTCTCATACAAATGTCTAGTTTAATCGCCGCTTGACTTTAACAGACGTTTGAGTATTCGGCCGTTAGTAATTGATCTAGAAGACATTCAAATAAAAGCAGAATGAGAAATTAGCTGGTTTGTTAGGCACTTATCAGAATCTATACTCTGTTCCTATTTCCATTTAAGATAACGTAACTTCTCCCAGTGTATTTGAGGCCATTACTAGGACTTAGGCTAGTACCACTGCTGAGATTGGCCTACCTAAGTCACAAGTAACATGAGCATGTATTTCGGGATATAAGCTCTAAAATTTATAACGACTTTTATGATCAACAACTGATATGGAGATTGATAAACCTCGAGCTTACCACCATGAGAGTACTTGATTATATTTAGTCACAATGTCGTCGTATAAAAAATAAGCCTGGAAAAATGCTTTAAAGAGTAGGAGCTACAATACTACCGCCATATACTTATCATGAGGCACGATGAATATTTATTTTTGAATTTTTTTTTTTTTTTTTTTTTTTAAAAAGGCCTACCAGAATGACTCTAAGGTGCCTGATGTTAAGCATCCATTAGAGTCCAAAAATGGCGAGCACCATGCCAGCTACAATAATTGTAGAGGCATGAATGTCTCCACTATGGCGGCTTCAGAAGATGCTTTTTCACGCCTCGCTTGAAGGAACCTGGATCGTAGTTTGAAGGAAACACGTGGGCTGGCAAAGAGTTCCACTGTTTGGTGGTTTTGCACATGTACGAAGTGCTGAACCGCTTTGTTCGGACTTGTATGGTTTCTACAGTGTAGCGGTGGCACTTACGTCCGGCACGTGTTGTTCTGGATAAGAAAGGAGAGGGTGGAACCAGTTGAAAAAGTTCATCAGAACACTCGCCGTGGTATAGGCGATAGAAGGCCGCCAATCCGGCGATGTCCCTACGCAGCTGTAAAGGCTCAAGGGATTTGGATACTTCTGGGCACCCAATGATACGCACAGCTCGCCGCTGCAACCGATCAAGAGCATCTAGAAGGTACTGTGCAGAGCCATCCCAGAGGTGAGAGCAGTACTCCACGCAGGGGCGAACTTGAGTCTTATACAAAAGACACAGCTGCCCCGGCGCGAAGAACCTCCTCACCCTGTTCAAAACTCCGAGTTTACGTGATGCTGTTTTGATAATGCTCTCGATATACTCTTTGGGGTTAAGATCTCGGCGAATGTCCATACCAAGGATACTCAGGTTTCCTCGAAGCGTTAATAGAGTGTTCTGAAGAGAAGGAAGGGGAAGGAATGGAGACCCCTTTGCAGAAAACGCGCAAGCCTGTGTCTTCTTGGCATTGAACTCCACCAAATTCTCTTCACCCCATTGGGATATGAGGTTCAGGACCCGGTCGAGCTCAATGACAAGCTCTCTCCGTTGTTCTTCAACACGTGCTTGCTTGGCCGCAGGGTGACCAAAAAAACGGCCATGTACTGTGCTATCATCTGCATAACAATGAATGTTCCCTAGGTTCAACATGTCATTGATATGCAGAAGAAACAGCGTGGGCGATAAGACGGACCCCTGGGGCACACCGGCGTTTATCTTCGAGAAATGGGAGGCCGAACCGTCGCAGAGGACTCGAATACGGCGCTCATGCAGGAACGCGGAAATCCAGATGCACAGTTGGGATGGCAAGCCGTATGCCGGAAGCTTGGAAAGAAGAGACCGGTGCCAGACTCTATCAAAGGCCCTAGATATATCAAGGCTGATGGCCAGCGCTTCACCATGCTTATCTATAGCCTCACCCCAAAGGTGCGTGACGTGTGCTAGAAGATCACCCGTTGATCGTTTCGCTCTAAAGCCATATTGACGATCGTTAATTAAAGTGTGATCCTCCAGGTACCGCATCAATTGTGAGTTAATAATTTTCTCTAGCACCTTGCAGAGAACTGAGGTTACGGCTATAGGTCGATAGTTTGATGGATCAGATTTGTCTCCCTTTTTGGGGACCGGCTGAATATTCGCCTCTTTCCATGCCACGGGAACTATTCCAGTTGAATAAGACAGGCGAAACAAACGCGTTAGTACAGGAGATAACTCGGCCGCACAGTTTTTAAGCACTACCACGGGTATACCGTCCGGTCCACTGGCTTTCCGAACATCGAGCGAACGTAGTTCCGCAAGAACGTCTCGCTGCCTGATTCGGATGTCAGGCATCAACGAATCGCAGCTCGTTATTGTCGGCGGAGTAACACCACTGTCGTCGACCCTGGAGTTGGTTGCAAAGAGATTCGCTAGCAGGTTTGCTTTCTCTTGAGGGTCGTGGGCCAGTGATCCATCGGGATATCTCAGCGGAGGTAATGAAGACTGGCAAAAATTTGCTTGCACAGCTTTGGCGAGTCGCCAGTAATTACGGCTTCCAGTAGGATGCGATAGTAATTCCTGCCCAAAGCGCTCGACGCGCTGAGCATCCGCCCTTATGTAAGCCCTCTTGCACTCCTTAGTGGCTTTGTTATAAGCTGCTTTTAGGCGATCGCCGTCTGGATCGTTAGAGGTTCGAGCTCTGCTCCAAGCACGGTAAACAGTCTGTTTATGAGCAATGGCATCTTTTGTCTCACTATTGAACCAATAACGATTTCTGTTGGAACTGGTGACATCTCTGTATGGAATATAATATTCCATACCCAGAATGATCTCACCAGTTACAGCAGAGGCAGTTTCCGACGGATCCCTATTTTTAAAGCACCGTGTAGCCCAAGGAATAGATGCGAAATATTCACGCATCCCATCCCAGTCTGCTGACGAGTAATGCCACAACCGTCTTATCGTTTTTGCAACGCGCGGAAGAACAGCTGAGGGCACTGAAGTGCAGACCAAACAGTGATCGGATGAACCTAAAGGGGCACAGACCAAAACACTGTATTGATCTGGGTGACTCGTGAGCAGGAGGTCCAATAAAGAGGGCGCCTGACTTGAAATATCCGGTATCCTTGTAGGCTGGAGTACCAGTTGAGTCAAGTCATGCGTGAGAGCGAATGCATGGGCAGTCCGACCCGCATGGTCAGTTCTAAGAGACCCCAACCACTCCTCGTGGTGGGCATTAAAATCTCCCAGAAAAACCAGTTCAGCGTTCGGATACCGCTCCTGAGCTTCATCTGCCGCTCGACTCAGATGGTCAAAGAGATGAGTGGTCTCATTATCTCCTTTGTGGGATCGGTAAAGGCACACGTAGATACGGCTCAAGCAGCCAAGATCCACGTGCACCGAAAGGACAGAAAGAGAAGGATCCTCAAGGCAGCGCAGACGACGACAGCAAACATCCGCCCTAACGAAAAGGCATACCCCCGCTTTAGCGGAAAAATGCTCCTCCAGCACGTAGCCTGGATAGTTCAGATATGACGTGTCATCAGGGCGACGTATTTGCGTCTCAGTCAGAAAAAGCATAGCCGGTTGTGCCGTCTCGAGATGATGGTGGACGGCATTGAGGTTTGAATGGAGCCCACGGATGTTAGTAAACTCCACCTCGAATAGCGGGTTGGTGGGGAGTGAAGGGGCCGCTGTTTTACCAGATATCCTTTCATGTATTGCCATGGGTAAAAAATGGAAGAAGTTTTAAAAGAAGAGGGCATGAAAAAGGCTGACTACCTCCGCAGCAGCGCAGAACAAGACGCAGAGAATTGTGTCGTCATTTGACTATGTGGTGAGGCGTTTGCCGATCCGCCAGACGGAAGGGCTCCCGTACCCTCTCGGAAGTGGTCGCCTGGTCCCACCATCCGGTCACCAACCGGCACGACGAACCACTCCGGGATTATGCGCGACCTGGTAGGGCAGCCTCCTAGGATGGTTAGTCCTAGTTGGGCCCCTGTACTATGCCGCGGGCGGCCAGCGGCACCACCGTTTCTACAGGTCTCCCTGGCCGGCGGGTCGATCCACGCCCCCCACACAATGACTTCACGGATATTCTGCTGGTCCTCCACATGCTGCAGCGATTGCCCACCTTGCATCTAATCCGGCTTCCTCAGTAACTGCTGATCCCGGAACACGATCCCGCCGAGAGGAATCACTTGACGGTCTTTGCACAGTTAGAGGGGTGGTACCTACCCGGGCCACTAACGTGTTCCACCAGTAGAGCAGAAAATAGCTCATTGAGTCTCTTAGCCGACTTTTACGGCACCCACGAGAAGATTTGGGGAGGTGGTTTGTATTCTAATGCCGCCACCTCACAGCAAAGAATGAGAGAAAGACGTTTTTAAAATAGGGTAATTATGTATTCCAGTTTTAGTCCATAGAAACTATTTATAGAATAAGTTAATTTTCACTCAGAACTCAATAATGATAAATATAACTAATTAGCAATAGCTTTAAGTGTTTACAATGGCAACGCATAGGTACACGCGTAATGTAAGTGACACTTATCAAAAATAACTAATTAATGTATTATACCAACACACGGACCAAGATACGTACCCTGCGGGACACCGTCTACATAATTATGCAATATTTACAAAATTATTTATTTTAACCAATATGTTTTACAATATTTAAAATAAATAAGGAATATTCTAACAATACGACACGGGCTTACAAAGCGTACAGCATAAAACATCACATAAATAATTACAAAACAGTAACACTACACTATAAAATGCTTCTAAGGAGTACTAGACTCACTTTCCAATAGCCGTCAACGTTAAATTAGTTGTTTTACGTATTTAATTTCGTTTTCCATTACTTTGTTATACGTGCCTATTTTATTTCAACACAAATTAGATGCATAGGCCTTAGGATTGACTTAGATCACTACTTTACCACACCAGGCTGTTTCAACTTTATGTTTCACGGACACTGAGCTTCTTTTTAGTGTACTCCTGACCTCACACACCGTACAAATGCCCGCAGTTACCTCAACTCTTAGCTTCCAACACCTTCAGCCTTCGGTAATCAGTCTTTCAATGACAGCATCGGCGGAACACTACCCTAGTCACGTCTACCTGATTTCTGTAGAGTACTCTCAAGGGATGAGTGTGATGCGACGTCCGTTGAGGGTACTCTGTGCGGCACGCGAGTGGTGGGCAGTAGTGGTTGTTGGTAACGTGGTTGTGGGGCAGCGGCGGCGTGGGGCGAGTGTCCGCCGGCGGTGCGCGCGCTGTTCGAAGCGCCCCGCCGGCCGGCCGCGAGCGTGCCCCCGCTCACGCGCTACGCCGCGCCCGACGGTACGATCCTGCTGCTGACCGAGAACGGCACCAGGCTGATGACTCGAGCAGCCGCCGCGAGCCTCCTGCGCGCCGCCCTCCTCTCCCCGCGACCCCCTCGGCCTCGCCACGGTGAGACGCCGCCGCACCCTCTCTTCATCTTCTCTCTTTAACTCTGTGTGTCTCTGTCGGATCCGACGCCTCTCGCACTGCACGCTTCGCACTACGCTTCGTAAGGTAGGAGCGTGGCCTTATTGGGCCAACGACAATCTCTAACAATACAATTGTCGATACTTTTGAATCATTTCAATTTATATACAATTTTAAATATTTATGTCTACACTATATTTCACTGAATAGAAAAGCTCAAACATTCGTCTCCGCTTTCTAAAAAGACACGGCTTTAAAATAAATAAATTTATATTATAGATTTCAAAGTTCGAAAAGGCTGACCCATCTTTTATAAAATTTTATCTAGAATATAAATTAGTTAATAGTTACTGCGGAATTAGATCGTCTTTTTAGATATTTCCAATAAATATTTAATTCGCTCCTACTTTATGCCTGCATGCTTCTAGACAATGCTTTCCTTTTCCTTTTTTGTACCATTATAGACTTTTATACGTTACAATACGGTTAAAATTCTATTGTGGCACCTCTTTGTGCACGTGTGCATGTTTACTTTCTGCATCTCCTGTTTTCTACGATCTCTATGGTTACTGCGCGGCATAGACTGGCTTTGATGAATAGTACGAGCGGGACTGCCAACCGGGGAGGCTTTGCTAATCTAATTTTTCTACCGGGACATTTTCTAAATTCGTTAATTTTTGCCCGTTATTATATGTCGTAACGTTTGAAAATATCGTTGTTTTTGTATGAATTGTCGTTTTTATATTTTCCATCAGTAGGGTCAGTTTTTTTTTCATATCGATGTGTACGACCGATCGATCGGCGCGATCGCCTCTGATCTTACAATTTCGGAGTCCCGTCGCGCTATGGCTCGGTCATCGAGCTTGCCACTCCTAAGCGATTCGATGGATGAAATTCCAGTAAAGCTGCAGTTGTCGGACGGACGGACCACGAATCGAAACGGAACTGGTGTGACCTCGTGGATCGGCGGTATGTCAATAACACATGATGGAAACCTGATAGCACCGGACAAAATTATGACCCACATCCACCGTTATGCGAGCCCTCACTACAACCCGCACGGGCATCATTACCATCGCTGGAACCATGAGCCGGGAGGGAGCGAAGATCCCTTGTACGCAACCAAGACAGTCTACGGACCAGGATACATTGATGAAAACCGTACGTATGGATGAAACTAACAACACTTTGACTAATCTTTCAAATAATTGCGACAATTTGCATTTAATAAACCATATTTTTGATCGTAAGTTATAAAAAAAGATTAGTGAAAGTGACCAAAAATAGGTGGTACAAAAAATAATAAAACACAAATTAACAGACAGTGTAACTATAACCATAGATATCGTAAGTCACAATCACTTCGAGCTTCAAAGTGTACAAAATAGTCGGTTTGTAGGAAGCCAACAAGACATGGGTGATTTTGTTCATTCTTATAGCACCTACATGTTACTATTCTGAGTGCTCTTTTACCCTTTATTATTTCAACCCCAGTAATCCGAGCACTTTAGTTTAGATCCCCCACTATTTTATAGCAAACGATAGTTTGTCCATTGAAACACAAAAGTAAAGCTTTGCGTAGAGACAAAAACTAGAAGGGATATAGTAAGCTTTAGAGCCCTTCCTCTCCCGATCCGAGAAATTGTAGACAATCTAGTTTGTAAAGAAGCGATTTAGCGAAGGCGCCTAGATACCGAGATCTCCGCGAAGCTTTGCAATTTATGCTGAAGGTTCACGAATCACGGACATTAAGTTGGTACCATCTATCTACGGGTGTAACACGGACTAAATGTTACAGACCAAGTGTTATTTATTTATAGATATACATCTTGACTCCACTATGCATGAATCCATTATATATTCTATTAATATTTAACTTTGAAATGGCACAAACATCAACGGTGTTTTTGCCTTCTGACAAATTATAAGTAATTTGTAAGCATGTCCAATTAATTCATTTGAGATTCTCGCTTGTATATTACAGATTTCATAAAAATAATTATCAATACCATTGGCAAATCATCGTGTTTCTTTCATGACACGTATTTTTTTATTAATCTCTTCACACAGTTGTTTCATATTATTATTATAATATTTTTTTATACACATAATGTAAATTATATTTATATTAGCATGAGCATATTATTATATTATCACATTCCAATTCGAAGTTTTTATTATTTTTGTTTTATATTAATGATTTATTGTTTAATTTTATTGAACTATGTATTTATTTATTTTATGCTGATCTATTTGTTTATTGGTCTACTGAGGCATTGTGTACTAGGTTTATGTTTGTCGTATTTATGGAGAAAGATTCCAATTTAATTAAATGTGCGGCTTAATGTTTACGTTATTAAGGTTTCTGTTATATAATTGGCTAATTATAAATAATAAGTATATCAATTTTACTAATGAAAATCCTAATAATGTTTATAAATTAAAATAATGATCTAGAGTTTTTTTCTAAATTCGTCAATCAAAAAATAATAACGTTAATTATAATTAGGTACTGTCATATAAAGAAAAATAGTAAAGGGGAATTTGAATGCGCGTCAAGGATACTTTTCTATAAAGTTGTAATTGGTCGGCTTTAACCAGTAAGTAACAAAAGCAACAGGAGCAAGACACAACAGTGTCATAATACTACATAAAACTATCAAAACATTTACTTCAACGACACTACATCAACTAACACAAACAAATACCAACAGAGAGGATTGGAAAAGAGAACGGTAAATCAGGTGATGAGAAGGTGGCCCTGCAGTCTACGTGCCACGTAGCCCTGGACGCCTGCATCAAGGATGGCGAGTGCGTGACATCGCTGACTCCAGTGCTGCAGAAGTGTCATACCAGCGACTGCGACAGGGAAGGCTGTATGACAGCCTTGCGAGGGTTCTACAGGAAACCAGGGGTGCATTGGAATACTGAAATTGCTTTCTGTCTTTGCAAGTGAGTATCTGTCTTATTCATTTTATTTATAGAGATTATTTTAGTTAAGGTTGGCGATCATACTATTATACTCGTAAATTATTGGAGATTGAAAAGATTGGTGATAGAATAATCTTGGTATCACTGTTATCTAAAATAGAAATAAACGATTTGTATTTGTATTTGGACCTGTTTATGATTCAATAACTTTAATAACTTGATAGAACCCATTTAAAGACTATACGATATCAGATTTATTTAGACCAGCCTAACTTACAGTTTTGAGCAGTTTAATTTTTTTAAATCGACTAACCCTTCCCAAATAACTTTAATAAATTCATATTAAGTAGGCTAATAGGTCCCACACACGAGCAGCATGTTCCCAACGGCAAAGATAACTGCAGCCGTTGTCGCGTGTCGGCGGCAACCGTCGCCGCGTCCGACGGCTGCCGTTGATGCGTCGACGGCAGCAGTCGACTTAGAGCGACACTTGCAGTTGAAGATTAAAACGCTAATCTACGAAGTTGAAATATCGACGGCAGAAGTCGACTTATAGCGACACTTGCAGTTCTGCTGAACTACGAAGTTGTAATGTCGACGGCTGCAGTTACTCGTACCTCTATGCTACACCAGATTAACTCACCTAATTGTAAAATTCGTGTTTGTCAATAGCAATCTTTAGTAACTATCTTCTTCTTATCTTCTTCTCGTCCTTTTCGGGTACCCACCAGGATGCACTTCGAAGGGTCGAAACCCTTCCCCGTTTTCACCACCCCACAGCTTCCTCAATCACCTTCGCGAAGGAGATGAGTAAGCTTAGTAACTAAGTACTACTTCTGATTAACAGGAAAACGGACAACCGGGAAGACTCGTGTATGAATGCGCAAGAACGTTTACACCCATCGTGTGCTCAACGCCCTGCAGTGGGATCCCCGCTGCCTGCCTGCCACACCCTCGCACACGCCTGTCGTGAAGAACCTGAATGCAGGTATGTCATTTTGGAAGGAATTATTTATTTTGTCTTCAAAACGCTTTTTGATTATTGGCAAAATTGGTTTACGGACTCCATAAAGATGAGGAGCTTCTTTAGGGTGTCCAATTTCAGAGATTATTTTTTATTTAACGGTGTATACTTCCATGTTGATAAAGATTTCATTAAAATTGATTTAGTAGTTTAGTTTGGTTTTAGTGTCAACCAAAAAAAAATTGCGGGTTCCAAAATTAGAACGCAGTTTTATAACTCATTAGAAAATGTAATTTTTGGATTCCATAAAGGATAAACAAAATGGAATTGTCAAAAAATATTCTTTGTCGCCTCGCAAAACATAAAGAAAAATACATACAATTTTCAGTGACGAATTTCAAAAAACTTTTGTCTACAATCCTGTGATACACATACCTACATAAATAATTTTAGTTATAAAAGCTGCAGTTATTTTGCACACAATAGCCGCTCGCAACTGCATTAGCTACGCTTGGCTAAACCAGCGGCAAAATGGAGAGGCAGAGCTAAAATTGAATTTGCCGGCTATGTACGGTTATGTCGCAAAGTCTGCCTTTGAAAATAATAACTGGCTAGCTTTAGGAGGAATGAGATTTTTTGAGAAAAACTTTTATATTTATAACTGCAAAAATATATAGCAGTAGATATGGTAAACGATTAAGAAAAATAACGTGTTGTAATTAAAGTAATCACTGCCTTAGAAAATAAGCATTTTATAGATCTATCGCTAAAAATAAAAATACTTTGTCTTGTAGAATGTGATAACCAATAATGCCTCTGTGTTAACTCTAAATGCCGCGGAATTAAATGAGTAGAGGAAACCGCTAACGCGTAGTAAGAAACCATTAATCTTAAACTTATCACATACCTACCTAATAATGAAGTGTTTGATTTCAAAAATATTGTAGTTTTATTGCGATTTTAACTACGTCGGTGGCAAAATATATTTATATTTCCCTAGTATTTAAACATAATATATGTCCGTGTGGTGACGGAGTAAGAATACAATATGTCACAACCCCATCTCATCCCATGGGTGTCGTAAAAACCGACTAAGGGACTAACCGTAAATATTATCTTTACGAAGTAAAAAGAAGGAAAACTTGAAATTAAATCCTATACCAACCCGTCTGGCCAGCGTGGTGTGGCCAAGTATCCCTCCATCACGGGAGGAGGCCCGTCCCTGCAGTGGGACATTAATGGGCTATTTTGATGATTTAAACATAATATGGCTCTCACCAAAACCACAATAATTAAACGACAAAAATGTAGGTCAGATTAAAATTTCTACTGAATATAACAGCAATAATTGCAACGTAAATGAGATATCGAAATCCCTGAAGCTACATTATTGAGGTATATCTACTTTATTTGACCCTGATAACAATATTCGTTTTATTAACTGTTAAACAAGAAATACATATTTATTCTGATGTTTGAAGGCCAGCAGGCATGTCAGGTTTCCTATCCGTGGGTTTTTCCTGCGTTCCCCGTTATAGCAGTACCGTTTAAACCTAAGTATTAAAACATAAATGTACATTGTTATTGACGGTTTACGATTCATCATAACAGCCCATTAATGTCCCACGGATTGTCAGACGGATTGTTATAGGGTTTAATTTTAAGTTTTTCTTCTTTTTATTTCGTAAAGATAATTTTCACGACACCCATGGGATGAGATGGGATGGTGACATATTGTATTCTTACTCCACAAGATCAATGGACACACTTAAGATATACACATTAACATACCGACTAAACAAGCATAAAGCGATGTTATTACAGAATTCCGTTTATATAGACGGTGCACTGTATCGGAAAATGCACTAGACATGATGCTTCCCAACAAAGGCTAGATATAACTAGGCATGCATGTATAGGTGAAGTAGACAACAGGAATTAATCAGTCCATGTAGAAGCTTAAGAATACAATATGTCAGCACTTCATCTCATCCCCTGGGTGTCGTAAAAACCGACTAAGGGACTATCCATGCATATTATCTTTATGAAATTAAAAGAAGAAGTAAGAAACTTGAAATTAAACCCTATACCAATCCTTCTGGCCAGTGTGATATTAGTAGGCCAAGTACTCCTCCGTCACATGGGAGGAGGCCCGTCCCTGCAGTGGGACATTAATGGGCTATTATGATAATATTACGAAGATCAATGGACATACTTAAGGCATAAATTAACACACCGACCAAACAATCATAAAGCGATGTTATTACAGAATTCCGTTCTTAAAGACGGTGCACTGTATCGGAAAATGTACTAGACGTGATGCTTCCCAACAAAGGCTAGATATAACTAGGCATGCATGTATAGGTGAAGCAGACAACAGGAATTAATCAGTCCATGTAGAAGCTATTTGCGGCGCAGCTGGACTGATTGCAACGTACAGGAGTCTTGTTGATGTGTAATGACATGTTAACTAGCTTATGCGTATCTGGCTTTGACATTTGCCTTTGGGCGATGTTCGTGAAATAGTTCAATTTTTGTGGGATTTTGTTTCTTAATTTTTGAACATAACTATTCTTTTTATAAATCGTTCATGCAAAAATGTTAATATTTTTTATCAACATTTAAAACTTTTAATAATAAACGTTTTCCTTTTTTTATGAATAACATCAATACATATTTGTGTATAGAAAGTAAGAATATATCACATTCATATAAGGCGTCAAGCCAACTAGGAAATGTTGGCAGATCTCTAAGCAAACAAAAGAATTTAAGATGAAACCCTATATCAATAAAGCCTATGTATGTTTGCCAGATGACATCTATCTCCACACCACATTTTATTTAAATTAGTACAGCCGTTTAAGCACGAACATAACATACGTAAAACAAATACATAAAAAAACCTATGTCTGTGTTCAAATAAATGTTTTTTTCTTTATTTTATTAATAATTCTTTGTTCTAAATGGAGATTCATGTATTTTAAATGTAGGAACGGAAAGTTTACGTACATTTAAACTCAGCAAAAGCAATGAGTGAGTTTCAGTTATTTTAGTTTCAGTTGCCGAGTTAAATTATAATTATACGCAAGATTTAGGAAGGCTGTTTCTGACAGGGTTAATATTAACCTACGATATATACGTATGCCCGTTTGATATTAACTTTAATAATTATTTGTATTTTGTGATTGTATTTCTCCGTGTGGTGACGGAGTAAGAATACAATTTGTCACCACCTTATCTCATCCCATCCCAGTGTCGTAAAAACCAACTAAGGGATCCGTAAATATTATCTTTACGAAATAAAAAGAAGGAAAACTTGAATTTAAACCCTATGACCAGCGTGGTATTTAGAAGGCCAAGGATCCCTCCGTCCCGGCAGGAGGCCCGTGCATTGGGACATTAATGGGCTGTTATCAATGATTGTATTTTAGTAAATGTAGAAAAGAAAGAAAGAAAAGAAAGTTTATCTGTTATACAGTAGCCTATAGTAAAATTCTGAATTAAGGACTAGATGGCGTTATGTGAATGTGCAATGAAAATACAACTAAGTAAATACTGGCTTATTTCTGCGGCTTAAAAGCCCGCTAAAAATTATTCAAGAACTATTCGTAATGCCTGCACAGCTTTTAATATTTGTATGCATGAATAGAGCCGTTTTAATTATTTGGAATACGTACGTATTTACAAAAAAAAAGATATGTCTGTTTATAAAAAGCATTAGCAACGAAAATACGCAGTTTTTAGTTAATTATATAAATATTAGTTGACCCGTGCCCACTTCGTTGGGTGGCGAAAAATACGTGCCCGTTTTTTCATTACTGCTCCACTCCTATTAGTCAAAGCGTGATACTATATAGCTTATGACACTCCCCGATAAATGGACTATCCAACACAGAAAGAATTTTTAAAATCGGTTCAGTAGATCCAGAGATTACCCCCTACAACGTCACAAACACACAAACTTCACCTCTTTATAATATCAGTCTAGAAGTATAGATTTATGTGAGGAATCATCATCATATTATTATTATTATCAGATCAAGGACGTCCACTGCTGGACATAGGGCTGGTAAACCCCTTTAAAAACCCTCTCCTGGTGAGAAAATGTCATACTTCATACAAACCACATTAGTGCCAGTTCCTTGGGTCACAACAAAATGTAGTGGAACTGTTATTCTGCGTTGAGCCTTGTATAATAACAGCCGGGTTGTTTTTACTACCTGCAAACAACGAAGTGCTCGCTCGCTCGAATTGATTCACTTTTGTACAGACAGCAAAAAATAGTACTAAATATTTTATCTAATTATTATTTATGTATGTGGTGCCGGTTTCCATGTGGTGACGGACTAAAGATATAATATATCACCACAGTTTGGTTTAATGGGTGTGGAATGAGGCAAATAAGAGACTCTTTACCTAATTTTGTCTCTTGTAACGCGGACGTCACATTCGTCGCCCACGTTGGACACGTGGGCGACGAATGTGACGCGACGCAACGCGATGTTACACGCGACAAGTATCCTACATGATTAAGTCGCGTCTCATCGCAGACTGCCACGTAGGACATAAGTAGGGTACGCCGTTGATTTAATCGCGTACGTCGCGTTCGTCGCGTCGCGCTCGTCGCCCTCGCAGGACACCGCGTAAGGCGAAGTTTCGAATTCCACGCAAGACGAGGTGTGATTAACAAGGGATTGTCTAGGGTCTGGATTTATTTTGTGCACCTTAATATGATGTTTGTAAGTCCTCACAACACTGAGCTTGAGGCAGTTTTGTGTTTGTTTGTTTTGTTTTATTTAAGTTTTGTCTGTTCCACTACAACACATTTTCTTTCTTTCATTTCTTCTGTTAATATCATCTTTACATGCATATCATCCATACACAATATAAAAAACATAATAAAATGAATTTCTATTTTTGTTGACGGTACCTCGGCAAGCGTTAACGATCTCGATATAACGTATATTCCATAGATTTTGGAGTGCCTAGTATTTGGTGGTGAAATGTTGAGTTTAGATTGCATTCGAATTTATTTAGATTTAAAAAAAAATTAAAGTGTCATCGACATGGCGAAACTATCATCATTATCATAACTGCCTCTGAATGTCCCAATGTTAGGACGGCCCTTGTTCTACATGGAGTATACCACCTTGGCCAGACGAGTTGGCATTAGACTTTCGCACTCAAGTTTTCCTTATTCGCTAGAGATATTGACTGTTAAGTAGATATAGTCCCTATGTTGCTTTTTATGACACTTTTAGGAAAAAGCATTCCAGGCTCAGGACAATCATTTGAAACCTAACCGTTTCCAATCGATCTACATTCTAGGCAGTATAATCATATAATTACAAAATCATAAAATTTTTAGATTATTCGACGAAACGATTTGTTCCTGATTCGTCATCTTCCTAATTGGTCATTTTCCAAATTCGTCACCTTCCTAACTCGTCATCTTCCAAACTGGTCATTTTCCAGATTCGTCATCTTCCAAACTCGTCATTGTACTGTCGAATTGAATTTTGATAGAAACTAAAAGAAATAATTATTCAAGTATGGGCAGGAACAATATGTTTTATATCTTAAAGTGTATAATTTTTTTATGAATACAAGTGCTAATTATCCTTAATACTATTGATTTTAAATGAATATTATATCTGTAAAGGCTACTAAAAAGTTATGTCTACAAAATAATTAAATTTACTTATTTCAAATGGTATGCAATGTCACTTGTAAAAAACATTATCATGTAGAAAAATGAAAAAAAAAAAAAATGTACCTAACATTTTTATACTAATAAAATAAATTAATCAATTAATTTAACAATTTAATTATCACTTATCTATTTAATATGTATTTAGTTCAAATAAATATTTATTTATATAACATTTAGGATAGTACACAAATACTTTTATTATAAGTAACTAGTAAAAATTAAAATTGCATAAATGTCAATTGTGAAGTGCACTTCCGATCTGGTTTTTTTGACGTTCCGTTTGTTGTCATTTTTTATTTTCGGTGTATTTTTCGTCTTGCTAATTATTTTCTAAAGATAAAATTCAAAAAAAAATTTTTTTCTCTTTCTCTAATAAAAAAAAATATATATATTCAGGTTCATCAATTCATGCCTAATTTATTCAAATATTGGCAAAGTGCTTCTTCTCTTATTTTTTTTAATAAACTTCATGATAGACAAGTAACACTCTTAAAGGTTATACTACAGAGGATTTATGTAATAAATTTTTGTCGACAAATGTACACGGTATGACGAGTTTGGAAGATGACTAATCTGGAAAATGACCAGTTTGGAAGATGACGAGTTAGGAAGGTGACGAATTTGGAAGATGACCAATTAGGAAGATGACGAATCAGGAACAAATCAACGAAACGTGGTGTCTACGAATAGTGATTCCTATCAGCTGTACTTTTTATAATGTATGTCTGAAACAGTTTCTTGATTTTTATAAGGTTTCTATTTTCATTGAGATCTGCTTCCCTGAATAGTCTTATACAACATCCATAACAGGAGATCGGATGGTAGTACCAAATATTCTTACACCGTCATCACACGATACAGAAACAACCTTTTACATTTCCAGGATTCGTCTTGAAAATTACGAGCAATGGTGTGCAGTCGATGCTGTTACTCAAGGGTGTGCTGGATCACCTGCTGCATGCCGAGCTGCTGTGGTTGCTGTACTTGGGACACAGCTGCGAGCGGCATGTGCTTGCAGAGGAACGGACTTCGCGCAGCTCTATGATTGCCTTGGTTGGCAAAGACTGCTTTGGTTGAACCCTTGCGTTGGTAAGTTTTACAAGATCAAGATTTTTTGCTTAGTACATTACAATCCCATCTTAGGGATGTCGTAAAAGACGACTAAACTATCAGAAAAGAAGAAAATGTTGGCAAAACACGAAAACGACTTCTAGCCAACAAAGTATAAATATGAAGATCAATTTTCCCTATATGTATGCAGGAGGCCTGCAGTTGAATGTTATTCTGCTGCAGTGATTTACTCTTTACATTCAAATAATTAAATCCTCGCCGTTTTACAGTGGAATCTCAAAGCGATTATCATATGAAGACGTATGGATCCTTGCTGACAACTACGCCGTTTGACAACGGCATCCGATATATCACGGTAGCCCCAGAGCCTCCAATCTACCACCGTACCACCACCCATCATCATAGGCATACCACGCAGCATGGAACTCCGCAAATTGATCAGATGCAGGTAACTAGCCATTAAGTTTAACTTTTTACAATGTTGCAGCTATAATCACGACTGTACCTTTTTCATACCAACCTCTCAATCGTCGATCACAACCTATCTCGATAGTTAGCTTCCAGAACACCTACACCATATAAAACTAGGAACTCTTCATCGTCCGCTAAAATAGCTGCGACTTCGAAAGACACTAAGTACTACTAGTGTACTGATTACTGTCACAATAATAACAATTTGAGCTACTTTGCTGGTGCGGCAGTCAGCTTCCGCACTCAGCTAAACTTCGTGGTCTATTTAGGATATGCCCGCTTCACCAAACTGGTAGTATGTAAGGATTAAAAGGACAAAAAATAATATTACAACTTATAATGTTACAGGAAAACCGCGAAGAACTAAGTCCAATAACAACAATGTCAGAACAAACAGTTGGACCCAACGAAGTTGCCCAAATCTCCGAACCTGTTATCGAAACTACAACTGAAACAACAACAGTAGCGACTACTACAACTTCGACTACTACAACTACTACTACTACAACAACGACTACTACGGCTAGACCGACGACTACGTTAGAACCAACGAAGTATTGCATTGTTAAGAAGCCGGAGAGTGACGATCAAGCGCAGTATATCAAGATGGGGGAAACTAGACGAGTAAGTGTTACTGTTTTTTCGATTAGCACTTTCAATAGCCCTTGACAGGTCTTTAGCACTATTTTTCACCCAGCCAGCAATATTGGCCCATTGCAGAGACTGATGATCTCCAGATAGAAGATAGGCCTTATGGGTCTACGTTGGACTGTAGAATACCATATCGTATGTTCCGAATTTCCATTTATAAGAATAATGCTATCATCCTAATCTCCCTTTGTCGCTGTTTTCGACACATTTACAGGACAAACATGGTTGGTAAGTTTATTTTAGTCCGTCACTTATACTATTATACATATACTATTTTAGTATGTTTTACAACAACTACAAAAACTACAATACCTATACCGTCTACTGCATTAGAACCTCGAAACTAATTTCCCTGAATAGAAACATAACTCAAGTCATAAATAGACGATTCGTTTGTGTTATTTTTCTTCATATTGCTGCTAAAATCATGATCTTAATCTATGCACTGCTTATCTTTTCCAGTTGTATCGTTCAGCGGAATTAGCAGAATGCACAGATCTGTGCGTATGCGAAGTATCGCTACAAGTATCGTGTAAAGTGGCTTGTGTACCTCGAGCTCCGTGTTCGTCTAGACTGGCTCACTACTCCCACGCGGCCCCTGCTTACCAGGCGTATAGGGGACGCTGTTACTGCTACTCAGGATCTTTTATCTGCATGAGGCCTAATCCAGGTAAACACTGAATTAAAATTTACTTTGTTTTGATTTTACGAGGTTTTTTGTGTGGTAAAAATGATGCATTGAAAGAGAGGGCCATTAGAAGCCTTTCAGAGCTTTTACAAGCATTCTTATTTAGGTTTTTACCTTTTCTCGGATTACTGTATCGTCGTTGGTAGCTGATTTTTGGCAAAGATGGGTGAGGAAGGTAAACTACAGAATATGGCAAAAACGTTTGTAGTTAACCTATGTCTAGAAGTAGTCTTTTGGCTGAAATGATAATAATGATGCTGCGGCTTTGCATGAAAAGAAGACCCGGACGGTCTGATATGATTAAGTGTCCAATACGTGGCAATATAAACTACTATGATACTCATAACTCTAATATTTTGCTAGTAATCTGACGTCAATATCTTAATTATTCAACAAGATAGACAATTTTTCCGCAAATAGAGGTATTATATCCTCTAGAATCATCAAAAAATTTTAAAAAAATAATAATTTCCAGGAGAATACAAGTTACCAGAAGGGGTGTACTTGCTGTTGGGCTTCAGCGCAGTTGATGAGGCTCTCTTGAGGCCACATACTGGCCTTGGTGCAGAAGATGCTGTACGTCTACTACAACAGTACCTGTATTCTGTACATAGTGATGGGGTAAGTTATCCAGTATTTTTTTTACAGGGCTAAATTTATTGCTTAACCGTGGCAGACATTTATACGCAGCTCATTTGATGGTAATTCGATAAGTGATCGCCGCTCATTAACGTCAAACATTCAAGAGGCACAAACCGCTGGCTTCCATTACGGATATTGTTTCCTTCTACCTAAACAAAATAATACTTTCACACTACTGATTGGAAGTAGTAGCAGACATACCGATACCGACCTACACGGTCTTTCCTGATAGAACCTTACAAAGCTGTAAGCACTGATGTCCTAAAAATTAAAGTTTAACCAAATCTATTTGTAAATTAATAAGTTTTATTCATTACCATACCGACTAAGACTACGGCATGAATTAATTTTAACGATTTCACATTTTCAGACAAACTGTACGCTGACACTGTTCAACATAAGTAATGAAAACGTGATCATCTCGGCGAGCGTACCACCTAGAGAACAAGAGGCATTAAAGGAGGCTGGCGATGCACTACTTGACAGAGAAAAGGTAACTATGTATTTCTATCAAATTTCTAATAATACAATGCAATGAGATTATAGGCCTTTTTCTACATAGACAAAGAAACTGAGTTTTGTTTAACAATGTTTACAGGAGGAATGCATCGATGTTCTCAAAGTCGTGAAAGGTCGCATCAATTCCCAACACGAAGACATATCTTCCCACCTGCTCTTGTCTATCTTCAAGATTGCAGAGGTTGACGTCGTCTACCCAACTCCTCCAAGCTCCGCCATCACTTCTCACAGGCCAATCAAGCTGTTCTACTTCATCATCTTCCTCTTCACCTTGCTTTACAACTATAACTTGACCATCGATTGTATCAAGTTCATCACTACCCTTTTCTTTTTCAAGGGTTTCGTCAATTCTTTGTCGAATTTATTGAAAACTAAGCTAAGTAAAGGATTTAATAACTTTATCACATTAGACATCGTTCCTTTCGAGAGTTATTTTTTAAGAAACATCAATTTTATATCTATTTTGAAACGTTACGATGAATTTATTGATAAGTGTAATGTAGTTGTTGTAAATTACATTAAAAATTGGCACGTTGCACTCGCTTTAGGTAACGCACAAATAAAAAATATCACCAACAATATAGTATTAAGTAAAATAGATGTATTTAATTATAAGGAAATGGTACATATCATTCAAGCTGTGAGTATTACAATATATAATAATTTTAATGAACTTGTTGCTAATGCAATTATATTTAAATATTTTTCTAGAGATGTGTATTACGAAATTGGATGTAACTATTATGATTCGATGAAGCTTTTTGGTGATTTCTGTTTTGGAAATATCGCGTCCTCTTCTTATGGGATTGTAAAATCCATTAGCTTAGGACTTACTCTAGACGTAGTATGAAGACTGAGATGAATAACTAAACATATCATAGTTGTATTTCGTTTTATTTTCGACTTAGAACTGGTGCTTTGTAGGTCGATCTTAAAGGCTGGGTTTTGTAAATACGTGTATTACGCCTTTTACACTGTTAGATCTTTTGTTGTCTCCGGTAGTTTAGTAGGTTGGGTGCTGTAGCTTTGTTGAATTTTCAAGATCAATGTAATTTCCCTAAACTTATTCAGAAATAACAAATAATATACTTTTTAAGTGGCAAGAGTTTACATTTATTCTTTAGATCATACCTACCATCCAAGTTATGGCTTGGCAACAAATAAACATACTCAAATATTTTCTTAGCAAGCAGTATTAATAGGAATTCAGGATAATTTCAACAATTTTGCAGCACCAAAACCAAAGCCATCTTCGTTTCCCTTATCTAGATTAGTCTCTGATGTAGTAGTATCGCCTTTCCGTTAGATGACTGTTAGCGGTAAATTATATCCATCAATGTGAATTGCACGTTTAGAGAATATAAGGGTTGGACGAAACTTTGTATTTTATCTTCATGTTCTTAAGATTCGAATTCAAGTACAATTTATTTATCATGAAGTTTTTGAGAGATTTCAGCTCGTATGGAAATATCATGGAATCTTTAAAAATCAACCGTTAAGTCATACGACCAGTTACAGAAACAGAATGAACACAAGCAGGCTCAGGATCAAATTTGTAAATCATACAAATAATTGTACAACGTGTAAGTAATTAATTACACTAATGTAATTTGTAATTTACACTAGAAAATTTTTAATTATCAATAGAAAATTATAAACAATTATTAGGTAAACAATCAAATCTATTTGTCCAATAAATGATGTATTTAAATTAACTCCGAGTCTGTTAGAAACTGGGCTTAAGAACTGTACATTTAGAAGGAAAGTCTTATAATATGGTATAGGTACCAATCAAATCACAAAAATACAATATGTCACCACCCCATCTCATCCTATGGGTGTCGTAAAAACCGACTAAAGGACGGATAGTCCTTAGTGTCTCTAGTGAATGTTATCTTTACAAAATATAAAGAAGGAAAACTTGAAATTAAACCCTATACCAATCCGTCTGGCCAGCGCGGTATTAGTAGGCCAAGTATCCCTCCGTCACGGGAGGAGGCCCGTCCCTGCAGTGCTCCGTCACCACACGATTAATGATGTTTTCTATTAAATAAATAAACTTAAATGCAAAGTTTCTTCCAAAACGAATATGTTTATAGAAAAACACGTTAGTTACGTATTCCTGATACAATACACAAATTAGTATCTATGTAATGTAAAATGGTAAAGAAAGAAGCTTTAATTTGGAGTAGATATAGATTTCTTGTGTTCTAACGCGTTGTAATGTATAGAGAACTGTTTATAACTAACGTTGTTTGTAATGTACTAAAATGTGCTTAAAATACTTCATTACATACGAGTTTCATTGTAAATGAATATGAGTGATTGTTTCGCTACCAGCGGTAAGCGAGAATCGATTTGAAACTTTCGATATGATGAGTAATAACCTTGAAAGAAAATACTTTAGGAAAGTACTGCAAGAAAACATTGTTAACGCGTTTAATAGTTTAAGATATTGAAAGATAAATACTTATTTCACATGACTGTATAAATACTACATGAATACTATATAATCATTCTTTTAGTTATGTTTATGGTTAAAACTATTTACAGTAGGTAACTAGTAAAATAACAGCGCTATGAGATTGATGAGATGAGATAGATAGATGAGAAGATACAACTTCTTTCTAGCAGGAACTTGGCTGTGCCATGACGTCCATGAGCAGCATTTGCTACTTACCATCAGGTGGGTCGCTTATTGGACTGCCATCTTAAGGGTTTAAAAAATCTTGGACATTTAAATACCACAATTATGTGATGTGTTTGGGCTAACCCTTTCCTGGGCTATTTTTGACCCTGCGTCGACGGAACACGATAACTATTAAAGTAAATTTCCGATGCACCTACTTGCATTTATACTGTCTATATTTCTACTTTTTGAACAATTTAAAACAGTCATGTGAAATAAATACTATGAAACAGCAAAACCAGAACAAAAAAGAAAATGTATATTTTGGTGTGTATACTTAATCTTTTAAGCTTAATCGCTGGTGGTGTTCCAAAGGCTTTAAACAACCAGTCCCCTGAAATACAGTTAATACTATCAGAAGAGGTAGGGTTATGTCAACAAATAAATAAATATTCACGGACATCTTTACACTGCGCCATCTGTTCCCAAAGTAAGCTAGGCTTAACCTGCTTGTGTTATGGGTCACAGAACAACGGATATTAATACTTATATATTGTTTTTTACATAGAAACACTCAGGCCAATGCAAATAATCATGTTCATGCACACAAATATTAACATCGAGCGGGAATCGAATCTGAGACCTCTGCGTAGCAGTCATGTTGTATAACCACTACGCCACAGAGGCAATAAAGTTACTTACTTACTATAACTGCTAGAACTTCACTTTACCTTTGCCCTTGCATTATTGAAATCCAGCAGTATTATTATATCCAGAATTTTGAATAGAAGGACACAGTCTCTGTGACCCTAAAATAATTTGGGATCTAGGATTTCGTAATATTTTTGTCATGTTTTTTAACTCATTGTAGTTAAAAAACATGACAAAAATATTACGAAATCCAATTAAAATAATAATTTATTTTTGAACGTGTAATCAAACTTGTGATCACAGTTTTAGAGATAATGTGGACTGTGTTTCTCAAAGTTATAACTCATTTAGTCTTTGGGGACTGGTAAAGTCGTACTCGGATACAGTTCTGAGAAATTAAATCCAATGTAGAAGCGGTACTGGTGGTAAAACGCCGTATAATTAATTATTTCTCCGTGTTAGCTGTGTATAAGAGAACTAAAAGCAAAAATATTAAAGCGATTTATGGAAACACCTTATTAATTTCAGATTATTATGTACTAATATTTATGATTTGAAAAACCTGATATTGTCTTAAGGTACAGAACGACTAATTAAATACGGAGAGTGATTAATTCTTTTTGTATATACAAACCTTCAACACACTTATTTTACTTCAAAAGAATATCACCGCTTCTAACTGCTAATTAAATCAATTAGAACATATTCGTCAACTATTAGAAGCAATTTTACTGGGTGTTTAGGCAGAAATCTAAAGTTAATAAGGACATTTTCTTCTTGTCTGAGATAGCAATGTTTAGTGACAGCACAGATGATAGACTATCCGTGACGTTAATGTGCAAATAGATATTATAATAACGCATATTACCAAATGTAATAATTACGTACACGGACACAATTTTCAGAAGAAATAATTGCATTATACAGTAATTTTGTCGTCTTTGCTGTTACGAAATCACATAACAATAATGTTTCTGCAAAAAAGAGTAATAATTATTATAGTCATCAAATTATTTTGTTTCAATAATGATGGTGAACGAAATAAAAATCTACTGCAGCAAGGAAACTATGTGTGTTATTAATTTGAATTAACGGATAAAATAATTAGAACGAATTACTAAGTTTTATTTATCATTAATAATAATAAATATGAGACAGTTTATTATTAATAATAAATATTACAAAACAAAATGTTCTTGAGATTGTAAAAAAAATTGTTTTTTTAATTTTCTATTTCATACATACCTTCTATGTAATTAATGTCTTGAAGGTATATTGAATAAGTTAAAAAATATGTTACATTACTCAAATTAATTATCATAATTAATAATTATAACTTTAATATTCATATACTTTATTTCTGGCGTTTCATACATTTGAATTCATAATATTTGTAAACGAAATAAAATATTTCAAATCATGAATCACTTAAGAATAAAATATAATCAAAAACATATCACTCTAAATAAAATTAAAATAATAAATTATTATCAAACACAATATTTTGTATAATGGGACATGTAAAAATCCTTCCATTTAGCCTTATTTCACAAGACAAAGCAATATACTCGGTCCATAGCTTTCTTAAGTTTAAAAATAATAAATATTATGGTCCGATTGCTTAAATGCACAATAACACGCTTATTTCATTAATTTTAAAATTCCTTTACGATCAATAAACGATCGGGAATTCATTACTGATCATGGTATTATAAAATCATTATTGTATCACTAATAGATAAAATCTATATTGTTATACAAACTTTTTTAATAATATTGTATTATTAATTTGTGTTCTAATAATATAAATTGAATATTAACAAAACATACATATCAAAAAGTAAATATTGCGAAATTATTGTAACGATACATATCAAACGAAAGCTCAATTTTATACCTATTGTATTTTCTAGCATTAGATGTTGGCAAAGCAAAATGGCGTACATCTTTATGTAGCTTAGAATTTAGAAAAAAAAAGATATAAAGTAGTTATTAATAATAAAATAAATTTACAAGAAGAATTAATTAGATGAGAAATATTTCTAAAATTGAATGTTGAATTATGTTGTAGATGTGGTAAAGAATCGTTCTTGTCATTTTATTTCAAACTTATTATTATGTAAATTTTTGAAATGTTAACTTGGTTTAGAATAGAAAATCTGAATGTTTTTTATCATAAAGTCCATTTTATCCTGGACATGTAATAATATCGTTAGCGCACGCCTCATGCCTTCCATGTAAATAAGATATATACAAAAATACATTATATTACACTGGAAAAGTATATAATTTTTAAATAATAAAAATTATTTACTAACTGCACTCATACTTATAAATTCTACAAAAAACATATTTAATTACACAAATGAACAAAAATATTATCATTTAATTTATAAAATCACTTAAACGAAAATTATCATTATTATAAATTAGCGTAAATATAAATTGTTTATATTAAATAATAAATGTGCTATACGGTTTTCGATAATTTGTTTGTTATGCATTATGTTTTTACAGTTGATGTTAAGATATTTATTTATATCGCTTCTATAATGTGTGTTAGTTATAAAATAAAGTCAGTGACTATCTTGTAGTCTTGATGTATAGCAATATTAATGATCGTAGATAAACTTAATATCGGTTTGGTAAAACAAAAATCTACATAAAAAATAAAAATAAATTTTTTCAAAATTTTCACCTAACCACATAATGTCTAACTTGAAAATAAATATAAATTTTCCGTCCTATATAGGATAAAAAAGTATCCTTTTTCCATTAAACATTTATATCTACATATTTTTTAGATGTTTATAAAACAAATTGATAGTAATTTACAAATTCAACATTTTATAAATTAACCATCTCGTTTGTACACCATCAAAATTTTATGTCATCTGAAAATTATACCAAATGAAAATATATCACTTGTTTTTTAAACAAAAGTTTTAGAACCACAGAGTTTTTGTAAAGGAATTTTTGTTGATAAAAAATAAGTGTTTTCCAAACCGATATTGAAGAATTAATTAATAAATTAAATAATGTGAATAAACAGCACTGTAGTGATACGCGTAACTGAGCTTCTAAAAAATTAAAAATTGTTTTATACACTATTCCTTATAACATCGTAAAAGTATATCATTTGTTGTTATATCATTTGATCGTTATCTTAAATGATAGCGAGTCTTATTGTCGTTTTGTTGTAGCTAAATAAAGAGAATTCATACAAACATTGATTTTTATTTACCCTATTCCATCAGTAGACATAATTAAACTATTCAATTTGTTATAAAAAAAACCATAGCGCTCAGAATTGCCCGGTTAAAGTGGCCGTGGGCAGGGAACATAGCGCGGAGAACCGACAGCCGTTGGGCAGAAAGGTTCTGGAATTGCGAGCTCGTACCGAAAAGCGCAGGGTGAGAAAACCCCTCACATAGTGGACCGACGACCTCGTTATGACGACGGGAAACCAATAGAAGAAGAAGAACCAATAGATGAGGGAGGCACAGGACCGCACAAAGTAGAAATAGTTGGAGGAGGCCTATGTCCAGCAGTGGACGACGATTGGCTGATATTATGTTAATAAATAAATAAATATTCCTCACACATCGCCACCTAGTCCCAAACTAAGCAGAGCTTGTACTATTATGGATACTAGACAACGGATAAACAAACTTAAACACTTTTTTTTCGTAAATACATACATATTATACATAAATAAAACCGGTCAAGTGCGAGTCTGACTCGCGCACCGAGGGTTCCGTACAAACCTATTTATTTTCCCGCCAAATTGTGATAACGTCAGGATTCAGCTGTTTAAATACTATTTTTCCCGCCAAAACTCAATGACGGCACGACTCAGCTGTCAAAAAATATTTTCCCGCCAAAATACTATGACGTCACAAATTATGTGACGTCACGACTCATCTGTCAAAAATTCAATGACGTCACGACTTAGCTGTCAAAATATATTTTCCCGCCAAAATTCTGTGACGTCACAACTCATCTGTCAAAAATTCTATGACGTCACGCCTATCTGTCAAAATTGACAGCTGTCAAAAGTGACAGCTGTCATAGTGACAGAGGTCTCAAATATTTTCCCGCCAAAGTAATATGACGTCACAAATTATGTGACGTCACGACTCATCTGTCAAAAATTCAATGACGTCACGACTTAGCTGTCAAAATATTGTATTGTATTTATTTAATAATGGCCTCATTAACATAGTTACATATTTTGCCAGTGTCAAGTGAGAGATATTACATTCAGTATAAGTAAAAGTAAGTATAAAAGTAGGTAACATAAAAAATAACATTAAAAAGTCGATGCTTCACTTTTCATTGTCTTTCTTGAGAACTTGACGGGAACGCGTAAAATGGAGACAGGAACAGCAGGACCACAATGCCACCAGCTATTCACCAATCACTTGCATATTTATTCATATTAATTTACTGACGACGAACTTGCAAAACAAAACTGCATCTCTTCTGCATCACAAAATCTTCGAAAAATCTATTTGTAAAAAATATATAAATTACAGCTCAACCTCTCGTCATGGCGTCCAGTCAAATTCAATAATGAGCTAATAATATATATATTGTCAAAATATATTTTCCCGTCAAAATTCTGTAACGTCACGTTGTTAAAAATTCTATGACGTCACGCCTATCTGTCAAAATTGACAGCTGTCAAAAGTGACAGCTGTCAAAGTGACAGCTGTCAAAGTGACAGAGGTTTCAAATATTTTCCCGCCAAAATAATATGACGTCACAAATCATATTCTGTCAAAAATTATGTGACGTCACAATTCATCTGTCAAAAATTCTGTGACGTCACGACTTAGCGTTCAAAAATTCAATGACGTCACGACTCAACTGTCAAAAAATATTTTCCCGCCAAAATTCTGTGACGTCACGACTCATCTGTCAAAATGCTATGACGTCACGGGTCACGTGACCAAAAGTCTATGACGTCACAGGTCACGTGACTCAGCTTTCCCGCCAAAATTCTATGAAATCAAAATATAACATGATTGAAGCAAAATTTAAGGTTTTCGGAATTTTCCCATTACATGTACAACAAGACCTTGCTTCATGCCAAATTTCAAGTTTGTAGGTAGACTGGAAGTACCCTGTAGGTTTTTGCCTTTACCCCTCTAAATTTTCGACAAAAACGGCAATATCTCTTGATTGCGTTGGATTAGCAGTTTGATTTTTTTTACGGCACTAAGAGGCAACAAGCCTTAGTATTTGGTGAAAATTTCAGCTTGATACCTCCACGCGTTCCTGAGATAAATGGTCTTGACAGACAGACGGACGGACAGACGGACAACTAAGTGATCCTATAAGGGTTTAATTTTTTTCAAAACTGGTACGGAACCCTAAAAACACCCAGACCAACGCAAACAATCATGTTCATGCACACAAAGATTTGCATTGAGCGTGAATCGAACCCGAATGGGTATGGTAATTATACGATAATGGGACAGGAATATTATTAAAATGTTCGACTAAGACTACAACATGATTTCAAGTTATGTCAAAGATTACACCACCCCAACACATCACCCCCAGGGGTGTTCGCCAGGGGAGCCTTGGGTCCGGAGGGATCCGATGGCACAAAACTGACTCAGTTCGCATAAATATTCAATTTTTATTTCTACGAAAACAAGAGAAGAAAATAATTACGTAACCCAATCTAGTTAGCATAATTATTCGTTGGCAGTGTTCTAATACCTATGGTTGGCAAAATTTGCTTTCCTTGCAAGTAAAAGCCCTTTTCTACAGTCCAACTTTAAGAGACCTTTGCATGTCCCGATGATTTGGAAATTTTGGAGACATTGGAAAATAAAACAAAAATTACGTTTACATCTTTTATTTACTTATCTTTACAAACTATAAAGAGATGAGTAGTTTACTTAAACATAATCAGTCAAATCAATATGAGTTAACAACTTAACGTATAGAAATATGGCTGTGGATGATTAGTTTCCGTTCTTCACACTGTCAGTGTCGACTTGTTCTTTAACTTGCTTGCGCACCGGTCCAGTTTGTTGTATAGGAACCACTCGCTCAGACTCCGAAGTTACTGGCTGGCTCCTCGGCGCTGTGATGCTGAGCACGCCGTCAGAGGAGAGGCGAGACTCCACGCTCTCAGGCTTAGTACCCTCAGGCAGCGCGTACCGCCGCGTGAACTGTCGACTGATGTAGCCGTGCTCGTCCTGCTTCTCCTCATGCCTACCTTCCACCACGATGTAGCCGTCCACTGTCTTCACGCTGATCTCTTCCGGCGCGAAGTGCTGGATGTCCAAGTTCACTTGGAACTTATCTTTGTCCACTTTTATACTTGATCCGACGTCCCTCGCTGCAGCAGCTAACTGTTTCCATGGTCTGTAGTAGTCTCTTGACAACATAGGACAGACAGCGGCGGAGAGTAAGTCGTCTGGAGTTAATGCTAAGCCGAAGTGCTGGTCCAGGAGGCGGCTAGGACGCCGGTAGTTGAAGTCGTCCAGGATAAATGGTAGTAGAGACATTTTTCAAGTATATATCGCACTTTAATAATCAATCTGTTAAAGAACGATGTTATAGTATCCGAGAATGTAAGCGTTTAAATCGCTTTCACTTGTTGATAATGCTTCTTTTACGTTTCGAGTTCAATTGAATGCTATCTTCGAAGTAACGTCAGCTTATATACTGAGTAAAGCGCCCTCTTGTAACCCGTAGAAAATTCTGGAATGACATAGGTCCAGAAAGTTCCCGAGCATACATATGCATAGCTGTTCGTAATACAATTGCAAAATGTGAAAGGTGTTTCTTTAACAAAGATTTTGTAAAATTGTTGTCAAATTGATTACGGGATATTGTATGTTGATTATTTCTCTAGAAATTTAAAGGTTTAAACATTGTAAAAAATGCATGATAATATTTAATAGACCGTTAGTACCGCCATCTATTATCGAGTAACTAAGTAACGTAAGTACTTGAGGAACTTTATGACTCACTTGTATAAAAATGGTCGACGAATTTTCTTGATGTTTCTCGTCACGACGGACTATTTTAGTGTCGTATTTATTTATAATAACTAGTGTTATAAATAATGTGATTTAAAAAAACCGCGTAGTGACCACCTACTACTGAAGCGTACCTACAGTTAACTACTAACTCCCCAAAAATGACATAATGCCTTAATCTTTTTTTTTTGACGATTTCTGTGGCCGTGGCGTAGTGGTTATACATGGTTACATGGCTGCTACGCTGAGGTCTCGGGTTCGATTCCCGCTCAATGCAAATCTTTGTGTGCATGAACATGATTGTTTGCATTGGTCTGGGTGTTTTCTATGTATTATAAAATGTATGTAGGTACTCGTATTTACAAAAAAAGTATTTAAGTATGTTTATCCGTTGTCTAGTACCTATCCATAGTACAAGCTCTGCTTAGTTTGGTACTAGATGACGTTATGTGAATGTGTGTGACTATTTATTTATCTAACTATGTATAAATTTCTCATAAAGGAGAATGTTTTTTTTTGGGCTAAAAAGTCAAAGTCTGCCCCCAGGTCACCAACTAGGTTCATTACAAAGATTGATACGTAAACAACATTTTCTTCTATGGAACCAACAAAATTCGCCCCACAGAAATCTAGATATCATCTGTTCATAAAATTAAAAGCCCTGTGGCACTCCAAGCAGTTACAGTCTGTCCCCAGGTCACCAACTAAGTTCATTACAAAGATTGATACGTAAACAACATTTTCTTCTATAGAACCAACAAAATTCGTCCCACAGAAATCTAGATATCAGCTGTTCAAAAAATTAAAAGCCCTGTGGCACTCCAAGCAGTTACAGTCTGTCCCCAGGTCACCAACTAGGTTCATTACAAAGATTGATACGTAAACAGCATTTTCTTCTATGGAACCAACAAAATTCGTCCCACAGAATTCTAGATATCAGCTGTTCAAAAATTAAAAGCCCTGTGGCACTTCAAGCAGTTACAGTCTGTCCCCAGGTCACCAACTAGATCTATTACAAAGATTGATACGTAAACAACATTTTCTTCTATAGAACCAACAAAATTCGTCCCACAGAATTCTAGATATCAGCTGTTCAAAAATTAAAAGCCCTGTGGCACTTCAAGCAGTTACAGTCTGTCCCCAGGTCACCAACTAGGTCTATTACAAAGATTGATACATAAGCAATATTTTCTAACGGTAATAACTGGTTGTTAAGAGGTAGGGTACAATCTAGGCATACCCGTTTTTTTTTTTTGGTTTCACTGGGGTAAAATGCCTACGCATCCCCTTCCGTTGGGGGGACGGAAGAGGTATGTGGGGCTTCCAGGGGGTTAGGCAACCCCCCAGTATACCCACTAAAAGTCCCCAGCCGCACATCGCCTACATGGAGGGGGCCTGGGAAACCGGCAGAGCCTTTGCGTCCAGTCCCCCTCCGGCGATCCCCGCCATTATAGGCGGGCCCTATCTAGGCATACCCGTAGTCGAACTAATAGTATAGAAATATACTCATACTCATCGAGTATATAAATATACTCATCAATGCAGACAATATTGGGTTAGAAGCCATATGTCATTATTACTGCTCCTGGAAGAGTGGCAGACGTACGTTGGGAACATATTGTGCTCAAGTTATATCTATTGTATGGTTCTTGGTATGTGCACGATACAGTAAAGCATTAACCATCCAGCACAATCCATGGATAGTATCATGCCTATATTGTACCCTACCTCTTAACAGCCAGTTATTACCGTTAGAAAATGTTGTTTACGTATCAATCATTGTAATGAACCTAGTTGGTGACCTGGGGACAGACTGACTTTTTAGTAGATAACTGCTTGGAGTGCCAGAGGGCTTTTATTTTTTGAACAGCTGATATCTAGATTTCTGTGGGGCGAGTTTTGTTGATTCCTTAGAAGAAATGTTGCTTATGTATCAATCTTTGTAATGAACCTATCTAGTGACCTGGGGACAGACTGGCTTGTTAGTAAATAACTTTTGCATGGAGTACCACAGGGCTTTTAATTTTTTGAACACCTGATATCTAGATTTCTGTGGGGCGAATTTTGTAGATTCCATAGAAGAAAATGTTGCTTACGTATCAATCTTTGTAATGAACCTAGTTGGTACCTGGGGACAGACTGACTTTTTAGTAGATAACTGCTTGGTGTGCCACAGGGCTTTTAATTATTTGAACAGCTGATATCTAGATTTCTGTGGGGCGAATTTTGTTGATTCTTTAAACATGTAATAAGCTCAATGGTATAAGTCAATGTACAATGGTTACAAACGCGGGGGCAGCGATTTTTATTTTAGCCCAAAGCTCCTAGAAAAGAAAACATTCTCCAAGCATAGGTATTTAGAATTCGACGTTAACAAGGAACTATAATACTTTGTCATGTAGTTAACCACTCGTCTGGCACGACGCCTGATATTGGCGCCAAAAAAAAACGTCCATCTGGCCAAACGCCTGAAATAGGCGTTTTGACAAGGTCAAAACATCGTATCACTTTCTTGCCATTTAGAAAATATTTCTTATTTGTTCTAGTCCTTACGCATTACAAATCGTCTATGCATGATATTTCTAGTCCTCTCATATAAAAATCATTTAATCTATGGAACAAAAGCTATGACAGATTTATTTTTGAATCTGTCAGTAATTTGTTTACGTTAAGCGAGTCGTGTTACGCGTTATATAAACATTGAAGTTTAAATTGTATTTGTGCTTTGTTTGTGATTGTGAGTGGTGTTATGTGAAGTCTAATAAGTGTTCATTGTTATTGTGTTACAACAATGTAATAAAACATTCGTAAGTGGTTTATTTTTCATAACACGGAAGAGCAATTTTTTTGCAAGGTATGATTTTTGCAAGGTAAAGTTCATATTTTTTTATTTATTATCAAGAATCTTATTAGATTTATACAAAATTCCATTTAGAATGGGAGATAATCGGCTTATAAGAATCTTATTGGACTTATACTAAATTCCAATTAGATTTAAAGAAAATCTGCTTTTTCAAACATTGGTCAGTGAAAAAACCCGGCCTGGCAAAACGCCTGAAATAGGTTGGCCAGATGTGCAATTTTCCGCCATTTTGTCTTGCCAGACGAGTGGTTAAAAGATTTTTTATATCAAAAGACTATTTTTATAAATATTATACAAACGAGATATTAACGCGCCTTTTATTTACCTTTATTTTACTTGACGTTTCGAGACAGGTGGCACTGGCCGTGATCACCAGTCAGCTTACGACCACGTCCAGAGCAACCTGTACCGAAACGTCAAATAAAATAAAGGTAAATAAAATGCATTAACGCGCATTTTATTTACCTTTATTTTATTTGAATCCCGTTTAAATAATATTTATAATAATGAAACGCGATAGTTAAAGGACTATTTTTGTCCTATTCTGTTTGTTTCTAAACAACAATAATTCATTACGAAACTTATCATTTTCAAAACATACAAAATTGTACAGTCAGTACAAAAATTCGCGGTTGTTCGGGGAGGACTAACCCAGAAAAAACCGAGCCCTATTCAAGAGTTCATGTTCACAAAGGTTTTTATTGAGCGGGAATTGAATCCCAGACCTTAAGCGTAGCAGCCATGGACTGTAACTACAACATATATCTATATCTATACTTATAATAAAACTGTAGAGAGATCAATTCTGTACATTGAATATATGTTAAAAATTAATATTGGAGGATGAATGGTGATCGATACTAATGCCAAAAATGCAATCAATAAATTTTTTGTCTGTCTGTCTGTCTGTCTGTCTGTCTGTCTGTCTGTATGTGCACGCATGGGTCAAAAACTACTGAAGGCATTTTAACCAAACTTGGTACAATTGTAGTCCATACTCCCGGGCAGGTTATAGGCTGTATAACATAACGCTAAGACACATAGGAGCTGAGCAGTGGCAAAAAATTTGAAGCAAGTCGGTTGAAAAAAAGCGCGTTCGAGCTCTTATCATCGCATACGTTGATCATACGCCAAAAATATGTATTACAAAAATAATGGTCTTCAAACGATGAACAAAAAAGTCCTGAATAGTATATATCTATCTTTTATATATTATTCACAATAACCTGTTTAATCGTTAGGG
The DNA here is from genome assembly GCA_905475405.1 of Schrankia costaestrigalis. Classification (NCBI taxonomy): domain Eukaryota; kingdom Metazoa; phylum Arthropoda; class Insecta; order Lepidoptera; family Erebidae; genus Schrankia; species Schrankia costaestrigalis. Next base: position 6,415,533 of record FR997850.1, read on the forward strand.
TTTTCTTCAAAGTGTATTAAATACATAAATATATTGTAATTTGCATAGACATATCTTTTTCAAACTCCCATATTTCAAAAGTACACTTTAATACCTTATTCATAAATTTTTTTTTATAGAAATCGGTTTATAAACACACAAGATTTAGATGAAAGAAAATTTCCAAATGTCGCCGCGCCAGTATGAGTACGGCAGTACGGTTGATTTTTGTTTAACGTCCGAAACGGCCAACCGGTGCATCTATATAATTTCATTCACATTGACTCTTAATGCGAACGGACGTGGTTCTTATTGACTCTTCTCGGAATAAGCGAGCTTTAGATATTAAAATACATAGATACGAAGTTTTTAGGTATTAAGTTTAAAGTAGGTATCTATCTATACTATAATAAAACAATCGGAATCGGATAAGTAATACTCGAGATATCGCTAGATCTCTTTATTAGAACAGTCCAATACAAATCAGGGGTCATGAAAAATGGATTTGGTTCAATGTTGAATGAATTTAAATTTCGTTTCTTTTGTTCACGAGATGGCGTTACCAGTAGTAATCATAAAATAAATGAGTTTTTAAATAATATATAACTATTTTATTATTAAGTGCTATTAATAAGTTATTCCTTTTAAATGTTAATAAAATTAACCATGAATCGTATGTGTAATATCAATTATTATAAGTCTTCACACTAGCCTTTAAAAATATCAATTTAACGGACACAAAGAACATCCAGACTAAGGACAATAGTTTGTGTATCACAATTGTCCTCCATGGGAATCGAACCCGCGACCTCATGCACGCCAGCCATGTAATGCGACCGCCGCGCCACCGAGGCAGGTAATTCTGCCGCACCATAATGTGGCGTGCAAATGTATTCATTCATAATTAATTAGCGATTATCCGTGTGGTGACGGAGCAAGAATACAATATGTCACCTCCCCATCTCATCCCATGGGTGGCGTAAAACCGACTAAGGGACTATCGGTGAATATTATCTTTACGAAATAAAAATGAAGGAAAACTTGAAATTAAACCCTATACCAATCCGACTGGCCAACGTGGTATTAGTAGGCCAAGTATCCCTCCGTCACGGGAGGAGGCGCGTCCTTGCAGTGAGACATTAATGGGCTGTTATGATGAAAAAAGCGATGTCATTTATTTTAACTTACAAATTTGACAACAGATGGCATTGTGCCTGTGACGTCATTTTCAGAATCGCGGTATTAAGATTTTACTTGAAAGAATGACGTTCGCTCATGTCTTTCAGTATAAGTTTAGACACAGTCTTCATAGATCTGCCTTTGTAAAGATCTGTTTTTGAAAAGGTTTTGGTTCGTTCGTTAATTTTACAATTCGTGTGTAGGTATATCTGTTTGTTATAAGGTTTAAAAACGATTTTTCAGTATTAAATCGAATTGCGAAGTAAGTAACATCCGCCACGCGAACGAAGTCGCGGGCACAGCAGCTAGTATTTAAATGTATGTGTTATAGGCAATCGGCCTTATTACAAAATACGGTCTAACTATAAACCACGATTTATTACGTCACAAAACCACTGTTTTTGAAATTTGTTATTGCAAAATCAGTCTTAACGCTAAAGCGTTAAAACTGATTTTGTATTAAACAAACACAAAATCATAAATTTGTTAATACAAAAGCAGTTTTAACACTTTAGCGTTAAGACTGATTTTGCAATAACAAATTTCAAAAACAGTGGTTTTGTGACGTAATAAATCGTGGTTTATAGTTAGACCGTATTCTGTAATAAGGCCGATAGTGTTTATTGCAGTTATTCCATTCCATACCTAGGCAATGTATAGAATACTGGGGTAATTCAGGCAATGTATGAAATGAAATTCAATGTTTAAACTAAGTATTGAGTTACTTTTACGATACAATCCTAAATAATTACAATTAATCTATACTTATATGTAGTATAAAGAGATAAAGTTTGTGTGTTTGTGAATTTGTGACGTTGTAGGGGGTAGGTAATCTCTGGATATACTGAAGCGATTTTAAAAATTTTTACTGTGTTGAATAGTTCATTTATCGGGGAGTGTCATAGGCTAAGTATCACGCTCTGACTAATAAGAGTGGAGCAGTAATGAAATATGTTTTAAAAGGGACGCGTTTTTTTCGCCGCCTAACAAAGTGAGCACGGGTCACCTAGTAAAATATAAGTATGCATCATGAAAGCAATGGTATGAGCACGCATGTTAAATAGGTTACGGGTTCGATTCCCACGCAGGTCATTATTTGTAAAATCCACAAATTATTGTCTCGGGTCTGAATGTTCTTTGTGTGGCTTAAATTGATGTTTGTAAAAGTCTGCGCGACACAGACATATTTACTACCATGTACTCGTATAATATTTCTAATGCTCGTAAAATTATCCTCGGTCATGATGTGCAGCTTCCATTCTTGCGGGGCATCTTTTGTGGAATTCACAAACGATAGCTTGAGTTTGTATTTTGTTTGTGTCTGTTAAATTGATGTTTGTAAAAGTCTTCGAATAAATATACAGGCTATGACAACTAATACAGGACTTGTATTTAAAGAGAGTAACTATACAATCTTTGGTAAAATACAGACTAAGTTTATAAACAAAAAAAATATAAATTTAATAATAAGTATCCTTTGATTCTACTTACTAAGTTAAAAAATATCCTATGAGTGGTTAAGAAAAGGGTTTATTTGTAAAAGGATATTGACCATTTTGGTCCAAGTGCTGCCCAGGTTTGGGAATACTTCATTGATTTATAAAAACCCTAGATGCACATTTTCAAACAAAACTAACAGCCAAAAGTGTCACCAAATTAAACATACGCAATAAATACGTATAGTAATATCGTAAACATATTTTTTTTTCAAATTCAATCTTACACGCATGACATAAAGTTGTATTTAAAAAGTAATGCACATAAAGCAATAAAATTTAATGATTGACGTTTGCCGGTAGAACAACGCGATACTAATTTAAAAAAAGTGCACAATGCGCCTATTTGTTGCGGACGTTTTTGGGAAGTGGAGTGTGTATCTTTGGTTTTTTGTAAATCAATGGAATACTTACATTGTATTGCTTACATCACCAGACATAAAATAAAAATGAAAATAAAAAAAAACATCCACGGGGTACTTGGCAAAACTCATGCGCCTTTAAAAGCATTTTCGTCTACTTTAGGTGATTTATATTATGAAAATGCAATTATTTTATACTAACCGTTATAAACTCACTTATTCTACACCTTCCGAACTCGGCCCCACGTCGATAGTACGTACACGTAGTAGATAAACTTGAGTGGACCTATCTTGAAATGGAATTATTAAACAGCACTCCTCGGATTCTTCACATCGTCCTGAGGGCCCGAAAGGCATGAGGGACGTATGGGACATGTTCAGGATTGCCCCCTTCATGTGGGCTCTACCGCGTAACCCAATGGGGTTACGGTCGTGGGGTGAGCATAAAGCTGTTGCCATCTTCTTCATTGTTCTCTACCGCCGGCAAGTCAGCGCGCCAGGTGGGACCCCTTTGGAGAAGGCCCAGGGATCGACTACAAGCACGGGGTCCTTGGTCTAGTCTGGTGGGGGTGGGACGCCAGCATATACTGAGTATGTTGGCGAAAACCGGTTAAACAGAAACAAAGTCAACTTCGAAAATACATATTTTAGTGAGTGCGGAGAACCCTCGTTTTCCCAGGTTAACACCTGAAGAATTGACTATCTTTGCTGTAGGGACGTATCAAATAAAACTCGCGCCTAGCTGTTACAGCTAACATAAAATAACGTACCACAGAGTTACTTATTGTTCAGAAGTATAACGGTCAACTCACGAATCTACCTGTCTTTTTGATGCCCTCGACCAATGTGCTACTTATTCGTGCGCACTAAAAGAGCCAGCATACATCGTCAAAAGTGTACCATTGCTTCATTTTAATTGACGAGAGTAAACAGGGTCTTGACTCCATTACACACTACTGCTGCTCATGTTTTACTGGACGACGAACTATCGGCAGTTGTGGGCACGTGGTGTGTATTGTTTGGTATTTGGGATGGGCTAGGCCCCAAGACGCTGTGACGCGCCCTACTTTATTTTTAGATAATATTATTATAGATGACGATGTGGATTGAACAGATTATTTATAATAATAAATACATTATTTTCTAATATACATCCTTTTATTTTAGAAAGAATTGTTGCCTCCATAAGCTGATACTAACTAAACAAAATAATAATTATTGTTTAGGTTTTACATTGATGAGATAGTGACTGTTGTCGTCTGTAAAAGCTAGACAAAAATATTTTTTTTATCAATACTCCTCGGATAGATTACGAAAAGCTTTAGGTTACAGATTAGTATAAGTCTAAGGACCATTATGAACTATGTCTTAGTAGTGGGCAGCATTTGGACCAACGCTCATACAAATGTGGTCAATGTCCTTTTCTTTATTTATTTTCTTGAACTTTTCTTTCTTATAGTTGACTTTAATGATTACTATTCTTAGTCTGTCACCACATAGGCTTTTTAATAACCGTAAAGCAACAGAAACAGTAATAAAGAGGTAAAGCCCGATTTACACATCAACAAGTACAGTAGCGAGTTAGGATAGAGATCTATTTAAATCAACTTAATCAAGAACTTACTACTTAACTCGCTACTGTACTTGTCGATGTGTAAATCGGGCTTGAAGGAGTAATTCATCTTCAAGGAAGAGGAGATGAGGGAAAAGAGAGGGTACAATGTTTCTTGAATATGGAAATAATATTTAAACAATTGCTAATTTTACATTTATTTATTTACTTAATTATTATCTGTACAAAGTATAGAAAACTTAAACATAAATCAGTCAAATCAATATGTGATTAAGGAACTTATTATAACTTTGGAAGATGGCTGCGGATAATTAGTTTCCGTTCTTCACACTGTCAGTGTCGACTTGTTCTTTAACTTGCTTGCGCACAGGTCCAGTTTGTTGTATAGGAACCACTCGCTCAGACTCCGAAGTTACAGGCTGGCTCCTCGGCGCTGTGATGCTGAGCACGCCGTCAGAGGAGAGGCGAGACTCCACGCTCTCAGGCTTAGTACCCTCAGGCAGCGCGTACCGCCGCGTGAACTGTCGACTGATGTAGCCGTGCTCGTCCTGCTTCTCCTCATGCCTACCTTCCACCACGATGTAGCCGTCCACTGTCTTCACGCTGATCTCTTCCGGCGCGAAGTGCTGGATGTCCAAGTTCACTTGGAACTTATCTTTGTCCACTTTTATACTTGATCCGACGTCCCTCGCTGCAGCAGCTAACTGTTTCCATGGTCTGTAGTAGTCTCTTGACAACATAGGACAGACAGCGGCGGAGAGTAAGTCGTCTGGAGTTAATGCTAAGCCGAAGTGTTGGTCCAGGAGGCGGCTAGGACGCCGGTAGTTGAAGTCGTCCAGTATGAATGGTAGTAGAGACATTTTTCAAGTATTTCCAACTTTAATTAACAATTTCTTCAATAGTAATGTTTAGTATTGTAGAGTGTAAGCGTTTAAATAGCTTTCACTTGTTGATGCTTCTTTCACGTTTCGAGTTCAATTAAATATGTATGTGTGGACTGAGGGCCCATTTTTTTTTTTGCCATTTTTTGCAGATTAATCAACAAAAGTGCATAGTTAAAGTTGTTAAAGAGTTTGTTAAACGATTATCAGAGTTTGTTAAGACTTCATTCAAAAGATATATCGCTTTAAGTGGGTCCCTCAGTTCAAACACAAAATCTCCCATAATTAGATAGGTAATGAATTAAACAACAATTTTTTGGTAAAAATCCTTAGTTAAACATGTATAAAAGTATAAAAAGCATTGAAAAGCCTAATATGAGTAGCTAATAAAAAATAACAAACGTTTTAAAAGGTCCCCGAGGGCCCACTTGAATTTATCCCATAATTAATCAATTATAGCATGAACATTAAATATTCCTAAGCCAAACATTTGTTAAAAGGGCAAGGATAAATTTAAAATTAAAGAAAGATCACAAACAGTGATAATTATTGTTATTTTTAAGTTTTTAAGTGGTCCCTCAGTCCACACACTATGCAAATGCTAATTGTTAAATATATAATTAAATACAACAATTACGAAAATGGGGAGCCTTTCAGTGCATAGTTAATTTTGTATTTTATCGATCTGTATTTATCTTGTGTCTGGTTTATTTATATTTTTTGTCATTTTAACTGTTTTGTTAATTTTCATACTAAGTCTGGTGTGGGGTGTCCACGTTTTAAGAAAACGGCTGTATATTTGTTTTTAATGTCATTTATTATTAATTTAGATATTTATTTATTTATAATTAGGATAACCCACGAAACATACACAAAGTCAATCAGAAATAATACAATATTTAAGTAGCTCAAGCAACAGTGCTGATTCCATTACAAGTTGCCACGGCAAGCAAAACATTACACAATATTAATATTAATCAATTAAATCTAAATTGCAATCATTTTTTAAATGTAAAAAATAAAACAATAAAATTTGCAATACAGTAAAATTAAAATGTAATAAAATTTTAAGTTTTAGACAAGTGACAGGTTATATTATTAAGTAGCTACAATCGTAATACATATCTGTATGTCTATACATATAAATAAAATTGGAGTGTCTGTTTGTAACACGAAATCCACAGTTTTTAAGGTTCCGTACTCAAAGGGTAAAAACGGAACCCCAATTATTAAAGCTCCGCTGTCCGTCCGTCCATCTGTATGTCACGAGGCTGTATCTCCTGAACCATGGCAGTTAGAAAGTTGAAACTTTCACAGATTATGTATTTTAGTTGCCGTTATAGCAACAAATACTAAAAACAAAATAAAATAAATATTTAAGGGTTATTTATTTTATATTGGAAAAATAATTTTAACATTTTTATCAATTTATTATTAACTGCAATACGGGACCATAAGAATTCTATGTCATAATTTTGGAAAATTTAAAGATTAGGTACTTCGTAATATATATTTTTTTAAATCATTAATTTAACAGGAACATGTATTTTTTTATTGTTTGTTTACGTTTGCATCAAATAGCACTCAATTCAGTCCGCATACGGCCCAACACAATTACAACTATTTACTTTTATCTCACACTTTATGACTATGCAGAAACTTTAAAACGCAATGTAACATCATTAATGTATGTAATGGTTCTTGATTATCTCTTGACTGCATGGACACTCTACTTGTACGAAAAACATATTTTGTAAATTTTTCGTAAAAGAATTATAAAACCAGTGATAAGATAAATACAGATCGATAAAATACAAAATTAACTATGCACTGAAAGGCTCCCCATTTTCGTAATTGTTGTATTTAATTATACATTTAACAATTAGCATTTGCATAGTGTGTGGACTGAGGGACCACTTAAAAACTTAAAAATAACAATAATTATCACTGTTTGTGATCTTTCTTTAATTTTAAATTTATCCTTGCCCTTTTAACAAATGTTTGGCTTAGGAATATTTAATGTTCATGCTATAATTGATTAATTATGAGATAAATTCAAGTGGGCCCTCGGGGACCTTTTAAAACGTTTGTTATTTTTTATTAGCTACTCATATTAGGCTTTTCAATGCTTTTTATACTTTTAAACATGTTTAACTAAGGATTTTTACCAAAAAATTGTTGTTTAATTCATTACCTATCTAATTATGGGAGATTTTGTGTTTGAACTGAGGGACCCACTTAAAGCGATATATCTTTTGAATGAAGTCTTAACAAACTCTGATAATCGTTTAACAAACTCTTTAACAACTTTAACTATGCACTTTTGTTGATTAATCTACAAAAAGCCGCAGAAAAAAAAATGGGCCCTCAGTCCACACATACATAATTAAATGCTGCCTTCGCGGTAACGTTCGTTTATAAACTGTGTAAAGCGCCATCTAGTAGGACGTAGAATTTTCTGGAAAGACAAAGTTCTAGAGCGTTCCCGAAGGGACATAATTTTGTCATACCATTACATGGTGAAAGGTTGCCAATGATACATTGCGATAAAATAATAAATATTATGTTTATATTATACGTTTAAATATCTTTTAGGAATTTAATATTACAAAGTTGTTAAAAACTACAAGGAAAATAGTAAAATGGCGCTTTAGTAGCGCCATCTATTATCGAATAGATCTTAATTTTATTTGTAACTTGTAATAAACATCTTGTAGGTGGTATGTAAGTTGTATATGACGAATTTTCTTGAAGTTTTGGTATTTATGTGAACTTTCTCTTCAAGGGTTATTTGAATCGTACATATTTATAGCAACTACATAATAATACGTTTACACTTTTGCTTATTATACTCAATAATTATTTAGTTATTTATAAGTAAATAGATAGCTAGAAGATAGCTAGAAGAATAGGTAATAAGTTACCTACTCTTCTAGCTATCTTGGCCGGGCTACTCAAATTAAGCCAAATTAAGACAATAAGGTTAAATAAATCGTGTAGTTTGTGTAAATCGGTACAATAATACCTACCTTGCAGTATCCAGATGAACATACTAAAAGTCTTCAAGGGTCGGGCGTAGGCTGAGGGTGTAAGTTAGGTTGACGCTACTTTTTTAAAATCATCTAGGTACCCTAAGATATAATAATACCAGTTTCCAGAACTACTCGATTTATTTCCCCCAAATTTAATTGTTTTGCCAGACTATAGGTATATATGTTACAGCCAAAGTAATAAATATGAATATTATACATAATAACTAGCCGTTATGTATAATGGCTACTCAATTTAGATAAAGTGATAAATGTCGCAGAATTAATCACATTAACTAGCCATTATAAATAATATCTTCAAAGACTCAAATAATGTAATAAAACAAGTAGGTAAAGATTACTAGATTATATTTATGATACTGAGCGGTTGATTTATCTGTGGTTACTATTTATATAAGGATATATTTACTATAATATACGAAATCGTATATTACTTAATCATCTTTACCGTCAATTCTTGTGTGTTCTCCGAAACCACGTAGCGTAAAAATTCAAATTACATCGAAACATTTACTTCGTCCAGCGATCTAAAAATGTACCTAAAGATTTTTTCAATAATCCCATTATTTCAAAAAAGATTCTGCTGCGGTAACGTTACCGCAGCAGAATCTGTTTTTGTCAAATATCTTTAAAATTAGGACTGAACTAATTCCAAAAACTACACAGACATTTACAGGAGCTAGAAATCTAAAAATCTGATAAAAAAAAAATACAAATTTCGACAAGATTCTGCTGGGGTAATGCACTCCATAAAATAGGGTACTATAATTGTTTAAATATCCTATTTTTTCTTGCTATAAAGTAATATGTCCTAAAATAAAATATTAAGGCAAAAGTCAGAAACAGTTGGTTAGGTTACGTTAGTACGGTGACTAAAGGACGCTAGAATATAGTAATACTCATAATAATTAAGGTAATAATTAGTTGGTTATACCGTATTTATTACTTTGACTAACTTTGATCAGCTATTATAAATAATATCTAGATGAAGTGATTAATTTATCATATTGTCTAGTCAATTTGGATATTATTATTTACTAGCTGATGCCCGCGGTATTACCCGCTTAATTGTTATTTTACACCATAAACTACCTATATTCGAAATTTCATCAAAATCCATTTAGTAGTTTTTGCATGAAAGGGTAACAAACATCCATCCATCCTCACAAACTTTTGCATTTATAATATTAGTAGGATAGGATAAGCAAAGGTGTGTCACTTTAGTGCCTAACAAATAAGGTGAATATTATCTTCACTAAATAAAAAGAAGGAAAACTTGAAATTAAACCCTATACCAATCCGTCTGCAAGCGTGGTATTAGAAGGCCAAGTATCCCTCCGTCAAGGAAGGAGGCCCGTCCCTGTAGTGGGACATTAATGGGCTGTTATGATGAAATAAGTTGACAATTACGAATTTAAGCTCTCTAGATATATCAGACCCCACAGCTTAAAAAACCGGTCAAGTGCGAGTCTGACTCGCGCACCGAGGGTCCTGTACAAACCTATTTATTTTCCCGCCAAATTGTGATAACGTCAGGATTCAGCTGTTTAAATACAATTTTTTCCGCCATAATTCAATGATGTCACGACTTAGCTGTCAATATATTTGTATTGTATTGTATTTATTTATTAATGGCCTCATGAACATAGTTACATATTTTGCCAGTGTCAAGTGAGAGATATTACATTCAGTATAAGTAAAAGTAAGTATAAAAGTAACATAAAAAATAACATTAAAAAGTCGATGCTTCACTTTTCATTGTCTTTCTTGAGAACTTGACGGGAACGCGTAAAATGGAGACAGGAACAGCAGGACCACAATGCATGCCACCAGCTATTCACCAATCACTTGCATATTTATTCATATTAATTTACTGACGACGAACTTGCAAAACAAAACTGCATCTCTTCTGCATCATAAAATCTTCGAAAAATCAATTTGTAAAAATATATAAATGACAGCTCAACCCCTCGTCATGGCGTCCAGTCAAATTCCAAAAAAATATATTTTCCTGCCAAAACTCAAAAACGTCACGGCTCAGCTGTCAAAATATATTTACCCGCCAAAATTCTGTGACGTCACGAATCATCTGTCAAAAATTCTGTGACGTCACGACTCATCTGTCAAAAATTCAAAACGTCACGGCTCAGCTGTCAAAATTTTATTCTGTGACGTCACGACTCAGCGTTCAAAAACTCAATGACGTCACGACTCAACTGTCAAAAAATATTTTCCCGCCAAAATTCTGTGACGTCACAACTCATCTGTCAAAATTCTATGACGTCACGGGTCACGTGACCAAAATTCGATGACGTCACAGGTACGTGACCTGTGACGTCATAGAATGCTTTCCCGCCAAAATTCTATGAAATCAAAATATAATATGATTGCTAATAAAAAGTAGCCTATGTTCTTTCTCAGGGTCTAAAGATTGTCTGTACCAAATTTCATCGAAATCCGTTCAGCCGTTTAGGCGTGAAAGAGTAACAGACAGACAGACAGACAGACAGACAGAGTTACTTTCGCATTTATAATATTAGTATGGATAATGACCAGTCCTTATGTATAGTATCTATTTAATTAATTTGGATGTAACATATACACCGACATTATTTCTTCATCTTTTTATCGTATGAAAAATATTGAAAATGAAAAGAAATAAATATTCTTTCGACAGCTAGCTCGTTTGATCATTCAAGAATTATTCAAAGAAGATTTTAGGGAAAAATAATATACATTTACAAAACGTTTTATTTAAAATATTGTGGAGTTATTGGGAATACAATTATCATTACACGACCCTCGGGATGTACTTTGTCCCCTAAAATTCTGCTTCCAAGTAAATATGTATGACACCAAAATATATTTTGGTCTATAGTCCGTGACGAGAAACATCAAGAAAATTCGTCGACCATTATAAACAAGTGAGTCATAAAGTTGAGTGTTACTTGATAATAGATGGCGCTACTAACGGTCTACTATATCAAGTGCACTACAACGTTTAACCTTCTGTATACATAATTCTTAAATAAATAATTAACAAACAATATCCTCACATCTATTTGACAGCAAGTTTTTCTTTGTTAACCTTTCACAATGTGCAATTGTATTACGATAGAATGATGTCCTTTCGGGAACGTTCTAGACCTTTGTCGTTCCAGAATTTTCTACGTGTTACTAGAGGGCGCTTTACTCAATATATAAGCTGATGTTACTGCGAAGACAGCATTCAATTGAACTCGAAACGTGAGAGAAGCATCAACAAGTGAAAGCTATTTAAACGCTTACACTCCACAATACTAAACATTACTATTGAAGAAATTGTTAATTAAAGTTAAAAATACTTGAAAAATGTCTCTACTACCATTTATTCTGGACGACTTCAACTACCGGCGTCCTAGCCGCCTCCTGGACCAACACTTCGGCTTAGCATTAACTCCAGACGACTTACTCTCCGCCGCTGTCTGTCCTATTTTGTCAAGAGACTACTACAGACCATGGAAACAGTTAGCTGCTGCAGCGAGGGACGTCGGATCAAGTATAAAAGTGGACAAAGATAAGTTCCAAGTGAACTTGGACATCCAGCACTTCGCGCCGGAAGAGATCAGCGTGAAGACAGTGGACGGCTACATCGTGGTGGAAGGTAGGCATGAGGAGAAGCAGGACGAGCACGGCTACATCAGTCGACAGTTCACGCGGCGGTACGCGCTGCCTGAGGGTACTAAGCCTGAGAGTGTGGAGTCTCGTCTCTCCTCTGACGGCGTGCTCAGCATCACAGCGCCGAGGAGCCAGCCAGTAGCTTCAGAGTCCGAGCGAGTGGTTCCTATACAACAAACTGGACCTGTACGCAAGCAAGTTAAAGAACAAGTCGACACTGACAGTGTGAAGAACGGAAACTAACTATCCGAATCCATCTTCCAAAGTTATAATAAGTTCCTAAACACAATATTAATTTGACTGATTTATGTTTAAGTATAACTAACTCTTTGTATTTTGTAAAGATAATTATTACGTAAAGGTAAATAAAAAATGTAAATAAAAGACCTTTTTGTTTTTTTTTCACTAACAAATCTACCTATATTCAAGCAATAGTTTTCCTTTATACTTGATGAATTTCAAATTGGGGCTCCTTAGAATATCAGCGCTATGGGTAACCATAGCACAGTGCTGAGAAGGGTTCCCTTTTTGGGAGTACGCCTGCGAGAATCGAACCCGAGACCTCTGCGTAGCGGCCCTGTAATATGGGAAGGGACGATACAAATGTATTTCCAGAATCCAAAATCAATAACAAATAAATAATATTATTAATACGCTGTGCAAAGGAAAACTCCATTCTTCATAATATGAATCTTACGTAAGATAAAAATTACAAACAAACAAAATATTTGGACTTGACTTAAGAGATTGTTGACATGTGGAATGTTGATTCAACGATCATTGTTCCGATAGTCATCATAACAGGCCATTAATGTCCCACTGCAGAGACCGGCCGGGCGGCCTCCTTCCGTGACGGAGGGATACTTGGCCTACTAATACCACGCTGGCCAGATGGATTGGTATAGGGTTTAATTTCAAGTTTTCCTTCTTTTTATTTCGTAGAGATAATATTCACGGATAGTCGGTTTTTACGGCACTCATGGGATGAGATGATGGGGTGGTGACATATTGTATTCTTACTCCGTCACCACACGGAGAGTAGTTCCGACAGTAGATTGGACCGATTGCTAAGAGTCCATATACTCCATTCGGAAGTAGGTTCAGAGACAAGATGCAGAGCAATATGGTACGATAAAGTAGAAGGCAATTTGTAAGGAGTTTATTTAGCCTGTGGTCTAAACTACCAGTAGCTTAGTTCTTTCATTACTGATGCTGATGGGTCTGCCACGGTTTTTTTTCTTCTATATTGTATAATTCATAACTCATAATTCATTTATTTATTAAATAATAATAATATTAATACATACATACATAAACTCACGCCTTATCCCGTCCGTGGTAGGCAGAGACGACAGAACGCCATTGTCACGCACGATCCTGGCAAACATATTCAGATTGCTTATATTAATTACAATATTAACAATAATGTATAATGTTATTTAGGAATTTTTATCTTAAAATGCTAAAATAATAATATAAGAAAATGTAAATAACTGCCAGCAGTGGGGGGAGGGCTAATTAAACTAACTCTCTCTAACTACTAATATACCTAACCCACGTACTTACTTTATTTTCAAAATCTCCTCAAATAGTGTAATTAACATTTGGTAATCTACCCTCGAATTAAATCTAATGCATACCATGCAAAACTTAATAAGACCTTATACTTTTTCATCTTTATACTAGCCTCTTACCCCCTTACTCATAAACGCCTTTTAAATTTAATCACTGTTTAGCGAGATTTTTATTAGAAAAACCAACCTTATACCAAACAAAACCGTAAGAATTTAAGCTAATCAATTGACTAAAACTTAAGAGGCGTTTATGATGCCGCGGCATTGAAAGGGATTTTATCGCTCGGCATTTTTCATTTTAAAGCATAGCAATTTATGTCGTATTTCTGTAACGGTACGGTTGAATTTCCATTAGCAAAAATTAAAATCCCTTGCCTTGCCGTCCCGGTCTGCGTAGGCTTTGTAAACATTCTTACTGCAAAGTAAGAATGTTTACAAAGTAAGACAGTACTGTTTTATTCAGTCGTGAATGAAATCTTAAATTAATAATTACATTTTAGTGTAGTAGTGATATTAAACCACGCTGGCCTTTAGATTTGTTTCAAGTTTTGCTTCTGCAGCCACGACAGAGAAAGCGGTAACATTCTGTATTCTTTATAAATCCTTCTCCAGCGTAGGAAATAAAAAAAACTATAATCCTATATAATAATACACTACTTACTTATAGTACTAATATTATGTATTTTATCAAATTTATTAAATTATTATTAGTCGTTACTAAAGATACTTTTACTTATACCTAGCTATCCACTCCGTGTAGTGACGGAGCAAGAATACAGTGATTCACCACCCCATCTCATCCCATGGATGTCGTAAAAACCGACTAAGGGACTATCCGTGAATATTACCTTTACGTAATATAAAGAAGGGAAACTTGAAATGAAACCCTATACCAATCCGTTTGGCCAGCGTGGTATAAGTAGGCCAAGTATCCCTCCGTCACTGGAGGAGGCCCGTCCCTGCAGTGGGACATTAATGGGCTGTTATAATGATGGAGTACCTATTAATTTAATAATAAGGTAATATTGATTACCTAAATAATTTTTTTTATTAAAATCTGAAAATCATTTCTATACAATACAAAAAAAAACAAACAAACTTCGTTATTTCAAAATTAAATACACACATACATAATAGTTTCTAGAACATTGTGGAATGTTCTACAAGAGGGCGCCACCCCCATATATTCTCGAAATTTCTAGTACGTTCAACGCGGCAGGTATGGTTAATCTGCGGGTCGCATTTAAAGCAAAAAAAAATTTCATGCCAAGTTTAATGGAATTCAGTATAGGAATGTTGTTCACAGTTTAATTAATTAAAAAATTAAAAACCCATTTTAGTTTATTACTAGGATTTTGATAACGGTTTTTTAGTTAGTTGTACCTAGTGCAGAGGTAAAGAACGCACTCAAGCCTGCTGCACTGGAACCTGGATTCAAGCTAAATAAAGCAGGGATTTTATAGACAAGCGCCTAGTAAACTCAAATAACATTCGGAATTAAATATTACTATGGCCTTTTTTTTTTTTTTTTTGTCCCAGGGGAATCCATGAAATTGGATACCATGGAGACTCGAGGGAGTCTTCCATGGCATGCGGGGATCTCCCCCCCAGAAGGGGAGGGCCTACCCGCTAAACCCCTGGGCTATTCCCCACGCGCCTTTAAATTAGGGGACAGGCCGGATCGCTCCGGGCACTCACAGCCTGCCCCCCAGCGCATTGTGCCTTCGCACATACGGGCCCGCTTATGCGCAAGCCCTGACGGCACAAGGAGGCGCCCCCAGGAATAGTTGGAGACGCCCCCTTACTGAGGACGCAGCGACCCCCTCGGATCGCCACATCCTCGTCCTCAGTTAGGTGGTCGGAGGGGGAAGCGGCAGCAGGTCAGCGTACCTGCGCCGCCTCACCCCTCTCCTGCATCGGCGGAGAGGGGCCGCAAGGGGATCGTCTTCGCGGACCCTCTCCGCAGCCTCTTTTTGGCTCATGACCGCCTCGCAAAAGGCGGTCATGGCCCCCCAATTGGTGTCGCTGCCGACCGCCTGACGAACGATAGCCGGCAGCGACAAATCACCCCCAAATACCGCCACTAGGGCTCTCCTCTGTGTGTCCCATGTGGGGCACTCCTCTACCGTGTGGCGCACCGTGTCAGCCGGTGCGCCGCAGTGGTGGCAGGCCGGCGTCTCCTCTCGCCGGGCCACCTTGTGCAGGTACTCACCGAAGCAACCGTGTCCGGTGAGCACCTGACACGTCCGGTAGGTGAGGGTCCCCCTTCCCCGGGAGACCCACTCATCCAGCACGGGGCGGATCGCTTCGATGGTATTGCGACCCGCACCCGGCTGTTCTAGGGCCGACCTCCAGTCGCGGAGCAGAGCAGTCAGCCCTTACTCTGCCCGCGACGAAGTCGGCCCCGGAGGCCCGCGCCATTCCACGCTGCGCGTGAACCTCCGCCAGGACCCTACCTTGTAGCTCCCAAGGAGGGTCCCCCGCCAGCAGAGTGACCGCCTCGAACGATACCGTGCGATACGCACGGCACGCTCTGGCGGCGATCACCCTCTGCGGCCGCCGCAGCAACCGCACATTGTTGCGGCTAAGGGCATCCGCCCATATCGGGGCCCCGTACAGGGCCATACTCCGGACGATCCCACAGTACAGCCTTCTGCACGGGGACCCCGGGCCGCCGACGTTGGGGAGGAGACGTCCCAACGCGGCGGCAGCCCTCTCGAGCTTCGGGGCTATCGACTCAAAATGAGCCCCGAAGCTCCACCTCCCGTCGAGCTGAAGTCCCAGGTATTTGATGTGAGGCTTCAGCTCGACTTCCTCCCCCCGTATATTGATTTTAATACCGGGGGGGGCACCTCTTCGCGGGCCGTGGAAGAGGAGGGCTTCTGTCTTCCTCATGGAGACCCTTAAACCCAGGCAGTGTATGCGGTCCACTACCCGGGACACCTCTTCCCCGGCACGCCCGACCGCTTCCGCCAGGGTTGACCCGCTGACCGTCACCAGGGTGTCGTCGGCGTAACAAAACACCCTGGTGACGCCAGCCACCGACCCTCTCAGCAGCCAGTCGAATCCGAGGTTCCAAAGAATAGGGCCCAAGACTGAGCCCTGTGGTACACCCCGGTCGACCGGCTGCACGACCAGGCGGCCTTTTTTTTTTTTTTTTTTTTTTTTTTTTTGCGCTGGGAAAATGCTTTTACGCATCCCCTTACCCATCGGGGGACAGGAAAGGGGTATGTGAGACTCCCCGGGAAACAGAATTCCCGGTATACCCACTAAAAACCCAGCGGTGCTCCGACCTCGCCTTAGTGGAGGGGGTCTGGGAATCCATGACATCCAGTCCCCCACCGGCGATTGCCCGCCTTACGGCAGGCCCCTCACGCCTCCCCCCAATGGGGAGGGGGCCTTATAATGGCCGGAGCACAGGGGGTGTATCGTGTAATGCAGGCGTTGGCGCCCCCGCGCCTGTCGCCCGCTGATCACCCCCCGGGGTGGATGAGGACGGACGTTGTGTTCGCCGTCCTCCACCCCTTCTTCGTCTGCGGAGCGGCGCCGCGAGAGGGTCGTCCTCCCGCACCCGCTCCGCTGCCTCCTTCTGGGACATGACGTCCTCACAGAAGGAGGCCACCGCTGCCCACGCCTCCTCACTCCCCAGCATGGCAGAAATCACGCTGGGGAGCGAGAGGTCTTCCCCGACTGTCGCCACCAAGGCGCAGCGGGACTCCGCCCACGACGGGCACGCCTCCAGGGTGTGCTCCGCCGTGTCCACCGCGGCCCCGCAGTGGTGGCATTGCGGAGTCTCCTCCCTTCCAATCCGGTGCAGGTACGCTCCGAAGCAGCCATGCCCGGACAGCACCTGCACCAGATGTAAAGACAGGCAGCCATGCTGCCTGTCAAGCCAGTCCTTCAGGACGGGCCCGATTGCGTCCAAAGTCCGCCGACCAAACTGTGCGGAGGCAAGATCATCGGCCCAGTGCCGAGTCACTGCCTCCCGCACCTCCTCCCGCACCTCTTCCCGCTCTGCCGGGTCCGGGCGCCGGTTGAGCGATCTCTGCTCCGCCGTCCAGTCGTACACTCTGGCGAGCACCCATGCCTCGAGCTCCCAAGGAGGGGTTCCCGCCAGAGTGCACGATGCCGCGAAGCTTACCGTGCGGTAAGCTCTCGCCACCCGCTGTGCAATGGCCCTTTGTGGCCTGCGGATGGCGGCGGCATTCTCCCGTAAGCGGAGTGAGTCCGCCCAGATGGGGGCTCCGTACAGAGCCATACTTTTAAGTATACCGGCGTATAGACGCCGGCATTGGTCACCGGGCCTCCCGATGTTAGGGAGGAGTCCTGAGAGGGCGCCCGCAGTCTTCAGCAAGCGTGTAGATAGGTCGCTGAAGTGTGCTCGAAAGCGCCAACCGCTGTCGAGCACTAGACCCAGATATTTCATCTGGGCCTTCACCTCAATGCGGACGCCCTCTAAAAAGATGTGAGCGTCGGGCGGTTGGCGCTGCCGAGGCCCGTGGAAGAACACGGCCTCGGTCTTGTGCAGCGCCACCGACAGCCCTAGGCGGGAAATCCGGTCCACCACCCGTGAACCGCCCGCCGAGGCCAAACTGGCCGCCTCCTCAAAATTTCCCCCCCGGGCAGTCAGTAGAGTGTCATCCGCATAGCAGATGACAGACGTGCCACGGGGGAGTATGCCCCGCAAGAGCCAGTCAAATCCGATGTTCCAGAGGAGCGGCCCAAGGACAGAACCCTGCGGAACACCGGACTCGACGCCGTATTGGCGGAGCTCACCCGACTTATCCTCGAGGAGGACTGTGCGGTCCGTCAGGTAGTCCGCCAACAGGCCCCGCAAATACGGAGGCACTCCGTGGAAGCGGAGCGCCTCTAAAATAGTGGAGTGGGGAATGGAATTGAAGGCGTTGGCTATGTCGAATGACACAGCCAACAGTCCTTCCCCCACATCCATCGCCTCCCTCACCTGGCCCCTGAGTCGGGACAAGGCGTCCACTGTGGAACGCTCAGCTCGAAACCCGAACTGAGCGTCCGATAGATCCGGGCCAATTGTGCCCAAATGCCTGTTGATACGGGCGGCGAGGATCCCCTCAAACATTTTACCGACCTCATCCAGTAAAACGATGGGTCGGTATGCCGATGGGGAGTCCACCGGCCGCCCTTCCTTTCGAAGAAGGCACAATCGGCCCTCCTTCCATGGCTTCGGGAACTTCTCAGACGCAACACACGCACTGAAGAGGTCCCGAAGCCTCTCTCCCATCTGGGAGGCGGCGATGGCCACGACCTTTGCGGGGACGCCGTCCGGACCCGGGGCGGTCTTTTTCCCACGGAGGCGGGAGACTGCCCTCTCTACCTCGCTCTCCGTGACCGGGGGGACCGCCCCGTCGGCCGATGGAGCCGCACCGCGCGAAGCGCCCATCACTGGTGGAGTGAAGTTGTCCCTGCGCGGAAACAGGGACTGAACCACCCCATCCAGCAACGTCGGCTCGAGGGTCTCGGCAACTGGGGGACCGTACGGGCGCAGTTTGTTGCGCGCCGCCTTGTACGGTCTCCCAAAGGGGTCAGCGTCCAAACCCTCCGCCATCTCCGCTCTCGCGCGGTCCTGGGCCGCGCCCATTCGCGCCGTCAGAGTCGCCTTGGCCTCCACGTAGACCGCATAGAGGCGGTCCTCGTGGACACGGTCACGATGGCGCCGCCGTCGGCTCCTCATGTACGCCCGCCTGGACGCCACACAGGCTGCCCGCAGTCCCACCAACTCCTCCGACCACCAGTAGACGGCGCGTCGAGGAGGCGGACGGTGAGACCGAGGCATGCTAGAGTTGCACACCTCGGTCAGGGAGTCCCTCAACTGGGACGCCGCTGCGTCGACATTCTCAACATCGACTGGAGGCGACAGCCAGTCGTAAACGAACGCCGCCCCCGTGGCGGCCTCCCAGTCTAGGCGGGAAAGCGCCCATCGCGGAAAATGCGACCGACCCTCGCGGGCTGTCTGGGAGCCCCGGGTGGAGATGTCGAAGCGTATGTATCGGTGGTCAGATAGCGTCTCCAACAGCTCCACCCGCCAGTCCACTATACAGGACGCCAAAGAAGATGAGGCAAAGGCGAGGTCCACTATGGAGCCCCCCTCCCGCCGCACGCAGGTGTGGACGGTGCCTCTATTTAGGAGGGACAGACCGGACGAAATGGACCAGGTCTCCACCTCACGTCCTCGGGCATCGGTAGCCGGGTTGCCCCATACCAACGACTTGGCGTTAAAGTCGCCTACGACTAGCACCTGGGGCTGCACCAATCTACCAGCCACCCTGGCGAGGACTTCGAGGAAGTTCTCGAAGTCCGAAAGAGGGCGGTTTGGGGAGAAATACACGCCAATAAGGGCTATGTCTCCCCACGCGGCGGCCACGTATCCCGGTCCCTTCTCTAAAAGTGAGAGGGGAGGGGAATCGGTGGAAGACCGCGTCACCAATGCGACCGAGCCGTTGTCGTCCCCTAGCCAACTGCCAGGGACATTGTACGGCTCGGCGACAACCGCCACATCCACCAACCACTCCGCAGATGTTTGGACCAGAAGGTCCTGGGCTGCTCTGCAGTGGTTGGTGTTCGCCTGGAGTACACGTAGTCGTACAACCATTATTCGGCGTCCATGGAAACTCCCTCAATGGCCGGCACTGGAGCTGGGGTTCCGGTGGCGGCGGCAGCAGCAGGCCGTGAAGGCATCTGCGCTTTTCCCTTCTTTGATGGCGGGCAGCATTTCCTGCCCGTCATCACGTGGTCAGCTGGACGACCACTTGCAGCACATACTGCGCAGTGCGGGGTGGGTGCCTCGCAGTTGACCGACCTGTGCCCCTCCTTTCCGCAGCGGAAGCAGAGTTCCATGCGGTTGGCAGTGGAGGGACAGAGAGCCCGGGTGTGACCGATGCCGAAGCACTTGAAACAGCGCATCGGCCCGTCTTCCAGCGCCCGGACTCCACCCGAGCTAAGCCCCACTGGGAGGCGACCCTTGGCTAGAACCGCCTTGGCACACACGATAGGGCACTCTAGTCGTATGGTGCCCATACCCCCACGGCCTGATCTTATGGCCCGGCCCTTAATTAAATCGACGGCGCAGCCCCCCGCCGCCGCAACCGCTGCCACCACCTCTTCCTGGGTGACGCAGTCGTCCAGATCGACCACCTCGATCGCCATACACTTGACAGGCCTCACGACGCGGGCCGTGTCTGCGACAGCCTCTCGGACCTTCGTCGCAAAGAGGTCTGCCTTGCTGCCACCTTGAGCCCCCGAGAACGTGAAAATACGAGCCCCGGTTTGGGTCTTTCGGCAGGTGACTTTGCCTGCCCCAAGTTGCGCAGGGTCAACGTTTGCACGAGCCCGCCGCAGCACGGACTCGTAGGTCTCCCCTCGCTCCGCTGCCTCTGGGGTCAGCGTGACCACCACGGCTGCGGTTTTAGGAGTAGGAGGGAGTTTCCTACTCCTGTCAACCGGAGCTGCAGGCTTGGCTGCAGGGGGCTCAGGGGCCGACTTCTTCCCCTTTTTCTTCCTCTGGACGACCTTTGTCCAGGGCTGGTTGGTGGGGGTGGTGGAGGGCAAAAGAGGGTCCTCCCTCTCTGTTTCCGGGACAGGGACAGACTGGGCAGTTGGGACCGGAGCGGTCTTCTTGCCCTTGCCCTTTCCTTTGCCCTGGGGCTGCTCCCGCTGGGCAGGGGCCGTGGAAGGCCCCGGTGCGCTCGTCACCCTTTCGGGCACCTTATCCGCCGCGAGCGACGGACGCAGTCGCTTCTCCGGCAGTAGCCGGTCCTCAATTCCCGCCAAACAGGCCCTGGTGAAGGCCCTCTCCTCCATGACGACCTTACGAATAATGTCCTCAATGGTGGAGGGGGCGGCAATCGACGCTGGACCCTCAGAAATAGGCCCCTCAGGCCGAGCAATCAGCTCGGCAACGCGCGAGTGCAGCGCGGACACCTCTTTTTGCAGGCGATCTACCTTCGCCTGCAATTGCCGCGTCTCCTCCGAGGTGGTGCGTTGCGCCAACTCCTTCACGATGCCGAGCATGCTCGCTGCCCGGCATTTCAGGGCCTTTTGGAAGGTCCCTTTAAGGTTGGAGGACTTCGAGGCCACCTCCAAGATTTCCTCCTGGTCCTCAAGAGCCATGCGCTCCATTTCCTCCACAGAGTGGTCCATGTAGAGGACACTGGAGGCGCCGTAGCCAGCCTTGGCTCTGGCGGTTCTCGCCCGCTGCTCTTTGGAGGCAATCCTCTCCTCCAAATCCGCCTGAATATCAGCCCGCTTGGCTGGCTTCTCCGCTTGGTCAGGAGAACCTCCGGAGCTCCGCCTGAGGAAGGCCCTCTTCCTCGAGGCGCGTGTCGATCCGCAGTTCGACCCGCTTACAACCGACTCATTGTCGGACATGTCCGACACGACAACACTAGCCGCAGATGGTGCGCGGCTAGTCCCAGACGCCGAAGCATCCCGGGACACGGGTTGGCCCTGAAAAGGGCCTTTTGGTTGGCCCTGAAAAGGGCCTTTTGGTTGGCCCTGAGAAGGGCCTTTGGGGAGAAAACGCCCGGAGGCGTCCCTCAAAGGTTGAGACATGCTCAAAACGCAACAAAATATCAAAGACAGCAAGAACTTTGATGCACAGCTTTCGTTAGCCGTCGGCCTGCCACTCCGTTACGGTGGTCAGGCGCGACGTTGCCCAGGGGTCACTGCGTGGAAGTCAAAGCTGTGGGGGGACCCCCCGACCAGGCGGCCTACCCTGTCCTCCCAGACCACCGTCCTTCCCGTCAAATAGTCCTCCAGCAGCCGCCGCATATAGGGAGGCACCCCATGATACCGAAGTGCCTCCCGAAGAACACCGTGCGGCAGGCTGCCGAAGGCATTTGCAATGTCCAGGGAGGCAGCCACGACCACCTCCCCCTCGCCCACCCGGGACGCCGTGTGCGCTTTGAGGGCGCCCAGGGCGTCAAGTGTAGACCGACCCCTGCGGAAACCAAATTGGTTCTCCGACAGGTTCGGCCCAACTTCCTCTAGATGCTTGACGAGGCGGCCAGATACCACCCTCTCAAACATTTTGGCCACCTCGTCAAGTAGGACGATTGGCCTATACGAAGAAGGGTCGGCCGCATCTCGGCCGCCCTTCGGCAACAGGACCAGTCGTCCCTTCTTCCAAACCTCCGGGAACTTTCCATCGCGTAAGCAGCGCGTGAAAAGCTCCCGGAGCCGACCATCCACTTCTCCTTTCACTTGGCAGAGGAGCCGGCCCGGAACCCCGTCCGGGCCAGGGGCGGTTTTCCCTCTGCGGAGCCGGTCGAATGCGCGGTCCATCTCCGCACATTCGACCTCAGGCACCTCCGACGCGTCGACGAAGTGGGTCTCCGCCCCCCAGAAAGGGGGCATTGGAGGCGCGGAGTACCCCGGGACTTCCCTGGGGAATAACCCCTCTACCACCGACTGCACCAAAGCCGGTGGAAGAGACTCCGCGAGGGGCGCCCCGCACCCGGCAAGCTTACCTCTTGCCTGCCGGTACGTACGCCCCCAGGGATCCGCGTCCAACCGGGCCAGTAACTCTTCTCTAGCCCGGTTCTTTCCTTCACAAATGGCCTGCTGCAGGGCTTTAGTGGCGGCGTGATACGCCACCCGCAGCAGGCCTTCTGTCGCTGGATCCCTCCCCCTTCGCCTATGCCGGCTGTATGCCCTCCTCGCGGCGCCGGTGGCCACCCTCAGTTCCGCAATAAGCGGTGACCACCAGTACACTTGGCGCCGCTGAGGGGGCCGCCGCGCCCGCGGCATGGACGCGTCGCACACCTCCACCAACGAGGTGCGCAGCCCTTTGGCCAGGTTCTCAACGGGGACAGAACCCGTTGAGAGCGAGGCGAACCATTGTTGAACGATTGCCGCCTCCCTGGCCAGCTCCGCGTCCATGGCGCCGAGCACCCACCTCTTAAATTTACTAGCGCCCCTAAAGGGTCCTGGGTGCCCGGCGCTGGTCGAGACCTTAAACCGGATGTAACGATGGTCTGATAAGGTCTCGACCTCCACGTTTACTTCCCACCCCTGGACGTGCTGTGCGACATCGGGCGTGGCAAACGAGAGGTCGACCACTGACCCTCCATTGTGCCGCACACACGTCCATGTGTCCCCTCTGTTGAGGAGGGCAAGGCCTGACGCCACTGCCCACTCCTCAACGGCACGGCCCCGCGCGTTTGTTGCAGGGCTTCCCCATGCGCGGGACTTCGCGTTAAAGTCCCCGAGGACCAAAGTTTTCCTCGGGGACTGGCGCCAGACCGCCTCCTTCACGGAGTCGAGGAACAGCTCGAACTCCGCCAGCGGACGGTTTGGGGAGAAATAAATCCCTACAATGGCGTATTCCCTCCAAACCGCCACAACGAAGCCGTTCCCCGACTCCTTAGAGGCCAGCGTGCCATTGCCGGACCGGGTGTAAATGGAAACTACCCGGTCGAGGTCTCCAACCCAATTCGGGGTGTCGGGGACAAAGTAAGGCTCGCTGGCCACGGCCACGTCAATTCCCCACTCAGCCGTGGACTGCAGAAATAGATCCTGAGCCCCGGCCGAGTGGTTTAGATTCGCCTGCAGGAAGCTGAAAGAACCCCTAGGCATTTTGGATTTCCATTTCAGCCTCCTGTGGGAGCGCTCGAGCCCGTTCTCTCTCGAGCGAGCGCTCCACCATCAGCGCCGGTGAGGGCTTCCCTCTCACCGTCGGGGGGTCGCACTTGCCTCCCCCCGTGACGTGGCCGGCAGGTTTTCCTGCGGCGGCGCATACAGCGCAGTGCGGGACGGTAGCGGTGCAGGCAGCCGCGAGGTGGCCGGCAAGTCCGCAGCGACGACATAGTCCGGACCTGTCCACAGAGCTAGGACAGGAGGCCCTGACGTGCCCGGCGCCGAAGCACCGGTAGCAGGTAAGCCGCCGCTGCTGCATCACTTCGACCCTGGCGGAACTCCACCCCACCAGGATCCTACCCGCCTCGCTGGCTTTCTTGGCCGCGGAGATCGGGCACTGCACCACTACAGACCCCATGCGTCCCTCTGCTGTTGTTATGGTGAGCACTCTTACTTGGGCCACAGAGCACTCGCCTGCGCGCGCCACTGCTGCCGCAATCACATCACGGGTGACGGAGTCGTCGAGACCGGTGATGCGTAAATCCGCACATTTCACCGGACGATCGACGTCCGCCACCCCTTCGAGAGCCGCCCTTAACTGAGCGGCTAGCTCGTCCGCCTTCTCCACCGGCTGGGAAGCCGGGAGCTCTAATATCCTAGCCCCCGTTAAAGCCTGGCGGAATTTAACGCCCCCCTCAAGGCCTAGTTCCACCAGGTTCACCTTTGCCGCCGCCTCTTGTAGCACCTGGGCATAGGTGACACCTTTTTGTGCAGCCCCCGGCTGCAGTTTAATGACGACTGCAGCCGATCGTGGCACCGTCAGCCTGGGCTTAGAGGCCTCGGCCTTGCGGGCTTTGGCTCGCGCCTTTTTTGCCGCCTTTTTTTTATTACTGGCGGCCCCCGCAACTTCCCAGCTATTTTGCGCCTCCCGCTGAACAGGGACTGGTAGGGGGGCGGCTATGGGCCGAGCGCCGGTGGCTGGGCGCTGAACGCCGCCAGAAGGCTGCTGTGCGCCGTGAGCCGCTCGCGCGGCTCTAGGACCATTCCTCACCGGAGCCGATGGTGGAACCCGCCGCGCAGGGCTATCAGGCTGCGCCTGGGCCGCGCCGCCAACCGCGTGGGCGTACGTTGCTGGCTGCGACGATGACGGCGTCGGAGATGTGACCACAGGTCGAGCCTGCGCAACCCCTGATGAGTGAGCGAGAGGCGGGCGCACGACAGGGGCAGGGAGGAGACGGCTCTCCACTCCCTCGAAGCGGGCGTTGACCATAACGCCCACTGAACGCATGATGGAGGCTCGCATCTCCTCCATTGTTGCGCCTTCTGCGCCCGATCCGGACGCTGGAGGGGAAGTCGCCGTCCTCCTTACATCGGCCTCTCTTTTCCAGGCCTTTAATTCGGCCCGGAGGGAGTCGTTTTCACGCCTTAACCGTGCCCCACTCACGCGTAACTTGCGCAGCTCCTCCGCCTCGGAGCGGACCGTCAGCAGCCCCACCAATGCCGCCATCCTCTCTGCCTCCTCTTTGAGGCGCTTCACAAAATTGCCTTTTAAATTGTTGGACTTTTTGGCTATTTCTTTTATAGCGTCCGCGCTTTTACGAGCCTGTGCTCGTAGGTCTTCGGGGCCTAAATGAGACACGGCCTCTTCGTCATCGATATCGAACGCCACCACCTCAGGCTCCTGCAGCTGAGTAGCGTAGCTACAGCTACTGCTGTCCCGAGAGTCAAGCCAGCTGTCTGCACTCGCCTTGGCGAGAGCACGTCCGCGTGCATTGTGTGCACGACCACGGCAGGCCGAACTGACCTTAGCCCGCGACCGATCAGCGTCGGTGTC
Source organism: Schrankia costaestrigalis (assembly GCA_905475405.1). Lineage (NCBI taxonomy): Eukaryota > Metazoa > Arthropoda > Insecta > Lepidoptera > Erebidae > Schrankia > Schrankia costaestrigalis. The sequence continues at coordinate 6,441,726 of FR997850.1, forward strand.
AGCTTCCGACGCTGAACTCTGGCGCTTACGCAAAATGCGTTGCGCCGACACCACTGGTATGTCCCCGCCACCGTCGGAGACCACCACAATCGGACGAGTGGAGGAGGTAGGGGGAGGAGGAGGGGTTGGGACAAGGAAGTCGGGATCGGGTATGGGGGAAGTGGAAGGGGAAGGGGAATGGCCCTGAGAAGGGCCTTTTTTGCGGAAGCGTCCGAGCGCGCTACGCTGCTGCGAAGACGACATCCTATACAGGTTACAGAGAGCGTTCTGAACCACAAATCCACAAGTAATGCACTGAGAAATTCTGCCACCTGCCTGCCACTCCGTTACGGTGGTCAGGACAGGGCCCAGGGGAGACGACGAGGACGTAAACTCAGTGCACTTGGGGACTCCCCCAAATATTACTATGGCCTAGAACAACTAAAGTTATAACTTATTAATTGACCGTGCAGTAACGTGAACACTGACGTGCAGAACAAATATAGATTTTCATTCCAGTCACCACTCTATCTCATAACAAGAGTGTTATAAATTGGGACAAAGGATGGTTTACGTAACATTCAATCAAGCAAAGATGAAAAACTTGACACAAAATCTTATTTTATCATCGTGACTCAGTTTGCGGCCCAGGCAATAAATTGCCCTAAAGGTTCGTCCAATCGTCCCGGTTATGGACCTTTGTAGTAGAATATTAGATATCTCATTAGGATTTTATAGTAAAAATATGTTAATTTTCTAAGTAAATAGTAAATAGGAATATATACTTTCATAATTGTATGCTGTACATACATAATATAATTATTATCCAGAAAATTTATGACATACTTTTGTATTCTTGTTTGCTCATTTACTTTTTTGATACTGTTTTTATTGATAACATTTTATAATGCATGCTGTGGCAGCCCATAAGTAAGCAGTACTGTCCATTCACGCGCCCGAGCTCGCGGACCGCTAGACCGTCAAGCGCCTGCGCCGCGACTTCGACTTAACTGCGTTCCGCGCGTCATGCCGTTGCCGATATAAAATGTAATTACTCCTAAACTACTACAACTACAGCAAAATAAAAATTCCACTATAAAGCTAAAACTATAAGGCATCTAGGTATATTTAAATTAAAGTAGACCCATCAGCCCGAAACTCAAAAAAAAAATATAAAGTTGCAAAACTACGATAAATTTAGGCAAAAAATTTGTTTAACACGTATTTCCGAATCTATGGTATCATATTTCTATTAAATCATTACTGCCATATTATAGTAGATTATATAAGCTTTATTTTGATACCAAATAAATAATAAGTGGGTAGCACAATAATTAAACAATCTACAAATACCCACATATCTGTAGCCACTTTTGCTAATAAAATTACGGCAATATGGCCGACCGTAAATTTAAAACAACAAAAATATTAATGGATCCGTCATATTTTCTTCAGATAAAAACGAAATAATAGTAATAAATTAACTGTACTACCTATTACAACAAATATTTTAGTAAAATAACGTAATTTTATTGTAAAATTGAAACACTGAAAACACAACATAAAAAATTGTTACGTGTCCATTTCAAGTCCGGTAAAAATATAACAAAAGACTCGCAAACCATTGCATTTTTAGATATTCTATAAGCAATAATCTTGAGGATCATTTTAATATATAACACTACTAGACTTTAGTAATAAATAAAACAATACTTACATCTTAAATGCAGAGATCGCAATACCTTGTCAACTCGCGGCACGCGTGTTGAAACTAAATTAAAATTGTCTATATTCTCCTTGTCAAGTGTCAGACTGTTATACACACAAAGAAGCGTTTTTTAATATAGTACCATCTAGTGTCGAATCCTAAAAATGCTTAGAAGACTTCCACAGATAAAAATAAGTTTAAAATCCGCTAGTATAGCGTCTAGCGAACGGGTCGCCAGAGCGACCCGGGCGGTAGACGCTACAATGGATTAGGTCGCCAAAGCGACCCGGGCGTTTGAGTGGGTATCTATATGTTTATGACATCGTAATGTTTTAGTGTATGTTTTGTAAGTTATCCTTTATTATAAATAAAGAAAAGTACCTCCAAGCCGTACTTATGTAATTTTATTCTTACACGTGCAATAAAACCTATTTGTGAGTCTGTCTATCGTGCGTGCCTTAGTAAAAATCAAAGTTTACCTAAAACCTACGGACTAATTTAATGCCGCAGTTAATAAGTTAAAATAGCTGAGTAAAGTCCAATAGTCGCGGGCAAAAATGCTAGTTATCGGCATATCTTAAACTAATTTTAGGTACTATTTGTATTATAGCTGTAAGCTTCCCAAATAAAATAAAATAAAAACCAAAAATACACAATACACTATTCCTGTATTGCGACCCATGTTTGTCATATCTGATTGAAACACCGAGAACATTCGAGAAATTTCTACTTGATACTAGGTGGCGCTGTACTCAATATATAAAAGCCGGTGTACGGTAGTGAGTATCATTCATTTGAACGGAAATCGCTCTGCAAGAAACATTAAAGTGTTTACGCTTTGACAAGAATACGAAGAAATATTTTAATCGACGAAATAGTAAAGGGAACTATTGGAAGAAAATGTCTCTGCTACCGTTTTTACTCAACGACGTCTGTCCAGTCTACCGTCGCCCTAGCCACATTATGGATCAACACTTCGGCTTGGGATTGACTCCAGAAGATTTGCTGACAGTTGTTGCTAGTCCAATTATGTCAAGAGACTACTACAGACCATGGAAGCAAATGGCCGCCGCAGCGAGGGACATCGGCTCAAGTATAAAATCAGACAAAGATAAGTTCCAAGTGAACTTGGACATCCAGCACTTCGCGCCGGAAGAGATCAGCGTGAAGACAGTGGACGGCTACATCGTGGTGGAAGGTAGGCATGAGGAGAAGCAGGACGAGCACGGCTACATCAGTCGACAGTTCACGCGGCGGTACGCGCTGCCTGAGGGTGTGAAGCCGGAGAATGTGGAGTCTCGGCTGTCTTCTGATGGTGTGCTCAGCATCACAGCACCACGAAGCAAGCCTGTGTCTTCAGAGTCTGAGCGAGTAGTTCCTATCCAACAAACTGGACCGGTGCGCAAGCAAGTTAAGGAACCAATCGAAAACAACGGCGAGAAGACTCAAAATTAGTGTTTTAGTTTAACTATTCCCATATATTAATACTCAGTGATATTCGATTTTATTTTATTTAATAGTTAAACAAGCTGTGCTTTAAGACTGATTTAGTGTATTTCATTACTTTAAGTTCTATCTTGTTATGTGTAAAATAAATGTGGTGCATTTATAAATTTTGTGTTTAATTTTAATTTTATCCTTGAGCGTTAACGCGGCACACTAGCGCCGCCAATTAAAACAAATCATAATTCGCAAATGAGAACATTAATACACTGTCTTTGTTATTCATTAACATTTTATTTTATTAGTCATCCTATTTGTGAATTATGATATTTTTAATTGGCAGTGCTAGTATCCCGCGTAAAAACTCTTAAGTATATAAAAAAAAATACTCCCATAAACTAAACATTTACCCCCTTAATCATAAATTTTAGTCTTGATTAGCTTAAATTCTTACGGTTTTGTTTGGTATAAGGTTGGTTTTACTATTAAAAAATTGGCTAAACAGTGATTAAACTTAAGAGGCGTTCATGAGTAAGGGGGTAATAGTAGTAGATTTAATAAGGCACATATGAATTGGTAAATATTGGTTCTCCGTGTGGTGACGGAGTAAGAATACAATATGTCACCACCCCATCTCATCCCATGGGTGTCGTAAAAACCGACTAATGGCTCATTTACATTAGGTCGGTTTGAGGTCGGTCACCGAAGGCGGCGGCCTACGTTTGGTAGGCGAATGCGGCCGCCGCCTTTGGTGACCGACCTAATGTAAATGAGCCATATGGGACTATCCGTGAATATTATCTTTACGAAATAAAATAAAATAAAACTTGAAATTAAACCCTATACCAATCCGTCTGGCCAGCGTGGTATTAGTAGGCTAATTATCTGTGGGAAAAGGGTTAATACACATTAAATATTATGTAAATTATAACTAGCAGACCTGACAGACGTTGTCCTGCCTGGCCGATCGTTCATTCCTAACACTCGATCGAAGCGCCACCTAACGGGTCATTTGTTTTAAACCGTCCAAGGACCGCACACGAATTTCATTTAAATCCTATGTTTCACTGTGTAGCTGACTTAAGGGACATTTCGGGAATGGGAAGTCATCTATAAATACTTACAGTATGGGGACATTGATAATGTGATTGGCTTTTAAAGAAAGACAGCAAATCAATGAGTAAGAAAAGTACATCCGATTACCAAAAATCGCTGAATAATTTTAGCATAAGCTTTGTAAATTATCACATTAAAATATATCTTGTGGTGTTCGGCATAAGGTTGAAATTATAAAAGATTGAATCCCTACTTACTTCTATTTGACATTGTATGTTTCATCATGTCTTACTAAGTGACACCGGTGACGGAAACATTGCACTTCGTTAAAAAGTCATTGCAGTGCAACCACTTATTGTTAACGTCATAATATACTATTTCAAAATCATCACTAAATTATAATCTCACTTTCTCGCTTCCTCATTGTTGTCTGTCTTTCTTTAAAAACCAATCATATTATCAATGTCCTCTTACTGTACTACTTTATTTCAGTTTCACTCTGTTCATTTTAAGAAGAAATTTTACTTTTTACATAGTACAAGCTCAGCTTAGTTTGGGACTAGAGGGCGTTGTGTGAATGTTTGAGGAATATTTATTTATATTTATTTATTTATTTTTGCATTTTCAAAACAAGTCTGTAATAGAGTAAAAGTCTCCTTACGATTCAAAGGTGATACACAACCAGTGATAATAATAACAGCACTAAAATTAAATAAACTTTGTTTGGTTTTACATGGAATCCGTCCTTTATGCACTGTCTCCACGAGCGATAGAATCGCGACGAGTCTAAACAAAAATCGCCGCGAAAACATCCCCCATCGCCGTGTGGAGACACCTTCATACAAAGTATATAGAAATACGTAGCACGACGATAATATTGCTGCGATTTAATCGCTAGTGTGGAGACAACGCCTTATGGAATCCGTCCAACATGGAATCAGTTTTAAATGGCCACTGGGGAAAATTGCTACTGTATACTGTATATCACTCTTTTGTGGTAAAAATCCATTTTTAAAATATTTTCGGATCATATTACTACATTTACTATGAGGGCTTGGCAATTTGGTATAACGATATTGATTGTACTTATATTATTATTACTTCGTATAAGATTTATCTATTCATATCTTTATAAAATTCTCAAGTATTTCTGCGATCAATACTCGGGTCTTTAAGCCTAAATAAATCATGGATTGAAGTGGACATGAAAGTGCATCCATGGGTCTTAGTTGGCTTAGGGCAAAGAAAATAGGATGAGGGAGGCACAGGAACGCACAAGGTGGCAATACTTGGAGGAGCACTATATCCAGCAGGGGACGTCGATTGGCTGATATGATGATGATGAAAGAAAACAGAATAATAGTTTGTTTCATTTAATCAAATTACAATGTTCTACATCATTTATTAAATTATTAATAAATTCAAACCAAAACCAGACTCAAACAAAATCAAAATCAAGTCACACTGAATACGTTTTGCAGTCTAGTCAGATCAAAATAAAACGACCACGAATCCATTATGACCAACAGTATCAGGCTTAATATATTTTGTATTTGATCCACGCACACTCTCTACTAAAGGAACGTAACGGAGTAAGTATACATGGTGCCACTGCCCCATCTCATCTCATGGGTATCGTAAAATGCGACTAAGGTAAAAATAAACAAAAAAAAAGAAAAACTTAACATAAAACTCTATACCATGTTATTTGTAGGCCAAATTGTCATCTGTCACTTTCGGAGGCCCGTCTCTGCAGTGAGACATTTAGATGGCATAGGACACAATGGGAATGATATTTCTTAAGTCCAGACTGACAATCTTAGTCATTTTGTGATTTGGGACTTTTTACCAAACAGCAGAACGAATCAAGTGTGACAAATTCTGTAAGTTTTTTATAAACTTCTTTTGACACAAAATATTGACAGCAGAACTTAATCCACTTTCTTGTCTCCATCATCATTGATTTGTTCCTTCACTTGCTTGCGTACTGGTCCAGTTTGTTGTATAGGAACCACTCGCTCCGTTGCCGAAGCTACCGGCTGGATCCGTGGTGCTGTGATGCTGAGCACACCATCAGAAGACAGCCGAGACTCCAAATTCTCCGGATTCACACCCTCAGGCAGCGCGTACCGCCGCGTGAACTGTCGACTGATGTAGCCGTGCTCGTCCTGCTTCTCCTCATGCCTACCTTCCACCACGATGTAGCCGTCCACTGTCTTGACGCTGATCTCTTCCGGCGCGAAGTGCTGGATGTCCAAGTTCACTTGGAACTTATCTTTATCCGATTTTATACTTGAGCCGATGTCCCTCGCTGCGGCGGCCATTTGCTTCCATGGTCTGTAGTAGTCTCTTGACATCATTGGACTAGCAACAACTGTCAGCAAATCTTCTGGAGTCAATCCCAAGCCGAAGTGTTGGTCCAAAATGTGACTGGGACGACGGTAATACAAATCGTCGAGTAAAAACGGTAGCAGAGACATATTTATTAGTATTTCTCAGTTGTATTAGTATTTTTTTCAATGAATTTTCTTAATTCTTGTCACTTTATAACGCGTGCGAATTATGATATTATGTCATGTATTTGACAGTTGCATTCAAAGTTACTTATGGCCATTGATTTACAAAAAACCAAAGATACACACTCCACTTCCCAAAAACGTCCGCAACAAATGGGCGCATTGTGCACTTTTTTTAAATTAGTATCGCGTTGTTCTACCGGCAAACGGCAATCATTAAATTTTATTGCTTTATGTGCATTACTTTTTAAATACAACTTTATGTCATGCGTGTAAGATTGAATTTGAAAAAAGAAATATGTTTACGATATTACTATACGTATTTATTGCGTATGTTTAATTTGGTGACACTTTTGGCTGTTAGTTTTGTTTGAAAATGTGCATCTAGGGTTTTTTATAAATCAATGCTTATGGCACTCTAGAAAAACGTAGAAGTATTCTTTAGAACGTTCAATGAAAACAGGAAAGACAAACAAAGGGTCGCTACTCGCTACGAAAAATTGTTCTTCGTATAGTATTATTTGTGACGTTTTAACTGAATGTGATTAAAAATTACAAACAGAGTTTTGGCAACTTTTGTAATATAAAAATACGTGTTTGAAGTATTTTGTTTTCTTATACAGAAATAATCATACATAGTAGGTATGCTATCTGCGTTCAATCCACTGCAAGTGCAGAGCTAAAAATAATAATAAAGAAAGATAAGAATCAAATGCTTTTCGGTTCTAGATCCTCATAGCTATGAGTGTCATTATTATTGACTATTTTAATCATTCATCAAAAGGCACCATACATTGTTGAAATAAATTAAATACTACAGGACACAATCATAAATACATTAAATTACATAATATAATTTATTACCTATAAAGCTTAGGTATAACTAGAAAAATCTTCTCTGGACTATAGGCGTCCAGCGCCATGATGACCAACTAGGCCACCCGAGCATCCGTCTCAACTACCAAATTTAACCATTGCTTTATACGCCGCTAGGCCGCAACTTTGGAACTCAACTGTACAACGCCATCTACGCGATTCCCTAGCGGCACTGTATCTACAAAAAGTAGTCATAAAAAATTATTAAAAAAAGTAATTATGCTATTAGAATATTATCTTTTAATATATATATCTTAATAGGATAAACATGCTACCCTCGTATGTAGTCATAGTCACCATACGTCAATTTAAAATTCATACATTCAAATTCTAGCGACCCGCACATTTATCACACCTGCCTCATTTTATTTCGCGAATATTCTAGAAACGTCGAGAAAGTTCAACGATACTATTGCCATCTAGCGTTGAATAGCAATAACAAACTTTTTTGCAAACTATTTTGTAAGTGTAATCATTGAGTCATTGTTGACAGAAATAATTAAAAATTATTGTTGATGAATGATAATACGTATATTATTTATACCTAGGTCAACCCTAACAACAAAATTTAGGTTAAAAGTGCATATTTTAACTATGGACCTATTTGCTACCCTAATTATGTATGTTTATATAAAAGGAATAATAGATTATTACTAAACCATTGTGTGACTCACGTTAAATACGTAATTAAATAACTTCGGCTCATTTGTGTTCTATAAAAATAATAGCAATATAGGTTAAACTTAAAACAAAACCTTACAGAGAACAAAAAACAAATACTTTACTTTATCTAATTAAAACAAATTAACAAGAAATAAGAAATAACAATATAGCATAGTCACTATGATTAACTCTTCAACTCTTAGTATACAAAAACGAACTAATTTAACACTCATAAAAACTATTTTTTTTTAAAAAAGACTATGGCACCGGGACGTTTATCATAACAGCCCGTTAATGTCCCCCAATACAGGGACGGGCCTCCTCCCGCGACGGAGGGATACTTGGCCTACTAGTACCACGCTGGTCAGACGGATTGGTATAGGGTTTAATTTCAAGTTTTCCTTCTTTTTATTTCGTAAAGATACTATTCACGGATACTTTATGATTACTTATATAGGTATATTATTATGAGGATTATATTCCCTCGAGAACCTGTCCATGCAGTTTTTATTTTCACCATCCTAAAAGAGCTAACTTTCTATGTGTGCTACATAGAAATTGCAAATAATAAAACTCATCACAAAAGTCGTCAATCCGATGCCTATAGCAATTGCCGGCACATGCCTTTTAGGGATTTTGATGCATAGACGTTTCAAGCTATAGAGTGCACGATTCATAGGTCTCATGAATAATAGAGTATACGTGTTCGAGCAACGAGTATGTTGTATCAAACGTCTTTATATCTCAAGTAGGGAACCCATTTAACGAACATAGTGATTTAGAATAGTAATTTGTTAATCACATAAAGAATTTGTAATGCGTTGATATTGAAAATTAAGTTTATTAGACTCAAAAATAGTTGTATCATTTGAAATACAATTTTCGTTACATTATCTTCTATTTTTTTAACAGACTCCAAAGAAGTAGGAAGTTCTGAATTCGATTGTATTTTTTTTTTTTTTTAAATTATATAATTAAAAAGATACTTGTGTCACACAGATTCCTCTGCAAGAAAATTTGAGTCTTATTGAGCCGTTGTTTACAGTTTTGAATTTTTTATTTTGTTCTGGATATGTAGGTATACTTTATAAAAGTTATGTTATTCATAAATTTTATACGTTATAAAGATAATTCCTCCATACAACTTCATACAACATACAACTTTTTTCAGAATCGACCGAGTTATTTCAAGATGGTAGTACTTGGAATAAATCTAAATCGTTTTGGAAACCACAAACAAAATACGAAGAAAAATTAGAAGTTTGAAAAATAACCTACCGCCTATTTATTTAAGAATAAAAAAATAGTAGGGTAGATTTTTTTTCTAAATTTTAGTTATAATTTACAGGTATGATAAATGTATGGGTAGCATTTTATTATGTATTTAACTTAAGTTATTTGTCTTACCAATTGTCAAATTAAATTTAAAAAAAATAAAGCAAGTAGGTAGGTTCTCTATTTTGTCTCATAATTTTTTTATCCATAATCTAAGGTGTCATAACATTTTGTGTCCGAATCATCATGTGTCCGAATGGTAGCTAGCCCTAAATTCATGTCTTTTAATATCACTTGTCCGAAAACCTAAATCCCTAAACATAACATGACCTAATTTTTTTTTGCTATAACCATCACAATCTATAATATTTAAAAAACATAAATACTATATACTAGTTTTACATAAAAAAAAATGTTTCTGGCGCGTTGTGGTCGCCATACTAACCTAACCTACCCAACTGTTTCTGACTTTTGCCCTAATATTTTTTTTAGGACATGTGACTTTATAGCAAGAAAAAATAGGATATGTAATAATTATAGTACCTCATTTTATGACACACAAGTATTATAGGTAAAGACGATTAGGTAATATACGATTTCGTATACGCGAACATTATGAAAAGTGATGATTATAGTAAACTTGTTTGGGATTATGATTTTCGGACGATCGATATTCGGAGAAGAAAGGGACTACCAAGTAGGTAGTTATTTCTCTTTTGTGATTGTGAACATTAATAACTGGTTTTACAATTTTTATACATTGTAAATATTTTATTAATTTACCTTTTGTGAAATCTGAAGTTAATGGTGGGTAAAAGACCAGAGTCTGCCTCCAGGCATTCCCCCCCTCAAATTCGAAGGGAGAAACAATACTAAAAAGACAATACAATACTAAAAGAAGAGAAATTATACGCGTTTTTAATATTATTAGATAAAATAATTTTAATTATGTGGTAAACATATTGGAAAGTAGACGAACATTCAACTGTTTTAGTCTTACGCTTGCTATTAAGGTGAATAAAAAAATAACCTTAAAATTAATAAATAATAATAAATGAATAAATAGGTATACAAATTAAATGTATTATTATCTTTTATTTTTTTTTAATAAGATATTATGCCGGAATAAATAATGAGCCCTGTTTCGCAGAAACTTTTATATACTTACATCAAATTAACAGACAAAGATTTTGATTTACATAAGACAGGCAAACTTGAAAAAATAAATATTTTTAAACAATACTTTGTTACTTAAAAACAGTAAAAATATTAGTATACTTTCATTGCGACCCAAGTTTATTTTCTCTGTATCCGTAGAAAATTCGAGAAACTTCTATTACACACTAGGTGGCGCTGCGCTGCGTATATAAAAGTTGGCGGCAAAACTGCAACGCGTATTCAATTGAACAAAACTCGCATCGCTCACTCATAGCATCAAACTATTCACGTTGTGAATAACTAATTTTCAAGAAGCTAATTTGAAGACGAACTAAGAAGTTAAAATGTCTCTGCTACCATTTTTCTTCGACGATTTTCATACCCGTCGTCCCAGTCGACTTATGGACCAGCACTTCGGCTTAGCACTAACTCCTGATGATCTACTCTCCGTTGCTGCATGCCCAATGATGTCAAGAGACTACTACAGACCATGGAAGCAAATGGCCGCCGCAGCGAGGGATATGGGCTCAAGCATAAAATCAGACAAAGATAAGTTCCAAGTGAACTTGGACATCCAGCACTTCGCGCCGGAAGAGATCAGCGTGAAGACAGTGGACGGCTACATCGTGGTGGAAGGTAAGCATGAGGAGAAGCAGGACGAGCACGGCTACATCAGTCGACAGTTCACGCGGCGGTACGCACTTCCCAAGAATGCGAAACCAGAAAGAGTGGAGTCAAGACTTTCTTCGGACGGCGTGCTTACCATCACAGCGCCTAAGAGTAACCCTGAGTCGTCTGAAACTGAGAGAAACGTTCCTATCACTCATACGGGACCTGTACGTATGCAAGTTCCGGAGCAAGTTCAAAATGGAGTCGAGAAAAAATTAAAATAATGGCGGTTGAACTACCTACCGTACCTAGTACATATTATTTAAGTATGTTTTAAATTATATACCTATAATGGCAGCGCCATAAGACTGAATTAGCTTTTTTATAATTTTACAGTGTTTTAAAATAAATGTTTAAGCATTTTAGCCAGTGTTTCATTTTTTTCTTTATTTTGAAATACCTTACCATAATTATTTACTTAATTAATCTGAAAAGTGGTTAAGTATAAATATTTTTTCTTATTCTTTGTGTCGTGTACCCAATGATGTCATACTGTAGGAATAGGATAGGCTGTGAAGGGAAAGTGGTATGGGGTTTTCACCAAGTATTCCTTCTTTTGTTTTAAAAAAAAAGAAAATATTTCAGTATGTTTAGCCGTTGTCTAGTACCCATAGCTTTGCTTAGTTTAGGACTAGATGGCGTTGTGTGAATATGTGAGGAATATTTAATTATTTATATTTATTTTACAATACTGCTTGGGGTTAAAAATTTAAGGCGGGCACACCATACCACCTTGTTACAGGCATAAATATCTGATTTTCTCATGCTGAAAAGTCTTGAGAGGGTTTTCAAGTGTTCGGGCGCTACCAGGTAGACATTATTTGACTTTTATTTACGTAAAGAACCTTAATAGCCCCTCCAGCCTCTACCAAATTTAGCTCAGGCGGGCAGGTGTGTCGGATTTCCGAAATTATAGTAATACGTTGTACCGACTAAATCCCACGGGTGTTTCTGTCTCACCCGTACCTAAATGGCAGGGACGATGGCGAGAAGACAGGCATTCAAATTCAGATTTTAAAATGCTTTATTTCATAAAATTTATCACAAATTGTTTGAAATCGTCGTTTACAAAATTTACTTAAAATTGAAGTTTAGTAAAATTATAGATCGACACAGACAAAGGCCACATCACTAAAAAACCGCCATTATACAAGCCGTTCTATTAATTGACCTACCTACGAAACATACTTACTAATTTGTTGTAAGTAGTAGGTACCCATATCAAATCAATAATTATATTATTTTTACAATGATCTTTACACATTCACACAACGCAATCCAGTTCAAAACTAAACAGAGCTTGTACTATGAGTAACATACAGCTGATAAACATAAGTACTTAGGTAATTACTTAATTTTATTTTAGAAAATATCTAGGTAAGTACATATACAACTTTTTTTGATTCGGTATATATGTTACAGCCATAGTAATAAATATGAATATTGTACATAATAACTAGTCATTATGTTTAAGGGCTACTCAATTTAGATAAAGTGATAATGTCGCAGAATTAATCACATTAACTAGCCATTATATAATTTATGTTATAGTGCTGGCAAAAATACAATATTAAGGCAAAAGTCAGAAACAGTTGGTTAGGTTAGGTTAATATGGTGACCAAAGGACAAGAAACATTTTTTTTATGTAAAACTGGAATATAGTAGGTATTACTATATTCTAGTACTCCCCGGCCGCTGCCGCGGCACGCTCGCTTCGCTCGCTCGGCTCGTGCGTCCTTTGGTCACTATACTTTTTTTTTTTTTTTTTTTTCTCGGGGGGAAATCCTCATGGAGTTCCTCCGCCCCGGAGAGGGCGGAGGGGTCTGTCAGACTTCTACTGACTAAAACCCCCCGGTGTTCCGTCTCTCACGTGGGCCAGGGGCCGCGGGAAACCATGATTCTTCCGCAGCCCCTGACTAGTGCTGGCCCGCTCCTTAGCGGACCCCATCTCGAGGATGGAGCGAAGTGCTCCTTCCCTTACACCTGGAGATGCGCGCGTGGAACACTATGCGCCGCCATCTCGGGTCCATGGAGTGGAGGGGCGACGGACTAAGTAGGCCGCCGCTCTTGGACCCATTTAGGGTGGCCGAAAGAGGGCATTGTCCGCCCTCCTCCTGCGCCCGGTGTTCCCGCTCCGCGGCCTCCTTCAGCGCCACGACTGTGTCGCAGAAGGTCACCATCGCGTCCCAGCAAGCCGCGCTGCCGGCCATGGCGCTGACCACGGCCGACAGCGACAGGTCGCTGCCTACCATTAAGGCGAGGGCGCGACGCGGCTCCTCCCAAGCTACGCACTCTGCGAGCGTATGCCGCACCGTGTCCTCTCCACTCTGGACGCAGTGGTGACACCGTGCGTCCGGCTCCCTGCCTATGCGGAACAGGTACTTCCCAAAGCAGCCGTGCCCCGAGAGCACCTGCGTCACACGAAACGACAGGGAGCCGTGCCTCCTCTCGAGCCAGCTTTGTAGCACTGGCCGAATCGCCTCAGCTGTGGTGTGGCCGGCAGAAGGGTGCTCAAGCCTCTCCTGCCATGTCGCCACTAGGACCTCGCGGAGCTCAGACCGACGTACGTCAATTTGGCGTTGAGTCAATCCTTCGCCCCGCGACCGCTCTGCCTCGCGCCACCGATAAAGTGACGCTAGGGCTCTCGCCTCCAGGTCCCAGGGCGGGGATCCGGCCAGTGCGCAGGCCGCCTCGTGGGAGATCGTGCGGTACCCTCTGATAACTCTGACAGCCATCACGCGCTGTGGTCTTCGCAGAACTGCGATGCTGCGGTCCGTCAGGTCACCAGCCCACACCGGGGCCCCGTACAAGGCCATGGATCGCACGATCCCCACGTAGAGTCGCCTACAGGCAGTGCTCGGTCCCCCCAAATTGGGCAGCAGCGTCGCCAGCGCGCCCGCAGCGCCCATCAGCTTGGGCACCAGCCGGCGGAAGTGGGGGCCAAAGTCCCACCGGCTGTCGAGCACCAATCCGAGGTACTTCATAGTTTGCTCGATTTGGTCACTATACTAACCTAACCTAACCAACTGTTTCTGACTTTTGTTTGCTATATATAATGGCTAGTTAATGTGATTAATTCTGCGACATTTATCACTTTATCTAAATTGAGTAGCCCTTATACATAATGTCTAGTTATTATGTACAATATTCATATTTATTACTTTGGCTTTAACATATACATAAATAAATTATTCTAGCGTTAACTCTGCGGATACTACACTTGAGAGCAACACCATTCAATTTGAGGAATAATTTACCTAGAGGTTAATAGGTACTCTATACCGGTACCATCCACCGTAAACACTCCAACGAAAGAACTCTTCAGCAATAGGCGCCGTCTACGTTCGTACCACTGCTGTGCTCGCCTAAATCCTATTCCAAGTAAGTAATATTGTGAAAAAGTTATTGAGTTTAGATGAAAATAAATAAGTACCTACGTGCCTACTTTATTTATATGTATGTACTAATATACTTGTTTACCATAAATATTATGTTTTATTTTATTCTCGCTTAATTATCTAATTGATGTATTAGTTTTACATATCTAAATAATTAAATATATATGTCATTTACTTTTTAATTGACGATTCGTCACTGATATAACGGTTTTGTGATAAGAGAACAATTAAGAATATCGGTAATTATTATTATAATGGCTTCGAGTATGCAGATAAAAGAATATTATAAGTTTATTACCCGATTAATACAAACAGAGGGTAAAACTTTTTTATCCTACTAATTTTATAAAAGCGAAATCTTGTAAGTATACATGGACGTTTGTTACCTACTCTTTCAGGTAAAAACTACTAAATAAATTTTAATAAAACTTTACAATAACAAAGCTTATCCTACTACCTAGGTAGGGAGACCTTTATGAGGTCGTCGGTTCATCTAGCTGGAGGGCGTCCTACACTACGTTTGCCGAGTCGCGGTCTCCACACTAGGACACGTTTGCTCTAACGGCCATCGGTCCTTCGACAGATATGACTATGACCAGACCATTGCCACTTCAGCTTGCTAAGCTATGTCGGTTTATCCTTCAAGGAGACGCCGAGCAATCAAAAATCATAATACTAGATGGTAGATCCCTTTAGCAAGAGGCAGTCTAGATTAGCAGCACTAAATCTCAATTTACCTACAAGCACTACTGTGAAAATTTAACTGCTTTTGAACTTTAAAGTAACTATTGGATATAACAGCTGTACATACATTCATACATAAACTCACGCCTTATCCCGTCCGGGGTAGGCAGAGACGACAGAACGCATCTTGTCACGATCCTGGCAAACAGATTCGGCCTCGTCCACATTCATAAACCAAGTCATACAATATGCGCGTCGGTTACGAGTACTTTATTTGGCCCTTCTCCAATATGCAACCTATCTGGTCAACATATGTTTTCCGGGGCCTACCCGCACCGACTAGTTCTTTATAACAGTTTTGTGTCTTTATTACGCCTAGGACAATCCTTTGGGGATTTGGCGTGAAGTGTTGAAACGACTACTGCTTAGATTACTTTTCTGTTCTTTTCTTCAGCTAACGCCTTACTTAGCCAGCTAAAGTCTAAATTATACTTGCCCAGTAGACACAATAGGAAAACAGTGTGAATATACACGGGGCTCCGTCATAGTACAAAATTAAATAGCTCCATGATCCGTGGCACGGTGATCCGTGTAGTGACAGAGTAAGAATACAATATGTCACCACCCCATCTCATCCCATGGGTGTCGTAAAAACCGACTAAGGGACTATCCGTGAATATTAATTATACGAAATAAAAAGAAAGAAAACTTGAAATTAAACTTTATACCAATCCGTCTGGCCAGCGTGGTATTAGTAGGCTAAGTATCCCTCCGTTACGGAAGGAGGTCCGCCCCTGCAGTGGGACATGAATGGGATGTTATGATGATGATGATAATACACGGGGCAGAGAAAGGGACTGAAATGTGAACCTAATTGCGATTCTTTTAGTCTGCTTTTACGACACTTCTGGAATGAGAGAGGGTTATATTCTTACCCTGTTCCCGATCGAAGTTGAGGACTGAATATACCTGTGTTTTGGTGTTTAACTATGTCATGGATGTTTAATAACAGGCTCATATTACATACGTGACTACAATTACTTATTAATTAAACAGTAAGTACGCCTTTAAAAAGATTAAAGGTTATTAAGTAATTGAATGTTTGATAATTATTGCTTTGGTTTGGCTATTTATTGGTTATCTGTTATTGTTCACAGTATGGAATCCTAAGGTTTTCTTTTACATATTTTTTTTAAAGGCAACTCCTACACTAGGGACTTCAATCTCAACTCCAGTATAGTCGCTCCAGACGCTGCTTTATACGCTTCTCAAGACGCCACGCCAGACATCTCTCCAGATGCCCTTCTAGCCGCCACTCAGCGCCACAACAAATTCACTCCAAATACCAATTCCGACGCGAGGTTATATGGATGTATGGATGGCTGGATGTTAGTTACTCTTTCACGCAAAAACTACTGAATGGATTTTGATGAAATTTGAAATATATATGTTACGGGCAATTTGATAAGTCCGGGCACTATTAATAATGACCGGTCTGTATTAATAATGCCCGACTCAATTGGACAATGTGATTAATACAGCATAATTAATCACTTTTCCCGGCCTGTATGAATAATGCCCACCCTATCTTGGGCAAAGTAATAAAATAGGTGAACTGTAGTGTTTTTGTTTATTAAACGAAATTAAACTTACAAAATGTTCATGAAAAGTTAACAAAAAATAAACTATTGGACATAGTATTTAAAATAAAAAACCGGTCAAGTGCGAGTCTGACTCGCGCACCGAGGGTTCCGTACAAACCTATTTGCCAAATTGTAATAACGTCAGGACTCAGCTGTTTAAATACTATTTTTCCCGCCAAAATTCAATGACGACACGACTCAGCTCTATTAAAAATATTTTCCCGCCAAAATACTATGACGTCACAACTCATCTGTCAAACATTATGTGACGTCACGACTTATCTGTCAAAAATTATATGACGTCACGCACATCTGTCAAAGTGACTGGTGACTAAAATATTTTCCCGCCAAAATAATATGACGTCACAACTCATCTGTCAAAAATTCTGTGACTTCATGACTTATCTGTCAAAAATTCAATGACGTCACGACACAACTGTCAAAAAATGTTTTCCCGCCAAAATTCTGTGACGTCACGACTCATCTGTCAAAAATTATATGACGTCACGTCCCATCTATGACAGATGTCAAAAGTGACAGCTGTCAAAGTGACTGTGTCTAAAATATTTTCCCTCCAAAATAATATGACGTCACAACTCATCTGTCAAAAATTCAGTGACGTCACGATTTATCTGTCAAAAATTCAATGACGTCACGACACAACTGTCAAAAAATGTTTTCCCGCCAAAATTCTGTGACGTCACAACTCATCTGTCAAAATTCTATGACGTCACGTCCCATCTGTCAAAAGTGACAGCTGTCACTTTGACAGCTGTCAAAATTCTATGACGTCACTGGTCACGTGACTCAGCTTTCCCGCAAAAATTCTATGAAATCAAAATATAATGTGATTGAAGTAAAAATTTAAGGTTTTCGGAATTTTCCCATTACATGTACTACAAGACCTTGCTTCATGCCAAATTTCAAGTTTGTAGGTAGACTGGAAGTACCCTGTAGGTTTTTGCTCTTACCCCTCTAAATTTTGCGACAAAAACGGCTATATCTCTTGATTGCGTTGGATTAGCAGTTTGATTTTTGTACGGCACTAAGAGGCAACAAGCCTTAGTATTTGTTGAAAATTTCAGCTTGATACCTTCACGCGTTCCTGAGATAAATGGTCTTGACAGACAGACGGACAGACGGACAGACGGACAACAAAGTGATCCTATAAGGGTTCCGTTTTTTCAAAACTGGTACGGAACCCTAAAAATAAACATTTTACTTAAATTTTTCTGGCACTCGCCGGCCGCTGCCGCGGCCCGCTCGCTTCGCTCGCTCGGCTCGTGCGCGTTGTGGTCGCCATACAAACCTAACCTAGCCAACTGTTTCTGACTTTTGGCTTAATTTTAGGTTTTAGCTTTTTTTAAGCTATCTCAAACACTAACTTATTAGGTACATGGACCACGGGCCGTCGGCCATTATTAATAAGGGCCGGTCAAAGTGATAAATTTATCACTTTGGCCATCGTTATTGGGCATTATTAATAAAGACCGGTCCTTATTAATAATGCCCAGTTCATCACGTTGCCCGTAACATATATTTGGTTTAGTGTGTGTAGTAAAATTTAAGCTACTTATACAACGCGGGTGAAGCCGCGGGCATTAGCCAGTTCGACATACAAACAGCGATCGCTTACTCACACAATATGACAAACTGGTTTGAGTTGTTACAATATTTTTTGTCACTAAGTATAACATTCTAAATTATTGCTTTATATTTTAAGTCTGCATATTTTAAACTTCATAATAAATTAAACAACAAAATATGACAATTTATTGCTACGATTTTTTTTATTAAGTATATATTTTTTTATATGTTGCCAAGGTTGCTTATTTGCCACAGGGCGGTAGCGCAACGAACACGGAAGCGACTGCCCGTCCACGAGGTCACAGGTTCGATTCCCTTACAGAACAATTATTTGTGTGATCCACAAATTGTTGTCCTGAATCTAGACTTTCTTTGTGTCCATTTAGTTGATCTTTGTAAAGTCCCCGCGACATAGGGGATGGACCCTAGAGCTTAAAAAAGTTACTTAGTTAAAAAGAAGTTTAAAAAAAATACTTTAGCGCGAAAGTCTTTAATAAGTATGAAAAGTGATGTACCTATTTGAGATGGAATTTTGTACCTAGCCGTATTGTGCAGTGTGCACATGCACAGAAACTGCACAGTCGCATATCGGCTCGCACCAAAGGGTTCTGGAACCAACTTCCGGCTCACGTATGATATTGGGTCCTTCAATCAAACGCAGTGTGAAGAAGCATTTGGCCAAACCGGCAAGATGAAGACGACGGATTGAAGTTAGTTTCAGACTTCTATCCGTTAGCTTCATTAGTGGACTGTACTCGCGCTTTCCATTAGGTTCTATACAGTCATATTGCCGTGGTTTGTATAAAAAAAAAAACAGATACTAAATAGTGACAAAACGTGGTAAAGTTAAACTGCAATTCCGGAGTTCCGGAATTCCGTAACTCCGGAATTCCGTAACAATTTCACTGATTTTTAAATTCCGGAATTGAGAGGAGTAATACCGGAATTCCGGTATTCATCATTTTTTAATATTATTAAATAATACCTGCATAACATACCATTATTTGGCTAGTGAGTTGTCATAATGTTGCCTGTGCCATAATACAACGCTATTACAGCTAAATTTAATTAAACTAGATGAACATAACAGCTCTATGAGTTGAGACAACTTGCGAAGTCGTGTAGAACTCTAAAAGTCGACTACTATGGGAATGGTAAGTGATCACCGCCGCCCATGGACAGAGCACCACAGCAGAGACCGCAACACCAGAGGAATCACAGATGCGTTGCCGACCTTTAAAAAGGAAGTACGCTCGTTTCTTGAAGCTCCCCAAGTCGTAACGGTCCGGAAATATCGTCGCAACGAGCTTGTTCCACAAAACAGTTGTTCGCGGTAGGAAGTTTCGCAAAAATTGCACAGTGGATGACAGCTAACCATCAAGGTGATGACGATGGTAGGACAGCCGATTGCGAGTGGTTCTGTGGAGAAATTCAGCTGCGGGCAATGTCCAGAACAACTCCTCAAAACAATCCCAGTGATAAATGCGGTAGAGAATGCACAGAGACCCTACATCTCTCCGCAAAGCCAAAGAATCGAGCCGACTAGAGAGCACCTGATCGTCAACAATTCGAGCCGCCCTTCTTTGTATGCGGTCAATTGAAGGAGTTGACTGGGATGCTCCAGCCCAGAGATGGGAACAGTACTCCAGATGTGGCTTGTAGAGTTGTAGGCGATGGTTCGGCGTAAAACACTGACCCGCTATATTGAGCACACCCAGTTTTTGCGAAGCTAATTTAGCTTTACCTCCAAATGATCGCGAAACTGAACTTCGCTAGAAATTCTGACACCCAGGATTTCAATAGACGACTTGGCAACAAGAGGAGCGCCTTCGAAATCAATATCCACGAAGAATAGAGATTTTTTAGCGGTAAACGCGCAAACCTGTGTCTTTGAGGGGTTGAATCGGACTAAATTTAGCCGACCACAATTCGAAACTAAGCATGTTTTCGATATCTGACACAAGTTTGTTCCGGTTCTCATTAACGTTTTCTACCGCGAAAGAGAAATGACAAAGCGGAACGTACTCTTTTTAAATGAAATAGGTTTTTGTTTCTACCAACAGCGTTTTTAAAATCGTGTTTACTCCGCTCCGTTTTCGAGGCAGGAGCGAGCTCATTTCTACTCTTTCTACACGCTCGGCTCTTTCCGTCCGACTATTTGTTGGTGGCAATACAACTTTCCACAGTAGCATCTTTTATCGTCTTCAGAACTTCACAATAGCAGTTCTTTAAAGAATTAGATCTCTCGACCAATTTTCTAATGTACGCGATGGCGACTAGCTGACAGAAGTTTACAAATATATTTTTATGTGTTCTGCTAACAAGTGTGGAGAATGGAAGTGTTTTTCTGTGCTGGCAAAATGTAATTATCAAAACAATAAGTAAGTTAAGTCTTGCCTTAATTTAACGGCTTAGAATGACAATAATAAAGGAGAAAAATTACCAAACATGTTCAAATTCTTAGTGAATATAATTAAACAACTGATATTATTATACACTTCTTTTAATTCAACATATTCCAAAAATTACCAGTTCTGGAACTAGCTCCGGAATTCCGGAATTAGACCTCCAGTATTGGAACTCAGTTCCGGAATTGAAAACCTTCCGATATTGCATGCCCACACATTTGACGGTTCGGGAAGGTATGGATATTAGTCTATGGCAGCTACAAAGAGATTTTGGGTTCAATTCCCGTTCAATACAATAGATGACATTGTGTGAATGCGTAAAAATAGAAAAATATGTTTGCAATAATAATAATATGTGTAGTTATTTATTACATAATGATTTGTTCCACAAACAATAATATAATTAAAAACCGAGATTAGATCACGGAAAAAAACTACTACTTATGTTAATATGAATCAAATAATTTTATTTCTTTGTCAATAAATTATTATGTTACATTAAAACTTGGAAATCAGACATTTGAGGAAAGTTTTGGACTGTTAGAAGTCTATAAATGGCCATAAATTTTCCATTCCTTTTTATAGTGATAATATATTTGTGAATTTTCCATTACTCGTATTTTACTACACCAATGAGATGAGACAAAATGGTGTGATTAGTACTTAGTCTAATATTACATGGCCTAGACTATTTAGATGGTATTAATAGATGTTTGAATTCTTTTTCCATGTAGTGACGGAGTAAAAATACATAATATCACTATCCCATCTAATCTCAAGAGTGTCGTAAAACCTGATTATGAGATACAACTATTTTGAATGATATTATTTCAACGAAAACTAAATGAATACTTGCCCAAGTTGCCCATCACTGGAAGATTCCAGTCTAGAAGTGGGATATTCGTAGACTGTAGTAATTGAAATGATAAATATATCGCACGCTATAAATAAAAGGGTATTAAGTCTGAAAAACCGTTTTTTTTTTGTTTTGAATTCGGAAACCTAATTTTTTTCTCTATAAATTGGTAAGAAAATAGTATTTAAATTCCAAATACTTTTTGAAATATAACGATACAATTCTTTCTTGACTATTTGTGCACCCTATTTTCGAGATAGCTAAGACAGTCGCATCTTAGTTGATTCAGTAGCCGGGCATCGTTCGTGGCCGTCGCACGTATCTTTCTGAGTTACAACCCGTCCAGTCGTCAATATCGAATCAATCTATAAAATTGTAAGTATTCTTAACAGTATTATGTAAAGTTAATACCTTATTGCTTGTTAAAATTGATACTAGTTTCATGTTTTATTTAAAATAATACTGTCTTGCCTGTTCAATATAATATAATTTGGTAATTTTAACGAAATAATATTAAAATAATACTTTATAGCTCCCGATTTGCTTGAGATAATTCTGTACATCTTGTCAATTGTATTTTATGGTTGCAAATTTCAAGTAAAATACTACCTTTTAAGTTGTTATTAAATTTTTTCTTTTTTAAATTTTAGTTATAATCAAAACAATGAAGCAAAGTAGGAAGGCTGGTTTAATAATGAAAGCAATCAGCAATCGCCTAAGTACACCGGACAGTTCTTCAAATGAAGAAAACAAAGACCCATTTGCTCATCATCATCATTTCCCTGCCCTTATTCCAATTTTATTTGGGGTTGGCGCAGCATGTTTTTTTCTTCCATACTGTTCTATCGGACGTCATCTCACTAGTAACACTCTTCGCAGCCATATAGCTTTTCACACAATCCATCCATCGTTTCTTTGGTCGTCCTCTTCCCCTATATCCATCCACACACATGTTCAGCTACTTCCTCACTACATGACTCTCATTCCTGCGCATAACATGCCCATACCATGACAGCCGGCTGCCACGTAATTTTTCTGCCACTTTCAAATCTTCTTACATACTCATTTCTTACTCTATATACTCTCGTAACACCACACAGTGCTCTTAACATTCTCATCTCTGCTACATGCAATTGTCTTTCATTCATCCCTTTTGTGGCCAACTCTCTGATCCATACAGGACGGCAGGTGTAATCATAGTTAAATAGATCTTCCCCTTAAATTTAAGGGGAATGTGGGGGTCACAGATGGTTCCCGTGAAGCAATGACCTGCTGCCATTTCATCCATCCTATGTTAATTCGGTTCTTGACCGCCGGATCTACTTCGCCATCGCTTTGAATGAAAGAACCGAGATATCGGAAGACAGAGCAGACTAGAAGGCGCACGCCGTTAAGCGCTATGGCTTCAGGAATGCCAACGCTCTAATCTGCTCTGGATCTTAGGTCCATCCTCCCCAACCAGAACAATGTAATCGGCAAACAATGCACCAGGGTGCCATTTCCTGTATGCCCGCCGTCAAGGCGTCCATAATCAGTAAGAGGTAAAGACTTAAAGCCAACCCTTGGTGCAAGGCTACCGCCACACTGAACTGGTTGGAGATGCAAGACGATCGGACGTATAATTGGTTTGTCGGTACATAGCACGAATTAACTTCACATACTTCCCAGGTACGACTTTCTCTTTCATGGCCCACCACAATACTTCTACGATGACCCATTTGCTGACAGTGGCAACAGGGATCTAACGTATGTCCCTGATTTAATTTGATAGTTTTGTTACTGTAGGTACCTAAATAATGTTGTTAAATTATGTTTTTTCATATTGAGTTTCTTTTTTATTATAACTAATTATGATACTAAAACAAATAGAATTTCTAGATTTTCTAGATGCAATCAGTATTTTATTTATTATAATCCCTATTTATTATAATACCAAGCAAAAAATATCAACCAGAAACAACTTGGTCAAACGCCTAACTTCTGCGTCTTGGGGGACAGTCCCGCATGTTGTCAGGACTACGGGTCTGGCATTGTCCTACACGGCAGGAGAGTATGGCACCGTTCGGCTCACGCAGGTATGGTCGAATCTGCCCTGAATGAAACATGCCGTATAATAACTGACTGCTTAAAACCTACCTCATTGATCAAATTATACCCATTGGCCGCCATTGCTCCACCTTGTGTTCGCCGTCAGGTCATTTGCGAAAGTGAAAAGGAAAATCAAGAGACCGACCCTCGTCATCCACTTTACTCGCACAATATATCCAGGGCACGCCTCAAAAGTCGTAAGAGTTTTTTGCGACACACACGTGCACTGTGCGGTGACCCCAGTAAGGCTAGACTGGACGGGTGGGCCTCAAATTTTGCACCACCGTCGGACTTCATTCCACCCGCCGAACATCTTCCACCTGGTTTCGAGGAGCAGTGGCCGATCTGGAGGTCGCTCAATAGGCTACGTACCCAAGTAGGCCGCTGTAACTCTAACCGGACTAAATGGGGTTATCTGAACCCTTCCTATAGTGGGTGTGGGTGCGGTTCTCTCGTCCAGGACATGGAACACTTCCTATCATGCCCAATGTGCCCTGCACACCAGAAGACCTAAAGAGAGCCAACGATAATGCTGTTGCTGTCGCTGGTTTTTGGGCAAAACACATCTAAAATATATTTGAAATTAGACTTATTGCCGTCGAAACGAAGAAGAAGAAGAATTATAATCCCTTAGCCATGTAGGCAAAAGATAATTTCTGTGCTGCTTAATATAGTATCAATATTAAATACAACTGGTTATCGAAATAATTTGGTAAATTTTGGTTAAGCTAGAGAGTAGCAAGTTAAACTTAAGAGCTATTTGAACTGCTTAAAGGGTATCATCTTTTTCTGTTCCCATAAAACTATTAATAGAAAAAAACTGTTATGGATACACAAACTAAACTTAATCAGCATAAAGAAGGATAGTGTACTTTTAAATCTAGAGATAATTTTAAATATTTGAGTGAGTAGTTCCGAATCTATGATTTTTTAAAACTTCAATACGCGATATCTCAAAACAACGTTTTCGAAATAATACCCTTTTGTTTGTGACGTGCGATATATTTGTGCTAAATATATTTATATTAACTATTTTGTGTGGCTTTAATCTTAATTATTAATTACTAATCTATTTTTAATTGGTACTTAATGACACTAGATTGTGTAAAATGTCGTTTGATAGGTACTTTTGCTTTTAGTATCATTGTGGTTGGCTTCCTTACGGTACTTTGTTATCGCATTTAATTTACGATTTCTACATTTGACGACCTCTGTGGCGTAGTGGTTATATAACATGACTGCTACGCAGAGGTCTAGGGTTCGATTCCCGCTAAATACAAATCTTTGTGTGCATGAACATGTTTGTTTGAATTGTTCTGGGTGTTTTCTATGTATAATATGAATGTATTTACAAAAAAAAAGTATTATAGTATGTTTATTCGTTGTCTAGTACCCACAGTACAAGCTTTGCTTAGTTTGGGACTAGGTGGCGTTGTGTAAATGTATGAGGAATATTTATATTGTGAGGAATTAAATTTCACAATTCCATGCAAAACAATTATTTGTGTGATCCACAAATGATTGCCTTAAGCCTGGATGTCGTTTGTGTTACCTAATTTCGTATTTAGACAAATCACCGCTATGCATCTTTTGATCCCTAGTACGGGAGTTGTATTTAAAAGAAGTCTATTTCATCAAATAAATGACAAGTATTTTTTCTACTCCTTGTGGCGACAGAATAAAAAAAGGTTTTCTTACATTTACAAAGGAACAACTACTGTAGTACATTATCTCAAAAACTATTCATAAAACACATTTAAATTAATTTATTTGTTTGTTTAGTAAAATGACTTATGTTATGACCATTAATGTGTATTACTTTTAGATACTATAAGTAATCTTGAATATAATAATACCTTTTGATCCCAGTTTCAATCAATCAATCAACTAGCCTATTGCAGTCCAGTTCTGGACATAGGCCTCTCACAACACGCGCCACAGAACTCGGTCCTGCGCCTTCCGCATCCAGTCCGACCCAGAGACCTTTATGAGGACGTCGGTTGATCCCAGTTTATCGCTAAATTATTTAATAATTAACCTACTGGACATAGGGCTTCATCAGACATATATAGAAATATAAATATTCACGGACATCTCTACAAAGTGCCATCTGTTCACAAAGTAAGCTAGGTAATAATATGCTAATATTCACTTGCCTTTTTCCTGTGCCACTCTTATCGATCGGTTGCTTACAATCTTTACCGAATTGCTAGTCAGGAGTTTGCCTACCCTGAATCTCCCGCTACGCGATCGCCATTCGAGAACCTTTACTTTATCGATAGTTATATGAAAACTAAAATTGTAATAAAAATATATTTATATGTGTACTTATTAAAGAATGTCTGCTTATGTGATACACTGTCTTATCTTAATAATTCCACGTTTTAGTGTGACATTTAGGACTTCCTCAGTTGCAGAGGAGTTGTTTATGTCGCATACTAGCAGAATGTCTCAGTTTCGATTCCCAAAGCAATTATTTGTGATATACTGAAATTACTGGCTTGATTCTGAATGTAAAAGTCCCTACATCACAGGGTTTGATCCCTAGTACGAGAGTTGTCTTTTAAAAATAATTCATGTTGTTGTATTTAAAACAACTTTTCATATTTTTCCAATTACCATGAATCATTTAACTTTATGTTATGCGGTGGAATGTCAATACTTCCTCATACTATTAATATTAACTTCGTTGAAGGTTTTCAAGAATAATAACACAATTTCTTAAAACAAGTTCTTCGTCTTAATGTGTATTTAATTATTACCCAGGTATCGATATGTATGATGTATGAAGATATTGTATAAAAGTAGATGAAGCAAAGCAGATTTGTAAGGATAGTAGTAAAGGGCACGCAGTAGTTTTGCCTACCCCATGGCCATAAGGAATTTATATATTATATAATTCACTCGTTAATGTATTCTTAAACAGTCTCTTAAGGCCTACGCAGACCGGGACGACTTGGCAAAGGATTTTAATTTTTACTAATGGAAATTCAACCGTACTGTTACAGAAATACGACATAAATTGCTATGCTTTAAAATGATGCCGTGGCATTAAAAGGGATTTTATCGCACGGCATTTTTCATTTTAAAGCATAGCAATTTATGTCGTATTTCTGTAATAGTACGGTTGAATGTCCATTAGTAAAAATTAAAATCCCTTGCCATGCCGTCCCGGTCTGCGTAGGCCTTTA
The DNA here is from genome assembly GCA_905475405.1 of Schrankia costaestrigalis. Lineage (NCBI taxonomy): Eukaryota > Metazoa > Arthropoda > Insecta > Lepidoptera > Erebidae > Schrankia > Schrankia costaestrigalis. The sequence continues at coordinate 6,468,924 of FR997850.1, forward strand.
ACGACCAATTGTAGGTACGTGCTCCCTGCCAATGATAAAGGGTAATTTACTAGTACCACACTAGCCAGATTTTTATAGTTTAAGTTTTGCTATTTAGAAAAGATAACTTACTATATTTTTTTCATATTGTCTTTTTAAAATCTCAATTTTCTTTTACGGACTCCCACGGGACGAAATAGGAAAATGATTTCTTTCAATGTTTAATAGTAGCAATCAATCTTGAAGCTAACGTATAATGGGTATCCTCGGGAACAAGGCTGAAGCAGCTACTTTTAGTGCCAGGTACCAACTACAATCCTTCAAACCTAACTTACTAAAAAAATGAAAATGAAAATGAAAATGAAAATGAAAATGAAAAATAGTTTATTAAGTACTGCAAAATATACACAGAGCATGATAACAGAAACAAGACTTAATATATAGTTACAAAAAAATTTGCAGAGACAATAGTGTAATAAAATAAGATTACCTATGGTTTCCTCACTAGGCGTAGCCTGTATCGAGGAAACCCGATGTGTACATTGACCTGTTTAAATATACTTATAAAAGAGTAGCACAGAACCTAAAGCGTTAGCGGACAATAACAATACAAAAGAAGTTAGGTATACAATCTTACAATTGTGGACATTTTAACCATATTTAACATAAAATTTTCAAAAGATCTTCTGTTTTTACATAATCTAATGTTTTTAGCCATTGGTTTATAATGAGTTTAGCCTGTTTTACAGTTTTGTTTTTAATATCACAGTGCCTGACAACCTTGTTATACACATGAGCAGAAACAAACGGATCGAAACGTTGCGCAAATGCAGTGTTTACAGATGGAACGGGTAGGCGGAATACTCTTCTGATTTTGAGTAATTCATAAGAACTGGAAGAAAGAACAGCCCTATGCACGGCCAGAGACGTTCTGTGGATAAAAAGTTGACGCACACTAAGCACCTCGGCTTCTTTATAAACTAGAAAGGTGGGATGTCTGAACGGCCTTTTGAGCATTACCTTTAGTACAGAGCGCTGGGATCTCTCGGCTTGGATCATAAAGGTTTTAGCAGCGCTACCCCAGCATGTTATGCAGTATATTATTAAAGACTGGCATAATGCATAGTATACTGTCCTAAGGGTGTCCAAACTTGCTACGTCGCGTAGATTTCTTATCACGTTTATGAATTTACGAATTCTAGCCGATAGTTTGCTAATGTGCTTTTTGAAGGATAGGGTATCGTCTATATGCACGCCAAGGTACTTAATTAAGTCGGTTCGCTTAAGCTTTTCACAAGAACAAGAAGACTCACCACAGGAGGAATTGTGGATTTTAATATTGATAACATTTTTTGGGGCCGATGCAGCAGTCTTTTGAAAACATAGGAACACAGTCTTGTTAGTGTTAAGCGTCAGTAGATTATGTTGCAGCCACTGAGATGTTAGTGATAACCCTTCTTCAGCCAAAGAACACACTGTGGGCCACGTTGGACCATGAAATATTAAAGCTGTGTCATCTGCATAGCACAGCATGTCGCAATTTTGAATTGGGATATCAAAGATGTCATTCAAGTATAGAAGGAAGAGAGTCGGGCCCAGTATACTTCCCTGTGGCACACCAAAAGGAACGAATTGTGAGTCACTTATTGACTGGCCAACCTTAACACACTGTCTCCGCTCTGTTAGGTAGCTCCTGAACCATTCTAGGGCAATTCCTCTGATTCCTAGGGCCTCTAGTTTGTTGAGGAGTATAGGAATGGAGACGGTGTCAAAGGCCTTCGCCAGGTCGAGGAAAATACCGATGCAACACTGCTTTTTATCAAGATGTGAAGATACTAATGTTGTCAGTTGAATTACAGCATCTTCGGTACTCATATTTTTCCTAAAACCAAATTGTTTAGAAGATAACACATTGTGAGATTCCAGAAAGTTCACGAGACGCTTATTAACTAAACGTTCCAGTATTTTTGAGAAAGCACAGAGAAGAGAGATTGGTCTATAATTACTACAGATGTCCTTTGGTTCACATTTAATTATTGGACAAACTAATGCGGTCTTCCAACTCTGTGGGAAGATACCGAGCGAAAGGCTGAGGTTTAATATATGCGTTAGTGGAGTTATAATTTCTTTCTTAATGTCTTTAATTAGCGAATTACTAAGACCGTCTATTCCGGGGGCCTTGTCATTTTGTAGGTTATTAATTATACTTTCGATTTCGTCGTAGTTAGTAGGGGTTATAAAGAAAGAGTTTGCAGGAGACTGACTGATTCTAACAGCACCAGAAAGGTCCACTTCTTTTTTGTTGATTTGATCCATTATCTGATCTGCTAATATTTTCCCTATCGTAGAAAAATAGCTATTGACCGCGTTAAGGGATTGTTGCTCATTTTGGTAACCATTTAACCTAAGAAGTTCGACAGGGTCTCTAGAGGTTTTATTTAAATTGCAGATATTTTTTATAGAGCGCCAAAGTTTTTTATGGTTGTTTTTATTGGATTGTAGTAGCTTATTTTCATATTCTGATTTAAGTTTGCGCAAAAGATCAACAAAAAAATTTTGATAACGCTTGTAAATTCTCAGAAGGACTAAGTTGGATGGTTCATTTCTAACGCGTAGGTGTAGTTTATCTCGGTGTCGCATACATTTCATCAAGCCCGGAGTTATCCAGGGTTTTAAAGCATATTTGGATCTACTTAGTTTAATAGTGTTCGTGTGTTTGGTAACAATTTCCAACAATAACTTTGTAAAAATTTCGTTAGCTTTATTTATATCAGTGGTGTTTGTAACAAGGGACCAGTCTATAAGTTGAAGATCTATTTTAATAGCACTGAAATCGCTTCTTTTAACGAGACGATTTAGTCGGATAGATGGTTCTTGTCCCTTTACACTCAGACCTACTAAGACAGGGTAGTGATCCGTTATGTCCGTTTGATACACAATGCCAACAACTGTCTCGCAGGAACCCATATTTTTAACAAAAACATGGTCAAGGCATGATGACTCCCTAGTTGGCTGTGTTATTGCTGGAAGAAAGCCATTTTCAGCCATTAAGCATTGGTACTCAATACTAAGAGAATTACCAAAAGTGTCCATAGTGTTTATATTCATATCTCCAGCAATAACCATTGGCAAGGAATTATTGTCATCAAACCATATTTCGAGTGAAGATAGAAATTTATCTAGCTTTCTGAATGAAGGGGAGCGATACACGGCGAGAATAGTAATAACCTTAGCAATATGGATCGCTAAGCAATCGACTTCATCCATTGGAGGCTCTACTGCTGTAGCGTTCCATCTGTCTTTCACATACACTACCACCCCCCCATTTTGATTAGTCTGCCTCTGCGTGTTATATGAGTTATATCCAGTTATTTTCGGAATAGTTGACGACTCATGAATCCAACATTCAGTCAAAATCACAACATCCAAATTAAAATCTAGTCGTGCCAAAGCCACCTGTAAAGCGTCGAAGTTCTTTTGAATGCTTCTTATATTGATTGAAAGTAATTTAAAATTATGTTCGGATGAAAAGACTTTCTTGCATAAGTATGGATCATTTACAGTTACACAGTTTATCATAATAGAATCTAGTTCAACTGTCAGTTCATCAGTAATTATCATTTTATGAATAAAATATGTCTCCCAACCCACCTTAAGCAGACAATATCAATGTAAACATTATCAATTTTTATTAATAGGTCATTTTTATTATTATTTATTGCTAGGATTAAGTACAGGTCATGGCTTGTGTGTATCGAGTAGAGTAAGCAGTAAGCCAAAAACATAGACGCAATTAACAGAGACCATTTTGTCTTTGATAAACAGTTGGTTTTCAAAAGGACTACAGTATTAGTAAGATAGACACTGCATTTGCAAAGTTTCTCAGTACTGTTTTTAAAATACATTTTAAAGTTAGAAGACTTTGGCAAAGAGAAAGTTGTTGATTCAAAGCAGCTCAAAAATTGGCCGGCTGGGTCGCAAGACTGTGAACCTACGCTTAGATTACCACTTATATTATATAGGGAAAAGTTTAAATTATTACTTAAAAATATTTTGGTGATATTTATCACAATACTCAAGAAATTACATACCAGAGAGGTGCAATATGTTACCCTAAGGGGAAGTGCGCTTATCGTTGAATTGCAAAATAAATTTAAATTTAAATTTAGGCCGGTAAGGAACTCGTGACTAAGAGATAACAGCATCGGTCGCAGGCCTCTCACCGTCCTTTGTTTCATCTGCTTTTGTGGAATGCGGGAGAAGATGTTCCAGGTCAATCTGCGATCGTATGTGGATAGCTGGCCGGCCCTCCTTCTGCCTGACAAAGATTGCTCCTTGACTGCACCAGCAAAATGTATATCCAAGCATCTTCGCACGAGTCCTAGAGGCACGAAATAATACTCTGTTTTCCTTAGTTAATCTTTCATTAAAGAAAACTTTTTTTGATGGAGTACTATATACCTCCAGGTCAGAGCTACTGAGATTTTTTCTTTGCTTAGAAGCCTTGAGAAATTGATCTTTCTTTGATCGACGGAGAAGTCGGACAACTATGGGACGTGGCATTCTGGCTCCATCTTCAGGCAAAACTGCGGCCATAGGTGGGCGTCGCGGCCCGACACGTGCCACCCAATCCACATCCCTATCTTCTAGCTCTACTCCTAGTTTTTTTGCTGCAACCTGTACGATATGATGAACATTTTCGCTGATGGTCTCAGGAACTCCTACTATTTCAAGCTCGTTACGGAGATTGGATTGCGACTCCGCTCTCAGTTCACTTTGCAGTTGAATAACCATGTTCTGCAGGGTTACTACCTCTTCGTCACGTTTTTCTAGGTATTTCAACCGTTTGTCGGCGGCTCCTAGTTGAAGAACAAGGTCATCCATTCTCTCGTGGGAATGAGAAAGGGAGACAGTTACTTCCTCCAATTGCGTCTTGAGGGCGGAGAAAGCGCCAATTAGCTGTTGTAGCTGTTCTGAGAGATAGTTCAGGTTAGGTTCTACAGGCTCCAGGGGAACTTCAATCTTCTTTCGTTGGGTGACATTGTCACCTCCTGCGCGGATTGGAGTAAGAGAATTATCACCACCTTTTTTCTGCGAAGCACAGCAGTCCGGACACCTCCATTGCTTCTTGCGTTCGGAGGTTAGTGACGATACATTTATGCATAGCATGCAGAAACTTTTCTCACATGGATCAGCCGTGCATTTAATGAAGAGATTGTCCTTGATTTTTTTCATACACCCGGCGCACTTCATTTTCTATTTTTTTTTTTTTTTTTTTTTTTTTTTTTTTTTTTTTTTTTTTTTTTTTTATATATTTTTTTTTATGAGGCAACACTAATCAAATTTAAGGGTAAAATTTTTTCTTCCACTGGCAACACTATTTTTTTATTTTTAGGTTGGTAGCATATGTCAAAGTCTATAAGTCTATGCTAAGGATGAGAAGCACTTTTGATTGTAATGTTTGTTTACAATTTAAGTGTGAACTTTTCACTCGCGAAACGTTGTTTTTTTATTAGTTTCGATTTATCAAGACGATGAACATTCGTGTTTATTTGTTTCTATTAATTCAAGCACACTTTAAAGACACTTTTTGCACGTATTTTGAAATTATTCCGCGGAGGACGTTGACGTACGTATTTACTCTTTTAAAACCGGAACCGGAAAGGAAAATATAAATAATATTGTTTTCCCGATGAACTACGAATGTTTGCAAGTGATGTCACTTGATGAGAAGAGTGAATTTGTGTATTCTATACCATCAACCAATATGTTATATCTCAAAAATTTAAATTAACTTGTTACTAAATTAATGTAAAAAGAATAATTTTTATAGTAAAAAACCCTTTATGGAGGCTTTAAGGAAAGTGACTATTTGTTTCATTTAACTGGTCATAAGCCCTTAAAACAAATATTAAACCAATAAAAAATACTAGCTATTAACCTTGTAAATTAACAAAAAGCTTGTGGTTGAAAATGACAGTAACTTATTAATTAGTAAATTATCAACTATCCCGTTTCAACACATTTACTGTAACATTAACAATTCCGATAAATCTTGTTTAGTCTGAAGCTGTTAGTCCTACGGTTCGGTACGCTTATAAATAAATAAATTAATTTATTTTTGTGACGTAGTGACTAAAACTATTTAAAAAAAATAAGTGCCTGTGAAAAGATTTTATTTGTGTTTGGACTAAAAAAGGTTTGTATTTTTTTTTCTTTTTAATTGAACATGTTCTAAAGGGCGAGGCCCAAGAAAAAAGGCAACAGATAATAATTAATTATTTTACTCTGTCGCCATTTTTTTAGAACATGCTTTTTTCTCACTGCGTTTACAGGATTTAATGTCATGGGAAACATTTATGGCGGGAAGTATTTTGTTTTGTTTTTACGATTCGCAGCGTTTTCTTACGCTACTTACATGGCGGCGTTCTCGTAGTTATTTTATGCGGGTAGCTTTTAATTTTATTCTTTGGATTATTTTTTGTAAATTAAATTTGGATTACGTCATAATTAAATCAGTTTTATATCGCTTTGCTTTTTTAGATAAGCACAGTTTAAGAAAAGGTCGTAAATTTTATTAAAATTATAACTGTTTTTATTATTTATTTTGTGTATCATATCAGCCAGTTGACGTCTACTACTGGACATAGACCTCCTCCAAATCTAACCACCTTGTGCGGTCCTATGCCTTCCTCATCCATGTGTTACCCGCCGCCCTAACTAGGTCGTAGGTCCACTGAATGAGGGGTCTCCCCACGCTGCACTTTCAACTACGCGGTCGCCATTCCAGAACCTTTCTGCCCCATCGGCTGTCGGTTCTTCACGGTATGTATCCTGCCTGCCCACCGACTTTAACCGGACGCTATGTCGGTCACTTTGGTTTTCCTGCGGATCTTCTCATTTCTGATTCGATCGCGCGGGGAAACTCCCAACATAGCTCTGTGCATTGCCCTCTGAGTGACCATAAGCTTTCTGAGAAGGCCCATATTCCCAGCGACCACGGCAACACGCAAGGGTGAAACTTTTGTTTTTAAACAGTGCGGCAAATCTATTTCGTTACGGAAAGATAAATAGTTTTGTGGGTATTCTAACATCTACATAATTTTAAAAAGCTGCTAACGGCAAACACACATTTGCTCGCATTTAAAACCATTTGTTATAGGTTATCAATCTTCAAAATTATCATTATGTTGTGTTTTAAAGTAAGTACCCTACTTGATTGGTCCCACTTGGCACAATGGTAAGCTTACATGCGTCGCGAATAGCGACCACCATGGCAGTTTGTTAAAATTATGTTCACTTTGCTGAAAGGTACGGTTGTCCACTTTTAACAGCTTTTTTTTAGGGCTTTTTAAGCTGGGGTAAAATGCATACGCATCCCCTTTCGTTGGGGGACGGGTGGTGTATGTGAGTCTCGCAGAGGGTTAGGCAGCCCCGCAATGCACCCAATAAAAGTCCACAGCGGCATCCTTCATCGCCTACTTGGAGGGGAACCAGCAGAGCTTTTGCGTCCAGTTTCCCTCCGGCGATCCCCGCCATGACAGGTGGGCCATTCTCTTCTTGAGAACGGCCGTGATTGACTCGTACTCGTTCATGTTTAATTTTTATGTTTACGTAAATACCATATTTCCTTGACAGCCGTAATAAAAAAATTTAAAGTCCTAAAATATAAATTTTCTGACAGAATCACATTCCTTTTTTTTTTTACTGATACTTATCACAAGCTATTGTTTCTCACGATTGTCAATGGTCTTATACTTACGTCACTACAAAGATTATAATACCTACTCTAAAATTAAAAACCGTGTCAAATAACTGTATTTAAATGAATATTATTTGAATAAATAAAGAAAACAGAATATTTTAAAATAGATATAAATATTCATAAAATTTTACGTAAGTATTGCATGGGGGAGAGCTTTCACAAACAATAATTATTGTTCTCCGTGGAATTCGAATCCAACTACCTCATGCAGCGCAGCCGCTGCCGCGACCTCTAGTCCACCGAAGCAGGTAGGCCAGGCGCAAACGGGCCATCGACCACAGCCACCGGTGGCCAGCGACAGCCACTTAACACACTTTTCATATATTTTGTATTTGTAGCGAGTGGCCGCCACCGGCTACACGTCTGCGGTGCGTCTATACAAAATATATGAAAAGCGTGTTGAGCGGCCACTGTCGCTGGCCACCAGTGGCTGTGGTCGGTGGCCCGTATGCGCCTGGCCTTAAAGTTGTGTTGTGTTATTTTTTATATTGATTGTGTCCGTTTTATAATAAAAAGTATTTTATTTCTTTCTGTCAACATTGAAATGACATGACATGATCGCCGAGCTAAAACTGATTCTCCTTTCGTTAGAGTTTTATAGAATAAATCGACAAATAAGTAAATATTATCGGTGCGTATTTTAACATTAATAAAATATCGACGTTTTTATCGATAATTATTTTAACATCTATTCTCTCATTAATGGGAAGAACACAGAAATGTATTTATTATTAAGTAACTGAGTTAAACTTAGTCATCAGCATTTATTAGATTCTTATACGCGTGTTTGTCATATAATAATAATTGATTACTTAATATGCTATCAGCCAAGAACATTTAATTTATGTATAAAAAAATTAATGAATATCTTGTAAGTCACTGGCCAATTGTAAATTGTTAAATTTTTTGCCTTTATACGAATAACTCTCACACTCGAAAATAATAAAATAAAGAGCAGAAATAAGTTATCTGTGTATTTAGGCCTCCGACAATTTTAAATACCGATCGTTGAGTATATGAGGCCTTTTGTAATATAGTAAGTACTTCTTATTATCGTGTCGATGACAACATGCATTAAATACTTTTAGTACATTGTACAGCGACGCGCATAGCGTGTAGCCTTCCCTTGTACAGATCATCAAGCGTATAAATGACTCTGGGAGGACTCTCTTCTATCTTTTATCCTAGCTAGGTGGACCGACGACCTTAAAAAGGTCTCTGCGTCGGACTGGATGCGGAAGGCGCAGGACCGTGTTCTGTGGCGCGTATTGGGAGAGGCATATGTCTAGTAGTGGACTGCAATAGGCTAGTTGATGGATTGATTGATATGACTCTGGGTTTGCAGGGTACGTTAGCAGATGGCCCATTGTCTGCGGAGACGCGTCAGTCACACTTGTTTGTGCTTGGGTCTATAAATCCCCCACTGGAAAGATTGCCCTTGTATTTGTCATCCTTAGTACGCAGCCTATTGAACGCCTTTCAGGTTGCCCAAGAGAATTTTATCCTGGAGGTAGTTTGTAGGGCGAAGGTTGGAAAAGTAAATCTAGACTATTCAGTAATTTGGGACTAAATGGTGTTGTGTTAATATTTTGAGTAGTGTTATTTTTATAATAATTTTCCACTTAGGGAATAAATATACTTAGGTACTTACCTTACTTAGATTTTTCTGGTAAATACACAACAGTTCTACTGTAAAAATCGACTAAGGGACCATCCGTCAATGTGGATAGTCCCTTATGCCCGATTTACACATCGACAAGTACAGTAGCGAGTTGTTGATTAAGTTGATTTAAATAGATCTCCATGCTATTTTTTGGCGAGTTAATTACGAAGTAGCCCCATCTCTCGCGTCTCACCAACTTAACTCGCCAAAAAATAGGATGGAGATCTATTTAAAACAACTTAATTAACAACTTCCTACTTAACTCGCTACTGTACTTGTTGATGTGTAAATCGGGCTTTATGGACTTTTATGATGATGATGACATTAAAAATGGCCAGCGTGGTATGAGTAGGCCAATTAAGTATCCCTTCGTTACGGAGGAGGTCCGTCCCTGCAAGTGAGACATTAATGGGCTGTTATAATCATGCTAATGAGAATTAAAATAGAAAACATAAATTTCGTTACGCATTTCAAGTAGTTAAATAAAATTGCAATAAAAAAATAATTACCTAGCTTGTCTTTATTTGATGAGGTTGTATCGAAGGCTGGTCGAATATTAATATATTTCTCAAGAAATAGAACAATGCAGGCAATACGCCTATTAGATTAACAAATCCGTCATTAGATTTACAAATTACTGGATTAAGTATGGTAAATGGGTAATGGCGGACAGATGACATTTAAGTGTCACGTCGAAGGTAATTTCCCGCACAATGTTGATCTTTGCACAAGTCAAACTTTAGTACAGATACAGACCTACAATAAACGGCAACTAACCTAAACTCTTGTCCTAAAGCCAACTTGTTCGTATGGTGAGGGAGTAAGAATACAATATGTCACCACTCCATCTCATTCCATGGATGTTGTAAAAACCTAACCGTAAATATTTATATAAGGAAAACTTGAAATTAAACCCTGCACAATCCGTCTGGCCAGCGTAGTATTAGTAGGCCAAGTATCCCTCCGTCACGGGAGGAGGCCCGTCCCTGCATGGCGACATTAATGGGCTGTTATGATGATGAACCGGCCTAAAGTTAGGCTATCAGAAAAGTTTGCACATGTGCAGAAACAAATAAAACACATACCTCACTACACTCAGCTCCTCACAGTACCCACCATTTTGTTCGAAAACTGACATACTATCTGCGCAGCCATTCGCAATAACTTCAACCCGGTCGTCTTGGCACTTACTGTATGGTATACCTAAGGCAACATTTTACTTTCTAAATCTACAGGGTGGCTCATTCAAAGGGGTCAGTATGGGAAAGTCTTAAACTATAAGTCATACGATGTTTTGTTCTTAGGAACCATGACACCGATTTTCATAAAAAGAAAAACTGCATTCATACATTTGAAAAAGATACTGTACCCAGCCGGGAATCGAACCCGGTTGTTTTACAAAAATAAACTTTTACTTTTTCTATTTAAATACCGATTCTGTAGGTCATAAGCAGTAAATGTCTCTAAGAAACACTATGTCTAAAATGAATAAAATGCATTGTTTTCTGTATACTAATATTATAAAGAGGTAAGTAAAGTTTGTTTGTTTGTATGTTTGTGTGTTTGTGACGTTGTAGGGGGTAATCTCTACAAAACCGATTTTAAAAATTCTTAGAGTGTCATAGGCTATACCTATAGTATCACGCTATGACTAATAGGAATAGAGCAGTAATGAAATATGTTTTAAATAAAAGGGACGCGTTTTTTTCGCCGCCTAACGACGTGGGCACGGGTCAGGCTAGTTATTAATAAATATAATAATTTTAGGTTGGTTACTAATCAAACGAATAAGAAGAAGGCAATAAAGCATAATTATGTGCCATTTGACAGAAATTAAAAAAAAATAGCTGTTTTTTGACAAGGCTTTTAACTTAATTTTTGTAACGTAACCATTAACAAAATCAAAAATAATTATGTTATCCTTATAACCCATAACATTTATCGTTTCAATTGATTTTATGACGAAAAGAGGTTAAAAAATTAAAATAGTCATATCTCTTAAAAGGAGATGGTTTTCCTGTTTACTAAAGTTTTGCCCATAAGCGTCGTTCTCATGCCCTATGTTTAATAAGTACATTACTTATGTTTGCATGCTGTGGTCTCCCCTTAGTTCTAACTAAGGGGATCTCTAGATCCATATTAAAATTAAAAAAACATAAAAATCAAAAGAAGGAAAACTTGATGATGGTAAAATTGTCTAAACTTTGAAATGTTTATAAACTTAGGTTTACGTGAAAAAGACACAATAATATTGTACTACTTTGAATAAAAGATATTTGAGTTGAGTTTGAGTTGATAAAAATCCTGTAGCAAACCGTAGAAGTAAGTCAAGTTTACTTCGTCAGTCAGTGGCTATTATGAGTGATGATGCAATTTTGTTTTTAAATTTATGTTTTTTAATAAATCTCATATGCTTTATTAAACTAGAAATAACCAAACTTGACTAACAAGTTCATGGATTTATGTTTTTTCTATAAATAATACTTATATACGTATAAATTAATCTATACTTTTTACATATAAATAAAATTAAAGTGTCCGTTTGTAATATGAAATCCACAGTTTTTATTAGCCGTATAGACAAAACAATGATGAAATTGTGTTGAGGATAGGTAAATCCTAAACGGATATGATGTGATTTTTATACGTAGACTGCCGTAATTTTAGGCCGTAATATAGGCATAGGGATTTAGTATTTCGCAGAAAAAATAAATGATTGTTTTTGTATTGTACATGTAAAAGAATAAGTCGCGAGTTTTAACTAGTGTACTTTGAAGACGACTTCCGCGCTAGGAAAAATATGTGTTCGTTACAATAAATAATAGATCTTCTTCTTTCAACCGACTTTAAAAAAGGGAGGAGGTTCTCAATTTCGTTGGTTTTTTTTGTGTTTATTACCTGATTTCTTGAAAACGGCTAGACCGATTTAAATTTTTATTTTTTTAATTACAGATAATGACTGGAGTAGAATATAAAAAAGCTGATGTCTGAGGATGAAAGAGAAAATAACTTCAAAATGGTCACCAAACAAGGCTGCGTACCGATGCATTTCAAGAATTGGGCACACGTTTATAGACAGGTAAAGTTTTTTAAAATTACACGACGCCATTTAATCCCAAACTTGTGAACGACTGTTGACGATCTCTGTGGCGTAGTCGTTTTATTATATTGACTGCTACGCAGAAGTCTCGGGTTCGCTATCCGCTCAATGCAAATCTAAGTGCGCATGAACATGATTGTTCGCATTGGTCTGGGTGTTTTCTATATATGTATGTATTTACAAAAAAAAGTATCTATGTGTGTTTATTCGTTGTCTAGTACTCATAGTACAAGTTCTGCTTAATTTAGGACTAGATGGCGTTGTGTGAATCTGTGAGGAATAATCCAACTTCTTCTTCTTTATTGTTTGGTTTGCGGCCAACGTGGTATTCACAGTTATTTAAGCCGGAAAGGGGACGGAAAGTCGGACTATGAAAAAAGAAATTAAAAAAAAACTCTAGTTTTATTGGAAAATCAATGTTTATGTATTATTCCGATCTGTGCCCAATTTTATAGAGAGAGCTATGTTAGGAATTTTCCTGTGTGATTTAATCAAAAAGGAATAAATCCACAGGAGAATCAAAGTGACCAACATAGCAGTCGGGATTCCCTAAATATAATGGCGATGGTCCGAGCAAATTGTAGAAATGACTGCCATTAGTGCAGAAAGCTTCTTGATTGGGGAGGACCATGTCTAGGTGGACAGACGACCTAATTAAGGCGGTGGGAAACCGATGGAGGAGGCAGACACAGGACCGTGGAAAGTGGGAATAGTTGGGGGGGCGTATGTCTACCAGTGGACGTCCATTGGCTGATATCATATGATTATGTTGATCATACCCATCATCTTCTTATCTTATCTCCTTTTCTTCTTTTCGGGGACGCTTCAGAATGCACTTCGACCCCACCGGATATTTTGTGCTGGTCCCCCGTTCACTATCCCACACCTTCCTCAATCACCTTCACGAAGGAGACGAGTAAGCCTAGCAGCAGCTTGTCGAAGTCACTAGGGGTAGGATATCCCACTCATAGTAGCTTTATTCTTTGTCTGGTGAGGGCTATGCAGTTGCACATCAGATGTTCCACTGTTTCGTCTTCCTCGCTGCATGCTCTGCATTGATTATTGCGTGATATCCCCATCATAATTATGTACATAAGAAGTTACTTACATGACGACCTCTGTGGCGTAGTGGTTATTAACATGACTGCTACGCAGAGGTCCCGGGTTTGATTCCCGCTCAATGCAAATCTTTGTGTGCATGAACATGATTGTTTGCATTGGTGTAAGTGTTTCTATGTATAATATGTATGTATTTACAAAAAAAAAGTATTTATGTATGTTTATCCGTTGTCTAGTACCCAACTAGACAACGGATAAACATACATAAATACTTTTTTTAATACTAGTACAAGCTCAGCTTAGTTTGGAACTAGATGGCGTTGTGTAAATGTGTGAGGAATATTTATGTTTTACTTATATACATATTTATAATGCAGTTGTGCTACTTAATAAAACAGGTTCCTTAAGAGTTATTTATTATAAATGATTACCAGTTTATTGTTCGTTTATCATACTGCTTAATTACTTTTGATTATAATTAGTTACAATGTATTATAACACATACATATTTACACAGCGCCATCTAGTCCAAAATCAAAATAGCAGAGCTTGTATTATGGGCACTATACCAACACGTTTTCATCTGAATCATAAGGCCATGTCATTTCTCCATATCTATCTTGCTTGTACTTACGCGTCTTTTCTTCTTTTAATTTAATATTATCTTCTTTTTGGAGTATTCAGATTATGACGTGCCAGGTATAGACAACTGATAGACATACATAAACTCTTTTGTAAATACTTAAATATTTCACATTGAAAACGTGAATGTTTCTTTGGGTCGGTTTATAAACACAAAGATTTGTATTAAGCAGAAATCGAATCCGAAACCCACTTACCACTACGCTTTAGGGTCGTAGCACACATCTCAAAACGTAAAGGGATAGGCACCGCCTCATCTTTTTCCTCGGTGTCAAACAGTAACGATCCGATTACGTTACGATTCTGATTAATGTGCGTTGCAGTAAGGAGTTTCATAGATATAATACTAAACGGCTCGAGTTGATACGGTGCCGATCCTATTTCATTTTGATATATGTGCTACGACCCTTAGAGGTCGACAAATACTTTACTAACGCGTTTTATAATTAGCATCGATACAATCCAAGGCTCAATCATTACTGGAAGCCCTTCATTGCAATGGATGTTGTAGTTGACCTTACTCGAAAGGGTAAAGGTACAAAAAAAATTAAATAAGTTGCTGCTTCATAGCAGCCCATTAATGTCACACTGCAGGGACGGGCCTCCTCCCGTGACGGAGGGATACTTACCCTACTTGTTGAAACCCAGGGCATGATGAACAACCCACACTACGGGAGTTGTTCATCATGCCCTGGGTTTCGGGGACTTTTACGATCATCAATTTAACAGACACAAAGAACTTCCAATATTTTGTGAATCATACAAAGAACTGTCCTACTTGGGAATCGAACCCGCGACCTCGTGCATGTCAGCTGCTTACCAAGACCGCCACCGAGGCAATTAAAATTTTGAGTTAATTGACTTATAAAAATTAAAGTAAAATTACAAAAATTACTTTTTGAAAAATTTCAGATAAGTGCGACTATAGCAGCTTCGCTGTTGTCCGTTTCTGCTGGCATGACTTTTGGTGTGACTGCTGTGCTATTGCCACAGCTACAAAACGACTCCACATTCCCTTATGAACAGGGTTATGACTCATGGATCGGTAAGTAATTTTACTTTGATTGTCATAATAGGGCACATAGCGCGAAGAACTGATGGCTGGGAACACCCAAATATTCCGAAACAATTTATTCTAAATTCCGAATTTCATAATTTCTAAGAATTATAATGTCGATTATAAAAAATCACGAAACTATTATACCGAAAGCCGTAAGTCCTATTTTGTTAGTTTTCCGAACAATCAAATGCTCTAAGGGTTCTTAGTCCGGCAAACGATATTCCGATTTTCAATAGTCCGGATAATCAAAAGTAAAAAATGTTGGTTCGGTCTGAATCGAACCCGAGACCTCTGCGTGGTAGCCATGTATATGTTACAGCCAAAGTAATAAATATGAATATTATACATAATAACTAGCCATTATGTATAAGGGCTACTCAATTTATATAAAGTGATAAATGTCGCAGAATTAATCACATTAACTAGCCATTATATATGGCAAATATACAATATGAAGGCAAAAGTCAGAAACAGTTGGTTAGGTTAGGTTAGTATAGTGACCAAAGGACAAGAAACATGTTTTTTATGTAAAACTAGAATAATATGGTATTACTATATTCTAGCACTCGCCGGCCGCTGCCGCGGCACGCTCGCTTCGCTCGCTCGGCTCGTGCGTCCTTTGGTCACTATACTAACCTAACCTAACCAACTGTTTCTGAGTTTTGCCTTCTAATGTGTTATAATTCTGCGACATTTATCACTTTATCTAAATTGAGTAGCCCTTACATAATGGCTAGTTATTATGTATAATATTCATATTTATTACTTTGGCTGTAACATATACACTACGCCCCACCAAGGTCGTCAAAAGCAGTAACCGAATGCCTATCAGACTTGTAATTGACACCACTTAATAATCAATTCAAATACCTACATTTTAATATCTTGGTATTTTCCTCGTTCCTCCGTACCTAACCTAGATAATAACAGTCTATTACTTCAACATTCATTTTTAGTACATTACCATCTCATAGTCTATTGACCCAGGACCGTATTTAAAAATTAATCTTTGAACGGCGTCAACTTCTTTTTAAATTATTATGATATGATTAATTAACTTATTGACTTTATCATTAACTGTCTTAGTCATACAAAACCTTAATTGCTTAGTTTAATTCCATTACGTCTAATAATTTTATTCTTGTTTTTTTCAGCCTCAATATCTCCGTTGGCCATGATGCTGGGCTGCCTGTTCTCAGGGAACATGAGCGACGGTCTCGGCAGACGACGGGGACAGCTGATACTCATAGTACCTTTCATGTTAGGATGGACTATCATGGGATTCTCCACCAACACCGTCTGGCTACTAGTCAGCAGGTTTCTCGTAGGGATCACTACCGGAGCTATCAGACCTAACACCATGGTCTACATTGGCGAAGTAACCGACCCAAGATACCGACAAATTGCCCTCCTCTGTCCGTCTTTAGCACTTCACGTTGGAGTGTTAGTTAGTCATTTGGTAGTCAAATATGTTTATTGGAAAACATCAGGTTTTATATTTGTAATACCAAATATTGTTACTTTCATAATACTTTTATTTTTGAGAGAAAGCCCTTTGTGGCTGCTACATAAAGGGAAGATTGATGAGGGTATAGAATCTTTTAGACTGTTCAGAGGTAAAGGTGAAAATGCCGAGGCTGAATTGACAGCAGTTTTAGATAAATGCAAAGAAACGACAAGCGGGACTACGACCCGTGAACTTTTACAGATAACATTCAGCAAGCCTTTTATGAAGTGTTTGTTAACAACATTCTTTTTGTTCGTTGCATCACAATGGTGTGGTGTAAACACTCTATCGTTTTACGCTCAAGAAATATTTGACAACACCTTTTTTGGGGCCATAGATGTATATTTACTTATAATAGTAATAGACTGCATAAGAATAGCAGCTGGTATATTTATTTGTTTGGTAGCAAAGATAATGCCGCAAAAATTAACATTTATTGTATGCTGTTTTGTAACGAGTATTGTATTAGTACCGCTTATTTTATACGTGTATTTTAAACCGGCAGGACTAGTATGGATAGCAGTGACTGCTATGGTAGTTTTTATAGCGGCTGCTAGTATAGTAACAAATATGTCGTGGTCATTTGTTGCTGAAATATTTCCAGCAAAAGTGCGTGGATTTGGATCAGGCTTAAGTTCCGGTATATCATTCGGTTTACTATTCATTTCTGTTAAAGTGACGCCTGAAGTTAGTAAGAACTTTGGTACAGCGGTATTGTATGCTGGTTTTTCGATAGTTACGCTTATTTGCGGTGCTATTTTAATATTTACATTACCAGAAACGAATGGTAAGAGCTTGCAAGAAATAGAAAATGAATTGTATGATGATAAAAATAAGAGTAAGGATAATGTTGTACCAAAGCAAGAAGTATGATTCGTATATATTGTAATAAGTTATATAAGCTTATGTTAATGTTATTTTAAGGGACCTATTGTATAAATTAGTACAATTTTAATTAAAAATAATTATTATCAATTATCTTTTATTTTATTTTGATATTCCTACTAGTAGTGGATTATGTCACCGCCCATATCATTCAATCGGTGTCATAAAAACTGACTAAGGAACTATCCGTGAGTATAATCTTTACGAAATAAAAAAGAAAGAAAACTGACAATTAAACCCTATACCAATCCGTTTGACCAGCGTGGTATTAGTAGGCCAAGTATCCCTCCGTCAAGAGTGGAGGCCCGTCCTTGCAGTGGGACATTAATGGGCTGTTATGATGATGATATCCGTGTCTGGTATTTACCCCAAAGTACAAGATGAGATGGGGTGGTGACATATTGTATTCTTACTCCGTCACCACACGGATATAATAACTACTAATGTACTTACATATATTGTGATACAAACATTCATGTTTATGCACAAACAGATTTGCAATGAGCGGGAATAGAACCCTTGACCTATGAAATGAAATGAAATGAAATGTTTATTTTTGCAAGAATGTAAGTAGTATACAAGCTGATGAGTTTTTAAATTAAGTAGTCCTGTATTATAACCATAAAGCCACAGAAGTAGCCACGTATGATTTTGAAAATTGTATGTTTCGAATGCGAAATCTTGAAAAACCGGGGCTGACATTTGAACGATGTCATATTCCACACATTATACCGTTTCTCAAATAAATAAATAATTTATGAAATATACCTATGTCCAACAGAATTTGTTTTATTAACCGACTCCAAAAAAGGGAGAAGGTTCTCAAATCGTCTGTATTTTTTTTAAATGTTTGATACTTTTTAACACCGTCAATTATACATCGATTTAAATATCATTTTTATTGGAAGAGTAGGTATACTTACACCCAGATTGGTTCATCAAAACAGGTTTAATAATAAAATTTTATCTAAAGAAATATTATATATTAGTGTAATACGTCAATGTAAACAAAATTGCGTAAGTAAAATAAAGTTTATAGTTAGAGTTGCTATTGTAAATAGAAAACTATTTAAATGTAAAGATAAGAAGCGCTTAATCTAATCTCTTTGGTTTAATACTCCTTATTGTATTTTTTTTTAATATTTCATGCAACCTATTGTTGTCCTGTCAAACTCGTCAAATCTAATTCAACAATAACAAATTTTCACAACCCAATGTTTACAAAAGTAATAAGTCAGGCATTTTTAAGTTCAAACAAAAATTGTATACGTCTTATAAGAAATACAAAAAGCTCACTTAAAATTGGTAAAGATAAATTTGAATTGACGCTACATTTAGGTGATTATAAGAAAGAAGAAATTCGTGTAAAAGCACACCCTAAATATGTGTTAGTTGAAGGTAAAAGGGAAAGAGATACCACGGAAGGAACTGTTGTAACTCAATTCTCAAGAAAGTATAGGTTACCATCAGGTTGCAAATTACAAAGCATGTTTTCCAACTTATCAACAGACGGAATATTAAGAGTAAGTGCACCCAGAGAGCTCATATCACCAGACGTTTGCGAAATAAAAGAGATACCGGTAGGGCTCAGTGCAAGAATGCAAGAAAGAAAAAAGAAAAAGACAAAAGATCTTATATTTACTGAGTATTGTAAAAATTACAAGAAGGTTAAGCCTATACCACCTAAAACATAGGGCAAACAAATTAAGTGTATTTTGTTTAAGTTACTTGAGAGTAAATAACGAATAAATATTGAATGATGTATTTTTTATAAACTCCTTTGCAAAAAAAACGGGCACTTACCAGTCATTGGCTTTTCAATGGATAATATTGACATATTTAGTATGGCATTAGCTTAGATGACTAGAAATTTCTTATTATCAATAAGAACATAGTTTTTAAGACTTAATTCCTGGAATTGGTGTTTTAGTCAATGTAAACAGAGAGCCGTGTTAAAATTGAAATTTTAATGTGTTTAATGAAATTAAGACTACGAGTATTTTTATGGTATTTTAATAAAAAAAGACAGTAAAAAATAAAAATTAATAACGAGTATGACTTCCCCTTGCACTGATTACGGCATGTAATCGTCTTGGCATGCTTTCCACCAGGTTTTTGATGGTGTCCTGTGGAATGTGTTCCCACTCAGCTGAGATCACACGCTTAAGCTCCCTGATGTTTTGTGGAGGTGGTTGGACAGATCGTACTCGCCTTTTTAGGAGGTCCCAGACGTGCTCAATGGGGTTAAGGTCGGGGCTCCGCGCTGGCCAATCCAAACGACGAATACCGACCTCTTGCATATAGGCATCTACGTCGCCAGAACGGTGGGCCCGAGCATTATCATCCATAAATATGGCATCTTCACCAATTACAGTCAGTGCGGGTTGTGCATGTTGACAAAGGATTTCTGTTATGTACCTTTGCGCATTTAGTGAGCCATTTTCAATGAATACTAACTCGGTACGACAGCTGGAAGTTACGCCCCCCCAAAACATAACCGATCCTCCACCATAAGGGGTGATTTCTTCAAAACACACGTCCGCATAGCGTTCCCCTGGTCTTCGTAAAACACGCCGACGTCGGTCCTCACCATGCAGACAAATCCGAGCCTCATCTGAGAAAAGTACGCTACTCCTCGGGGTGCATGGAAGGAGCCTCCTCGTGGCGCACCCTGGAAGCAGCTAGACACGGTAACGCAGTGCCTAGGCTGACCAATCCTGCCAAACACAATGGTTCGACAACCAACTCAAACCCAAACCCATCACCAAAGGCCCTTTTCAGGGCCACCTCTAGCTAAGCCAGCTCTTGATGTAATATCAATCAACATTGAAGGATTCTCTGAGAATAAATCTACTCTTCTCTCGGAGCTTGGCCAAAAGACAAACTGTGACATTCTCTGTGTCCAAGAAACACACCGAGGCACTGAACAACTGCGCCCACATATACCAGGATGGGTACTGACAGCCGAGATACCTCATCAGAAGTATGGTAGTGCCATTTTTACTAGGGGGAATATGATTGTGAAGTCTGTATCATGCACATCTGAACACGATATTGAGGTAATAACCATAGACATAGGAACATGTACAATAACATCTATATATAAACCACCAAATGAGCCCTTTAAGTTCTGTAAGACGAGTAACTTCGATGACCGCTTGACAAGAATAGTTGTTGGCGATTTCAACAGTCACAGTCTATCTTGGGGCTATAGAGAGACAAATACCGATGGCATTGCGGTCGAACAATGGGCCGATTCCATGGATCTATCTTTGCTGCACGATCCCAAGTTGCCCTATTCGTTTAACAGCCTGCGATGGAATAGGGGCTATAACCCTGACCTTATATTTGTCAGCTCAAACATTGTTACTTTGTGTCGTAAATCAGTTTGTCGTGCGATTCCCAACACTCAACATCGACCAATTGAATGTCGAATTCAAGCGGCAATCACACCAATCCAGGTGCCTTTCAGACGACGGTTCAACCTATCTAAGGCAGATTGGGGTTTTTTCTCCGACTACGTTGATTCGGCACTGATTCACTTAGACCCAACACATGGTAACTATGATAAGTTCATCAACGCTGTCAAAACTGCGGCAAGAAAAAGTATTCCCAGAGGCTGTCGTACTTTGCACATACCGGGACTCGACAAAAACTGTATCCAAATACTCACTGATTATGAGAGACTCTACTCAGAAGACCCATTCTCTGAAGAAACACGTACAATGGGTAACGATCTCATGGATATGGTTAGTCAGAGCCGCCAGCAAAAATGGATGAATCTGGTTTCAAGCGTGAACATGACACATAACTCAAAAAAAGCATGGACCACAATTCACAGGCTCACCGGGGATCCACCACCAGCTGTTAACAACGTGCAAGTCTCCGCTGACCAGGTAGCGCATCAACTGCTGCTGAATAGCAAACCACCGAAGAGGCTCCGATACCCTAAGCAAACTGCTATTGACACTGGACTATGCAATGATATCAGCAAGCCCTTTGCACTCACTGAAATGTTAGACGCTGTAAAATCCTTAAAGGACGGGAAGGCTACAGGAGTCGATGACTTAATGGTGGAACAAATCAAGCACTTTGGCCCAGTGACAATATCTTGGCTTTTGCAGTTGTTTAACAACTGCTTAGAGACCAAAAAAATACCAAAGCTGTGGCGCAGAGCCAAGGTGATAGCCATTGTAAAGCCTGGAAAACCCCCACAAGACCCGAAGAGTTACAGACCTATCTCTCTACTTTGCCATCTGTACAAGCTTTTTGAGAGACTCCTTCTGAACCGCCTCACACCAATTGTTGAACCTCACCTTATCCAAGAACAAGCTGGGTTTAGACCGGGAAAGGCTTGCTGCGGTCAGGTTCTCAAACTTACTCAGGTGATAGAAGACGGTTTCGAAAAAAACAAAATAACGGGGATGGTTCTTGTGGATCTTACGGCTGCCTACGATACTGTTCACATCGGAAGACTTCTCTGGAAAGTTGAACAACTAACACGTGACACTGGATTTGTGCAGATTCTGAGCGAACTCTTGCGTAATCGCCGCTTTCAGGTCAATCTGCGTTCGGAGAAGAGTAGATGGCGTTGCCTAAAAAATGGTCTTCCTCAAGGAAGCGTGCTCGCCCCTACTCTTTTCAATATATACACAAATGACCAGCCTACCAGTCCTTCTACAACTCGGTTCCTATACGCAGACGACTTAGCTCTCACGACTCAGACCACGACATTCGAAGAGGCCGAGAAGAATCTCAACGCTGCTCTTGACCACCTAGCAACGTACTACGGGGAAAACGGACTCAGACCTAACCCGTCAAAAACACAATCCTGCGTCTTTCATCTACGTAACCACCAAGCCAACCGCTCTCTCAATATCTGTTGGCAAGGTGTTTCAATTGACCATTGTCCTTTCCCGAAATATCTTGGAGTAACATTGGATAGGTCACTCACTTTTAAAACACACTGCCAAACAACGAAGATGAAGGTGGGGGCTAGAAATGGTTTACTGCGCAGGTTAACGTCAACACAGTGGGGAGCTGCGCCAGATGTCCTTCGTACAACAGCCATAGCACTTTGTTTCTCTGCTGGAGAGTACGCATGTCCGGTGTGGCATAGATCCGCCCATGCCGGCCTGGTCAGTGTGGCACTGCATGACACCTACCGTACCATCACTGCATGCCTTAAACCGGCAGCGCTAAATAAGGTTTTCCCACTGGCGGGTATACCTCCACCTGGGGTTCGACGAGATGTGACCTGCTCACTGGAGAAATACAGACAGGAGTCGGATAGCCGCCACCCCCTCTTTGGACACCAACTGCCCCCGGGACGCCTCAAGAGCCGGAAAAGTTTTCTCCGCTGCACAGAAGCCCTGACAGAAGAAACACCAACAGCCGCAAGGTGCAAACTTTGGCTTGAAAAGTACCCTCCACCTCCGGACTATATCACGTCGCGCGAAAGTCTTCCACCGGGACACACATTGCAGTGGCCGATCTGGAGGTCATTAAACCGACTTCGTACACAGGTTGGCCGCTGTAGAGCAAATATGTGTAAGTGGGGATTCAGAGACGCCTGTCTTCCCCAATGTGACTGCGGCAATCCAGAGCAATCGATGTCACATCTACTGGTGTGCCCTTTGTGCCCTGAGCGGTGTACGATGGCTGACCTTTACGCGGCTACTCCAAATGCTATTGAAGTGGCCGCTCACTATTCTAAAACTGTCTGAGTTTCGAACATTGACACGAAAGAAGAAGACGCTACTCCAGTGACTTAGTGTCCAAGATAGGCAATTTCTAGCGAACCCTAATCGCGCTATCCGGTGCTCACGGAGTAATTTGGGAGCCCGCGCTGGTCGTCGACTGCGTATATCAGCCGCTAAAAGCCTCCTCCTCACAGTCCATAGACTAACTTGTGCTCCTCGTACCTCTTCAAGGTTTCTTTTTAGGTCTATGTAGCTGCATCTGCGGTTCCTCAGCGCCTGAGTTACTAAAAAGCGGTCGTCTCGTGGTTGTGTGCAACGTTTTCTCCCAGAACCTTGCCTTCTCTGAACGGAACCTGTCTCTTGGTATCGAGCCCAGGTTCTTTGGACTGCTGAACGACTCACGTTTAACCGCTGTGAGACGTAACATTGGCTACAACCCTCCTCCAGCAGCGCTATAATTTTACTAGCTCTTATTGCTTTTTCTGCCATTACAATAGACATAATGATATCTCTTTTAAGTCACAATAAGGCAGGATTATGCGATAAACATAAATTATTCTATTAAAAATAACTAACAGTTAGGTTTAGTTGCCTAATAACCTTTTAAACGAAATCCCGCGAAAAGTAAGTAAAAAGTTACAAACTGGAAAAGGGATTATTATTTTTAAAAACAGAAGTTTCGAATTTAGAACTAACTTTTTTCATACCCAGACTCTTGATTAAGTGCCAGTAATATAGTTTGGCGGTTAAAACCTCTTTAGACCTAAATTATTACCAATAATGTAGAAAAATCAAAACCGCCCGTTTTTTTTGCAAAGGAGTGTATTAACTCCCCTGATTATCACTACATCGTATAAAATAAAGAAGCTGTCTGTCCGTCCGTATAAACTACGCAACAGATTATCAAGCGATTTTTTAGATAAAGTGATTCAAGAGGAAGGTTTATAATATGTATAATACATGCATAATCTTGTAGCGTATGTACAAGCATTACACTCTTACAAAGCCCGGGCGGATCGCCTTCAATAAATATAAGATTGCTTGCAATTAATACAACGCCATCTAGTCCTAAACTAAGCAAAGCTTGTACTAAGGATATGTACTACACAACTTACAAATGTATGCTTTATTTTAAATACGTTTTAGGCACAGTTAACACCTAACCCAACACAAACATTTATGTTGATGGACACAAAAAATTAAGTGGGAACAAAACCCGAGACCTCTGCGTCGCTTTATTGACCACTACCAAATAGCCCTCTATTTGGTAGTGGTCAATAAAGCTTCCTCAAATATGTTCATTAAATGAAATAGTTTTCTAAATAATTTTATTTGTATGTATCGGTCATACATAACATGATTAAAAGCAACGGATGGTACCTAGTCATGAAAAATTTCACTCCATCGCCGCCCGTCACAGAAAGGAATTTCCCAACCTTTTAGTGGGGACGATATCGAAGAGACCGTTTTAACTATTTCTGTAAATATTAGCTTTTTTTATATTCACGTTCGCACTCATCGTCAGAGAGATGTGATGCGTGCATCGGAACTTTCTCGTTTCTAAATACAACTAGAACTCGTGCCAAGTGTGACTAACACCCAATATATAACACAAACGCACGAGTATTCTCTCATTATAAGATCGCATTTGAATAAAGCTTCATAACATTCAATAGAATGCCTTTGCTACCATATCTTTACGACTATGATCATCCTCGATGGCCAAGAAAACTTCTCGATCAAAATTTTGGACTTGCGTTAACTCCTGATGAATTATTGACGGCTCCTGTCAGTCCAATTGTCCCTCGTGTGAAGCCCTGGTGGCCTAATGATGGAGGATCTTCAATCAATATTGACAGCAACAAATGGCAAGTCAACGTAGACGTTCAACACTTTGCACCTGATGAAATAACAGTGAAAACAATAACAGGATTCATTGTAATAGAATGTAATCATGAAGAGAAACAAGATGAACATGGTTTTATATCTAGAAAGTTTTTAAGAAGATTCAAGCTACCAGAGAACAGTAACCCTGATGCTGTGGAGTCTAGATTATCATCTGATGGTGTGTTAACTGTTACGGCTCCATTAAAAGTTGAGGAGGCGAAAGGAGAAAGATCAGTACCTATCACTCATACAGGTCCTGTGAGGCAAGTCGCTGTAGATGAGTCTAGATGAGTGTTGTTGAAAATGAGTGGAAAAAATTATGTGATGACAGTTTTGTGTTGCATTTCTAATAAATTATTATTGTTTTTATCGAAATAAGTTAAGAATTTAATTTGTAAACCTTACTAAAACTCCATCCATGCATAAAGAGACCTAATTTCAGCTTAACAGAAACAAAAAAGGGTGATAGAGGAACTCCATATTTATATTTCTAGTAGCGTGTTCCATTCAAAGTATTGCTTAGCCTGTAATACTCGCTGTCAATTATTGCATTTATTCCAGTCTTAATTATTCATCATTATTATAGTAATTTCTCCGTGTGGTGACTGAGTAAGAATACAGTGTGTCACCACCCTATCTCATCCCATGGGTAAAAACCGTCGTAAAAACCGACTAAGGGACATTCCGCGACTTTTATCTTTACGAAATAAAAGAAGGAAAACTTGAAATTAAACCCTATATGTACCAATCGGTCTGGCCTGCGTGGTATTAGTAGGCCAAGTATCCCTCCGTCACTGGAGGAGGCCCGTCCCTGCAGTGGGACATTAATGGACTGTTAGGATGTGTATCTATCTAAAGTATGACTGTGTCCCTGTTGCTCAGTCTGTAAGGCCAGGCGCGCACTACGAGTTTTTCGCCGCGCGGCAGAAAAGCGCAGCGGTATAATGTCGCACTGTAATACTGTACCAAACAGTTTTACATTGTATTGCGCGCACTGGACGGCAGAGCCACCGCAGCCCACCAGTATTACTGTGCGACATTATACCGCTGCGCTTTTCTGCCGCGCGGCGAAAAACTCGTGCGCGCCTGGCCTTACAGTTATTGCCAAAAAACTTGGCTGCCTTGAAGTTAGCCATCAGGGAAATTTTGCGCATGTCAGGAACAAATAAAACACCTCCTCCCCACGCCCGCCCCCCGCCATTTAGTTAAAAAACTGACATCTGTGCAGCCTCTGCAGAAACTTCAGGCCGGCTAAGTTGTTTGGCGTGTTCTGTACCATACGTATTATTTTTATACTATAAGTTGAAGAGGCGAGCAATTCGTTAGCTTGGTAGTTCTCCATGTAGGTTACCGTATCACCACCACCACGGTACCCTTTCCATCCATAGGTCGTAAAAGACTACCAATGTCAATGTCCAGCCAGAGTGGTATGATGGTCCATATTTTCCTTCCGTCACTAAAGGAAGGGGCTGCAGTAAGTTATTGACAATCTGTTAAGAATATTTCTTTAAAAAAAAGGAAACCTATACTCCATTTGTTTATGTATTTAACTAAAGGTAAACAGTAGCTGGGAACTTGACCAAATTAAAAAGTACCTAATCTTGCATGATAGCGCGGCAACAATTTTGACAGTTATTTCATTCCGTTGGATTTCGTCATGCCATCCGTGACTTGTCATTTTTTTTTGTTTACCTTTAGTTAAATACCTAAACAAAACTTTTACAAACATCGATTAAACGGACATAGAGAAAATTAAAACTCAGAACAATAGCTTGTAGATCGCACATAGCCCGCGACCTCTTGCACGCCAGCCACTACTGCGACTTCTGTACCACGGAGCCACTTACATATAAATATAATCCAGAACGAAGTGGGTACCTCACTTTTAAAATAAAAATTCCGTTGATCGAGTCGTGGTAAACATATTATAGGTACATATTTTATTAACACGTAACACATATTATTTCAATAAACACATCAGTTCCATACAGATGATATAAATGATCTTTTTTACTAATTTAATTAGCTGTACAACACAAGAACATAGTTAAATCAATTCAGTCAATTATGGAAAATTCTTTACGTATAGGTATTACGAGTCTCCTTTGTAAGTCATACAGATTACTCCAGTAAAATAAGCATTCAACCTCGGAATGGAAGCGAATAAGCTGTTAATTTGCATAAACCTTTGTTTTGGTGTACTAATGACTGGTAGAAAAGTCTCATATGATCACGTGTCTGCGTCATAAGTTATTCAAGGTCAAAGGTCACGAAAATCAGTTTTTTCCCATTATCTCGTTTTCTATGGGAAATACGCATTTAACGTCATTATAAATATTGTAGATCATAAAATTGTCTACAAAAAATATCTGAACACTTTTCTCCTAAAAAGCATCGCTTTCGAGATATCGTGACTTTAGAGCGCAGGAAAGTCGTATTTTTGACTATATGCACACACTAGCTTTTGTTGAATTTTGGCATGCAGGTAGATGATATAACGTAGGCATCCGCTAAGAAAGGATTTTGATAAATTCTACCCCTAAAGGGATAAGATAGGGGATGGAAGTTTGTATGTAACTTTGTCAATTTCAAACCGATTAGGCTGAGACCAAGCATGCATATGCTACTATATATTGAAATAAGCCTTATTTTTCATAATATTTATAAAGGCGAGCGAAATCACGGGAAAAAGCTAGTGTGTGCATATAGTCGAAAATACGACTTTCCTGCGCTCTAAAGTCACCATATCTCGAAAGCGATGCTTTTTAGGAGAAAAGTGTTCAGATATTTTTTGTAGACAATTTTATGATCTACAATATTTATAATGACGTTAAATGCGTATTTTCCATAGAAAATGAGATAATGGGAAAAAACTGATTTTCGTGACCTTGGACCTTGAATAACTTATGACGCAGACACGTGATCATATGAGACTTTTCTACCAGTCATTAGTACACCAAAACAAAGGTTTATGCAAATTTACAGCTTATTCGCTTCCATTCCGAGGTTTGCCCCTAATTAAGCCTTATTTGACTGTACTAGATAGCTTTTTCGACAAATTCTTCTTGTTAAAATCACATTTTACTGCTTCTTCTCGATATAAATCATTTTCTATATCTTGTAAGCTCTTGCCATTCGTTTCTGGTAATAAAAATATTAAACTTACGCCAGAAAGGAATGTTATAATAGAAAATCCACTATACATAAACAAAGTACCAAAAGCCATTGATATATCTGGCGTAACTTTGACAGAAATGAATAACAAAGCATATGATATTGCTGAACTCAATCCTGATCCAAATCCACGTATTTTCGTTGGAAATATTTCAGTTGCTACTGACCAAGATATATTTGTTAAAACACTAGCTGTAGCTATATAAGCTACCATAGAAGTTACTGCTATCCATACTAATCCTATCGGTCTTAGATATATGTATATTATTATCGGAACTAAAAGTAAACTAGTTAAAAAGCAACATGAAATAAACGTTACTTTTTGTGTCACAATTTTGTCAAGCAAACAAATGATTCCTGAAGCTGCTATTCTTATAATATCAGTTACTAATATTAATGAATATTCATCAACGTTACCAAAAAATGTATTCTCAAATAAGTCATGAGCGTAGTACAATACTATGTTAGCGCCACACCATTGAGATGCAATAAACAACAAAAGCATAGTTAATACACACTTCATAAATGGTTTACTAAACACAGTTTGTAATATTTCTAGCAAAGTTGACTCGCATTTATCCAAAACTGATTTCAATTCTTTTTCAACATTATCCCCTTTTCCCCTGTAAAGTTTAAACGTTTCAACACCCTCAACTATATTGCCTTTATTTAAAAGCCATAGTGGGCTTTCTCTTAAAACCAAAAGCAGTATAAAAACCACAATGTTTGGAATTATAAATAGTAGGCAAGCTGTTTTCCAGTAGATATATTTTCCCAACAAATGGCTTACTAGTACTCCAATGTTAATGGCCAAAGAAGAGCATAGAAGGGCTAGTGATCTATATTTAGGGTCAGTTACTTCTCCAATGAAGGTCATAGTACTAGGTCTCAGACCACCAGCAGTGATCCCTAGTGTAAACCTGCCGATGAGGAGCCAGGTGTTCGTGTTGCTAAGTCCCATAGTACCCCAGCCGATAATGAATGGTATGATTAGTATGAGCTGACTTTTTCGAGGACCAAATGCGTCGCTCATGCTGCCAGCGAAAAGGCAGCCCATCATCATTGCCAGAGGTAGAATTGAGGCTGAAAATGTAATACATGATATAAGATGCTTACTTTGCTAAATCGAAGTTTACTAAAGCTCGTATTATTTTATAACCTCGACCACCTATGACAAAGGATATTATAAAATTTGCTTATACTTATCACATCTCCGTGTGGTGACGGAGTAAGAATACAATATGTCACCACGACATCTCATCCCATGGATGTCGTAAAAGCCGACTAAGGGACTATCCGTAAATATTATTTTTACGAATTAATTGATTTACAATCACTCACCAATCCAAGAATCAAAACTTAAGTCGTAGGGGAAACTCTCATCATTTTTTAGTTGGGGTAGCAGAACTACAATGATACCGACACTAGCTCCTCCAGATAGGCATATTAATGAACCTGCAAATACTGCACAAATCTGAAAAATATTTACCTTGACTAATAATTCAGATGTATTATAAATAGATAAAATAGTTTTTCAAATAGTTAATAACTTGTTAAACAAAATATGTGATTTAATAAAGAACAATAAAGTTGATTTAATTGTCTATTTCTATCCTTCTCCGTGTGGTGATGGAGTAACAATACAATAAGTCACCACCCCATCTCATCCCATGTGTGTCGTAAAAACCGACTAAGGGACTATCCGTGATTATTATCTTTACGAAATAAAAAGAAGGAAAGCTTGAAATTAAACCCTATACCAATCCGTCTGGCCAGCGTGGTATTAGTAGGCCAAGTATCCCTCCGTCACGGAAGGAGGCCCGTCCCTGCAGTGGGACATTAATGGGCTGTTATGATGAATTGTCTGTTGCGCTTTGTCTAATTTCTCTTGCATTATCGCAATCAAGTAAAATTAAAATATTTTAAAAGTATCAACTGCGAACTCTGTATGTTTGTGGCTTATATGTTAATAAGGAAAACTTATCTATCTTCAACATATAAAATGGTTTTACCTGTCTATAAATATGCAGAGGTTTCACGAGATTCATCACTGCCATGCTTTGTGACTGTATTTTCATCTTTGTACCTGTCTAGACTAACAATGATGTCCTTTTACCACCTTTTAAGTACGTTTTTCGCGAACAAAAACTTAAATCGTAGCAGTACCTGTCTACGTATTAACCATCTTAATATCAGGGATCCTGTTTTCCCAAATTTTACAATGTCTTCAAAGCCGAGTACTTAGGCAAAAGTTTGCAGATGTTATATCTGCAAAAATAAAAAGAAGGATAAGCAGAAATTTTCGGATTGTGGATTAAAGTGTACATAAAAGTATAAAAAGATCCATCAACCTTAGGATCTTTTCAATGGATCTTAGTGGACATAAGGAATATTTGTTGTATGGCAGCAGATAAAAGAATGACAGAATGACAGTCCTTCATCGCATCCTAAGCATGTTGTAAAATATTAACTACTAGCTGACCCATGCACACTGCATTGGGCGGCGAAAAAAACCCCCTTTTTTAAACATATTTCATTACTGCTCTATTCCTATAAGTCACAGCGTGATACTATATATCCTATGACACTCCCCGATAAATGGACTATTTAACACAGAAATAATTTATAAAATCAGTTCATTAGATCCAGTGATTCCCTACAACGTCACAAACTTTACCTCTTTTTAATATTAGTAGATATAGACACCTAAGGCTTATGGTCACACAGAGAGCAATAGAGAGAACTATGTTGGTAGTTTTCCCGCGTGATAGAATCAGAAATGAGGATATCCCCATCGCGCAGGAGAAACTGCAAAGAACTGCAGGGACGGGCCTCCTCCCGTGGCGGAGTACCACGCTAGCCAGACGGATTGGTATAGGGTTTAATTTCAAGTTTTCAGGGACTATACAGTCCCTTAGTTTGTTTTTACGACACCCATGGGGTGGTGACACATTGTATTCTCACTCCGTCACCACACGGAGATTTCGTGTGAAAGTCCCAAAAGTCACAGAGGGCTCGATCCCCAGTTCGAGAATTGTTAAAATCATAGTATAAAACAAAGTCACTTTCTCTGTTTCTTTAAGTCCCTTTGTAGGTATAATTAAATCTTTAAAACTACGAAACGGATTTTGATACCTTTTTAGGGTTCCGTACCAGTTTTGAAAAAACGGAACCCTTATAGGATCACTTTGTTGTCCGTCCGTCCGTCTGTCCGTCCGTCCGTCCGTCCGTCTGTCTGTCAAGACCATTTATCTCAGGAACGCGTGAAGGTATCAAGCTTAAATTTTCACCAAATACTAAAGTTTGATGCCTCTTAGTGCTGTAAAAAATTCAAAGTGCTAATCCAACGCAAACAAGAGATATAGCCGTTTTTGTCGCAAAATTTAGAGGGGTAAGGGCAAAAACCTACAGGGTACTTCCAGTCTACCTACAAACTTGAAATTTGGCATGGAGCAAGGTCTTGTAGTACATGTAATGGGAAAATTCCGAAAACTTTAAATTTTTACTTAAATCACATTATATTTTGATTTCATAGAATTTTGGCGGGAAAGCTGAGTCACGTGACCAGTGACGTCATAGAATTTTGACAGCTGTCAAAGTGACAGCTGTCACTTTTGACAGATGGGACGTGACGTCATAGAATTTTTGACAGATGAGTTGTGACGTCACAGAATTTTGGCGGGAAAACATTTTTTGACAGTTGTGTCGTGACGTCATTGAATTTTTGACAGATAAATCGTGACGTAACAGAATTTTTGACATATGAGTTGTGACGTCATATTATTTTGGCTGGAAAATATTTTAGACACCCGTCACTTTGACATCTGTCACAGATGGGACGTGACGTCATATAATTTTTGACAGGTGAGTCGTGACGTCACAGAATTTTGGCGGGAAAACATTTTTTGACAGTTGTGTCGTGACGTCATTGAATTTTTGACAGATAAATCGTGACGTAACAGAATTTTAGACAGATGAGTTGTGACGTCATAGTATTTTGGCGGGAAAATATTTATTAATAGAGCTGAGTCGTGCCGTCATTGAATTTTGGCGGGAAAAATAGTATTTAAACAGCTGAGTCCTGACGTTATCACAATTTGGCAAATAGGTTTGTACGGAACCCTCGGTGCGCGAGTCAGACTCGCACTTGACCGGTTTTTTATTTTTAATAAATTGAGTGATTCAAGAGGAAGGTTTATATTTTTTTTTTCTTTATAAGACAACTCCCGCACTAGGGATCATGCCCTGTGTCGCGGGGACTTTTACAAACATCAATTATCGGACACATATAACACCCAGACTCAGGACAATAATTTGTGGATCTCACAAATTATTGTCCTGTGTGGGGATCGAACCCACAACCTCATGCGCGGCAGCCGCTGGCTTTACCGGCGCGCCACCGAGGTCGTCAAATATGTATAACACATGCATAATATATTAGAAAAAACCCATATAAATTTAGAGATTTCTAATGTAATCACTCTGTGGTAGGTGCCCGTGCGGAGCCGAGGCGGATCGCTAGTTAAACAATAACCCCCTTACACATAAACGCCACTTAAATTTTAGTCAATTGATTAGCTTAAATTCTTACGGTTTTGTTTGGCATAAGGTTGGTTTCGCTAATAAAAATCACGCTAAACAGTAATTAAATTTTAGAGACTTTTATGAGTAAGGAGGTAAAACAGTAAAAACTTACCGTGTATAAAATGAAATCCGTGTAATTGTATAAAGTGTTGAATAAAGTGTAAAACACATCGGATCTATTGAAATAAAAATGATATAATGAACAGTCTTGGTAGAATTTTAATTATTATTTTTTTACATGTACGTGTAGCTTGAAACATAATTAATTATGTAAAAAAATACAAGTTTCTTATATAAATGCAAAAATGTTTCGTTGAGAAAAAAAACGAAAAATCTCCATACCATCATTATAAACGCGAAACTTTGTAAGTATGTATGGATATTTTGTTACTCATAACGGAGTAAGAATACAATATGCCACCACCCCGTCTCATCCCATGGGTGTCTTAGAAACCGACTAAGGGACTATCCGTGAATATTATCTTTACATAGAAAGAAGGAAAACTTGAAATTAAACCCTATACCAATCTTAAACAGCTGGACTGGTTTGGATGTAATTTCGTATAGAGAATAGGTGGCATTCAGGTTTATATAGGTACCTTTTAAAAGAAAGTAAGTACGAGGAAATATTATAAACGAAATATGTTACTTATTCCTTTATTTAATTTAGTTCCTAAAAATAAATCTTCTGCAAAGTTATTGAGGGCGACAAAGTTTACCATAAGGGCGTTTACGGGGCTTACTAGCGCCAGAAATAAAAAAAAATTATAAGTAATTCGCGAATAGGATTAATATGTAATGCAAAAAGTTGTCTACAAAGTCATTAGAAAAGGCAAATAGGTATTTGTATAACACACTCTCAACACTTTTACCCCCTTACTCATAAACGCAGCTTAAATTTTAGTCAATTGATTAGCTTAAGTTTTTACGGTTTTCTTTGGCATAAGGTTGGTTTTGCTAACAAAAAACTCGCTTAACAGTGACTAAATTTTAGAGACTTTTATAAGTAAGGGGGTTAATGTTTTTCAATTAGATAAATACTGCATTTAAAACAACCATTTTATTTTCGAAAACCAGGACCTTCCCCCGTGTATGGATTGCGACAAACACACGGGGACAATCTACCACCGCCCATCCTTATGTGCAGATGAGAGGCCCGCTGGCGACATGCCACGCCATCGCAGCTGCTGAGATGAACTGGATACTGGGATGGGATGGGTTTGGAGAATACTAATGGAACGACTGGTACTTCGGTCGTACGTGCATAATCGGAAGCAGGTGGCACCGCAAGAAGGATTAAACAAAATTTTTATTTTTGTAAATCTTTACAAATAAGTTGCCAGGGTTTCCCGGAAGTAATCAGAAGATACTTGTGTTGGGAAAATCCTGCTCCTCCTACGTAGACATGTTTTTACGATTTACAATAATAACCTATAACATTAATTTAAAATTATACAATTAAAATAAAGAAAAGTAAAATCCATTGATAAAATGGATTTTAGTGGACATAGCGATAATAATAATTCTGCAGTAAGCATGTAATTACCTAGAAAGTGTGGTAAAGGTTTTGTGCGCGTGTGTGTGCGCGTGTGTGTGTATGTGTGTGTGTGTGTTTGTGCGCGTGTGTGTGTGTGTGTGGTTGGGTAGGTGTGCGTGTGTGTCTGGGTGTATGTATGTGTGTGTGCGCGTGTGTGTGCGTGTGCGCGTGTGTGTGCGTGTGTGTCTGGGTGCGTTTGAGTAGATTGTTTCTAGTCTTGTCCAGGGGATTATGGTATTTCTATACTACTCCCTGCGCCTTGCCTTGATTGATTACCAGACATGTAGACAACCTAGGCCCTGAACTTGTTGAGCTAGCTACCGTTCGGAAAGGGCTCATCAAGATTGACATTATTTCAGGAAAAGGCGCACGAAGTCCAAGCCTTCAAATAACAAACAAATTGTATGTATGTAATTTTTTTTTAAGAAGTTATTTAACAAAGTAATATTTATTTTATTAACAATAAGTACTTAATACAATTTTATGCTCATATTTAACATGAAGATTGTATGATAATAGAGAATAATATATGTATTTTAAGAAAGAAGTTCTGTTGTTTTTAAGTCTTTATTTACCTACTTAACTATGTATAGGTACAGTCAGCCCCAAAAGTCGCTGAACACATTTTAAATTCCAAAACTGCTGAACACTAAAAGTGACATAAGTCAGTGTCGCAACAAGAGTACAAAATAAGCTAAACGTACAAAACGACCATAACACGCTGCACACGGTTATTCCAAAAGTAGCTGCACACGGGTATTTCAGAAGTATCTGAACACTAGTATTGGAATAGATACATAATTTCACCACAATTAACTGAGATTCGTTAGCCTAGGGTATAGAACACTCGACTTTGATGAAGTAGACGTGCGTTCGAAACCAGGTTGTGCCAAGTATTTTTTTTGGTTTTTTTATTTATTGTATTTTATCCCAAAAAAAACAAGTAACTTAAATTCACCGTCACTGTTCACAGGTATTTTAATAAAGTTAAAATATTATTTTTAATTTTTAATTGAAAATTAAATAGTATTTTTATTTAATTTTTAATTTAATGAAGAATGATCATTATGACTTTAAATAGTATGAGAAACATTTTCGGAGATTCGATGATATGAGTTGAAATGTTATGTATGAAGAAGCGCTCCCTGTTGTTCGACATTGAACTTAATAGTTTTATGACATGCAACTAAAATTAACTCTAGAGGTGATAAAGCCATTTAATTAATTAATTAATTAAATTATTTAATTTAATTGTCGAATATACATTTTTTTCGTAAACGAAGTCGCGGGTTACAGCTTGTATTGAATAATAATAGTAGAAAACAAAATCGGAAAAAATAAAAAAAACACAAAAAGTAATCCGTTCCAGAGCTGTTTTCTTTCCATACAAGCAAAGCTATCGTGTTGACAACTGTTTTGATGAAATTGTTAATCTAGTATTCCGCTTTCAAATTGGTTTGACTTTTGTCTACTGTCAAAATAACTCACTAAACTACACTGAAACTCGACCGCAGATGAGCGACGCAGCGGGCGACGTTGCCGTTTAGTCATCCCGTATACTGCACGAGTTGGCAACATCGATACTTCTGAAATACCCGTGTGCATCTACTTTTGGAATAACCGTGTGCAGCGTGTTATGGTCGTTTTGTACGTTTAGCTTATTTTGTACTCTTGTTGCGACACTGACTTATGTCACTTTTAGTGTTCAGCAGTTTTGGAATTTAAAATGTGCTCAGCGACTTTTGGGACTGACTGTACATGCTTATAAATGAATTTAAAGTGTCTGTTCGTAACTTTAAAAGCACAGTTTTATTACTATTTCATACAAATGCAAACACCAATGCCTTAAACATCGACATTATTTATGGCTTAACAATTCTTTTTGTTTGCTTATCTGTTTGTTCCGAATTATCTACGAAACCGCTGCACCGATTTCTTTTACTGGTAGACTGCTAATTTTAGGGCGCATAACATTGGTTAAAAATTTATCTTCCTTAAAATAAAATAAAACTGGATGTTTTATGTTTTTGTCTAGTAACTTAGCTAAGTTTGGGGCTAGATGGCGTTGTGTGAACGAGTGAGGATTATCATTATTACTTTACAAGAGAAAGTAGGTATAAGTAAGTAATACAAAAATAATAAATATAGATAAGTTCTAGTAAGTAGTAAATCTTTTCGTTCGTATGCGTCATTTCGTTTTGCGTCGTAACATTAATTTACCCATGCGTAAATAAAAAAAAAATATTGTCATTAAATAACATAAAATTATCATACTTAGTCATCATTGTCTTTGGGTTACAACCATGTGAATATGTGATTTTAAATTTATAATTTTTAATTTTTAAAATAAAAAATATTTAGAATTAAGTACAATAATAATGTTAAGATAATTTTCTAATTAAAAACCCGAATCCAACTAGAAATATGATTATAACACTTAATATTATATAAATACTTTATTTTCTTTTCTAAGCACTTTGTTGAGAACATTTCGCATTAGTGCAATCGTACTGAATTAATTTCAAAACCTAATATATACCTACATAATTGAGAATTACGACATAAATACAATAGTAAGTACTATAGTAAACTTAAATTTGTAATTGCAACGAAGGACGGACATACAAAGCCCCTAAACTACAACGTGGGCCTGTTCCAGGGTTGCTGCTTATCTCCTATAGTATTTAACACAGTAAATAATATACTAATAGATAACATAACAATAGATGAAAAAAGGTGGGGATATCGGTTTAAGTCCAATGGCAAATATACAGAATCCATTCTATCATTCGCTGACGACCTAGCGATACTTACTCGGAATCCAAAGCAGGGCCAAGAACTACTGCGAAAGGTTGGTGAATTCTGTGAGTGGACTGATGGAATGAGAGTAAAACCTAGCAAATGTTATTGTCTGTGTTTAGGTAGGCGGGATACGAGATATACTTCATATGACCCCGGTCTCACTATTGGCGGGGAAAACGTTTTAATAATATCAGAATTTGGGATGAAACTAAAAAAACCATCGGAACTCTACAAACATCTAAGAGTTACTAAAATGCAAGTCTTATCAACTTCTAAAGACGAAATTGTAAAATCCATCCCAACTGATAAAAAATCATCTGCGCTCGAGTCACGGTTATAATTCCACAAAAAGTTCATGATAGGGGCACAAACTAGTAGAGTAGGTCCAGGAAACACGGAAAGTCAATCGGATAAAAAAATTATAAAGTCTTTCTTAAACCAAGATGAGAATGACAGCTACAGAGTGCACGCAATGAACCTAGAAATGCAAAATGAATGGGTTACTCTAAGGGACTACTGTATACCTTTAGCCTTGAAGTGGCGCACTTTGCTTTACGACTGGTCACCAGCATTACTTAAATTCTACCTCAACGCCTTCCAATTGACTCTCCCCGAAAGCCACGGACAAAAAATGCACGGAATGTGGCAAAGAAATTAGTAGACACTTATTGGTAGGCTGCAAAGTGCTTTTGGATAGGGGTCATTACTCGCAACGTCACGACAAAGTACTAGGGATTATACGCGAGGCAGTGAGTCTGTCGATTGCCAGAGCTAGAAAAGGACTGACTACGAATGAAAGACTAAACATCCAATTTGTTAAGAAAGGCACTACTAAAAAGACCACCTACAAGCCTTTTTCGGTTCTGAGTCCGGCAGACGATTGGACTCTACTGGTTGACACGTATGCAACACACTACAAAATCCCGGAGAATATCTGCGTGTCGCCGTTAAGACCAGACAATTCCTCTACTCAAAATTGAAAAAGCGTGTAGTACTTATTGAATAAGAATAAGAATAAGAATATTTATTTGCATCAAATGTGGTACATATACAGGTCTTTCTATTAATAGTCTTAGATCTAGCACATTTCACCAGTTACGGCAGGCAAATTTATAGTGATAAGGTAATTTAGATTATTAATTATTTGCAATTTTTACAATAACATTAAACAAATTAAATTAAATCAAACATTTCAACAACAAATCACAGTAAATCTATTCAAAATATAAAAGTTAATCAATGTACACTCAAGGAATTTAATTGTTTAGCAATTTGCATAATTTTGAAATCGGTCAGGTTACTATTTACCGACTACAGACGACGGATGACGAACCCCGACATCTTGGGAGTTGTCTATCTATGACAGACAGGTATTTTGTGTTAAAATAAAATTCTTCAATTTTATATTGTTGACAGACTAAAGTAAAGTCAAACTAAACTAGACCTTATCTACCATCTCCATCAAACAGTATCCTTAGTCCGAGTTTGTGTCACTATTAACAATAAAGTATATCGAGTAGCATTCGCTGTTCTGATTGGTTCAATGCATTGTATTGATAATACTGTCAAAATTTTATTTTTTACTCTTTGGACAGAATGGTGGAAGTTTGTAAACAAAGAAGTTTGAAGTGCTATTCATACTTATTGGTTATATATTATATTATGTCAATAAAGAAGAATGGGCAGTTTTATATGGGATGCGTCCCATGTGTTGTAACACTTTGTGACCTATATCATTTGAAAGATCTCAGCGAGTGCTATGTTTTATTGTATGGGCATAACTCCGTATCTCGTGCAGGGAAACTGTTATAGGGTTTTAAAAAAATAATTAAAAATGTCTTAACTAATTGGTCTTTTAATAACTACTACTACAGAGATTTAAAGGTAGAGCCTACTTTGACCCAACACCCTCTCTGGCACCATTGTAAGCGCAACGTTGAGAAGATTGCGGACATGTAAAATGTGATTTACGGCGGTCCTTCTGGGTAGAAGAGTTCTCAAGCTTTCAGAAACGTTTGCGCAATT
Organism: Schrankia costaestrigalis; assembly: GCA_905475405.1. Lineage (NCBI taxonomy): Eukaryota > Metazoa > Arthropoda > Insecta > Lepidoptera > Erebidae > Schrankia > Schrankia costaestrigalis. Next base: position 6,508,295 of record FR997850.1, read on the forward strand.
ACATGGACAAAGAAAAAACAGCTCCCTATGCTCCCCGCCATTTTGTTCCAAATATGACATCTGCTCTTTGCGTCCCAACCTTTGTAACATGTTGCGACTAGCATAAACATGTTCACCTAGATTTTTTTCTATAAATATATATTTCTTTCATTAAAATTGTGTGCAGGTCAAAAGTACTAAGCTGTTAATGATAAAATAATTTTTGCATCAAATAAGGCTTTAATCGTACTTTTTTACATTTTGTGACACGAAAACACATTATACTTATTCCACTTATAATAACTGTAGACAATTTACAGACAGTAATCGTTACGTTAGTTTAGACCGTTACTAATAAGAAAACAGTTAAAAATATATAAGTATAAATGGTAAAGTTATTGCTAAATAAATCTCTTACGTAAATGTATAATGTAAAATAAAAATCCTCATCGCATTTTTCTCTACATAGCTGTTGATGTTAAAAAGGTTGTCATAATTATAATGACAGTATAAATATACAACTCCTTTAAATATATCTGTTTTATTCACATATATATTTCAAAATATATTGAAAACACGAAAGTACAGCTCAGTAACAACACTACACCATGCTTCCAGCCCTCAGCCAATAGGCGTCCATTGCTGGAGATGGGCCTCCTACAAATATCTTTACTTTGCCGATCCTGTGACTACCTTATCACTTGGCGCCACTCCGATATCACGCGATATACGCGGTCGCTTTTTGAAAACCTTTCTGCCTCATCGTCATTTGTAAGTTCTTCGTGCTATGTCGCCCCTTTAACGGGCAATCCTGAGTGCTCTATCGGTCCCTTTAGTACTCCTGCGGATTATCTCACTTCTGATTCAATTACGCAGGTCAACTCCCAATAAAGCTCTCTCTATTCCCCTGTAGATGACCAAAAGCCTTGTGATTTGACGAGTGAACCCCTTCTCGAAGTTGGACTTATCTGGTCTGATTGTCCCAGGTAAATATATTCGTGGACAACTTTGAGTGTAGCGCCTCCAACCGTGATTGAAGTGGGTGCAACATGAACATTTGTCATGATCTTGGTCTTGTCCGTGTCCATTTTAAGACCCACTTATTGAGAGATACTATTAGGGTCATCGAGTATTATATTGAGGTCCTCCTTGGTCTATGACATGACACCATTTTCGTTAGCAAATGAAGGTGCGTGCGTGATATACTCGCCGTAATATATTGGTGCCATTTCCGTTCCAGTCTAAGAGCCTAAAAGCATCTTCCAGTGCAGCGGTAAACAGTTTCGGAGATATTTAATCACCTTGTCTTATAACTCGCTGCAAATTCATAGTTCTTGATAATCCACCCTCGAGACAAACCAACTTAAGGGTGTTTCCGTATACTTAAGCACTGCAGTATTATGAAATATCGTTAGTGTACTTGGCATCGTTGGAAAGACTGCAACACTACACCAGTAAGTTAATAATGGCATCTACACTAAGCGCAAACCTATTTGACCGACCTGAAGTTGTTGCAACTGACTGAGCAGATATCATATTTGGAACAAAATGGCGGGAAGTATAGGGAGCTGTTTTTTCTTTATCTATTTAATTGCGCTAACGTTTCTGAAAGTACCTAAATTAAATGCTGTAAGCATAAAAATAAATGTAGGTACGAGAATTCACTAAAACGTGAAAAACATGCCGTTCAATTCAAATCGATAAAAAAGTTAATTTCTCAGAAAATGTCAATTAGGTGTTATTGGCACTTTAACGTCGATAAGTAATGGCGGGAAGCATAGGGAGCTGTTTTTTCTTTATCTATTTAATTGCGCAAACGTTTCTGAAAGCTTGAGAACTCTTCTACCCAGAAGGACCGCCGTAAATCACATTTTACATGTCTGCAATCTTCTCAACGCTGCGCTTGCAATGGTGGCAGAGAGGGTGTTGGGTCAAAGTAGGCTCTACCTTTAAATCTCTGTAGTAGTAGTTATTAAAAGACCAATTAGTTAAGACATTTTTAATTATTTTTTTATTTTTTTAAAACCCTATAACAGTTTCCCTGCACGAGATACGGAGTTATGCCCATACAATAAAACATAGCACTCGCTGAGATCTTTCAAATGATATAGGTCACAAAGTGTTACAACATATGGGACGAAACCGCCCATTCTCCTTTGAGGTGTAATATCTTTCAAATTCGTTATGATTGTTTCGGTATATAATACGACTAAATTACGTAGGTTGTGTACCTGCTAAACAATTAAATTCCTTGACCGTACAATATATAATAATTTACCCATCAAATGTCAAAAAAAAAATCAACAATAAAAAAAGAAGTATAGATCATTAAAAAATATGTATTTATTAAATTATTTAATTATTAAAAAACTCATTTAAATTATAAAATTTGTGCTGTATTAGCCACTTCTTTAATTCAAGCTTCATTTTGTTCATTGGTAATTCTCTGATGGGCTTAGGTACCTTATTGAATACTTTAATGCACATCACAAAACAGTTCCTGCTATAAAGAGCGGTTTTACAGGTAGGTGGAAATAACAATCTCGTAGGGTCTCTTTTTCCTATTATAGAGTTACCAAGAGCATGTGTAAAATTTTGAGGATATTTTTTTACATGAATACACAATTCTAAGATATATAGACCGGTAAGAGTCAATATTTGGTTGTTTTTAAACAGGTTTCTGCATGATTCCAAAGGACCTACATCACAAACAGCTCGTAAACATTTTTTTTGTGTAATGAAGGCATTATTTACGTCTGTCGAGTTGCCCCACAACAGAAGTCCATACCTTAATACTGATTCTACATAACCATAGTAAGCTGTTTTGGCGGCACTTTTATCGGCGACACGTTGTAGCCTACGAAGTGCATATACGAACTTGTTCAATTTTGTGCAGATATGTTTGATGTGTACCTTCCAATTGCAGTGTTCATCAACATGTAATCCCAAAAATTTCGTGTCAGTTACTTTAGTTAGTGCCTCGCCATGGTATGAGATATCCATAGGAGCATTTACTGTTTTATAATTACAAAACTGTATGTATTTGGTTTTCGATATATTTGCACAAAGATAATTTGTTCCTAACCATGTCATAACTAGTGATACAGTGTTGTTTAGTTCATCTTCCAGAATAATTGATTTGTTACACCCAGATATAACAATGGAAATATCGTCTGCGAATAGGGTTGAATAATATGGTGTTACATTAGGCAGGTCATTAATATAAATGAGGAATAGTAATGGGCCAAGTACGCTTCCTTGGGGGACACCGGATCTATTCGTAACATAGGATGACTTACTTGAGCTCACGGTACCGTGGGAAACTAACATCCCTAAAGGCCACGCAATTAAGACAAATAAATACTTTGACTTGACAAATGAGATAACCAGAAATGGCTATAGGGTTACTCTGTATGCCGTGGAAATAGGTGCGAGGGGTACACCAGCTAAATCCCTCTACAATCTATTAAAAGAACTAGGACTGCCAAGAACTTCAGTAAGCCCTCTACTATCACGAATGGCCAAAACGGCATTGTTAGGTTCCTACCAAAGGAGAATGTTTTTTTTTGGGCTAAGAAGTCAAAGTCTGTCCTCAGGTCACCAACTAGGTTCATTACAAAGATTGATATGTAAACAACATTTTCTTCTATGGAACCAACAAAATTCGTCCCACAGAAATCTAGATATCAGCTGTTAAAAAAATAAAAAGCCCTGAGGCACTCCAAGCAGTTTTCACTAAAAAGCCAGTCTGTCCCCAGGTCACCAACTAGGTCTATTACAAAGATTGATACGTAATAGTGGCGAAGTGTCCATATAACTCGATTCCTACCGGCTTACCTTTGCAAAAACCGCCTAGCATTGCCTATTAATCAATTATAAATCAATGACGCAACATCCACTCAATTCAAAATAATATAAGTAAAATAAAAAAATATTTTCTTACGTAAATCGCAATAATAATACATAATTAGAGTATAGTAATTTTCTTTATAATTATTTACGTACTCATAACGCCATCATCAAAAAAAGTATCAGCTGTTCAAAAAGCTAAAAGCCAACTAACAAGTTAGCGATAAAATAAGCGCTATAACAATCGGTTATTTGTTCAATTAAACACCAATAGCAATAGCGCGGCCTAAAAATTAGCGATATAGCGTACTATAACTCTCTTATAGTCCGAATTAGGCACCGGTGTTAGCACTGTAAGTTCTACAGCTGCTCGTATTAACTGCAACAGTGATAAATAAGTGTCATAACAATGCTACTATATGGTATTTTCTTACCAATGGCGATAGTTAAGAGTTAAACAGCCGTATTCATTACCCAAGATACTATTAAAGTAATAATATGTTATTCTATATCACTTGAAGTGTTGCAAAGTCTATATTAATCACCTGAGGTTCTATTTTAGTTATAAGATGTTATTTTATATCACTTGAAGTGTTGCAAAGTCTATATTAATCACCTGAGGTTCTATTTTAGTTATAAGATGTTATTTTATATCACTTGAAGTGTTGCAAAGTCTATATTAATCACCTGAGGTTCTATTTTAGTTATAAGATGTTATTTTATATCACTTGAAGTGTTGCAAAGTCTATATTAATCACCTGAGGTTCTATTTTAGTTATAAGATGTTATTTTATGTCACTTAAAGTGATGCAAAAACGCTGGAGTAGTGTAAATAAAATCTTTGCGCTTTGTAATGTTTTATGTACCTATTACTTCTGTATTTTATCTAAGTGTGATGTGTACGTAATGGCAGTTGATAAACAAAAACGGTAAGTCTTACAATAAATTATACATTTAGCGATTATTTAAGTGAAATACTATTGCGGTTGTATTTTTTCTGTTAATATGTATATTATTTTTAATCTCAATTTTCAAGCGCCTTTAAAATAAGGCGTTTTAAGAAATCTTTAAACCAAAAATATAGCAAAAATATTAGATTTTTTTTTGTAATTTTGCTAATTGTACTAATTCCTTCCAAATAGTTAATCAAAAATTGTTAGATCTTTAATTGTGAGAAAACAACAATGATTTAAGTAAACATTATTATTAAAAGATACTCGTATATCAAGATTTTTAGGATAAAAAAATGGAGTTATCAATTTAAATGCAAGGCTAGAGGCAATAGTGATAATTATATCTTTTTTAGAACTCATAAGTTTAAAACGGTGCTATAAAATTATTTATTAGCTCTTCTGTTTGAACAACTACGTCGATTAGAACCTTAAGTCATATCGTTGAAAGGATTTTTTATGATATTTGAGACATTTGGGTTCCTTGGTAAGATACGTAAACCACTAATATGAAAACATAAAAGATTTTAATCAAGTTTATTGTATCTTTTTCAGTACGAGGCGGAAGAAAAAGAAATAACTATTATGCTTACACAAAGTGATACTGAAGAGGAAACCAGCGTCCGTCCAAAAAACACTGCACTAAAACCTTTGGACCTTCCAGATCTTATTTTTACTCATTTGCCAAATAAGAGCGATCACATATTATTTTCGATTTGTATTATATTTATGTGCAATATTAGTAATGTAAACGAAATTCATATTGACAGATTTATTTTCTGTTACTTAGTACATTATTAATTAATAAGCCACAGTAGTTTTGTGAAGTACAAAAATCTTTTTATTTAACCTTTGCCAAATAGGAGCGATCTCTATTTTTACACATTTATGCTGCATTTCGTATGTTGAATTTGTTAAGTAATTTTAGCGAGGTTTATATTGATTGATTTATGTACTTTCTGTTAGTACAGTCAGCGTCAGATAGATATGTGCTTTCAAAGTAGTTAAAATTATGTGAAGAATATAAATTCAGCATTATGTTATGTAGGAGAATGACTATTGTTTTCCATTTTAGTTTCTAATGTCTTTCTATTGTTGCAACTTAGATCCTATCTAATAGGTATAAATAAATACAAGGTATTGATTAAAACTGTATTTTATTTATCTTCATATCGTATGTATCAAGGGTATAAAATATGAAATATCTTGGTAGCTGAATCACAAATAAAGCACCGTATTTTAATAGGAACAGTTTTCCCGTCCAATCAAAAACCCCTTGCTCCAGTAATACCCCCATTT